>CM041778.1:382067199-382667790 GCA_023374045.1 Limonium bicolor
AGAAGGAAGGAAAACATTCAGAAGGAGAGAGAGAGAGAGAGGTGTCTGACAAACTGATCGTGGGTTAGGAAAATTGAACGTGATTAACATCACGATAAGAGAAGCTTTTATATCTCTTAATTGATAAAATAAATCCCTTACCAGATAATAAATAACGAATGACCTCCACGCCCCTGACTTTAATCCAAAGGACTTCCATGTCCTGAATTTAAAGCAAACCAACTTAAAATAAAATTGCGACGTAATAAAATTGTAACGAAACCTTGGGTTATAACATGTTAAAAACGTACCCAAACAATATCTATTATATAATATAGATAAAATACCAATAAAAAAATTAAAATAACACCTGTTTGTGAACACTGTCAATCAACTAGCTGAAATACCGCACCTTTCCATGAAAGGATACTGGCATTTTTTCTAATGGTATTATTTAAATTGTCAAACAAGATATAATTTACCTACAATTATACCACTAATACCAAAAATAAACACCTTGCTCCTGTTCAATAAGTACTTTGGTGTTGAATATAGAATGTATTGGTTTGTGGTATCCATTATAATCATTTAGAAATTGATATAGTTATTTAGCGTACGATATATTATACTCCAATCTCATTATAACATAATACCACGGAAGGTTTGGTGAAACACCTAGCACTAGATAAAAATGTACATAAACCACATCTAGTTTAGAATGCTAAAAAATACCAATTATGTTAAACAATTCATCTTGTGTTAACATTTCCTTCGTCAACAATACAATAACTCAAAAATATGAAAAATAATTACTACATGGAGACAAAGTACTGGACTGTAAAAAACATTAAACCCTATCAATCAAAACTATTCCTAGTTTATTCTTTTTTCCTTCGTGACTTCGTCTAATCTCAACAGCACTCTTGAGTCTCCTTTTGGACTTGATGTTGTTATCACGTGTAAGGAGTGTTGGAACAGGCGTAACTTCAGATGTTTGTCCTACAACAACAAAAAAGTGAAACAAGTGTTAATGTGTAAAAACACACATGTACACAGGACAACAAGTTACGATACATACCTGTTGCACCTAAAGACGATGCTACATTTATATCTTCTGTAATTAAAGTATCCGTCATTTTTCATAAACGGTCAACTTCAGAGGCAATCTTCTCATTGTAGTCTGGACGACTACAAGCTTGACCACCTAGCTTCAGCAACTTTAGCACCATTGTTTGATGTGGATCTTGTTGGCTTGAATTTACTTCAAGGTTAAAACACATTTTTGAGTACTGTTTGCCATCCTTCGCCTTGACCATCCATCTTCTAAGTACGTCTTTCTAGTATTGTTGTCAACCTTACACAACTCATACTGGATAGAATATCCATTGCCTCTGAGTATGTGGCAACAGAGAATACCAAAATAATCAAATAGCTGACAAGAGCATTGAAGAACCAAGTTGTCTGTTTCTATAAAAATCTCTGACAATACCATGGTCATCAACATTGTTCTTGTAAATCTTGAATTTCTTCATTGATGTGAACAGACTATTGTTAATAGGAACAACACAATACGCCAACATCTTGTTGTATTGATCGTGGAACACATTAAATATTCTATCAGTATACAATGTTGTTGTGTGATTCATGATTGCACTTGACGGATGATCATTGTGTCTCAACTTTTGTTTTGAATTGTAGTCACTCTGCATCTTAGTTAACCTTGTAGAATGTTGCATTAAAAGACTCCACAAGTTGAGTAGATCGAACACCTGCAGTAAAATGTAGCCTCATCCAAGGCCATGCCTATTGAAACCTTTTCTGATATATCCTTTTAAGCCACTAATGCCCATCAGAACCAACATTAGGACAAAAACGAACGATGGTGTCTTTCCATAAATTCTCAAATCCTTCCTCTGTTTCAACATCATACATCATGCTCTTTAATATTCTTGGGAATTCATTGTTGAACTTTGACCCAAGATTTTTCATACCGTTCTGCATAATGTGCCAAGTGCTCAAGCCATGGTATGTATTCGTAAATACAACTGGTATAGCAACTGCCACTGCAACATCTTGATCAGTGAATATAATGGACGGATGTTTATTTTTCATACATCTTAAGAAAGACTTGAAAAGCCATATGAATGATTCCTCTGTTTCATCAAAAGGCAACACAACTCCAAATATGCAAGTTTGTTTATGATGATTAAATCCAATAAACTACTGAAAAAAGATAAACATACACCAATAAATATAATGTGTAAACTATATGTAAATGATTATATTATTCTAATCCAATTTATATGCACTTACCGAGAGGAAGGTATGCCTTGTTTGTACGAAATGTGGTGTCAAAAGTGACAACATCACCAAAGTATGCGTAATCCATTCGCATACGTTCGTTAGCCCAAAATATGTTTGCTATTTTCTCATCACTGTCGACTTCTACATCATAATGAAACAAGAGATATAAAACCACATTCTCTAAAACGCTCTCATAACTTTGTGCCTTCAACATTTTTCATGTTTTTTTGTCTCTTACGGGCAAGATGAATTTTTAGGTCTTGTTTAAGAAATCCTAAACAATCTCTGCCACCTACTTGTATGCTCATTAACTCATACAATGACTGTAGTGTTAACCCAGCACGTTCAACAGTCTCGGCGAACACCATTTGTGACTCACTTAACTTACGGGTTGAAGGGAGTAAGAATGCTTCCTCTTCATCCACAAAATCGTGATTATGTTCATCCTCCCATTTGTCTAGGTAGTAGACATTCTTGACTTTGTTCCACCTGAAGTACATGTGCACCTTGTACCCAGTTCTTGTCTCGGCCCTCTTTTTCTTCTTGATAGTGTTCACAATGTCTGCAACTTCTTCCGTGTTTGTTATCTGATTTTTTTTTTTCTTACTTCCCTTTTTAAACCGTGCATGGTTGCAAGCCATTCTGATGTACTCTGGAATTTGCGACTTCTTGCCACGACGACCATATTCCGTCCTCACGACAAATGGTTTTGTCCTTGCATAGTCCTTGTAAAAAATTTTACAACTAATAACCAAGTCAAACACTAACTTACGCTAGTACTCCTCATTTTGAGGTGTCAACTCACTGTTCCGTATTAATATCCAAAAAAGCTGATCACATACCAACTTTTAAATGTAAACCAAAACTGATACAAGTTGTATTTGTATGACAACTTGACATTACACATTATAACTTTCACCAAATAAGCCTAAAGAACTAAATTTTGACTTTAAATACATTAACGGTCTTAAAACCTACTCTATTAAAAATACATAAATAAAAGAAACGTTAACAGATGACACACCAAACTTATATGTATAAAAGACCAGGTTTCCGTCTTTTTAAAACCACTACCTGTTAAACATTTTACCACTTTTAAAAAATATAATTGCAATATTATCTACACCAACTTGTTAGGCACATTATAACATGTAGCATATAAGGCAAAATACCTATTCTTTGTTATGTTAAATACCTTAATCGGTTTGAACAAACAACATTGTAAAAACATAATATACATCAGTATTAGTTATTGACATAAGAAATATATGTGTTCAAAGTAACATGTTATCGTCATTAAATTACCAGTCCAAGCTGCACATTATACCATTTAAAAAAATAATTTAACATTAGTTTATATCATAACCCACTAAAACTGGATGCATTGACCAATAAAACTAAATCAAATTTAATAATACTAACCAACACAATCTTTAAGCTGCCGTTGCTGTACTCCGCCAACGTTATCACATAGTTCTTTAGGGCAACAGTTCAAATCAATTTGCAAAGATGATGTCGGCTCCAAGTTTAAATCAACAACTTCGCTTTCAATCATATTTGTTCTGTCATCTGAATCTGTCAAAAGAGACAATTACAAACTGGTTGAATCAGGGCATTCGGATGCATACCAGATTTTACTAGAAGTGTAGAAGATGACGAAGCTTGATTATTCGGTCTCTCTGACAAATCAACAAAACTATACATACTTTGCGACTCTGTTAGAATACCTCTATGCTTATCCATCGAAATGAATGATGAATATCGAAATTGACCAAGTATAAATACGTGAAGAATTCTTCAATTATATATACAGTTTATCGGTACACTCTCCGGTTGCTATACTAATGTAGTATATCAAAGCAGTAGAATTGCATATTTGGCACAAAATAGTCCCGCGAACGATGTACTACCCTTCACACGTGAAATCCATTTTCCTGGTGAATTGACGACCGGCAAATCGAAGTTCACAGAAGAATATATAAACAAACCAATATGGATTATTTGTTGACGACGACTATCTGATTGTTGAAGACAACAAGTATATCCACTGCCTTGAATACATGTGAAATATTCTGTAATGGCTAGACTATCTGGTTGAAGAAGACGACATCGGTATGAGAATGGATTCGCTTCAGGAATCTATATTCGACAGGTACAATCACTACGAGAATACATGTGGAAAAACACTAATGGCTTTGTTGATAAACTTTAAAAAATAAAAGTTTTATAATCCCACAAAATCATTGTAACTAACTACCACTAAACATTCATTTAATTATTCAAAAAACAACTCTACAGCTGTCACTATATTTTGATTTTTTAAAATAAAACAAGATATAATCTGGACCCTCTATCTATACTTATTCTCATCCAATGCCTGGTAGAAAGTGCAGGATAAATCAGGGAAAAGATTAAGGCCCTCAAGCGAATCCTCCCCCTCTCTGCTATCGGGTATAATCCGATGATTGGGAGTGATCTCTAAATTAATATATAGATTATGTTATTTGTCTGTACTTTGAACATGTATTGACTTTTTGAGCTGTATGAGTGTTTTTTTCTTCATGTTTTAGATAAGATACATCAGAAATTGTATTAAACTTAAATGGAATTCGTGATTCACGCGTTCCTCCTACATTTAAATATAAGAGAGAACTGCAACTATTTGATATATATTTCGGGCCTGATTAAATTTCCAAATTATTTGTAGCAGTTGTCTTCTCTAGCACTTCACTGATGTACCACTTGGAAACCAACTCCTTATCGTCTTTTTCCGAGAAACCCCCTATCTATCTTTAACGATCATTGTTGTCTGCTGGTTTTTCCTGGCATCGCCCCATCATTTTCTTAGTATTGGCATCGCCCCATCATTTTTTTTAGTATTGGCATCGCCCCATCCTTTCCTTCCATCTACACATCTAGTTGCATTTTCAAACTTTTCTGACAATGAAAAATCAGATTTATGGTGCCATCTTCAACCATATTTACACACAAAACAGACGTACCATTTTAAGCAGATGCAATATTCTTCTGAAGCAGCTTTCATCTGCTAGTCCTGATCAGAACTTCATCTACCGAAGACAACTGGAACATCCAAAACACAGTCATGCTCTTCGTGGGGTATTTCCATTCCCCACTAATTTCCACATTCCACTGAGATCAATCTCCCGGCCTGGTGTACTATTTCTTCAACATCGAAGTATTCAAGCTACCGTGGACGACCAGAAGCTTAAACTGTCTTCTTCGTTGGACGAAACCAGTGACCAAGAAGAAAAAATCCTCACGGTCGAACAGCCAAGTACTGCTGTTGCAAATGAAGCTGATTTCCAGGTGAATTTTGAAGGGGAACCCAAAAGAATAAAACCATCACACGATAGAGGCAATAAGGAATCCATCTACTACTTCCTCAACGATTTTGACCAGATTGCGGTCGGAACAGTAAAGATCATCAACTTGTATAAGTCATACTCAAAGGGACATGAAGGAGTAGTACAAGTGTTAAGCAACTCGCTATCAAAAGTTCTCAACCACTATTACCCTTTGGCTGGTAAACTGGGAATCAATCCTGAAGGGAAGTTCATAGTTGAGTGTATAGACAAAGGAGTTGTGTTTATAGATGCTACAGCCAATTGTATGATGAGTGATGTGCTGTTGAGGCTTGATGAATCGGATACACTTCTCAAGTTTGTTTTTGATGTTCCAGGAGTCGATCAAATCTTGGATATCCCCCTTATGACTGTACAGGTATTAGCTAATTTTTGATCCTTAATTATTTCTGATTCTTCATTATCTTGTTGGTTATATCATTTGAACTTAATTATTGTTTAGTTTTATTCTTCTCCCCTACTTAATTTTCCTCATTCATATATTGTCAACATATCTTATGTCTACTCAATCAATCAGGTGACAAGATTCCAATGTGGAGGTTTCGCTCTAGGAATTGCGTTTAATCACTGCATGTTCGATGGAATCTCTGGAGGTGAGTTCTTGAAAAACTGGGGACGAATTGCACATGGGTTACCCCTAGATACGATACCATTCCTTGATCGCACCATTCTCAACCCTCAAGAACCAACAAAACCTACTCCACACCATGGAATTCTCCAACTAAATACAATTTTGAAAACTAAATCTCCATATGACGATCAGCCAGTTGAGCTTAAATCATTTGTATTTGATAAAGAGAAAATATTGCGATTAAAAACCATTGCAATGAAGGAGGAGAGTAGTATAAGCAAATGCTCCGCCTTTGATGTCCTCACCGCCTTTATGTGGAGAGCGAAAACTAAGGCTTTTAATGTCCCACCGAATGAGCAAATCAAGTTACTCTTCGGAGTGAATGCAAGATCAAAGTTGAAGCATCCTTTGCCAAAAGGGTTCTTTGGTAATGCCGCTGTCCCGACCAACTCTTTGTGTCTTGCAGGTATAATATTAGCTTAGCTACTTAATTACTGTGGGCCTGGGCCAATTCTTGATGATATTTTGGTTCACAAGCTGTTTCTATATATGTAGGGGATCTACTTGAGAAGGATTTCAATTATGCTGTGAAGCTTGTTCAAGAAGCCAAAAACATGGTAAATGAAGAGTATGTAAGATCATTCAGTGAACATTTTGACATGGGTGTGGTCTATCAATCATTCACCACAACTACAGTTGTCACCACATTTTGTCATCTTGGCTTCAATGAGATGGATTTTGGGTGGGGAGAGGCCATATATGTTGCCCCAGTCTTACCCTCGCGACAAGTAGCCATGTTTGCTCCACAAGGAAAAAATGTTGTTCTCAAGATTAGTCTCCCACGATTGGTCATGAATGCCTTTCAAGAACTTGTGATGCAGATATAAAACTTTACTATTACTTGCAGGCTCTACTTTAAAAAGATGTGCCCTCGTCTACAGTATTTTGATTTTTTAACCTATTGTCCTTCTTATGTATTAATAAAGCTAACTTACCGTCCTCCTTTTGCGGTATAAGTATGAAGATTCGTACGTATTAGCTATTACTCTGCGATGGATTTAAGAAAAGACAAAACAAGAAAAATCCAACCCACTGTACTTAAAATCAAGATTAATAAACCTCCTTTTGATATTTTTTTTATTGTTTAGTATTACTTAAAAAACTTAATGGTCTGGCGTGTCCGGTTTCCCCTATTGTTACATGGTCCGTGATGTGTGTGTGTGGTTGTATATTTTACTATTTTGGTTCTTGTATTATAAGGAAACTTCAAGTTTCTATTGAGTAACAGGGTCATTAGCTCTCTCTCCCCCCCCCCCCCATCCTGTCACAGACAGGATATATCCGTCAATTTGACGGATTCAATATCCACCGTCAATCAAAACGAACGGTGAGATTAGAATTTGGCTTGAGCAAAAACAGAGAGGATCGGGGCGGAGATGTTTGCACTCATCAACTTCAGAATTTGTACTCAACGACTTGAAAAATCCAACCGCAGGTCGAGAGTTTGAAAAATCCAAAGCCTTCCCCCTTTTCTTCGCTGCGCCCCCTCCATTGGTTCATCAGAATTTGTACTCACCGACTTGTTCACCATTTGCTCACCAGATTTGTACTCATCGACACGAAACAATCGACAACGGGCAAATTCGCTGGCCTAGGTAAATTCTCAATTATTCCGTTTTTCCTTTCCCAATATCCCTACCCTAACTGAGACAATTCAAAAGGAAGGGGAAGACCAACCATTGCTTCGTATTGATGGCCATCATTCATTTCAGCTGCTAGCAAGTGGAATATTGAGGTAGATAGCGTGTTGTGGCTTGACCAGAGAGAACAAAATTGAAGCTCATGGATGGGTGTGGCAGTGTTAGAGAAAAAGAAGTTGCTAGACCGCGGTTGTTGTTGTAAATTAAACCCAATTGTATGATGGCTTCTTCTACTTCATTGTCCTCAGGTATGGACGTTTTATCTCGCTTTTGCTTTTGGTACGAGGATCTAAAGACTTTCATATGCTTTTTGGAGATGCTTCTGTATAACCCAAAAAGAAGGAGAGAAAGAAAGAGGAATTGTCGTTGATACTTTGCAAAAGTAGCTATAAACTAATAAAGAACCCCCATACTATGGTCTTTTCTTTTCGTCCTTGATGAGTATATATTTCTTTGTTTGAGATGTAGCTTGATGATTTGATGTCGTATTGCTTGATGGTGAAGTGAAGGTTAGAGGAAGTGACAAAGATTGAACAATGAGAAGAAGTTGGGGAGGGGATATAATTATCAATGTTTTTTAGTGTGTGGTGGGGTACATGTACGGAAAGGTAGAAGAGTTGGTTGAAAAAAATTATTAAATTAGAATCAAGGTTGTGTACATGTTTTTTAGTGTGTGATAGGTTATGGAAGGTTGTGTACATGTTTTTAATGATCACTGGAAACATTTATAAGTTATCATGGATACGTAAAAACCAAGTTTAACGAATTCATAAAATTGAATCCAACAACTCAGTTTATCGTATCCAAATGATTATAGCCTTCAAGGTATACCGTATATCAATGAGTCAAACTCTTTAATATGGTTAATGTTATATACCATGATTTGATAAAAACAGCCAAAGGAAAATATATATAACAATTAGTGTCAGCTATTTTAAAATAGTCATGGAAACGATCATAGAAGGTTTGTATATGTTTCTAATTATCAGTGGAAACGTTTATAAATTATTGTGAATACGTAGAAACCAAGGTTAATAAATACGTAAAATTGACTCTAACAAATTATTTTATCGTTTCGAAACATTTATATCTATCATTCAATCTAGCTCTGTAAACTCATAGATTGTAAGAAAATATTTTTATATACAATGATTTAATAAGAACGACCAAAGGAAAACAAATATAACAGCTTGTGTCATCTATTTTAAAATAGTCATGGAAATGATTATAGAAAGTTGTGTACATGTTTATTATAATCAGTGGAAACGTTTATAAATTATCGTGGATACGAAAAAATCAAGGTTAACTGAATACGTAAAATCGACTTCAACAACTCAGTTTATCGTTTCCACACGTTTATCAATAAGTCAAGCTCTGTAAACTGATATAACAGCTCGTGTCATCTATTTTAAAATAGTCATGGAAATGATTATAGAAGGTTGTGTACATGTTTATAATAATCAGTGGAATCGTTTATAAAATATCGTGGATACAAAAACATCAAGGTTAACTGAATACGTAAAATCGACTCCAACAACTCAGTTTATCGTTTCCACACGTTTATCAATAAGTCAAGCTCTGTAAACTGATATAACAGCTCGTGTCATCTATTTTAAAATAGTCATGGAAATGATTATAGAAGGTTATGTACATGTTTATAATAATCAGTGGAAACGTTTATAAATTATCGTGGATACAAAAAAATCAAGGTTAACTGAATACGTAAAATCTACTCCAACAACTCAGTTTATCGTTTCCACACGTTTATCAATAAGTCAAGCTCTGTAAACTGATATAATAGCTCGTGTCATCTATTTTAAAATAGTCATGGAAATTATTATAAAAGGTTGTGTACATGTTTATAATAATCAGTGGAAACGTTTATAAAATATCGTGGATACAAAAAATCAAGGTTAACTGAATACGTAAAATCGACTCCAACAACTCAGTTTATCGTTTCCACACGTTTATCAATAAGTCAAGCTCTGTAAACTGATCATATAACAGCTCGTGTCATCTATTTTAAAATAGTCATGGAAATGATTATAGAAGGTTGTGTACATGTTTATAATAATCAGTGGACACGTTTATAAAATATCGTGGATACGAAAAAATCAAGGTTAACTGAATACGTAAAATCGCCTCCAAGAACTCAGTTTATCGTTTCCACACGTTTATCAATAAGTCAAGCTCTGTAAACTGATCATATAACAGCTCGTGTCATCTATTTTAAAATAGTCATGGAAATGATTATAGAAGGTTGTGTACATGTTTATAATAATCAGTGGACACGTTTATAAAATATCGTGGATATGAAAAAATCAAGGTTAACTGAATACGTAAAATCGCCTCCAAGAACTCAGTTTATCGTTTCCACACGTTTATCAATAAGTCAAGCTCTGTAAACTGATTAATGCTAAAAAATATTATTATATACAATGATTCGATGAGAACGACCAAGTGAAAATATACGTAACATAACAATTTGTATAATCTTTTTTATAACAGTGATGGAAAGAATAATAAAAGATTGTGTAAATATTTCCAATAATTAGTGGAAACTTCTATAAATTAAACTCTGAATGAATACGTAAAATTTAGTTTTTCATTTCCAAAGTTATATTATTCACAATAATACGGTATGTATGGTTCATTTTATTAGAATAATTAGCTGATCCCAAGCTATCTTTCAACTGCCATGTATTCAAAAGAAAATGAAAAATGTATGTTGCATTGTTACATATTGAAAACAAAACTCACTGTGTTGTGGACTATGAAGATAAAAGCTGGTATCACATAAAATCACTGCCCATTTAACTAGTTCCTTCTCCTCATCAAACACCATAAACTAGGGTAATGTTATCCTTGAACTTGTTTGTGAGCTAAAAGAATGAGAGGCAACAACGTGACTATAAGCAAAGTCATATATTTAATATTGTACCACTTGCTTCACCCTTCTAGATTCAGCACTAGAGAATTGTCCCACAACACAAGCATGTGGAATCGAGGACTCCGCTCAAGCCAAAGCATCTGCATTATCTTGAAAATATTGCCTTGGAAGCCTTCCAACTATATTTTCCTCTTCATTTCCCTTTTTGTCTAAGAACACAAAATGCGGGATTACTTCCACCCAAAATAATCAAGCTCCAGTTCCCATTTGGTGTTCAACGTCCCTGAGCAATACCATTGGATAATGGAAAGAAATAAGGTCTTCAATTCTCAAAGTAATACACAAGTCTTTGTGTAAATGCATTTTTCATTGCATCAGGCACAAAAGTTCAGGACAAGCAAATAGAATTGAGAGAAGATACTTGTATAGTTGCTCCACTTTTAGAAAATATGGGGCCAATTCTCTACATACTTCGCACCAATCGGCATAGATTACAACAATGAGTTTGCATTTGAAATGACCTGAAAACAAAAGGCAGATGCATGTCACCAACATTAAATGCAACATCAGAAGAAGTTGAGAATTGCTAAACAACAAAACATTAAGGGAACCTTTTCATATTGTAATGCAGAAGCAGATAAGTCCTTGAGAGAGATGCCAATATCTAAGTGAGATGATAAGAACAGGCTAACACTCTAGTAGTTCAAAGCAAGGCTACTATCTGATTTACATCTTTGTTTGGGAATTCGGTGGTGACTGGATTTTCAGAT
Organism: Limonium bicolor; assembly: GCA_023374045.1. Classification (NCBI taxonomy): domain Eukaryota; kingdom Viridiplantae; phylum Streptophyta; class Magnoliopsida; order Caryophyllales; family Plumbaginaceae; genus Limonium; species Limonium bicolor. Next base: position 382,078,797 of record CM041778.1, read on the forward strand.
GAAGCTACAACATCTTGGATTTTATCCCCCTTCATCAGCTATACCCAGTTTGGAAACCACGTTATGTTCAAGATTAACAAATATAAACCAAGGGAATTTTTTTCGGTGAACTAAGAAACTTGAGGGAGGGGCATAAGCTGATGCCGATACGAGCAAAAAATGGAATAGAAAACCAAGCATGTTTAGCGCCTCTTTAAGAAATAGGTTCTACCAAAACTAGATACAATTGGAATAGTTGTCAGTTCCTAATAGATAATCGGTTCAGACGAAATGTTAGAAATAGAAACCGATGCAAGATCTTAAGAGTCTTACCAGAGTAGAAGGATCAGACAAATCCAAGTTTGACTAGCAAGCGACGCTTAGAAATCTTAGCCTTGTGGGCTGAAATTGGGGGTAAAGAAGAGGGGAGATGAACGGCGCCTGGGTAGGAAACAGATCGATAAAGTGTGTCCATTTACGAAGAGAAATCATATTTGAAACTGCACCTGCAATTTTATGTGGGATCATGAACAAATTTCAAGGGTTTTTCTCATATTCAGAATTTGGGGCTTTACCTAAATCACCACCGATAGAGCTTTCATCTAGTGCTCTTGAAATTGCCAGCAACTGCCGAAGTTGCCGCTTGTAACTGGTTGTAGTTGTGCCTCTGGTCACTAGTTGTAGTTGCGCTTCAGTTGGTGGAATTTCTCGGGCCATAGTCTCTGGTGTTGGCTAGTCTTGCAGTACGATCGTGTTTGCGTGAGAGAGAAGGCGAACAAAAGAAAGAAACATAAGCCTTATGTGTATACTGTATTGGACGATTGAGATTAGAATATTATTAAAAGTTAGATGGTGGAGATTGAATCCGTCAGAGACGGAAAAAGGGCATCCGTCACAAAATCCCCTTCGCCCCCCCCCCCAGCCCCACCTTGGTCCGTTAACGAATCCATATCCAACTTTTAATTTTCTAAATTTAGTGGACATATATAAGGAAGCGGGATGGAGACTCTCTTCTCTTCCAATGAAAAACCCCAAAGATTTATTACCTTAAGTAATAAAAATTAAAATAAAACATGAGTAATAATTGCTATAAATATTATGGTATAAACATATGGTCCAAATGGATATTAAAATATACACTAAATCTCTACTCAAAGAGGAAATATTATTAAGTTGAAATTAACTCCTAAATTTAATATCACATGTAAAATATTAGCTCATGTACTAAACATCACATATAGCACTCATTTTGCAATATATATAGTCTAAGCAAATCATATATATATATATATATATATATATTTAAAACAAAATATTATAAGGCATATTTAACAAATAAATCTAGTCACATATACCTATAACTTGTATATGTTACATTAATAACTAATGAAAATTCAAATTTCCCTCCCCATTCTCTTCTTGGGCGGTTGATTAAGGGACTTGGGAACAAATAAAAGAAAGAAAGAAAAGAGAAAAGATGAAATACCCCAAACCTAAGTATGCTAAGTAAACATCAATTTATGAGGTAATAAGGCTAAAACATTCCTTAGAAAGATTGGTAGACAATTTAAACCAAGGAAAACACAAGAAAACGCCTTAAGGGCAATTTAGGCAAAAATGTGCTCTAAGCTTGGAGTGACTTTGATTAGCACCCAAATAACATTATAAGACTTTATTAACATGCTAATGGACATGTTAATCCAATTACCAAGAAACAAGCTCAAAAACAAGCTTAAACACAAAATGTGCTTTAAGACTCCTTAAAGCACCTTTTTGAGAAATTATCTTAGAAATGGGTTTTGAGTGGCTAAATGCCCATGATTACACCTTAATCAACATGTTTACTAATTAGTATCACATTAGGAAGCCTAAATCAATGGGAAATAAAAAATTTCACAAATTTGTGCACTAATTTGTGAATAGTGCCGAATAGTGCCCAAAATGAGTCAAATTACTTCTTAAGTGGTCAATGGTAAAAAACTCCTTAAATATCAAAGGGGGCACGGTTTTTAAGTGGTGAGTCATCACCAAAGGGAGCCAGCACTTTAATAAAAGAGGAAGGAGGGTAGAAGTTCACTATTTGCTTTATAAAGACAATATACTTACTTTAGCTTACATCTCTCCTCTTCTTCATTTCTCTTCTTCCCCACTGAATTTTCTTCTTATTCTCTGTTCTAAAACCGTCCAAGCAGCACCCATGGCACCACCATCTTCAAATGTCCACCAAATACTCATTTTAGCTCCAAATCAAAAACTAAGCATAAGTTTCTCTTAGTTGGAGCAAGACCTACCTTTATATCTTTTCAAATCATTCAAAGCTCAAGTTTGGTGCCATGAGAAAACACCATTGATGGAGGAAAATCAAGTTTGATTAGCTCTTTTGGTTCTCCATTCATCCAAGGTAATGAAAGTGAAAGAAAAATCAACTTTCCATCATTTTTTCTATATGGCTGAAAATTTGCCTCTTAAGGTACCTTGTTTTATCCCTTGTTCTAGCTTGATTCTATTCTCCAAATACTTGAGGAGGTCTTGCCTTGCTTCATTATGAAAGCCATTCCAAAATTCAAAGGTAAACATACACCTTTAAGTTTTAAAACACATATTTTAACCTAAGAATGAATTCTGCGAGTTTAGGCATATTGCTTAGTGCTCATTAGATTATTTGAATGTGGATTAGAACATGGGCAAGAGGATTGAAGTCCTTGCCGAAATCCAATCAAGAAAACCTAAGGAGGGAAGTAAGAGAAGCTTGAGGAAAATAAGGTAAATTGCTTACCTAATGGTGGTTTAAGACTTTAAGGGATGAGATTTAGATAGGTACTAACGTAGCTTAAAGCTTACATTATGTAATGGGTTATATAAACTAGGAAAAAGAATTTAAACAAGCTTATGAACTTGTGATTAAGGAACCAATGGAAATGAGTTAGTAAGATAAGTATAAGGTGAATTAAGAGAACACTTATATTGCTATGGGAGCATTGTTGTGTGTATTTGCAGGTTGAAAGCTTTAATATGTGGGAAATTCAGTGTTTAAGTTTAAGTCATTTAAGGGCCTAAGAGCCATGTCATTTAAGAGCCTTAGTGCTATGCAATTTAAGATTATTGCACTATATTAAGTTTGTTGTGGATGAGTTGATTTGGGTGAGAAAGTATGATGAGAAAGGATTTGATGTGTGTGAGATGTTTGAATGAGAAAAACAATGCTTGTGGGCATGATAATGTACTAGAGGAGCTATGGCGAAATTTGAGTAGAAAACAAGTGTTTAGGTGGTGGTTGTGAGTTAATATGACCTAAGGTTTACTAGGGATCATTAAAAGGAATTTGAGTGGAAACGAGTTAACTAAGGAGTTCTTGAGGTTTAGAATGACCTAGAATTGTCTAGGAGGAAATTAGAGTTTAGGTGGGTGTATTAAACACACCAAAATCATGGTATGAGGAATGTTAAGACTTGAGGAAAAATCTGGAGGAAATGATGTATAATGTTTTGAGGTGATTTAGGAATGAACTTGAGAATAAACAATGAGAGATCTTGGTAGCTTGTGTAAGTGGTGAAGATGCTAGTAGTGGATTAATAAGGTTCTAGTTGGATGGTAATGAGTGGACTTGGGTGATGGAAGAGAGAATTGCAAGAGAATGTTGTAAATTGTCAAGGAAAAAGACTAAGAATGTATAAAGGGGTATGATCATGAGAATGGTGAGTTAACTGAGTAAATGAGATGGAAATGTCTAAGAAGGGTGTAGCATGGTCAAGGTAGACGAAGAACAATGCCAAGGTGCTAAGAGGATGAAAAGAAATGTATAGGTATGTTTAGGAGTTTAGGATTGTGTGTAACAAATGGAAAGGAGAGAAATTGTACATGGGGATGCAAGATAACCTTGGAAGGTTTAGCAAAGGAAAGATGGATGAATGATGATGTTTGAGGAGTAGTTATATTGGTGTAAAGGAAACACTTTGGTTAGTTGAAGTTTTAGACAAATTTACATGTTGGAAGTGTAAGGAATTGAGTTATAAGTGTTAAGAGCTTAATAAGAACTTGAATAATGATCAAAGAATTTGGAGGTGAGTTGATCCATGAGTTAGGAGGATTCTAGGTGCTTAAATGGTGTTAGAATATGTGTGAATACATGAGGAAAGATTAGAAGAAGATTGGGCAAAAGAACAAGTGAGGAATGAGGTTCAAAACTGTAAAATTTGACAGTTTAAAGTGTGGTCCGGGACTTGGTCCTTGGATAAAGTCCCGTACCAGCACTAAAAACATGCCGAAAATTCAAGTTTAGATTGGTCCGGGACCTAGGTCTTGTAATAAGTCCCGGACCAGCACAAAAAAACTGCCGAGAGTGCCTTTCAGAAGTGGTCCGGGACCTAGGTTAAGTAACATGTCCCGGACCACCCATAAATAAGCGCCGAGAGAGAACCCAGTAATTGGTCTGGGACTACAGTCCAGGACCATGTCCCGGACCAGCCATTTTTACAAAGGAAGTGTAACACCCCGTCCAAAGCCAATCGTGGTTATCGCAAAACTTAACACTTAATCGAACTCGTCGCAGCGGAAATAACAAACACCTGGACCTTGCCACGGTCTGATCGTTAGAACATACCAGCCTTATCAAATTACAACACTTGTCCAAAGTAAACAACCGACCAAGACATCACCATCCAAAACCACCAACCAACCGAGTTTAACTATCTAAGTCATAGTCACAAACTTACATCAGCTTCAATATAAACAGACGGGAGCACAAGCGCAACCCGTACTCAAAATAAACAACCCATTCTAAGTCTAACAGCTCCTACTCTCATGGTGTGACTTCATGGGTCTCTTACCTACAAGTGTAAAAACAGCCCCCAAAGGGGGTCAGCACGAATGCTGGTACTCCCTCTCATGGCCCCCAAGCTAACGGGGCTACGACGACTAATTGTCGATAGCATGGAAATTGATTAAGTACACAAGCATGATATGAAGTGCAATAAACAACAATCCACAGATGAACATTCATGGTTCACACACAATGAACGACATAAGCGTTCCCTTATCAAGCGGGTTAGTAACCCCCTCCTTAATCCTGATTTCCTTAACCTCAGTTCCTTATCTTACCTCAGTCTTAACCTTATCTTAATCTCAGTATACAACCGTTCCTAGAAAGGAAATGGTTGTAGCTTAATCTCAAACCTAGGATTTAGGTGATCCTACCGCACCATCTTAATGCCACCTACCTTGGACGGGAGTCCAGCGTAGCTGAGCCGGCAACCGGCCCTAGGCAACAAGTCCGAAGACAAGTCCTTAAGCGGAGGGCGGATCTGATTCAGATACCGTCCCCCTTTCCTTAGCATGCATGACCGGAGTCAGTCCCGGGTTTCCTCACTCAAGTTCCAGTTAGTAAAGATCTTACCCACCATGCGTTAGTTAAACCTTAACGGGTATTAACCAACAATCACCAATACTTAACTCTAATCCTTAACTCAGTAAGTACTAAACTTAGTTAGTAACAATCTCAAGTCTTGTGGTTAGTGTAAAGAAAACACATACACAACGAGAACAAATATAACCGGTTGCATGCTTTATCTTGTCTTAGTCATAGTAAGTAAACAGATAGCACACAAGCCGAGGGACACCTCGTTAGCAAGCAGGTCACAAGAAAGATTGTACCGTTCACCGTCGTCTGTCGTTTGTTTAACCTTCTTCGGGTCCCAATTCACAAACCTAAAACATTGATTCATTTTGAGGCCATCAGTTATTGCACCTTACTTAACTCACTTAGTCCCTAAGAATCCCCATTCAATACCCTCTTAAGTCTTTGCCACTTAACCTTATGAACTTGACTTTAAACATTAAGGTTTATACTTAGCTTAACTTAACTCCTTAGGTTCTTAGGTTCCTAATCATTATTACCCTACCAATGGCATACCCTAATACCAATTATCATCCTTAGAATTAAATTTTTTTTTTTTGTGTTTTAGGCTCAACCGAACTTACCGGCCGACCTTACCCAAGGTCGGTCCATTCCAGAACATATTACCGCTTGAAAATTCTACCCCGACCGACCTTGCAAGTCCGGTCCCCAAGGTCGGTCCATTCCCGAGAGTTTTCCCCGTGGGAAATTTAAGCTCGACCGAACTTGCCAAGTCCGGTCCCAAATTCGGTCGATTCCAGAGACCTATTACCGTACAAAATTCTAGGCATGACCGACCTTGCAAGTCCGGTCCCCAAGGTCGGTCCATTCCAGAGACTTAACTCGTACACAAAATACAAGCCCGACCGAACTTGTAAGTCCGGTCCCCAAGTTCAGTCGATTCCAGAAACTTTTTCCGGTAGTGTAATCTGAGCTCGACCGACCTTGCAGGTCCGGTCCCTAAGGTCGGTCGGCTCCAGAACCTTGTTTCTAAATTCCCATTTGACTCCAAACTTCTCCTCATATATCCTAGTATGTTCTAACCTCATTTGGGCACCTCAAATACACCTTAAGCCAACCACTAAACACTTTAAATCACTCACCAACATCCACCTTTGTCATTATGCATTTTCCTTGTAATCATGCCAACACTTGTAAAGTTTTTCACTAGGTTTCTAGGTTGTGGTTCATACCTAGTATAACCACTATGCCAAATGCTTCCTCACCACTATAACATCATCTCCCAAGCATCTTTCACCATCTAAAACTCCTTTATGCAACTACTTAAAGTTTCTTCACAAGCTTATGCCTCCATCCATCAACACATTATTTTCCTTCCTAGTTGTTTACCAACATTTGCCTAAGTCCTAAATATTCAAGTACATTCTTTGATTCCTAAATCCTCCATAGTGATGCCTAAGTAATTATAACTCATTAAAACACCTTAGACTCATCCTTTTACGTCAAGACAACCTCTAAAACCTCCTAGTACTTCCTTAGTCATGAAATCACCTTAGAACATCTTAAACACTTAGGTTCTTCACTAAATTTTGCCATGGGTTCTCTAGTATATTGTTACACCCAAACAACTTGGTTTTTCACCATCAAACAACCAAGATCACTCAAATTCTCATTACAACATCTTAACACACAATTTACACCAAAACTACACCACATCATCATATAGTGTACAAACTTAAAATGCTTGGCACTTAGGCCCTTAAATGGCAAAATCTTAACCACTGAATTTCCACATTATTTGCCTTTGACCTGCGAATACACACAACAAGGCTCCCATTGAAATAAAATGCTTCTTGTAATTCATCTCAACATTGTTTGACTATCTCTTTTCTCATTAGCTCCTTAGTCACAAGTTCTCAAACATAGTCATTGTTTATCCTAGGTTATATATATCCCTTTTCTAATGTAAAACTTAAGCTACACTCATCACATATCTAAATCCCATTCCCTTAAACAATAAAACACCTTAAGGCAAGTAATTTACCTTGTTCTTTCACAAGCTCACAAACTTTCCTCCTTAGGTTTTTCCTTGATCAATCTCGGTCACCACTTAAACTCTCCTTGCCAATGTTCTAACCAATATCCAATGACTCCAATGAGTGCTAGATAATACATTAACCCTAAGGACAAACCCTAGGTTAAAAATATGCTTTAAGGTATTAAGGTGATTGTTTTACCTTGGTTTCTCAAGACAAGCTTGGATATGAAGCAAGAAGGACCTCCTTTATCCTTTGGAGAGTAGAAAACAAGCTAGACAAGGCATAAACATGGAGTTCCATGAGTACAAATTTTCGGACAAAGGAAGAAAATGATGAAAACCTAGATCTTCTTACATTTTCTTTACCTTAAGAGAATGGAGAAGCTAATGGAGTCTCCAAGCTTGAGTTTCCTCCTCTAATGGCGATTTGCCTTGGCTCCAAAATGAGGCTCTTGAAGTTTTGAAAAGATAGAAAGGAAGAGCTAGAGCTAACTAAGAGATATATGTACTTGGTTTTGATTTTGGAGCTTAAATGAGTAAGTAGTGGCCAAGAGAAGATGGAGCTAGCATGGAGGTTGCTTCTTACGTGAGAGAGAGGAAGAGAGCAAGAGAAATCGATGAAGAAGGTGAAGAATGAAGAAAGGAGGAGAGAGATGGCATATAAGATATTTGATTCCTTAAAGCAAATAGTAACAAGTTACTTTTCTCTTTTTCTTCTAACATTAATTGGCCACTCTTTGTGACTCACCCTAGAAAACCGGCCCCCTTCATTAATTAGGCTGGTCATGGTCTTGTTTGACCAATTAATTAGACTTAATTGATTAAAGACTAAACTAGGCACTATTTGGTTACTATTCACAAATTAGTGCACATATTTGTGAAATTTTTAATTTCCCATTGATTTAGACTTCCTAATGTGATACTAATTAGTACAAATGTTACTTAAGGAGTAATCATGGGCATTTAGACACTTAAAACCCCTTTCTAAGACAATTTTCCAAAAATGTGCTTTAAGACTCCTTAAAGCACAATTTGTGCTTTAACTTGTTTTTGAGCTTGGTTTTCTTTGGTAATTAACTTAAAATGACCATTAGGATATTACTAAGGTCTTAAACAATATTTGGGTACTCACCCAAGTCTCTCCAAGCTTAGAGCACGTTTTTGGCTTAAACTGCTTTTTCGGTGTTTCCTTATGCTTTCTTTGATTAAAATGGTTTCTTAATGTTTCTAAGGCATTATTTAGCCTTCTTATACCTTAGTTTGTCACTTAAACACCATATCTAAGTTTGGGGTATTTCAATCTACCCCCCTTAAAAGAACTTTGTCCCCAAAGTTCACATATATGCTTAACCATTCGCGGTACTCAATTCTCTTAATCTTAACACCACATCTTATATTCACATTCAAACATCTCAAGACTCAAAGGTCAATTACAAATACAATACATAAGTATTATACATAACTCAAACTTATCGCCAAAGTGTAGCAACTTACACAAAATCACATCTTACACAACCAAACAAACGACAAACATGCTCGTTTCCTAACTCAACAGCGAGGAAGCTCTACCCCCCTTAAAAAGGGGTATGCCCTGTACCCTATACAGACGATACTAGTCAGTAAACAAAGAAGGGTACTTCCCTCATCTTATCCTCTAATTCCCACGTGGCCTCTTCGACATCCTGGTTAGACCAGAGAACCTTCACCAGTCGCACTGACTTGTGGCGAGTGTCCCTAGTCTTACTATCCAAGATTCTCTGAGGAAGCTCCACTGATCTCATATTCGGTTCTAATGTCAACCTCTTAGGTTCTAACACATGGGAGGGGTGGTGCATGTATTTCTTTAGCTGTGAAACATGAAAAACATCATGCATTTTACCCAGTTCAGCAGGTAAATTCAACCTATAAGCAACCGGGCCCACCCGCTCCGTAATCTCATAAGGACCAACAAACTTCGGGCTTAATTTGCCCTTCTGCCCAAATCTGAATACACCCTTCATTGGTGAAACTCGCAGAAATACCCGGTCGCCCACTGCGAACTCCAGGTCTCGTCGTCGAACATCAGCATACGACTTCTGCCTATCTTGAGCAGCTTTCATGTTCTCCCTTATTTGCTGAACTTCAGCCTTAACTTGTTCTAAATATTCTGGCCCTATACTGACCGTCTCACTCGACTCATCCCAGCAGAGCGGTGTACGACATGGTCTACCGTACAACGCTTGAAAAGGTGCCATCTTGATCGAAGCGTGATAGCTGTTGTTGTATGAAAACTCGATCAGATGCAATCTGTTAATCCAACTGCCCTGGAAGTCTAAGGCACATGCCCTCAGCATGTCCTCGAGTGTCTGAATAGTACGCTCAATCTGGCCATCTGTCTGAGGATGGAACGCGGTACTCAACTTCAGTTCTATACCCAACGCTTCTCTAGTAGCTCTCCAGTACCTCGAAAGGAATCTGGTATCTCTATCTGACACTATGGTCTTTGGTATCCTGTGATGTCTCATTATTTCTTTCTCAAACAACTCAGCTAATTTGGTCACCTTCCAAGTATCCTTCATCGGTATGAATCGGGCTACTTTGGTAAGGCGATCCACCACCACCCATATCATGTTGAGACCTCCCCTAGCAGGTGGGAGTCCAACTACAAAGTCCATGGAGATATCATGGAACTTCCACTCCGGAACTGGCATCGACTGTACCATTCCGCCCGGTCGTCGGTGCTCGAATTTTACCTTCTGGCATGTGAGACACCTCAAGACAAACTCGGTAACATCTGTCTTCATCCCCGACCACCAGAAGTATCTCTTCATGTCTTTATACATCTTAGAGGCTCCCGGATGGATGGAAACTGAAGAACAGTGTGATTCCCTAAGTATACGGTCTTTCAGATCCGTGTTGCTCCGTGGTATGCATAACCGGCCCTTAAGTCTGATCAGATCATCGTCGTGGAGTCTGAAGTCATATTTCTGACTCTCAAAGGTACCATCTGTCAGCTTCTGTCTGACTCTCTCATATACTCATCTGTCCTCTGAGCCTCTCGCACCTCATCAACCAAGCTGGAGAAAGAAACTAGCGAATGGAGTGAGTGTGCTCGACGGCTCAGGGCGTCCGCTACAACATTGGCCTTTCCCTCTTTGTATTGGAGGTCAATGTCATAGTCTTTCAAGAATTCCAACCATCTCCGCTGTCTGAGATTCAACTCCTTCTGAGTAAATATGTATCTTAAGCTCTTATGATCGTTGTAGATCGTCACACTAACCCCGTATAAGTAATGGCGCCATATCTTCAAGGCGAAGACTACAGCTCCCATCTCTAAATCATGTGTGGGGTAGTTCTCCTCATGTTTCTTCAACTGGCGTGAGGCATATGCCACCACCTTGCCATGTTGCATGAGCACGCAACCCAGCCCTCTGCCAGATGCATCACAGTAAACCTCAAAGCCCTCCGTACCGTCTGGAATGGTCAGAACCGGTGCAGTGGTCAGTGAGTCTTTCAAACTCTGAAATGATCTCTCACAGTCAGTCGTCCATAAGAACGGTGCATCTTTCTTCATCAGACTGGTCATCGGTTTCGCGACCTTGCTGAAATCCCTAACAAACCTCCTGTAGTAACCTGCCAGACCGAGAAAGCTCCGGATGTCGGTAACAGTCTTCGGCCTTGGCCAAGTACGTACGGCATCAACCTTTGCTGGATCCACTGAGATCCCAGCATCTGAGATGACATGACCTAGGAAAGAGACCTGGTGAAGCCAAAACTCACACTTGGAGAACTTAGCATATAGCTGGTTCTCCCTCAATATCTCCAATACTCTCCTCAAGTGTTCCTCATGTTCAGTCTTCAATTTCGAATATATCAAGATATCGTCAATAAACACCACAACCGACTTGTCCAGCTGTTCCTGGAACAAGCGGTTCATCAGATCCATAAACTTCGCCGGTGCGTTCGACAAACCGAACGACATCACTGTAAATTCATAGTGGCCGTATCGTGTCCGGAATGACGTCTTCTCAATGTCTCCCTCTTTAATGGCTATCTGATGATACCCCGATCTGAGATCAATCTTGGAAAACACAGATGCTCCCTTCAACTGATCGAACAGATCGTCAATGCGGGGTAGTGGATACTTATTCTTCACTGTCACTGCATTCAACTCTCTGTAGTCGATGCAGAGGCAGAGACTACCATCCTTCTTCTTCACGAAGAGAACTGGCGCTCCCCATGGTGATACACTAGGTATTATGAACCCTTTTCTAACAAGTCCTTTAGTTGTTCCTTTAACTCAGTCATTTCTGCCGAAGCCATGCGGTATGGTGCCTTGGCTATCGGTCCGGTACCAGGTAGCAGCTCGATGGTGAACTCTACCTCCCGAGTGGGTGGCATGCCGGGCAGTTCCTGTGGAAATAGGTGGGGAACTCCGACACTACCGGTAAGTCGGGGTCGAACTCGGGGTCTCTCTCTATGTCTTGTACATAGTAGAGGTACACTTCCTTCCTTCTCAATTCCTTATACATTGCCATAGCGGTGATGATCTTAGTCGAAGGCTCTCTGGGCCTCTGGCGGTATGATATTGTTACCCCAGATGGGCTCCTAAGCAGCAATCTATGCTCGGCGCAGAGGATATGACCCTTGTGCCGCTCCAACCAGTTCATCCCGAAGATAATATCAAATCCCAACTCCATGAACTCAATACAACTGACTGGGATGTCTTCCCCCTTAATTCTGACAATGGCTCTCGGTAGTAGCGAGTGCAACGAACCTTCTCCTTAGACGGGAGCGTAACCGTGAAGTCGGGTAGCTCATCAGCGTCTAGCCCCAACCTGCTCGCGAAAGATGCCGAGACAAAGGTATACGAGGCCCCTGAGTCGAAGAGAACTGATGCCTCAATCCCATTAATCGGAAAGGTGCCGGTGAGGATAGTACCGCTGGTGTCGGCCTGTGCCTCTGTAGGTATGCTTAGCGCACCTTCCGTACCGAGTCCATGACCTAATTGTATTCATAAGCTTCATGAGTATTGATGGTATAACAAGAGTCGTAACAATTTATATGAACAACACTGTTATTTTATTCATAACCATCATGTTTACAACATGTGCTTCAATCTTACATCTCATTCCTCATCTCATTCTAACATTACATGGCTAATATTGTCTAAAGGTTAGGTTTAACCGTCCTGGTTTCATGTGCGTCGCATTAATCACTGCTGACGGTGCTGTATTCAACTTAATTCTCTTAATCCCATGGTACAACATCCTTGATTCTCCTCCCATAACTAATACATCTCCAGACTTAAGTATCAACTTATCTGCACGGTCCGCACGCTTCTGCTCGCCGTATAAAAACTCTGCATCATCTCCAATGGACCAAGACACTACGGGTATCCCTCCTTTGAGAGACTCCGTTGTCTCGTCCTTATCCTGGTGTAGTCCAAGTCGCCCATCTTTCTCGTAGAAGTTTACAATGCAAATGTCTGCTTGTATGTCTGGAATGGTTCAGCTTCCAACTACTGAGCGATCTCCACGACTTGTGTAATAACTGGATGGAACTCTTCGGGTATTCCCGGTGGTGAGACTCCATCCTGCATCCTCGTGGTTTGGTAGTTCTTGGCATACGGATTCCAATCCTTGCCTAAGCTCATCATTTTTAATTTCATCCTTGCTCCCCCTGGGTACTCCGGTGTATAAAACCTCCCGGTCCCATTCCTAGCTGATTGCATTTCCTGGTGATGGCTATTTGCGCTTCGGGTGTCAGGTATCCCCTTAACAAAATCATACCTGGGCGGATAACCTGACATTGTTCGGTTGGAAAGTCTATGGTTTCGATGTCGGTGTACTCCGGGTTAGGTGTAGAAGGCATTGGATAGCAGATGTTGAAGCTTCCTAAAGTGGTAGTAGGTTATATCTTACTTAAGTTCTAATCTTATCTCATTCTCACTTAACTCAATTATTCCCCAACATGCATGATAATGCGGTAAGCAGGCAATTTTATTACTAAATGGTTGTAGCGGTACCTGGCCTCGATGAGGGTTCAGGCTCATCGTCCCGGTCCATCAAGTGTAGTGTGGGTCCCGACTTCTGGGTCTCCCGTGGGTTCTTGTCTGCAGCTTGTTGCACCTTCCTCTGACCGTCAGATCCAGCTCCCTGATCGGCCTTGCCCTTGCCCCTAGTCTCGGGTCTATAGGCTCTGCTAGCGGGGTTCCAGAAGCACTCGTATGCTCGGTGTCCGTATACCCCACAATAGTTGCACTCCACCTTATTCCCCTTGCAATCGAGCCCGGGGTGGTCCTTGTGACACCACCTACAAATGTAGCGTCGCTGGTAGCCAGCACCGGCTCCCTTCTCAGTCTCAGATCCTGATCATTCGCAATATTAGTACTCATATCTCAAATGGTTACTAGTTGTCTCATAACTCACTCAATATCAATCCCTTACCCTTTGGCGCCCTTGAGCGCAGGGGTGTAGCTGCTATGCATGCATATGTTAACTTCAGTGGCTCTTCCGGAGCCTTCTCCTTTTCCTCCTTCCCTTTTTGGTTCTGATTTTTCTGGGCCTGAGGCTGGTACTTCTGTTTCTTGTACCCACCTTGCCCTTGGTTCTTCGCGCTCTTACCGGCACTCTTCCTCTTAGCATTCTCCTCGTCCCTTAGCTGGACGGTTATCTCAACCTTAGCAGCGGCATGATAGCACTCCTTCTTTCCATAGTATTAGTCACTCTTATCTTTTCATAATCCAAAGCTTACTCATTTACTTACTCAAATCTCAACCATTCTTATTACCTGCAAGGTAGTGTAACTCATCGGCCCCATGCCGTAGCGGAGTCGATGGCTAAGCCGCCATAGAAGCGGTCCACCAGGATCTGGTCTGAATATCCAAGACCTGGCAGAAGACGGAGCAAGGCGGTGAACTCTGAGTATTCGTCCACCGTCATCTTGTCGGTCTGCTTAAGCGCATCCAACTGCAAGCGCTTCTTCGTCTGGACATGGGCGGGGGGTATACTTTGATCGTAGCAAGGCGGTGTACTGCTCCTAGCCGAACTCTGGATTGGCCACATGCTCGGCCCTCACCAGCTTCCACCAATCGCCTGCTGCCCCTTGCAGGTAGGTAGAACATAGCTAGACGCACCTTGATCCCAGCAGGGACGTCAAGGGTCTTAAAGGCGGTCTCTAGCTCGGAGATATACGCCTCAAGCTTGGCGGGATCGGTCTCCCCTTAAAGTGTGCGGGTCGAAGGTCTGCAAGACTCTTCACCCAATTCGGTTCCCGGGGTGGCGGTGGAGGTGGTGCACCCACAGGCTGCATATGATATGCCACCGGCGGCAGCTACGATCTCTGCGATCGTCTGCCCTTCCGGTATCTCAGTCTCGTCGCCTCTGGGACGGCCTCGGCTCTCCTTCCTGACATCTGAACAATCACAACTCACATTAGATCCGTATCCACCACTGTTTCGGTTAACGAATTTATAACGTCCGTAGACGGTAAAGACGATCCACACTTATTAGTGGTCATCTGACTCTACTCACACTAACAGCTCACACCCTTAACCCATCACTTATCACTTAACTTATATCCTAACTCGGTGGTTCCTTATGTCCGGTATTTCTTGATCAGAGCGTAACTACACTCTGATACCACTTTTTGTAACACCCCGTCCAAAGCCAATCGTGGTTATCACAAAACTTAACACTTAATCGAACTCATCGCAGCGGAAATAACAAACACCTGGACCTTGCCACGGTCTGATCGTTAGAAATACCGGCCTTATCAAATTACAACACTTATCCAAAGTAAACAACCGACCAAGACATCACCATCCAAAACCACTAACCAACCGAGTTTAAGTATTAAGTCATAGTCAAAAACTTACATCAGCTTCAATATAACAGACGGGGACACCAAGCGCAACCCGTACTCAAAATAAACAACCATCCTAAGTCTAACGCTCCTACTCTCGTGGTGTGACTTCATGGGTCTCTTACCTGCAAGTGTAAAAACAGCCCCAAAGGGGGTCAGCACGAAGCGGGTATCCCTCCATGGCCCCCAAGCTAACGGGGGTACGACGACTAATTGTCGATAGCATGGAAATTGATTAAGTACACAAGCATGATATGAAGTGCAATAAACAACAATCCACAGATGAACATTCATGTTCACACACAATGAACGACACAAGCGTTCCCTTATCAAGCGGGTTAGTAACCCCCTCCTTAATCCTGATTTCCTTAACCTCAGT
The DNA here is from genome assembly GCA_023374045.1 of Limonium bicolor. Taxonomy (NCBI): domain Eukaryota; kingdom Viridiplantae; phylum Streptophyta; class Magnoliopsida; order Caryophyllales; family Plumbaginaceae; genus Limonium; species Limonium bicolor. The sequence continues at coordinate 382,094,391 of CM041778.1, forward strand.
TCCTTATCTTACCTCAGTCTTAACCTTATCGTAATCTCAGTATATAAACCATTCCTAGAAAGAAATGGTTGTAGCTTAATCTCAAACCTAGGATTTAGGTGATCCTACCGCACCATCTTAATGCCACCTACCTTGGACGGGAGTCCAGCGTAGCTGAGCCGGCAACCGGCCCTAGGCAACAAGTCCGAAGACAAGTCCTTAAGCCGGAGGGCGGATCTGATTCAGATACCGTCCCCCTTTCCTTAGCATGCATGACTGGAGTCAGTCCCGGGTTTCCTCACTCAAGTTCCAGTTAGTAAAGATCTTTACCATGCGTTAGTTAAACCTTAACGGGTATTAACCAACAATCACCAATACTTAACTCTTATCCTTAACTCAGTAAGTACTAAACTTAGTTAGTAACAATCTCAAGTCTCGTGGGTTAGTGTAAAGAAAACACATACATAACGAGAACAAATATAACCGGTTGCATGCTTTATCTTGTCTTAGTCATAGCAAGTAAACAGATAGCACACAAGCCAAGGGACACCTCGTTAGCAAGTAGGTCACAAGAAAGATTGTACCGTTCACCGTCGTCTGTTGTTTGCTTAACCTTCTCGGGGTCCCAATTCACAAACCTAAAACATTGATTCATTTTTAGGCCATCAGTTATTGCACCTTACTTAACTCACTTAGTCCCTAAGAATCCCCATTCAATACCCTCTTAAGTCTTTGCCACTTAACCTTATGAACTTGACTTTAAACATTAAGGTTTATACTTAGCTTAACTTAACTCCTTAGGTTCTTAGGTTCCTAATCATTATTACCCTACCATGGCATACCCTAATACCAATTATCATCCTTAGAATTTAAAATTTCTTTTTTTTTTGTGTATTAGGCTCGACCGAACTTACCGACCGACCTTACCCAAGGTCGGTCCATTCCAGAACATATTACCGCTTGAAAATTCTACCCCGACCGACCTTGCAAGTCCGGTCCCCAAGGTCGGTCCATTCCCGAGAGTTTTCCCCGTGGGAAATTTAAGCTCGACCGAACTTGCCAAGTCCGTCCCAAGTTCGGTTGATTCCAGAGATCTATTACCGTACAAAATTCTAGGCATGACCGACCTTGCAAGTCCGGTCCCCAAGGTCGGTCCATTCCAGAGACTTAATTCGTACACAAAATACAAGCCCGACCGAACTTGTAAGTCCGGTCCCCAAGTTCGGTCGATTCCAGAAACTTTTCCGGTAGTGTAATCTGAGCTCGACCGTCCTTGCAGGTCCGGTCCCTAAGGTCGGTCGGCTCCAGAACCTTGTTTCTAAATTCCCATTTGACTCCAAACTTCTCCTCGTATATCCTAGTATGTTCTAACCTCATTTGGGCACCTCAAATACACCTTAAGCCAACCACTAAACACTTTAAATCACTCACCAACATCCACCTTTGTCATTATGCATTTTCCTTGTAATCATGCCAACACTTGTAAGTTTTTCACTAGGTTTCTAGGTGGTGGTTCATACCTAGTATAACCACTATGCCAAATGCTTCCTCACCACTATAACATCATCTCCCAAGCATCTTTCACCATCTAAAACTCCTTTATGCAACTACTTAAAGTTTCTTCACAAGCTTATGCCTCCATCATCAACACATTATTTTCCTTCCTAGTTGTTTACCAACATTTGCCTAAGTCCTAAATACTCAAGTACATTCTTTTAATTCCTAAATCCTCCATAGTGATGCCTAAGTCATTATAACTCATTAAAACACCTTAGACTCATCCTTTTACGTCAAGACAACCTCTAAAACCTCCTAGTACTTCCTTAGTCATGAAATCACCTTAGAACATCTTAAACACTTAGGTTCTTCACTAAATTTTGCCATGGGTTCTCTAGTATATTGTTACACCCAAACACTTGGTTTTTCACCATCAAACAACCAAGATCATTCAAATTCTCATTACAACATCTTAACACACAATTTACACCAAAACTACACCACATCATCATATAGTGTATACACTTTAAATGCTTGGCACTTAGGCCCTTAAATGGCAATAATCTTAACCACTGAATTTCCACATATATTTGCCTTTGACCTGCGAATACACACAACAAGGCTCCCATTGAAATAAAATGCTTCTTGTAATTCATCTCAACATTGTTTAACTATCTCTTTTCTCATTAGCTCCTTAGTCACAAGTTCTCAAACATAGTCATTGTTTCTCCTAGGTTATATATATCCCTTTTCTAATGTAAAACTTAAGCTACACTCATCACATATCTAAATCCCATTCCTTAAACAATAAAACACCTTAAGGCAAGTAATTACCTTGTTCTTTCACAAGCTCACAAACTTTCCTCCTTAGGTTTTCCTTGCTCAATCTCGGTCACCACTTAAACTCTCCTTGCCAATGTTCTAACCAATATCCAATGACTCCAATGAGTGCTAGATAATACAATAACCCTAAGGACAAACCCTAGGTTAAAAATGTGCTTTAAGGTATTAAGGTGATTGTTTTACCTTGGTTTCTCAAGACAAGCTTGGATATGAAGCAAGAAGGACCTCCTTTATCCTTTGGAGAGTAGAAAACAAGCTAGAACAAGGCATAAACATGGAGTCCCATGAGTACAAATTTTCAGAAAAGGGAAGAAAATGATGAAAACTAGATCTTCTTACATTTCTTTACCTTAAGAGAATGGAGAAGCTAATGGAGTCTCCAAGCTTGAGTTTCCTCCTCTAATGGCGATTTGCCTTGGCTCCAAAATGAGGCTCTTGAAGTTTTGAAAAGATAGAAAGGAAGAGCTTGAGCTAACTAAGAGATATATGTACTTGGTTTTGATTTTGGAGCTTAAATGAGTAAGTAGTGGCCAAGAGAAGATGGAGCTAGCATGGAGGTTGCTTCTTACGTGAGAGAGAAGGAAGAGAGCAAGAGAAATCGATGAAGAAGGTGAAGAATGAAGAAAGGAGGAGAGAGATGGCATATAAGATATTTGATTCCTTAAAGCAAATAGTAACAAGTTACTTTTCTCTTTTTCTTCTAACATTAATTGGCCACTCTTGGTGACTCACACCCTTAGAAAACCGGCCCCCTTCATTAGTTAGGCTGGTCATGGTCTTGTTTGACCAATTAATTAGACTTAATTGATTAAAGACAAAACTAGGCACTATTTGGTTACTATTCACAAATTAGTGCACATATTTGTGAAATTTTTGATTTCCCATTGATTTAGACTTCCTAATGTGATACTAATTAGTACACATGTTACTTAAGGAGTAATCATGGGAATTTAGCCACGTAAAACCCCTTTCTACGACAATTTTTCAAAAATGTGCTTTAAGACTCCTTAAAGCACAATTTGTGTTTTAACTTGTTTTTGAGCTTGGTTTTCTTTGGTAATTAACTTAAAATGACCATTAGGATATTACTAAGGTCTTAGAACAATATTTGGGTACTCACCCAAGTCTCTCCAAGCTTAGAACACGTTTTTGGCTTAAACTGCTCTTTCAGTGTTTCCTTATGCTTTCTTTGATTAAAATGGTTTCTTAATGTTTCTAAGGCATTATTTAGCCTTCTTATACCTTAGTTTGTCACTTAAACACCATATCTAAGTTTGGGGTATTTCAGGAAGTGTGCTTTTTTGAGGTAAATGAAGGGGGCTTGTTGGGTAGTGTTATTATAAGGTTGTTAAGAGTTGTTTGGTGGATTTTTAAGGCCATTGGAGGTGTGAACAAGTGTGAGGTAAAGTGATAAGTAAGTAACATAAGTGGTTAAGTTTAAACTACAAGGACTTAGTGGTATTTAGTGGGAAATCATTATTGTTTAAGTAAGCTAGGTTAACTAAAAGTAATTAACCACCCAATTCGGTGAATGTTTTAGGATTTGAGAATTTGGACTCCGGAGGAGAGTAAGAAACCGAACGACCAACGGTGAACGGTACAGTTCTTCTTGTGACCTGCTTGCTAACGAGGTGTCCCTCGGCTTGTGTGCTATTTGTTTATGTGTGCCGGCTAAACAAGATAAAACATGCAACCGGAATATTATGTTTATTGTATTGTTGTGTGATGTTTGAAACTAACACAACTTACCGTGGGAACTTACTAACTAACATTTAGTAAGGAATTGAGTGAGACTAAGGAACGCTCCCTAATATTAGTTTGTTAATAACCGAAAGAGGTTTAACCAACAAACATTGTCTTGAGACTTCTACTAACTGGAGCTTGGGGGGAGTGAGGAACCCGGGACTGACTCCGATCATGCATGTTAAGGAAAGGGGGTCGGTATCTAAAGCAGATCCGACTCCCGCTTAAGGACTTGTCTTCGGACTTGTTGCCTAGGGTCGGTTGCCGGCTCAGCTACATTGGACATTCAGTCCAAGGTAGGAGGCATTAAGATGGTGTGGTAGGATCACCTAAATCCTAAATTCTAAGATAAGTTGTTTATTCAACCAATGGAGTTAATAGCTCATTGGCTAGGGTTACTTTTGACCTGACAAAAATAAACATTGAGATAAGATACAATCATTTCTATTTAAAGAAAGGTTTGTATTCTAAGATTAAGATAAGGTTTGAGATAAGATACTACCATTTCTAGTTAAAGAGTGGTTTGTATTCTGAGACTGAGATAAGCTACAACCATTTCTATTTAATGGTTTGTTTTCTAAGATTAAGATAAGGACTAAGATTGAGGTAAGATAAGTTTGGATCAAGCTTAAGAGGAAACATAACTTAAGGAGTTAAATAATTGACTCACTATTTAAGGGAACACATTTAAGTCGTTCATTGTTATTTGGCTTGTTGTTTAATGCACTTTCTATATGTTGTGCATCTAATCAACCTCCATGCTATCGACAATTAGTCGTCGTAGCCACGTTAGCTTGGGGGCCATGAGAGGATCGTACCAGCAATTTCGCTGACCCCCTTTGGGGGCTGTTTTTACTACGCAGGTGAATGTCAGAAGGCGACCGTCATGAGAGTAAGATGGGGCAGATGTGTTACGGATTAAGTGTGGCCTACGAGTTGTGCATGTACACTCATATGGTATTTTGAGTTAGTAAGTTGTATAGGATGTGAGAGGTTTGTAAGAATGATATGTATTTGGTTAAGGCTTGTAAGTACTAATGTTCGGTATATTCTGTTAGTTAGACCGTGGCAAAGTCCTGGAATGTATTTGATTCCGCTGCAACGTTTGTATATATGGTGATAAGTTTGCGATAACCACGATTGGATCGAGATGGGGTGTTACAAAAGAGATTAGACAAATAAACAACACATAACGTACAAGCCAAGTACACCAACACTCTTACTTTCTCTTCTACCCATACCTTCTCATACTGTCACAACTTTATTCCCAGCTCATCACCTCAGCTTTACCTCCTTTCTCACTGCATACGTACTCCCTCCCCTACTATCGACTACAACTATAAACAAAGACAGGAAGAATTCCCTGCACTCCCTCGATTGCTACAGCAGCAACAAGGAAACACTGCCCCCTTCCATTCCCTTCTTCCTTTCGGTTCCTCCAGGAGTAACCCCACCGGTTCTTTCTCTTCTTGCTTGACAACAATCTCCATTTCCCTTTCTATCTAATCCTAGTCGGTACCAACAAGAACAAAGGCAAGAAGAGATAAGCTCCTTCCTTCTACTTCTTCTTCATTTTTTTCTGATCCTATGGGTAACCTTTCACTGGTTCTTCTCCTCCATCTAGTTACATACTGTAGCTATTTTTTCCTCCTCCATAAAGGCAGTAAAATCACACCTAGTCCCCTTACATATTTGACTATAAACAGCAAGAAAGTTACCAGTGAGAACAAGGTAACTAGGGTCTTCTCCCTTTTATCTTACTCTTTCTTTGTGGTTTATATGGCTCCATTTCTCCACCTAATTTCCTGCCACTTTCCAAGCATGGAACTCCATCTTTGTAGCTCCAAACTAGGCTGAAGGTTATGCAAGGGCTAGGGAACTCATCTCCATCTCTAAAGGTGAGGAAAAAACAGACTCAAGAACACCTCTCCACCCTCTTGCACTCATGTCTGAAAGTATACAGACCTTATGATAGGATCTAACCCTATCTTGCTAAGTAATTCCACCGAAGTGGCCAAGTAACTCCACCGAAATGGTCAATATCCTCTCAGAGAGGCCAAAATACATTCAATTCATCGATGTCTTTGCTTACAACCCCCAACCCTTATTTATACTAACTACTAACCAAAATCCTAATCCTATCAAAAAACTATCATAAATGTTATTCAAACTTAAAATAAATCCTAATGGTAATATCTAACCTAATAAATGCTAAGATCTAAATCCTATTCAAACTAATAATAAATACTAAGATCCAAATCCTATTCAAACTAATAATAAATGCTAAGATACTAATCCTTTTCAAACTAATAATAAATGCTAAGATTCTAATCCTATTCAAACTAATAATAAATGCTATTCAAACTTACAATAAACACTAATGACAATAAATACTAATAGTAAAAACCCCTAGAACTTCCTAAACTACCTTAACTACCATGACTTATCATTAAATATAGTTTGAATAGGATTAAGATTTTGGTTAGTAGTTAGTTAAATAAGGGTTGGGGGTTGTAAGCAAAGTCATCGATGAATTGAATGTATTTTGGCCTCTTTGAGAGGATATTGGCCACTTCGGTGAGTTACTTGGCCACTTCGGTGGAATTACTTAGCAAGATAGGGTTAGATCCTATCAATTGGTATCAGAGCTCGTCCAGGGCCAAGGGGTAATTGGAAGGGAAGAAGCCGAGTGATGGATTTTATTGGTGACGATTTTGAACCACCAGTTTTTGTGGGTGTTGACCCGCGAGGTTGGCTCAGCAAAATGAGGTCTTATTTCACCATAAATGGCATTGAAAAAGATGAATGGTTCATGGCAGCCCATTTTTTCATGGAAGGGGAAGCAAAAGAATGTTTAAATGGCTTTGGATGTCGTTTGGAAAACTTTCTTGGCAAAAATTTCAAGGACTCTTAATGGAACGATTCCAACCTTCATCAGTGAAGGACTTGAGCGCATACAACAAAGGTTGGGAGATTTCACAACAAAAAAGAATGGAAGATGAAGAGTCGTCCATTGAGATCCTTGAGCGGATACAACGAAGGTTGGGAGAAATGCAAGAAATTATCAGTTGTAATTCGCTATTAAATACGAAACAAAATCAATCGATTCAGTATTGTAACGATTCAAATCTGAAGAATTCCTTCAAGTCAGAATTGGAAACTGATCCACCGAAGTACTTCTTCAAAGTAGAATCACAATCTACTCTTTCGTCCCACCGGGAAATGAAATTATTCCTGTTATGGAGTTGAAAGTCGAAGATGTGGGGAAAGAAATCACCATTCATGAAGCACCTTTTCCAAGTGCATTAATTGAAAGGGGGAAGAAAACTGTAAAAGGGAAGAAAAGAAGAAGATTCGAGGGGCAACGACAGCAAGCACGACATCAAGTGTAACAGGCAGGAAGAAATTCTTCTCTTCGACTTCTTCGCGCATCACGATTAATGGAAACAGAAAAAAGGAGGAGGCAAAGGAAGTTTGTTCAGTTAAAGAAGGTAAAGAAGAAACTGGTAAGAAGAAAGAGTAGGGGGAAGAGAACGATCAACATACCTGGGAAGCGAAGAAGAGTCGCTGATCAGAGTTTATTTCCTAAGCCTAATTTCTTCCCCAAGTAGCCCCGTAAATTTTCTACTTCTGTTGGGCTGTTGTACTGTCTTCGACAAGTTTGTAGACGTCGGTTCACCTTGCCTAAGAGGAAGAAGGTCAAGCATAAGATAGCGCACAAGATGGTAACCATCGTCGCGAGTTTTGAGGACGGCCAGATCGAAGACAATCTTGGAGTGGTCCAAGTGCAACTAACCATATTCCCTTCAAACGAATTTCGTTCTCTGATCAACCGCCGATCTAATTTCTGCTGCAGAACGTCAACTATGCATCTGCTGGTGATTTTGGAAAAAGTAGAGAGAGAAAAAGGATCAAAGGATCACTTTTTTCCCATTTTTCTTTTCCAACCTTGGGGACAAGGTTGTTTGAGGGGGTGGGTAATGATAAGTCATGGTAGTTAAGGTAGTTTAGGAAGTTCTTGGGTTTTTTACTATTAGTATTTATTGTCATTAGTGTTTATTGTAAGTTTGAATAGCATTTATTATTAGTTTGAATAGGATTAGAATATTAGCATTTATTATTAGTTTGAATAGGATTAGGATCTTAGCATTTATTATTAGTTTGAATAGGATTTGGATCTTAGTATTTATTATTAGTTTGAATAGGATATAGATCTTAGCATTTATTAGGTTAGATATTACCGTTATGATTTATTGTAAGTTTGAATAACATTTATTGATAGTTTGAATAGGATTAGGATTTTGGTTAGTAGTTAGTATAAATAAGGGTTGGGGGTTGTAAGCAAAGACATCGATGAATTGAATGTATTTTGGCCTCTTTGAGAGGATATTGGCCACTTCGATGGAGTTACTTGGCCACTTTGGTGGAATTACTTAGCAAGATAGGGTTAGATCCTATCACCTTAACACCCTTCTTCCACCACTCTTTATACGTGTACAGAGGTTGATTTTAAGCCTCTCTTGAACTAAAAATAGACACCAAAATACACCCTATGGAGGCCGGAAATGCAAGGTAAAAAAACTGATGTTAACTATAGTCCTTAAGCTGCTCTTTCCCTCTCTGTTTTCTATGCACAAACTGAACCTATCCTCTCTAATTTTAGCAGCCCGAAAACAGCTTGGAAACCTCCTTCAAACCAAGGTTACAATTATTCATCTTAACGCTTTAAGACTGTGTAAACATCTCTTTGTACTAGCTTCTTGGTGGAGTAAGTAACATGGTTTTTCCTACTGCAAAAAAAATAAGATAACCACCGAGAGGGGATATGTACACCCACATGCTACCGTGAACAAGGGTGCAATATTCAAAGAGAAGGGCTGAGCTTTGAAGGGCCGAGAGGTGCTGGGAAGTAGATGAAGTTCTTGTGTTTATAGCAAGGTAATATTCCTTAAACCATAACGTAATGAATTAAAAGTTATACTATTGTAATACAGTGTGGTAGCCAGTAATTAGTGCCTACACATGTGCTATTATATCCTAAATTCATGGAGAAAATTTAGAGTTAAGTATTGGGTTAGTGAGGTTGTTGGTGATAGCCCATTAAGGTAAATTCTATGAAATATTAATGAAAGGAAAATGGTTTAAAAAAACTAATTATCTTGTGTAATCTATATATTGCCGAGACGGTGGGTGATTTAGGGATTAATTAAACCCTAAAAAGGGTAGTTAATGGTGAGGATATGTTTAGTTAATGTATCTCGGCATAAATGACTTATATAAAAAATTATGTTATAAGTTAAATGTGGAAGAAAGTTGTTTAGAAAGGTTTGAGTAAAAACTGCAGCAAGCCTTCAGTTTATACCTTAGTATAGACATTTTAACGTCATTTTTATGATAAGTATGGTTTATGTAAATATTGTGGTGTATTTGGGCTATTTAATTATGAGTATGTAAAGCTTTAAATAATTATTATAAAGCTTTTGGGTTGAAATTGTGACTTATGGAAATTATTTGGGCAAAGTAGTGAATTTAAGGAGAATATCCACCTAGGGACCCTTCTTATGATTGTGGATGAAATTAAGTGTAAACTAAATTAAACATAAGGTTAGTTATATAATTTAAATAAATTATAAACCTTATAAATGTTATTTATGAACAAAGAATTGTTATTGGGGGTCAAAGTGTAATTAAATAAAATAGGGGTGATAATATATATATGGCCGAAACATTCTGTTTAAAGGGGGTTATAAAAATGTAATTAGGCTTATTGTAACACCCCAACCGCTAATCCTTCCATTATCCTCTAATCGTCTCCATAACTACTCTACACGCAGCGGATACTTACTTACTCCCGGCGGGTGATACAACGCCGTTAGCCATCCCATGACAAACAAGGCTCCTACTACTTACTGTAACGGTCTGAAGACTAGATTATACCGAGCAACATAAATACTTACATTACAATCCCAATACTTACTTACATTCTTGATTACCGAGTATTCAAAAGTATATCAATTACATTCCACCTTACAAGTCTACAGAAACTAAGAGTTTATACAACCACTCATCTAACACCCCTACCGGTAATCACACAATTAAATCCTAACCCGTCTCCATTACCAATACACCAGTAGCGGAATTCCAATACAACCAGGGGTGATACAATGCCGTTAGCCACCCACGTGACTAACAAGGCCAATCCAAACTAAACAATCAATACAAATACAATATCGGTCTGATGGGTTTTATATCGAGCACTCTATCCAAATGATACATTCCATTTCCTTAATCAATTCTCAAACCAAATACAAACATCAATTCTATAATATACAAATACAATCTCAATTCTGTTCTATACCGAGTATCTACAATTTCTGACTTATCAATAACAAACCGAACTTACAATCCCACAATACAACAGTGCAATTTCTTAAACAACTACCCATGCTTAATGTCAACCCCGTCCTACTCTCGAACGGTGATCGGCTCCGATGTTCCTGTAAAATAAAAACAGTGCCCCTAGGGGCTCAGCAAAAATTCGCATACCCCGCGTGCTAACAGCAGTACGCCGACTACTTTGGTCGAGAACATGCGGTTCATTTTTATTCAAACAGCATGCAAGGAAACAATACATTATATATGTATATTGACACAATCAAGGTTCAACATTCAACACAAACACTAACACACACAACAAGAGGTTAGTTTAATATGTCCTATACTTAGGCTTGAGGCACTACTAGAAAACAACAGTTTACCTACGGAAATTACCTACGGAAAATATTCCGTAGGTAATGATAAGTGTCTAAATGAGCATGCTTTATGGGTGTATTTCATGTATTATATCAGCACTTTTCTGCTCATTTCTCACTTATCGTATGTTTTTTCTCTAGTTTATGTTTTATTGATTATCTCACAAATTTATTGGTTTAAACATGAGGAAAAGCCAAGCTATAAGCAAAGAACATGAAGAGACGAACGCATAGCCGCAGACGGTTCGAAAAACGGAGTCCAAACGAATAATCTAGAGCCAGTCAAAGTTGGCATACCTCCGAGACCTAACACCAGCTTGGTCCGGGACTTATGTCCTTGCCTAAGTCCCGGACCACACGTAATTTTAAAACCGAGAGATTTGCCAGCTCGGTCCGGGACTCATGTCCTTGCCCAAGTCCCGGACCACATGTAATTTTAAAGCCGAGAGAGATTGCTTGCATTATGGTCCGGGACCTAACTCCTGCAAGAAGTCCCGGACCAAGTGAAATAAATGGTCCGCTCCAATTCAGTGATGTACGCACGCGGACTCCAGGCGGACAAGAGACGCGCCTGTCTTCTTCTTCGCGACGTTCTGCAAATTGATTCTGATATCCATCTACTCCACCGCACCGCCTACCTTAAATCTCTCACGCGTTTCATTTCTGTCCCCTGTAATCAATGAGAGCAATCAACCGGCAATCAAAATCGTACGGACCTTCTTCTCCTCTGCCTCTATATAAACTCGCCCCTTCAACACCAAAAATACACCACGCACGACGGGAGTTTGAAGAATTTGCTCACCACACTCATCCATTCCTTTCCATTTAATTTCCTCCCGTAACACCACAACATTCCACACTCACGCAGTAACAAAAGAAATAGAAGAGCAGCAGTACGAGCGAGAGCAGACCAGTTCTTCCTCTGAAATAATGTCAACATCTGTCTGTGCTATCTTCTTATCTCCGTTAATGTCTGAGTAATTTTCTTTTGTATCCTAGGATGGGGTTTGATTTCTAATATTACGTAAACAATATTTATCACCTGTCTCACTTGTTAACTTGTTTTAATTCCTTTCAACTAATATTGCTAAATGCTTTGCGCGACAAACGACTGCATTTATTTGGTAACTATCAACACATGATTTTGAGATAGTCTAAGTACCACAAAGGAATTAATCTTAGTATTTACACTCCGGACTGAGCAGGAAAATACTAAGGCTCTTATTAAGAGTTCGTAACTGACAATTATTAACTCTAATAGGCAATAAATAATTGAGACAGGGTTATGAATCTGTTTAAGTAATTTAGGAAATTCCCCCGCTATCCTAGGATACATTTTTCCATTCACATCTCTTAATTCACCTTTTTACTGTTTTTATTATATTTGCACTGATCAAACAACAAATCAAGCTTGCCTCCGGCTAAACCCCTTTTTACAGTTTTTAAGTAACTACCAAGACTAGGATAAATTGAACAATCTCCCTGTGGATACGACACTTGTTTTACTAACTATGACCGGGATTTGTTTGCAGCCCGACGTTTAATTTGAGTTTTTAATTTCTTTTCTTTTAATTTTACACCAGTTTAACCACTCAAAAAATAACCTTCTGCAAATTGGCGCCGTTGCCGGGGAGATTGATTCCATCAATTTCCCTAGTTTCCGGTAGTTCACTCGCTATATTATAATAATCTGTTAATACTATTAAATTGTTAATCTCGGACATCTGACTTGGACATCTAACTTAGACATCTGACTTGGACATCTAACTTCGGACATCTTAATATTATTGTTATTATTTCTGTCATTTCTTTCCATTGTCATTTCTTTCCATTGTCCCTAACTACTAACTTAAAATTTCCTGTCATCTTTCCATTGTCCTTAACATTTCATTTCCATTGTCCTTAACATTTCATTTCCATTGTCCTAACATTTCATTCCATTGTCCTTCAAATTTCTGTATACTAACTACTAACTTATAATTTCCAGTATACTAACTCCTAACTTTAATTTTCTGTCATTTCTTTCCCTTGTCATTTAATATTCTGTCATTTTACTCTTGTTAAAAAAAAACAAAAAAATATATCAGTGTTGTTTAACTAACGTTTATCAGCCTAACCAATATATTTGCTTTTCTTTATCTATTTACTAATTAATTTTGCAGTTTCTCACAAACCACAAGTTATCTTCTGTGCATGCCAAATACTCGAACCCAAGGCTCTCCACCAATCAGTCTGAGCCCCGAACCCGAGCGCACTTTATTACAAGCACAAAGAAACCTGAGAAACCAAGCCATGGCCAATAACGAAGTTATAAATGAAATGGACCATGCAAATCAACCAGAACACCGTGCTCTCTCTGACTACCACCAACCAAATACCGAAGGAAGAGCATCAGCCATAGTTCTCCCTGAACTAACACCACAAGAAGCCGGACGATGGGTTTTCAAAACATACTACATCACCGCCGTCCGGGATTTAGGCAAGTTTAGTGGAGCGAACCCAGATGAAGCCCCAAATCATCTGAGTCTCTTCCTAGACTTCTGCAATTCCTTTGGTCAGACCGGCAACGTCAAAGAAAGAATCCGTCTACAACTATTTCCTCACTCGTTGTCGGATTCAGCAAACAAGTGGTACCGAAGCCTTCCCTCCCGATCAATCACCACATGGCTGCAAATGGCCCAAAATTCCTTGCCAAATACTACCCAACCAGTAGAACGAGGCAATTGATCGGTGAAATCAACACTTCTGTCAGGAGCCAGGAGAAACGTTGTACGGCGCATGGGACAGATTCAAGGATATGCTAATGAAATGTTCCCACCATGGTCTCGACGATCAATCCCTCTACCTGTCATTTTTCAATGGTCTAGATGATGGAAACCGACTACTCGTCAATTCCTCTGCATGAGGAAGTTTCATGATGAAATCTCCTAAAGAAGGAATGGACCTTCTCGAAACCATGACGAGCAATACCAGACAGTGGACGAGATCCAAAGGAAGAACACCACGAGCAGCAGGCCTACTCCATGTTGAGCCTACAGATCATTTATCAGCCCAGATCTCTTCCCTTGCAAAGATGGTGGAAAAGCTAACAACATCTCAAAACGAAATTGTAAAAGCAATAGCTTCCCCACCTGCAAGTTCACCACCAGTTCCACCTACAGAACGATGTGTCATATGCGCCGGTCCTCATGAAACTCATCAATGCGAAGGCAAAGGCCAGTACGAGGAAGTACAATTCATAGGAAACCGCCCCGGTAGTTCCTACAACAACAACTTCAACAACAACTACCCATGGAGAAATCACCCGAATTTCTCATGGAAAAATAATGATCAGAACTAAGGAGGGCAGAACAACAATTCCAATACCTATCAGGGAAACCGACCCCAACCAAACTCTAATATGGGTTATAGAGCACTAGGTGCCCCTAGGTTTCCAACAACAACAACAACAACCATCTTCATCCTCTTCTGATCCAAACGCAGAACTGAAAGAGATGATGAAGGGTTATATGTCTATGACTCAGAACCAGCTCTCTGCACAAGAAGCCTTCAACCAGAAAATCGAAGGTAAATTCAATCAACTTGCAGAACAACTTGCTCGAAGACCGCCAGGGGCTCTCCCCAGCCAAAATGAACCAAATCCAAGAGAGCAAGCCAAATGCATCTATGTGAAGGAGCACGATGAAGAAAAGACGGAGGTGACTGAAACAGCTAAAGTTCCAGAACTACACCCTTCCCTCCAAGAGTGGGTTGTAGCAATCGAAACTTCCAAAAGGAATGTAGCTGAACTTGAAAGCACCGCCAACGTCTATAAAAATCGGATTCAATCTGAGAATACCTACCTTGAGCACTTGGCGGCTGGTTATGAAAATGAAAAGCTCGACTTTGAAGAAGAAGAAGAAGGGTTAAGGCGATAACCTTGAGAAGCGGTAAGAAAACCGACGAGATTCACATCCCGCAAAGATCAGAAGGATCCAAAGAGGATAGTGAAGAAAAAGTTGAGGTTCCAACAAAAAAGACACCTTCCACCGTCCTCACTATTCCACCAGCTTCAAAACCATTTTCACCAGAACCGCCTATACCATTTCCTCACCGACTCCAGAAGCAGAAATTGGATAATGAATATGGTAAGTTTCTGGCAATGCTGAAACAACTAAACGTCAACATACAGTTTGTAGACCTCATTGCCAAAATGCCAAACTATGCCAAATTCCTCAAACACCTCATATCCAACAAAACTAAATTGGCCGAAGTCGGTACGGTACCTCTCAATGTAGCTTGCTCAGCTACTCTGCAAAAACCACTACCGTCAAAATGCAATGATCCGGGCAGCTTCACTATTCCAGTCACAATTGGTAGCACCTCATTTCCATACTCCCTATGCGATCTGGGTGCCTCCAATTTGATGCCCCTCTCCACTTTCAAAAAGCTGGGAATTGGAGAGATGAAAAAGACTAAGATGACCCTGCAACTGGCAGATGGTTCGGTAACATACCCAAGCGGAGTGGTGGAGGATGTTATCATCAAAGTGGAGCACTTATACTTCCCATGCGATTTTGTCATTCTAGACATCGAAGAGAACTCCACTACACCTCTCATCCTTGGACGACCCTTCCTTGCCACAGCCGATGTGCACATTTGGGTAGCCCAGGGGAAAATCACCCTTCAGGCTTATAACGAAAAGCTGGAGTTTGCATCAGGAAGATCTCCAGATAGCAAAACCAAAGATCTCAAGTTCGTAAGGGATACTCAATCACCATCATCCCCACTTCTGTTTATCACCCTTCAAGACGGCATGTCTATTACAGAGATACCACCACCGATCCCGGATGAAGAGCGGGATAAGAAAAGAAAACATGCATCCAGGTGGACTCTTAAAAATACCATCGAGTCATGCTTTGGATCTCCTCCTCATAACCACCCCCCGTGATCGATCTAACGACAAAGCGTCTAGCCAAAGACGTTAAAGAAGGGTAGCTTTCCGGGAGGCAACCCGGACGAACTTATCTTTTATATGCTTTTATGCTGTTTTAATTTTCAAGTTCCCTTTAAATTTTGTTTTTTGCTAAACTCTTAACCCCGTTTTATTATGGTTGCTTCTAGTGTCTTATGCAGGTGCAACTTCATGTCTACACCGCAACCAAGCTACGCTACTTGAGGCTGAAGCTCAAGTGTGGGGGAACTCCTATAACGCTAGCAAAAATAATCTTAGGGGAGTACCAGTTTCTTTAATTATGCTTTTATTTAAATAAAATTTGTAGAGGAGAGTTTATGTGCTTAAATGACTAGTCTTGAGCTTTGTGTTCTCTCTATTTTATCTACTTACCGAAAAGGTCTTCTGAAACTTTCCCTTGTTTTCTGGTGAACAATGTGGACATTATTCAAATTAAGTGTGGGGGAGTGTGCCTTTTCAGTGACATTTTATGCTAAAATGCTTAATCTCTCTGCTTATCTTGCGTTTGTTCAAATTCAATATCGTGGACCCCTTATATGTGGGTTGTTCTCTTTAAGAATAAATACTGTTATGAATTGTGGGATAAATGGTACAAAATTTTAAAATTTTGATTACTTTTGAGGAGCATTTTATGCGGTGTGACCAAATGATCTGAAATGGTTGGATTTTTATTACTTAGGGGTTCTTTCTATCTTCTTTCTTAGGGATTGCTAAGGGGTGCTTCTCTGTCAAAAAATATATATACAAAAAAAAAAAAATAAGGGACTTGCGAGACACCATTGGTAACCAACAAAGAGAGTTGAGTGTTCTTAAAAAAGAAGGCATAATGCCTACATATTATCTTCTCATCTCTTATGCAAAAGTGAAACAAATGCATAATTCTATTTTTCCTTTTTTTTCTCCTCAATGCCCATTCTTGAGAGAAGTTGGCCATGGTAAAAGTTCTCAAAGTCACCTTAACTAAGAAGCATTGAAGTACTCCGGATCATACCCCGAAACTCTAATTTTTATTTTTGCCCTGAGTACACCTATGCCACCAGTAGGTGATGGATCACACTCCTCTAAAAAGTTTAAGATCATGTACTATTGACTTCTTTATCCTACCCTTCATAATAGTATTTGTTAATATTTTGCATTCCCTACTTGTTTGGGTACATGGTTTTGCTTGGGGACAAGCAAAAAGGTAAGTGTGGGGGTGTGATAAGTGTCTAAATGAGCATGCTTTATGGGTGTATTTCATGTATTATATCAGCACTTTTCTGCTCATTTCTCACTTATCGTATGTTTTTCCTCTAGTTTATGTTTTATTGATTATCTCACAAAATTTATTGGTTTAAACATGAGGAAAATCCAAGCTAGAAGCAAAGAACATGAAGAGACGAACGCATAGCCGCAGACGGTTCGAAAAACGGAGTCCAAACGAATAATCTAGAGCCAGTCAAAGTTGGCATACCTCCGAGACCTAACACCAGCTTGGTCCGGGACTTATGTCCTTGCCTAAGTCCCGGACCACACGTAATTTTAAAACCGAGAGATTTGCCAGCTCGGTCCGGGACTCATGTCCTTGCCCAAGTCCCGGACCACATGTAATTTTAAAGCCAAGAGATTTGCCTGCATTATGGTCCGGGACCTAACTCCTGCAAGAAGTCCCGGACCAAGTGAAATAAATGGTCCGCTCCAATTCAGTGATGTACGCACGCGGACTCCAGGCGGACAAGAGACGCGCCTGTCTTCTTCTTCGCGACGTTCTGCAAATTGATTCTGATATACATCTACTCCGCCGCACCGCCTACCTTAAATCTCTCACGCGTTTCATTTCTGTCCCCTGCAATCAATGAGAGCAATCAACCGGCAATCAAAATCGTACGGACCTTCTTCTCCTCTGCCTCTATATAAACTCGCCCCTTCAACACCAAAAATACACCACGCACGACGGGAGTCTGAAGAATTCGCTCACCACACTCATCCATTCCCTTCCATTTAATTTCCTCCCGTTGACTCACCACTCTCTTATTAAGTATTAAGTAAGATAAGATAAGTAAATAAACTACTTTTTACCTTTTAACACATAAATATCTCTTAAAGCAAATTCTATCTTCATTCTCTCATTTCCCTTCCTTGCTCACACGGTTTCCCACTCATCTTCTCCCTTCTTCTTTGTTCTCTCACGATAAACCACTACCACCATTAAAACACAAGCTTTGACCACTTGCTAAATCTAGCTCACTTGTCCAAATCAAAAACAAATACCACCAATCTTTTCCTCTCATCAAGCTCTTCATTCCTATCTTCTCAAAACTCCAAGAGCTCCATTTCGGTGCCAAGGTGTTCCACCATTGAAGGAGCTTGAGCTTATATTTTGACATATATTACTCTCCTTTGCTTCTAGGTAAGGAATCTCAAACAAAAATCAAGTTTCCTCCTTGTTTTTGTCATGTCCGAAAATACACATTGATATAGCTCATTGTGTGACCTTGTTCTAGCTTCATTTCAACTCTTCATGGACTAGGTGGAGTCCTCTCTTGTTGTATATCCAAAACTCTCTTCAAAGAACAAGGTAAAATAACTACATTAATGTTTTTGAAACAATGTCAAATTAGGGTTTACAATGAGATGAAGCCTATAGCTTAAATACTCATTATAAAGTTTGTATATTGTTTAGAACTTGTCAAGGAAAATCAAGTACTCTATTGGTTTCTAAAGGAAACAAGAAAGAAGTGACTTTAAAAAGAGGTAATCACTACTACTAACCTAATGCTATATGTTTAATGCCTTATAGGAGAACTATAGCTATAATGCTAATTACTAAAGAGAAAAGGCGAATGGAATGACTTAGATGTGTGCTTATGAGTATAGTTATGTATGAGTGTATGTTGCGTTATTAAAAGATATGATTAAATATCAGTGTGATGTATGCATTAAAGCATATTTAATTCAGTTTATGTTAAGCACTTAAGGGCCTAAGAGCCATGCATTTTAAGGGCCTAAGAGCCATGCATTTAAGGGCCTAAGTGCCATGCAATTTAAGTTATGCACTATATTGTGATGTAGTGTAAATTTGGTGAAATTGTGTATGAGAGTGTTCTTGGTGATTTTGGATGTTCTTGATGTGTTTAAAGGAGAAGGTAAAGTGTTTAGGCATGGTAATGTTCTAGGTGAACCCATGTCAAAATCTAGGTGGGAAGTAAGAAGTTCTAAGTGTTTACGTAAGTTTGGTGAGTTAGAAAGTGTAGGAAATGAATAAGGAGTTCAAGATGTTTTAAAGGAATTATGATGAACTAGGAAGTACCCTAGAGTGTAATAGGGACTTAGGCATGATCTTGAGATTTTAGTATGTACCAAAGTCATTTTGGACTTAGGTAAAGACTTAGGTAAACTTTGGTAAACTAAGGAGAATGTATGAACTTGAAAAAGGATTTGAAGTAATGTTATAAGGAGATAGTTGTGAGAGATGATGCTTGGGAGATAATGTAAAACAAGGAGAAAGCATTTTGGGATAGTAGTTACCATAGGTGAGAAACACCATCTAGGAACCTAGTATAAAATAACATAAGTGTTAAGGAATTTTTACAAGGAAATAAGTAAATGTTTTAAGGAATTAGAAAATGAGTTTCATGGATGTTGTATGTGGATGTAAGGTTACCAAATGTTGTTAGGAAGCATTAAGAGGCCTTAGGAGAAGTTTGGTGAAGAATTGGCAAGTTTAGGTAAGTTTAGTAGGCGACCGACCCAGGGGCCGACCCAGTTTGTGGGTCGGTCGAGCCTCTGTAAAATGTTAGGAAAAAAATGTTCGGTGATGGTCCGACCCAAAAGGTGGGTCGGACATGGGTCGGTCGGGCAAGTTTCAAAGGAAGGAAATGTTCGCACATGGACCGACCCAGAATGGTGGGTCGGACGTGGGTCGGACGAGCATGATTATAGGAGGCAAAAGGTTTTCGTAACGGACCGACCCAGAAGGTTGGGTCGGACATGGTTCGGTCAAGGTAAGGTTCTTCAGACCCGAAGACCACTGGGAGGGTCCGACCCAGTTGTGGGTCGGACGGTGGGTCGGTCGGACCAAAACTTGTAAAAAAAAAAACAGAAATGAATGTGACTTATGTAGTTAACCCTAGAGTGTATAATGAAGGTAACCTAGGGTAAGATAGGCATTAAAACATGTCATACAATCATGTTAAATACTTAGTAAGTTTGGAGTTAAATAAATAATTAACCAACATTACTAATGTGTTTAGGATTCTCGCAAGGTGGAAATCAAACGAGGCAAGGACCGAGGTATGGTTTTCTTGCAGTCTGTTGCCTACCGGTTTACCCGGCTTGTGTGTTGTCTGTTTTCTGTGTGTTTATGACTTTGTAAGATTAAACCATGTAAAGAGTTTACAGTTGTTAAATATTATTATGTTGTTAATTATGACTCTCTCTTCCCATGTGAGTGTCTAACAAGACTTGACCTATTACTGTGAATTGTTGTTGTGCTCAATGTTGAACTACTAACATGGGCTAACGGGGAAGTGAGGAGTCCGGTCTGTTCCGGCCACGCGTGTGGGTATGGGAGTCGATGTCATAACCGGTTCGATTCTCTCTGTATGTTATGGTTAAGTTTCCAATTTGGTTTCTAACCTTCCCTTTAGCTTAACCAAGGCTATTTTACTGACTCACGTCGGGCCACAGGGGCATACTATATGTTTTGTTTCGGTGTGCTTGGGTCACTATATCCGGGGCACCTTGTGTTAAGTTAACCGTTCAATCTAACCGGACGGTAACGAGTTACGTAACGAGCTAAGTATGAGCGTGGCAACATTCTCGAAGCTCTCAATGGGGACTAACTGTGTTGGTTCTCTTCCTAAAAGGATTTGTATGTTTTGTGATGTGTGTTATGATGTGTACAATACTCTTGTTATGTTATATATGTATGTGTTGTGTGTTTAAAAATAAATATCATGTCATCCTGACAATTGGTTGCGCGTATCCCGGTAGTCGATGGGCTGCGCGTTAGCCATACCAGCAAGGTGCTGACCCCCTCGGGGGCTCCATATTTTATTGAGGATGGAGGATGAGGATGCGAAGAGGCAGAGTGGCTCTAGGTCTTAGAGAGTAGTTTAACCTTTGAAGTACTTTTGGATGTTTGCCCGGGTTGCGCCTGTGCACCCGTGGCGTATTATATACTTGTTGGTGACGGTTTATAGTGAAGTATACAGTGAAGGATTTTTGTAAATACTCGGTATTATATATGTTATATATATGTTGTTAGTTCTATGCTCGGAGTCTGATCATCAGACCGGTACGATTGTATTTATTCAGCCTTGTTAGCCACGTGGGTGGTTGACGGCATTGTAGCACCAATCGTTTAGTTACCGTTTAGTTGTTTATTTTTTTCGCTGCGATTCCCAGTTATAGTTATGTGCTAGTAGGGGTTGTTACAGTAACACCACAACATTCCACACTCACGCAGTAACAAAAGAAATAGAAGAGCAGCAGTACGAGCGAGAGCAGACCAGTTCTTCCTCTGAAATAATGTCAAAATCTGTCTGTGCTATCTTCTTATCTCCGTTAATGTCTGAGTATTTTCTTTTGTATCCTAGGATGGGGGTTTGATTTCTAATATTACGTAAACAATATTTATCACCTGTCTCACTTGTTAACTTGTTTTAATTCCTTTCAACTAATATTGCTAAATGCTTTGCACGACAAACGACTGCATTTATTTGGTAACTATCAACACATGATTTTGAGATAGTCTAAGTACCACAAAGGAATTAATCTTAGTATTTACACTCCGGACTGAGCAGGAAAATACTAAGGCTCTTATTAAGAGTTCGTAACTGACAATTATTAACTCTAATAGGCAATAAATAATTGAGACAGGGTTATGAATCTGTTTAAGTAATTTAGGAAATTCCCCCGCTATCCTAGGATACATTTTTCCATTCACATCTCTTAATTCACCTTTTTACTGTGTTTTATTATATTTGCACTGATCAAACAACAAATCAAGCTTGCCTCCGGCTAAACCCCTTTTTACAGTTTTTAAGTAACTACCAAGACTAGGATAAATTGAACAATCTCCCTGTGGATACGACACTTGTTTTACTAACTACGACCGGGATTTGTTTGCAGCCCGACGTTTAATTGAGTTTTTAATTTCTTTTCTTTTAATTTTACACCAGTTTAACCACTCAGAAAATAACCTTCTGCAGGTAATTACCAACGGAATACCGACGGATAAAGGTTGTGTTCCATATGTTAATGTATACCGACGGATTACTGACGGTTTACCTATGTACAATTACCGACGGAACATTCGTAGGTAAAGTGGAAGGGAAAATATATGAGTTGGGTGCTTATCTTACTGCAGTATTACCGACGACATATGTCCGTCGGCAAAATATAAAACAAAACTACCGACGGAATCAATTCCGTAGGCAATATGTTGAGCCATTATTACCGTCCGACCCCCGACGGACACTGGTTCTGGTGGAAAAAAATTCAGATATATTACCGATGGACTAATTCCGTAGGTAATATGTTGAGCCACTGTGAAAAAAAATCGGTATTTTGTTAACTTTGTTGCCGATGGAAGCATTTCGTCGGTATTCCTTTTTCCCGAATTAAACTTGGCATGCCTTTCTCCTTCGTTTTACTCCTTCCTTTTCGATCTCAGTTAGCCACTTCGCTATCTCTCCTGGTTTTTCAACCCACAGTCACTGACATCTTCCCATCTTCCTCCTTGTTCTTCCGTTTTGTTTAATTTGGCTTCACCACCACATTGTCAGCTAACTGCTGCGGCGACTAGAAGTTTTATGCCCAATCTCAGACACGGTGAGACGAATTTAAGGTCACTTTCAGTTCTAGGTTATAAGTGTATTTCGATTTCTTTGACACAAAAATCCTAATCCAATAACGGTGATCATTGAAGTTGTTCAACCTCTGGCGCTTGATTCGCACAGAAGTTTGGTTCGCAAAGCAGTTTTTGAGGAAATCGGAGGTCTTCTTCTCTCTAAATTTCGGGAGGACTGGTAATGTTTCCTGTTCTTTGTGGCTTCAATTTAGCTGTGTAGGTATATGGTTCCAGTTGACTTCGAAATTCTGCCCAAATTCTGTCAATTGCTTCAGTTAAGCTCTAAATTTTGTGAGCCCTAGTAGTGCTGATTTTAAGATTCGAAGCTCTGTGTCAAAATTTCTGTTGCGGTTGCTTTATGCCTCTGTCTTGATGATTTGAATTATGGTTCTTGTTAGAATTAGATCAAAATTATTGTTAATAAATCCTATGTACAACCAGCGGTTGCATTATGTCCATCTACAATACATGTGTGGCTATAGACTAAATTTTCTCCTAATACAGAATTTCTATCTATCCATATCCATCCAGTAAATACCAGTTTTCTATGATTATTAAATATTGGTCAAATTTTCTGTTGGATCTGGTTGCTATTTTCTTTTCAAGTTCTAGATAAAGATACTTTTGTGTTAAAATTCGTAGAGACTTAATGAGTAACCCTGCTAATGAACCATTAACACCTTCGGCCTGATTTTAATGGTAACATGAAAAATTGCTACACTTGCTTGCTTTAAAAGTCTTTATTTCACGTCTGTTGCACAAGCTTTTAAAGGAAACCTCCTTAATCTGGATTAAACATTTTAACTAGAGTATTTTTTTCAATTGCATTGATGATAACTTCTCCAGTCATAATCTATTACTCAGTCTGCTGAACTTGATCTTTATTAACGTGCAGCAGTATGCTTGAGTTACTTGTACTTTGGCCGTAATAAGATGATGAGAGTCAATATATAAAGTAAAAATTTACTTTGAAAACTTTCTCCGATTTGGGCACTGATGTTGTTACTAAATATGTTTACATTGTTCAGATCTTTTTGGAAACTGTGGTATGCCTCTTTTAAATACATTTTCCCTAAAAATACTGGTTTAATTATGCAGCAATAAGGTGAATATTTCGTTGTTTCCGTTTAATACTATAAACCAAAAAAAGAGAGGTTTCAAATCAGGATAAATGACATGTTTTATGCTCTCAGTTATGGTAAAGAAAGAAACTGCTATTTAACAGCACTGTTGCATTGATGACATGACTGCTCCGTTTGCTTCTTTTACACTATCTAAAGTGTGTGCAACTGATCAATCTTTTTGCTCTTTTTTTCTTCCAGTTTGGTTACGTTTTGCTGTTTTTGTGCACTGGTGATGTGCTTCTACTACATATTCTGATCGAGTAAAAGGCTTCCTGAAATCCCTTTGATAAGAATCAAGTAAGTAGACTATTCATTTTATTCTTCTTCATCTTCACTAATTATTATTTGTGAATATGTGGGGATCAGTTAAACCAACCAATGCCTAAAACTGAAAACCATATATTTTAGGGCTCCACTTTGATTGGGGGTTAGGGTTGCCTTACTCATTTGGTTGATGCAGCTTAACTAGTTAATTCTGCTTGAAATATGAAAATTATAACTCAAGTTGTTGCTACTTGCTGCTTTCATTGTTCTTCACAGTAGCATATGTTTTGTGCAGATAAGAACCATGCTTATTATCAGTTTTTTACTTGTTTTACATTTTTGTACACCCTGCTGATTCTAGGACCATTAATGAACATACTTTAGCTAACTCTGGTTTGAATCACCCAAATTTTGTTCGTTGGGAATTATTATCACATTTGGTGTGTATGCTCGTGTAAACCTGGATATTATCTTTCTCTTACCCAAAATATTGGTTTGATGATAATTTATTGAGAAGCTCCATCTTAATCAAAGTGTGTCATGATATGTAACGAAGTATGTACACACACGAAAAAGATGTATGATAAATTTCCAATCAGGTTGATTTGGCTATGTTCCAGGTACTGATTTTTATCCTTGGAAGGTTGAACCCAGTAGTGACTAAATTAATTCCAGCCATTGCAATAGCCACACTCTTAAGTCCAACCTTGTTGCATTTCAGGTTACTGGTATGTCCAGGCTTAGTTTTTCTGAACTTGCTGGTGTTGGAAAATGTGTGGGAAGCCTGATGAAGAGATGCTACATTTCAGCTTGCTAATTCTTAAAGTTCAACATCAACTAACTAACATCTATGTATGTGTTGCAGGGCTTGAATTGCAGGATTGGCAGCAGCCCAAGTTGTGGTCTGATGTAGAAAAGCCACGAGGGAACTAAACATATTTGTTAGATTTGAAATTGCAATGTAAATTCATAAGTTTTCTTTCTCTATAGTTACACAAGTAAAGCCATAGGATATAGTCCTTTCTGTTAGGAAGGAAACTGATCTCTAGTCATTGTTGACATATTAAACCCAAGGAATCGAGAGGTATATAGAATCCTATATGTGGATATAGGATTGTAATTATACGTACACTTTGCTTTTGTATATATATATATGGTAAATAAAAATTCATCTATATTGATTCTTTTGTATATATATATGGTAAATAAATAATAAAAATTTATCTGTGTATTGATTCTTTTATATATATATATATGGTAAATAAAAAAAATTATCTGCATCGGCTCTAAGTACACTCACTGCTACCTATATATATCATACTGAAAACTAAAAAGAAAATTTTTGTAATAAATTTCCGTAGGTAATCCGTAGGTAAAATTTACCTACGGAATGCTGACGGATATATAATTTACCTATGGACGATTCCGTAGGTAATCCATCGGTAACTGTGGCCGTGATTTCCGTAGGTAATCCGTCGATAATTTACCGACGGACTCATATTTCCGTCGGTAATTTAATACCCGACCATTCTATTGCCGATGGACATTAAGGGGATAAATTATTCGGTAATCCGCCAGTAATCTTATTTACCTACGGATTACCTACGGAATTGGCCGTAGGTAAATCCGTTTATTCTAGTAGTGAGGGTTTCTACCTCACTACGCCTTACTCAATTACTCATTGTCCTACCCACTCTCTTGGGTATTCTTACTCAAATTATCTTACTCTCAACCTCAAGCAAGTTCTACAATACTCAACTTAATTCTCCACTCAAACTCAATTTCTCAAGTCTCTCAAGTCTCAACTCAAATCTCAATTCTCAAATACTCAAAACAAATACTCAAATACTCAAGTTCTCAAATCAATTCTCAATACTCAAAGGCATCTTTTAAGTCTTTGCCACGACCTCCGAGCAGGGTCATACACAAGACCCACCACCGGCTTACAAATACAAATGGAGCTGTACAATTAGCTCCTCAAATCTCAAATGTCAAGTTCTCTACCGGACTACTCAAATTCCCAAAACTCCACTCTCAGAGTCATTTCACAATCTCAAGGATTAGCCTAGAGGTATCTCTCTCGATAACATCTATTAGCTTAGGGAATTCTCAATGTCTAGTATTCTAAGATTTAGGGTTTTACCCAACTTATCAAATACTCTCATGATCGGGACATTGTTCATTTTAGTCGATTCCTCTCATTGGGGTTGTCGACTATGTTTCTAAGGGGTTTGGTGATCCCTTACCATTCTTTACTTTTCTCAAGGTTCATTATTTGAACAGTTATCAAGTCCTCCAAGTAGAGGTTCCTACTTCCACTATTAATTGTTTGTGGATTAAATCAATTCGGTTCTCTAACCGTTATCGAGAGTTTACTTCTCCCGTATAATTCTTTCATGTTCTAGTGAGTTCATAGGTTTACGTTATCGTTTATCGGTTCGATAGCTTTAGTGTGTTACCACGTTTTCATTATTTCACAACTTGACTCTTTCTTCGAGTCTCTAATCAAACAAGACTCAACTATGAGTCGAACTTACAATACACATCAACATTCCAGCAATTTATTTACAAACACCCATTTCATGAATTATACAAACTTCAGTTCAAATTACAATCCAACAAGCAACAATGCAATACAAGCACTAACAAGTGCAAACAATCCTATTCGTGCATTTATCTTGTTAAGGTGATCACACAATCAAACAAGCACACAAATCAGAGTAACCAAGGTAGGATACGGGGCATGAGAAAATCATACCTTTCACCTTGGGCTTTACTTTACCGGTTCACCTCACGTTCCTCGGTTCACACTTGTTCCACTGATAACGTTTCAAACATGACTATTAATACCAAGCTCATGCGGTAGGCAAATATTATACTACTACTCCCGTGTTTACCCCGGTATCCCGTTTATTTCGGTTTAACTTAGTGTACTTAGTTTCTCAACTTACTCATTCACTTTCAACCTTTGTTTATACTTCTTAGGACCTTTAAAGGTCACCAAACAACTCTAAACATCATCTAAAACCAATACCATTCAAACCCCAATCATTTAAACCCTAAAAACACTTTCGGAAGGATTCTGGGGGTGGTCCGGGACTTGGTCCGGACCCAAAGTCCCGGACCAATACCGCTGTGTACTCTCGGCTACATTTTCACCCCTGGTCCGGGACTTGGTCCTGGACCTAGATCCCGGACCAATCCCAGTTTTCACTCTCGGCCTGTTTTTTGATGCGGTCCGGGACTTGGTTCCTATGCTAAGTCCCAGACCCTGCTAAAAACTGTTACTTAGGTGATTTTTCAACCCCAAATCAACCCTTAATCCACCCCTAATCACTCCATAATATTTCCACATGTTCCTACATGTTTCAACACCCTTAAACACTCCTTAAACCACCTCAAATCCATGGTCACATGCACTACCCAATTCTTGCTCAAATTCACAACTTCAAATTCTCACATTTTGCATTTTGCACTCTTATGCATCTCTAACTTCTTCTTGCTAGTTTCTACCTCCTACCAACCTGACCAAATCAATTAATGACCATTCCAAATCATTTCCTAGATAATGCACTTCTAAAACCCAAGTCCAACTCTGATTTCCAATATTATAAACACTGACTCTTTTTCTTGAAATTCTAAGATCTTCACAAGTCATGTTGCTATAGATTTTTGTCTCTCTCAAGCCCATCCTCCATTCACCATTTCAAGGTTACTAAACATCTCTCTACTCAACCCACTAAACACTTAAGTTCCCCCCTTACCAAGTCACCTAAAAGCACTCCCTTTTCTACCAAATTTTGTCATAACCTCCCCATAAAACCTAAACCTATATCCCAATCCTCAATTCTCACCAATTTCATTCCTAATCTAGCCACACCCTTATAGGGTCCTACCAGCAGACAATATCAATTCAAAATTCACCAAACAAGAACATAAACCACAATTCCCAAATAACTTGGCTCCAAGGCCCTTAATTCAAACCAACATTTCACAAGTTCTCTCAAACCTCAACCAACCACATTATTTCTCATATTTTGGGTTCATTATTCAATTTAACCCATCCCAAATTCTAAAACAATCAAAACAAGGTTTAATTAATTTCATAAGTTCCTCTTTTAATTCTCCTCTCTCGCTCTTCCTCCCCTCAAATTTGGTCAAGTGGGAATGGAGTTGCCAAACTCCATCCCAACATTCAAAGAACACAAAATTAACATAATTTTAACCTCTAAACACTTAGGAAAATTATAATCCCATGGAAGGCCTTAAAGCACAAGACTTAGGTTTTTACCTTTGGAGCTTTAGGAGGTTGAAACAATGCTCAATCATGGCAGGAAAAACAAGGTATTAAAAGAATCCAAAATCGCCCAAGACAAGAAAATGGGGAAAATGAGTTTTTCTCTTGGAACTTTTTACCTTGTTTGAAAGAGGAGACTCCAAGCTTCAATTTGATGTAATTTTCTCTTCAAATGGGGAAAACCATGGAGATGAAGTTCATTCTTTTGGAATTTTAAAAATAGAGAATGATAGAGCTAGTTGAAGGGATGAAGATATGTGATTATTTTTGTGTTTTGAGCTTTAATAAAGCTTGGGCAAGCCAATGAAAGTTTGAACAGCCATGGAAGGATGAGGATGCGCAAGGAAGAAGAAAGGGGGAGGAGAATCGGCTGGGAGGAAGAAAGAGAGGAAAGAGAGGAGGGAAAAAAAAATAAAGGAGGAGAGAGAGAGAGTGTGTATTACTTTTGTACTTTTTTTTCTTTCTTTTCTTTCTTTTCATTCTAGCTTATTACTAATAGAGGGGAGGCTGATTAAGTAGTAAAAACCGGCCCCCTATATGTATACAAGCTGGAGCGTTTTTCATCTTTTACAGAAAACACTCGTTAATTTACCCGGTTTTTGCACTATGCACTAACCGGGCCCGTTTTCCAGAATTTTCTCGTTTCTTTAATTTTAATGGTTCTTAAGCTTCCATTAATTCTTAATTATAGTTATTTTAATGAACTATAATTTTTACGGGTTAGTTTGACCACTCAAAGTCACGTTTTTGGCTTTTTCTCAAAAAACGTGTGCTAAAGCTTTATTAGCGTTTTAATTCGTTTTATGGATCCGTTTTCTTCGGAAATTGTTCTCATATATTATTTAGGCATTATTAAGCCTTGGAAATCACTCTAAGACCCTTGTCGAGGTTGTATTCCACCTATGGTCACATAAAACTCATTTTAGCGTTTTTCACTTTTTAAGCGTTTTCTCTTTTCTTTTGGATTTATTTTATTTACTAAGGTTCATTAGGCACTAATAGGCCCTCAATTATCATATTAGAGTAATTTAATCACCCTAATTAAGTTCGGGGTATTTCAACCTACCCCCCTTAAAGAACTTTACCCTCAAAGTTGGTGAATCTAATATTGTTAGTCACCCAAGTACTCAATACAAAGGTTATAAACACTATATAACCTGACAGACTCCAATGTCTGACTGAATACATACCACACATTGACACACAATGTCACAACATGCATAACAACCAAAAATCCCTTGTCCAATCTCTCAATGGGGGTCCAGCCGTAGAAAGTTTGGCACTAAGTCCTCCCCCATATCGAGTGATCCCTCAGGTATCGGTCACGTTTGAACACTCACGCTTTCTGGTTCACGGCCGTTATGACTTTGGACACTTACGCTCTGAAATACCCCTAACCTTTAAAACTTAATTAAATGATCTATTAATGATCTAAGATGGTTAATAAACATCTAAACATTATTGGGGAACAATATAAAAGATCTCACAAGGCAAAACACTCCTTAAGATCGGTAAAGCCAAAAATGTGCTTTAAAGCACCATAAAGATTGTATGACCTCAAATAGGATCCAAAGTGGATTCCTAAGTATTATAATGAAGTAAGGAACACAAAAAAACCATTCTCAAGAAAAATAAGCTCAGAAACAACGGTGACACAAAAATGTGCACTAAAACACCTTAAAGCACGTTTTTGTGTATGAGCTCAAAGATAATGACTTTTTGTCATTTAAAGACTGGAATATATTATTTAAATTAAATCATAATTTGATATAATATACTATTTTATAAAGTCTAAATCAAAGTTTGAAAATAAAAATCAAAATATGCCATTTAAGTATGAATAGTAACCCAAATAGTGCATTTTTGGACAAATTGACCAAGTTTGGTCAATGGTCAATTAATTGACCCATTTGACACCATGGCAGTCGGCAGGCAAGGAGGAGGGGAGACAGCTCACAAAACATTGATTGCTAATTAGTTACCTAACACCATTTTACTTTTGAAAAAGTAACTTTTCTAATCATTTTAGCCCATTCCAATCATTCCCTTGCCTCTTGCTCCATTCCAGCCGATCCAGCACCCCTTCCAAACTCTCTCACGACTGGTTCTTGAGTTAGGAAGACAATTCAAACTCTTAAGCTCTTAAGGTAAGGTTTTAAGGCCATTTTAGCTCTTTTTCTTCATCTCTTCACTACCTACACTTAGATCTCGTGGCTCATCAATTCCTATGGCTCATTCTCAGTGTTCTAAGGTTAGAAAAAGCACCAAACTCAGCTGAAGCAAGTCTAGGGCCAAGGTTGTTCAAATTTGCATTTAAGGTAAAAACATACCTTAAGCTTCTCTACTCTCCATCCTATTTTCTTCCTTTAATTTTATGAGTTTATACACTCATAATCTTCATATTTACATATTCATTCAGTTGGTTAGCCATTTGGAGCAAGGATGGCCGAGATCTAGAGCAAATACCCTCTTTTAAGGCATTTTTCCAAGGTAAAACCTACTACCAAGGCCAGCTTGTTGTTGTCTAGCTATTTCCTATGTCTATATGGTGAATTTAACACCTTGTGGTGTGTTTAATTCAGGCTGAATCTCTCTTGAAGTTCCCTTGCATTTTTAAGGTGATTTTTGCCTTAAATCTTACATGAATTATTCCTTATGATTAAGCTCAAACTTGGAGTATAACCATATCTTATTTTGGTGTATTAAACATGTCTAAATGATGTGGTGAATTTTTGTACACCCCAACTCAATCCAAATGTGGTCTCGCAACTTAACAGTATTTATATAAAAACATGTCACAGCGGAATTCTTTACAATCCAGGACCTTGCCACGGTCTGACTACAGAATATACCGAACATTAGTCTAACAACCTTAACCATTTACATAACCTTCTTACAATCCTCTCACAACCTATACATCTTACTAACTCAATTGCCATACGAGTGTACATGCACAACTCGTAGGTCACACTTAATCCTTAACACTTGTACCCTCTTCTTACTCTTGCGACGGCGCCGCCTTCTGATGTACCTGTGTAGTAAAAACAGCCCCCAAAGGGGGTCAGCACGAATGCTGGTACGATCCCCTCATGGCCCCCAAGCTAACGTGGCTACGACGACTAATTGTCGATAGCATGGAGGTTGATTAGATGCACAATATAATAGTAAGTGCAGTAAACAACAACTCAGATATGAACAATCAAGTTCACACACAATGAACGACTTAAATGCGTTCCCTTAATTAGAGAGTTAATTATTTAACTCCTTAAGTAATGTTCCCTCTTAATCTTAGTCCAACCTTATCTCACCTCAATCTTAGTCTTATCTTATCTTAGAAACAGCCATCCTTTAATAAGGAGTGGATGTCACTTATCTTAATCTTAATTATACAAACCATCCTTAAAGAGGAATGGTTGCAACTCATCTTCTTAACCTTAACTAATCTTAATCTTAACTTAATCTTAATCTTAACAATACAAATCATCCTTTAAAAAGGAATGATTGTAACTTATCTTAATCTTAATTATACAAACCATCCTTTAAAGAGGAATGGTTGCAACTCATCTTAACCTTAACTTAATCTTAATCTTAACTTAATCTTAATCTTAACAATACAAATCATCCTTTAAAAAGGAATGATTGTAACTTATCTTAATCTTAACTTAAGTATGCCAACCGTTCTCTCATTGGGAACAGGTTAGCCCTTAGTTCGTTGTTTATTTTTGTAGGGCTTGGTTAACCCTAGCCAGCAGCAGGACACTTACCAGCAATAACAACATTCTTAAATTGTTGGGGATGTAGGCTTGATCCCCCCACGCCATCTTAAAGCCACCTACCTTGGACTGGATGTCCAATGTAGCCGAGCCGGTCAACCGACCCAAGGCTACTAGTCCGAGGACTAGTCCTTAATCGGAAGTCGAATCTGCTATAGATACCGACCCCCTTTCCTTAGCATGCATGACCGGAGATCGGTCCCGGGTTTTCCTCACTCATGTTCCAGTTAGTAGTAGTCTCAAGACCATGTTTGTTGGTTAACCTCTTTCGGTTTATATCATCCCTTATTAGGGGGCGTTCCTTAGTCTCACTCAATTCCTTACTAAACATTGGTTAGTAAGTTCTCACGGTATGTTGTGTTAGTTTTCAAACATCACACAACAATACAATATATATATATGTTCCAGTTGCATGCTTTATCTTGTTTAGTGAGCACACAAAACAAATAGCACACAAGCCGAGGGACACCTCGTTAGCAAGCAGGTCACAAGAGAACTGTACCGTTCACCGTTGGCCGTTCAGTTGCTTAATCTCTTCCGGAGTCCAATTTCCAAGTCCTAAAACATTCATTCAGTTTTAGGTTGTTAATCACTTAACTTAATTCAACTTACTTAACTTACTTAACCCTTAATGATCCCCACCTAACACCTCTTAAGTCTTACAACTTATCTTACAAACCTAATCTTAAACTTTTAAGTTTATTCTTAACTTAATCCCTTAGGTCTTTATACCTCTAATCATCATTGCCCCCTTAATGGGGTACCATTAATACCACTAAACTCTCTTAGGGTTTCTCTTTTTTTTTTTTTTTTTTTTTATGGTCCGACCGACCCACCGACCGACCCACCCCTGGGTAGGTCGGCTGCAGAGAACATCAAACTGCACAGTTTCAGCTCGACCGACCCAGACTGGGGTCGGTCCCCTGGGTAGGTCGGCTGCAGAAACTTCCCATACATTGTCAAACTTTCTCCAATTTTTTCCTCAAGCCTCCTAATGTGTTCTAACATCATTTGG
Source organism: Limonium bicolor (assembly GCA_023374045.1). NCBI lineage: Eukaryota > Viridiplantae > Streptophyta > Magnoliopsida > Caryophyllales > Plumbaginaceae > Limonium > Limonium bicolor. The sequence goes on from CM041778.1 coordinate 382,127,467, forward strand.
CACATCAAACCTACCTTATAACCTCCACCAAACTCATTAAAATCACCTCCAAAGATCATTCCAACCTTTAGCTCAATTCTTGTAAGAAATTCCTAACACTTGTCAATTAATTCCTTATATTTCTAACATGTACATTTTGTCTAAAACTTCAACTAACCAAAGTGTTTCTTTTCTACCCATATAACTCCTTCTTAACATCATTGCACTCCTTCTTTGCTTGTTAAACCTTCCAAGGTTATCTTGCATGTCCATGCACATTTCTCTTCTTTTCACTTGTTACTCTCATCACTCTTAAACTCTTAAGCTTGCTTATACATTTCTTTCCATTATCTTAATACCTTGACATTGTTCTTCATTTACCTTAACCATGCAACACCCTCCTTAGACATTTCCACTCCTCTTATGCAACTTACTCACCATTCTCATGACCATACCCTCTTATACGTTTCTAGTCATTTTCCTTGATGACTTACAATATCCTCCTACCATTTTCACTTCCATCACCCAAGTCCACACATTACCATTCAACTAAACCTTACTAGTCCACCACTAACATCACCACATCTTACACAAACTTCTCGAACTCTCATTGTTCTTCTCTCTTAGTTCATACCTAAATCACCTTAAAGCATTATACACCTTTCCTTCAGATTTGCACAAGTCTTATCATTCCTCATACCGTGTCTTTGGTGTGTTCAATGCACCCATCTAAACTCTAATTTCCTCATAGACCATTCTAGGTCATTCTCATCCTCAAGAACTCCTTAGTTAACTCATTTCCACTCAAATTCTTCATAATGACTCCTAGTAAATCCTAGGTCATATTAATTCACCACCATCACCTAAGCACTTATTTTCTACTCAAATTTCGCCATAGCTCCGCTAGTATATTCTCATGCCCAAATGCATTGTTTTTCTCTCACACACATCTCATCACCAACCAACTCATTCACAACAACTCATTATATTGCAATAATCTTAAATTGCATAGCACCAAGGCTCTTAAATGACATGGCTCTTAGGCCTTAAATGACTTAAACTTAAACACTGAATTTCCCACATATAAAAGCTTTCAACCTGCAAATACACTCATCAATCTCATAGTAGTTATAATGCTCTTAAAATCCACCTTAAACTTATATTACTAACTCATTCTCATTAGCTCCTTAATCACAAGTTCATAAGCTTGTTTAAGTTCTTTTTCTTAGGTTATATAACCCAATACACAATGTAAGCTCTAAGCCACATTGGTACTTATCTAAAACTCATTCCTTAATCTTAAACCACCATTAGGTAAGCATTTTACCTTGTTTTCTCAAGCTTATCTTAATCTCCTCCTTAGACCTTCTTCTTGCATAGATCTCGGCCACCACTAAATTCCCCTTGCCAATGTTCTAATCAATATTCAATGACTCATATGAGTACTAAACAATACACTAACCTCAAGGAATAAAAACCTAGGTTAGAAATGTGTTCTAAGACATAAAAGTGGATGATTACCTTTGAAGTCTCAAAATAGACTTGGGAATTGAATGAAATAGGACCTCCACTAGTCCTTGGTGAATAAATCAAGCTAGAACAAGGCATAAAAATGAAGCCCCATGAGTAGTAATTTTCGGTAATGTGGAGAAATGGTGGAAACCTAACTTTTTCTTACATATTCTTTACCTTAAGAGAATGGAGAAGCTAATGCACCCTCCAAGCTTATTTTTCCCCCTTCAATGGCGATTTCCCATGGCTCCAAAATGAGGCTTTTCAAATTTTGAAAAGATAGGAAGCAAGGCCTTGGTCTAACTAAGAGAAATCTATGCTTAGTTTTTGATTTGGAGCTAAAATGAGCAAGTTATGGACAAAGCAAGGTGGAGCAAGTATGGAGCTGGTTGGGAACGGTTTAGAACAGAGAAGAAGAAGAGGAACTCGTTGGTGAAGAAGAGAAATGAAGAAGAGAGGAGAGAGGTAGGCTAATAAAGGATATTTTGCTTATAAAAGCAAATAGTAACTTTCTTTACTTTATCTCTTCTTATTTTCTTATTTGATGAAGTCTATGGTGACTCATCCCCTTAAAACCGTCCCCCCCTTACTAATTAACATAAATAAGGCCTTGTTTGGCCATTTAACTAATTAAGGTTGCCTTAAGTCAAAACTAGCACTATTTGAGCACTATTCACTAATTAGTGCACATATTCGTGAAATTTTTGGTTTCCCATTGATTTAGGCTTCCTAATGTGATACTAATTAGTACACATGTTGATTAAGGTGTAATCATGGGCATTTAGCCACTCAAAACTTATTTCTAAGACAATTTCTCAAAAATGTGCTTTAAGCCTCTTAAAGCACATTTTGTGTTTTAACTTGTTTTCAAGCTTGGTTTTCTTTGCTAATTGATTTAAAATGACCATTAGAATATTACTAAGGTCTTATCATGATATTTGGGTACTCACCCAAGTCTCTCCAAGCTTAGAGCACGTTTTTGCCCTGATTGCCCTTAAGGCACTTTCTTGTGTTTTCCTTGGTTTAAATTGTCTACCAATCTTTCTAAGGCATATTCTAGCCTTACTACATCATAATTTGATGTTTTCTTAGCATACTTAGGTTTGGGGTATTTCAATCTACCCCCCTAAAAGGACTTTGTCCCCAAAGTTTATGCATCTTTTCTTATTAAAATGCATGTCTTACCTCATTCCATAGATCATACAGATCGTACTTATGTATACTTAAACTCCTTGAATCCTTAGGTCCACCATATACCTATTCTTAATATCACACAACATGCTCACGCATGTATAACACTCAAAATTCTTTTTGTTCCTTTTGATGATTAAAACCTTCACATAACTTCCAACGTATTCTCCCATGTCACCGGTCCGTAGACAATGGCTCATTCGTCCTCGTCACCATGGCCAGAATACAAAACACGCTGCTCTCCCCATGTCACCGGTCCGAAGACAAAGGCTCGTGCGTCCTCGACTTCATGGGCGAGACTCAGTAAAAAGGTAATCCTTTTTACGAGGTCATGTGAGGAATAATTCCTCTAGTTAAAAATACAAAACTCCAATTTCATTTTATCTTAAGGCCTCTATCCATAGTGTGATTTAATTGTGACCACTGGTAGGGAGTTTCAGGATCATCCAACCCTGATGTGATCAGCATCAGTGTCGAACTATCCTTCCACTCCAATTTGTGTTCGGTTTCCCTTGATCCCTAGAAAATCAAGTTCCACCTCCCACGTCATTTTCAAACATCAGATAATTCACTCATATCCAATTTTTCTATCTTTTTAGTTCTTCTAATCATAATCAATACATCTCCAAGGGTGGACTTAGTCCATCAAGCATTCCCAATTCATCTCTTAGTAATTACCTCAAGACTTAAATTCCCACTAAGTTCTATATCAGTCTCATATCATTTTTCACCATCTTATCTCATAGCATTACTGCTTCCTTCCTCATGCTCATATCAAATAATATCTCATAGTGTTATCTTATTCTTATCTCACACATAGTCTCATATCGACTCATACCTCATATATTCTTATTTCTTAAGTCTCCTTAATCCTCTTCCTTAATTCTCTTAACTTGTACTCACACCGGAGTTAACAAGATAGGTACTTAATATGTATGGTATTCACATCTTCTGTGTGCAATAACCATGATTTACTCAAAATGTTTATGTAAAACATATTCTCAAATTATTTTGTGCTATGCACACCGTAGTTTATGTACTCAGTACACAAACATACGCTAAGCGGTTTTCGCTCTACCCCCCTTAAAATGGATTACGCCCACGTAATCTGCATTATATCATCCTTGAACATAAGTTCAAGATGTCTAATTCTCACCAAGCATTCTAGCTTCCATGTCATCTATCTTACTTAGAATTCGATCAGGAATGACTTAGTCTCTGTATCGAGGATTCTTAACGGTATTTATACCGTTTCCTTAACTTAGTTTGGTCTAATCTCAAAGTAGTGGTCTGCCAGCTTCCGCTGCACCACTCTGATGTTCTTCTTAGGCTTAACTGCTTCACTTATCTTTTTATGGCATTGTATATCCTCCTGCCTCCTTACAGTTTAGGTATATTGGTCTCTCAATGGACACGTGTTATCTTTATATATACACGGCCTTAATGAGTTGTAACTCGTCTATCCATTCTCCTTGAAGATCTTATGTTCATACTCTTAGTGTTTTCTCGAATGTCTAAGTTGTTCTCTCCAACTGACCTTTGGTCTGAGGATGATCCTCAATCTGAAACTACTGTTTAGTGCGTATCGCGCTTTACAGTCTTAATCTCTTACATCTTAAGACATGTCCAATGTCTGTACTTAACAATTCGTGCTCTTCGCACTCCATAGTCCTTAATTATTCGTTCTCTGATTTCTCGTGTTGTTGGTTCAACTGAATTCTTCTCTTCGACTGTTTGTGGTAGTAGCTGCGCTTGTCTGATCTTGCGTCGTTGTCGGTGGTACGGAGTCGACTACTCCCGTGTTCCTTGTCCCTTACACCACTCATCCACATGCATGGGGTACCTTACTGGTACATTACTACTTACCCAACTAACTCATAAATGAGCGTGTCAGGCCTGCAAGCCCCTGTGGGGTGCAGTCGTCCCACGTCTCGTTTTAGTAAACTCATAGTGTCTGTCACACGTTTAGCTATTGCTAATTATGAAGTATTCTGTTGTCGATCTCCTCTTTCATGTTCTCGTAAATACATTTATTGTTCTTCTTGAAGTTAATCAAGGGAAATCCATTATGTGTTCTTGGTATTGTATGCTCTAGCTCTTTCTGTATCCCGTACTGATTCTATTTCTTAGTATATCTTAGGTCTCTTTCCATAGAGCCTCTTATCTTCTTTCCTCCTATTAGGAAAGCACTTCCAGTTCCTTAAGGAATGGGTTGTGTGCTTCCTGTGTAATCTTACCAACCAGGTCCAGACTACTGGCATCAATGCTCAGTTCGTCTACCATCTTATTTTCTTACTTATACTGGTCTTAACTCATAAATCTAATTGCCTCAGTGTCAATATTTGACGGCTCATTCATAATGGTCGCCTTACCGCGCACCATGACTTAATCCACCTTTCTAACTATTGTACTCACGACCACTACTACCGTGGTAGTTGGCCCTTACCATTTGCCCATTAATGGGCAACCTCTTATTCACTTATTCTCATGTCTTACCTTATACTCAATCCCTTCTGGGTGTAACACAATTGGGAGTTTTCTCATTCCGGTTGTATAGCGGTTGTGTTACCATGCTGTAAAATAGTTGTCTCTTAATACGAAGGTGTTCTGCTCCATCTCAGATTTGTAAACAGGCTGATTTCTCTCGCTTTCTTCATCCTTAATGATGTTATCTACCATGTAGTTTAACTGGTAACTGAAGAAGTCATCCACTGAATTCACAAGCTCTTCTGAGCATTGATTAATTGACGTGCCATAATGTGTTCAGTCACATGTTATCTCTGACGATCATATTTCTTACATCCTGGGTGTTGGATATGAGGTCTATCTCTGCAACCTACCTTATTACTCAAGTGTATCTGATATATTTCAAGGAAATCTCAGGTTCATAGTTTTCCATTTCTAAATAAAGTGTATTTCGTCTCTAATAAGTGAAAGCCCTTTTTGAGGGGTTCATTCCCACTCATGGCCTCACAACAAGGAGAGGTAATCCCCACCCTAAAAGGCATGGTTCGTTCTCCGCTCCTGTCCTTAGCAGTATCTCAATATTCTCATTGGTTACCCTTTCTTTTTGTAATGTTCTTCACATCTAAGTTATAGGTTTGGTAACCGTTCATAGTCTACAATTGTAGTCCCTTCGTGGCTTAAAACAGCTCTCTTATAACTTTACTCCTGCGCCTCGGGCTCTGATGTGGTTAACATCCTTTGCTCGGTAGGCTCTTAATGCTTAATGTCTCAGTTCATTATTTGTACTCTTACTCATCTGCAGGTCATCCCTATAAGATTCTAGTTCTTTGAGCACTATCCACCGTTAGGTTACATACTAAATGTAGTATCGGGTTTCATGATAAGTTGCTGCAACCTGCTTCCTGCTAGGGAAGTTGTTCAGGTGATCTAAGGTTACTTAATGTCTTTGACAATGCTGTCATTTTACTAGACTTATGTCTTTTGGCAATTAAGGATAAGTTCGTATTAGGCGTTTGCCTTACGGTGTCCAAGTTGGATATCATCCTGGCATTTTATACTTCTATCTCAACGCTTCGTTCAACTTCTGTTGACTACGCCACCCTTTGATGATCAATCGTACTTGGGTGTTAATGAGTTAAACAAACAGTGTTAACTGTCATTCATCAGTTGTTCGGCTCGACTATGCCCGCTTTGTGGGGGTAGTCCTCTGAGCTTTCCTTTTCCAGGGTTGTACGACTTTAATCCTTGGTAGGTTATAGCTTACGTTTATTTCTTTTATCCTTGTTTTCTGGGTTTTCTAACGTCTTCATTGAAGAATGTTGTTATTGGTATCCTTAATGGTCACTCTGGGAGTCTTATCCCGTTTTCGTTGTAAGTCGATGCTTCAACAGCCTCAATAGTATCTTATAATACATCCCCTGTATGTTATTGCTTACATGGTGTTTTGCTCGCAATACCGAGCGATCTCTTAGGTTTTCCTCCTTGAGATCCGGGTTTGGTGTTCTTACCACACTGTCTGTTGTTGTTGTAGTGGGTTATACCGTTGTTAATATTTATATGGTTTAATACTTTGTCCAAGTTCCGCTCCCGGCTGACTGGTGTGTTACCTTATCTCATCATGGTCAGGCCGTCAGGCCCTTCCAAGGTCTTATTTTTCTGTTCTCGTGGATTTACAATCCGGTATTAATATGCGTCTCAACTGTAGCGTTCTTCTATCTTGCCATGATGGCTTTCCGTGTAGCTTAACCGTGGTAGCACTTGCTATGGCAAGTGCGCCATGCAGGATGGGCTATTGGTACAAGGTACGTCGGTAGTGACACTTCCTTCTAATTTCCATGTAATTGGTAGTCCTCGGGACTCCTTCGATAATCTCTTATTTTGGATAACCGTCCATCCGGCAGTTTCCTTGTTGTTTGACAGTACTGTCATCTACCAGGGCGTTCCTCTTTCTGAGGGAACCCCTTAATATTTTCTTATGTCTTAATCCTCGCTCCTGTCTCCACACATTCTGTTGTGGTTATTAAGTAATAGTTCTTCTATAGGCACTACATTGTAGTCCTATTTCGGTATACAATTTGTATGTGTTCCTATCGTCGTCCACATTATGTTGGCCAGGTTTGTAACCTTTTTCATTATATGGGGTTTGGAGTTCCCGTTTCTAACCGGACTTTCCAGTAATCTCAATCCTCATGCTCTGTATTATCATACTGTTATGCTCCTTCGGACCACTGTCCGGTACTCATGTCGTTTCCCTTTTTCCTTTCTATTGCACCCGTAGTGCTTTCCTTATCATTGGTAGGGCGGGTTATTTCGACTGCGTAGCATGTCGACCCATGTTGCCGGTAATTACCGTTCCTTTATTGATAGAATTACATAGGTAGCGCCTGTTTCGCCGATGCGCTCCATTAAAAACCTCCAAGTTCTCCATAACTGTTGTACAACAAATTGTTTCTCGTATTGCTCACTGTTAGCTAACTGCCAGATCGGGTTTCCCCGAGTAAGAGAAGGCTTTCTTCTCTCTGGCGTTTGTTCCACATATTTAGGTTTAGGGATGTGGAGGGCGGGCCTAGGTACTATGGATATCCGGTAAACACCGGGAAGTCCTGGCTAACGCACCTCTCACTCTATCTCTTAACCCTTAACCCATAACTCAATCTCAACCTCAATATTCTCCTAAGTTCGGTATTTCTTGTCTTCAGAGCGTAACTACGCTCTGATACCACTTTTTGTAACACCCCAACTCAATCCAAATGTGGTCTCGCAACTTAACAGTATTTATATAAACATGTCACAGCGGAATTCTTTACAATCCAGGACCTTGCCACGGTCTGACTACAGAATATACCGAACATTAGTCTAACAACCTTAACCATTTACATAACCTTCTTACAATCCTCTCACAACCTATACATCTTACTAACTCAATTGCCATACGAGTGTACATGCACAACTCGTAGGTCACACTTAATCCTTAACACTTGTACCCTCTTCTTACTCTTGCGACGGCCGCCTTCTGATGTACCTGTGTAGTAAAAACAGCCCCCAAAGGGGGTCAGCACGAATGCTGGTACGATCCCCTCATGGCCCCCAAGCTAACGTGGCTACGACGACTAATTGTCGATAGCATGGAGGTTGATTAGATGCACAATATAATAGTAAGTGCAGTAAACAACAACTCAGATATGAACAATCAAGTTCACACACAATGAACGACTTAAATGCGTTCCCTTAATTAGAGAGTTAATTATTTAACTCCTTAAGTAATGTTCCCTCTTAATCTTAGTCCAACCTTATCTCACCTCAATCTTAGTCTTATCTTAATCTTAGAAACAGCCATCCTTTAATAAGGAGTGGATGTCACTTATCTTAATCTTAATTATACAAACCATCCTTTAAAGAGGAATGGTTGCAACTCATCTTAACCTTAACTTAATCTTAATCTTAACTTAATCTTAATCTTAACAATACAAATCATCCTTTAAAAAGGAATGATTGTAACTTATCTTAATCTTAATTATACAAACCATCCTTTAAAGAGGAATGGTTGCAACTCATCTTAACCTTAACTTAATCTTAATCTTAACTTAATCTTAATCTTAACAATACAAATCATCCTTTAAAAAGGAATGATTGTAACTTATCTTAATCTTAACTTAAGTATGCCAACCGTTCTCTCATTGGGAACAGGTTAGCCCTTAGTTCGTTGTTTATTTTTGTAGGGCTTGGTTAACCCTAGCCAGCAGCAGGACACTTACCAGCAATAAACAACATTCTTAAATTGTTGGGGATGTAGGCTTGATCCCCCCACGCCATCTTAAAGCCACCTACCTTGGACTGGATGTCCAATGTAGCCGAGCCGGTCAACCGACCCAAGGCTACTAGTCCGAGGACTAGTCCTTAATCGGAAGTCGAATCAGCTATAGATACCGACCCCCTTTCCTTTGCATGCATGACCGGAGATCGGTCCCGGGTTTCCTCACTCATGTTCCAGTTAGTAGTAGTCTCAAGACCATGTTTGTTGGTTAACCTCTTTCGGTTTATATCATCCCTTATTAGGGGGCGTTCCTTAGTCTCACTCAATTCCTTACTAAACATTGGTTAGTAAGTTCTCACGGTATGTTGTGTTAGTTTTCAAACATCACACAACAATACAATATATATAATATGTTCCGGTTGCATGCTTTATCTTGTTTAGTGAGCACACAAGCCGAGGGACACCTCGTTAGCAAGCAGGTCACAAGAGAACTGTACCGTTCACCGTTGGCCGTTCAGTTGCTTAATCTCTTCCGGAGTCCAATTTCCAAGTCCTAAAACATTCATTCAGTTTTAGGTTGTTAATCACTTAACTTAATTCAACTTACTTAACTTACTTAACCCTTAATGATCCCCACCTAACACCTCTTAAGTCTTACAACTTAATCTTACAAACCTAATCTTAAACTTTTAAGTTTATTCTTAACTTAATCCCTTAGGTCTTTATACCTCTAATCATCATTGCCCCCTTAATGGGGTACCATTAATACCACTAAACTCTCTTAGGGTTTCTCTTTTTTTTTTTTTTTTTTATGGTCCGACCGACCCACCGACCGACCCACCCCTGGGTAGGTCGGCTGCAGAGAACATCAAACTGCACAGTTTCAGCCCGACCGACCCAGACTGGGGTCGGTCCCCTGGGTAGGTCGGCTGCAGAAACTTCCCATACATTGTCAAACTTTCTCCAATTTTTTCCTCAAGCCTCCTAATGTGTTCTAACATCATTTGGCACATCAAACCTACCTTATAACCTCCACCAAACTCATTAAAATCACCTCCAAAGATCATTCCAACCTTTAGCTCAATTCTTGTAAGAAATTCCTAACACTTGTCAATTAATTCCTTATATTTCTAACATGTACATTTTGTCTAAAACTTCAACTAACCAAAGTGTTTCTTTTCTACCCATATAACTCCTTCTTAACATCATTGCACTCCTTCTTTGCTTGTTAAACCTTCCAAGGTTATCTTGCATGTCCATGCACAATTTCTCTTCTTTTCACTTGTTACTCATCACTCTTAAACTCTTAAGCTTGCTTATACATTTCTTTCCATTATCTTAATACCTTGACATTGTTCTTCATTTACCTTAACCATGCAACACCCTCCTTAGACATTTCCACTCCTCTTATGCAACTTACTCACCATTCTCATGACCATACCCTCTTATACGTTTCTAGTCATTTTCCTTGATGACTTACAATATCCTCCTACCATTTTCACTTCCATCACCCAAGTCCACACATTACCATTCAACTAAACCTTACTAGTCCACCACTAACATCACCACATCTTACACAAACTTCTCGAACTCTCATTGTTCTTCTCTTAGTTCATACCTAAATCACCTTAAAGCATTATACACCTTTCCTTCAGATTTGCACAAGTCTTATCATTCCTCATACCGTGTCTTTGGTGTGTTCAATGCACCCATCTAAACTCTAATTTCCTCATAGACCATTCTAGGTCATTCTCATCCTCAAGAACTCCTTAGTTAACTCATTTCCACTCAAATTCTTCATAATGACTCCTAGTAAATCCTAGGTCATATTAATTCACCACCATCACCTAAGCACTTATTTTCTACTCAAATTTCCATAGCTCCGCTAGTATATTCTCATGCCCAAATGCATTGTTTTTCTCACCACATCTCATCACCAAACCAACTCATTCACAACAACTCATTATATTGCAATAATCTTAAATTGCATAGCACCAAGGCTCTTAAATGACATGGCTCTTAGGCCCTTAAATGACTTAAACTTAAACACTGAATTTCCCACATATAAAAGCTTTCAACCTGCAAATACACTCATCAATCTCATAGTAGTTATAATGCTCTTAAAATCCACCTTAAACTTATATTACTAACTCATTCTCATTAGCTCCTTAATCACAAGTTCATAAGCTTGTTTAAGTTCTTTTTCTTAGGTTATATAACCCAATACACAATGTAAGCTCTAAGCCACATTGGTACTTATCTAAAACTCATTCCTTAATCTTAAACCACCATTAGGTAAGCATTTTACCTTGTTTTCTCAAGCTTATCTTAATCTCCTCCTTAGACCTTCTTCTTGCATAGATCTCGGCCACCACTTAAATTCCCCTTGCCAATGTTCTAATCAATATTCAATGACTCATATGAGTACTAAACAATACACTAACCTCAAGGAATAAAACCTAGGTTAGAAATGTGTTCTAAGACATAAAAGTGGATGATTACCTTTGAAGTCTCAAAATAGACTTGGGCATTGAATGAAATAGGACCTCCACTAGTCCTTGGTGAATAAATCAAGCTAGAACAAGGCATAAAAATGAAGCCCCATGAGTAGTAATTTTCGGTAATGTGGAGAAATGGTGGAAACCTAACTTTTCTTACATATTCTTTACCTTAAGAGAATGGAGAAGCTAATGCACCCTCCAAGCTTATTTTTCCCCCTTCAATGGCGATTTCCCATGGCTCCAAAATGAGGCTTTTCAAATTTTGAAAAGATAGGAAGCAAGGCCTTGGTCTAACTAAGAGAAATCTATGCTTAGTTTTTGATTTGGAGCTAAAATGAGCAAGTTATGGACAAAGCAAGGTGGAGCAAGTATGGAGCTGGTTGGGAACGGTTTAGAACAGAGAAGAAGAAGAGGAACTCGTTGGTGAAGAAGAGAAATGAAGAAGAGAGGAGAGAGGTAGGCTAATAAAGGATATTTTGCTTTATAAAAGCAAATAGTAACTTTCTTTACTTTATCTCTTCTTATTTTCTTATTTGATGAAGTCTATGGTGACTCATCCCCTTAAAACCGTCCCCCCCTTACTAATTAACATAAATAAGGCCTTGTTTGGCCATTTAACTAATTAAGGTTGCCTTAAGTCAAAACTAGCACTATTTGAGCACTATTCACTAATTAGTGCACATATTCGTGAAATTTTTGGTTTCCCATTGATTTAGGCTTCCTAATGTGATACTAATTAGTACACATGTTGATTAAGGTGTAATCATGGGCATTTAGCCACTCAAAACTTATTTCTAAATAATTTCTCAAAAATGTGCTTTAAGGCCTCTTAAAGCACATTTTGTGTTTTAACTTGTTTTCAAGCTTGGTTTTCTTTGCTAATTGATTTAAAATGACCATTAGAATATTACTAAGGTCTTATCATGATATTTGGGTACTCACCCAAGTCTCTCCAAGCTTAGAGCACGTTTTTGCCCTGATTGCCCTTAAGGCACTTTCTTGTGTTTTCCTTGGTTTAAATTGTCTACCAATCTTTCTAAGGCATATTCTAGCCTTACTACATCATAATTTGATGTTTTCTTAGCATACTTAGGTTTGGGGTATTTCACAGCCTGACGGGAAGTGCGAGCAAGTGGTATCATAGCCTGACACCAAGTACCATTGGTACTTGGGATGACATGGCCACCAAGTTCTACGACAAATTCCTACCCCCGAGCCGAACGTTGGAGATGATTGCTGAAATCTATAATTTCAAGCAACCAGGGTCGGAGAATATTTGTGAAACTTGGGACCGTTTCAAAGGACTACTACTTACTTGTCCTCACCATGGTCTGACGAAAGAACAAGTATCACAATTGTTCTACAAAGGCTTGATCGGTCCGTGCAGAACAATGGTACTGTCCTCGTTAGGGGCTGACATTCTGAAAAAGCCAGGAGCACAATTTCTGAATAGCATGGAGTCTCTCTGTGAAGAAATCAGAGACTGGGCCTCCGGTGGATCAAGGGGCGGCACTCCAGGTTTATACCATGTTGGGGAAAGTGATAACAAGTTTGACCAGCTGATGAAAAGCCATGAGCAACTCATGGAGAGCAATGCTCAGCAGGCAACAAAAGTAAGTACTCTGCAGAAAGTGGTTGAGCAGATGGCTATGAATTCCTACCCCCAGCAAGCTAAGTCGATGATTTCCCGATCATCTACAATCCCTCCAGGCTATGCTCCTCTGTCCCAATCATCTCCAGCTATCTCTTACACAATGTGGTGGGCCTCATGACTATGAACAATGCCCCCAACTACAAGAATTAAAAGCAGCGGAGGAAGCAAACTATATCACCAACAATTCAGGGTACAGACAACCTTGGCAACGTAACATGCAATCCAACCTTCGCTACTCAAACACCGACAATATCCAAAACCCACATACACTACAACCATCTCAAAATTACAGACCTCAGTCCAATTTTCAAGGAGGCCAAAGGCAATATCAGCAACAGCCTTATGGCAATGATGCTTCTTCGAGTCGACCAACTCAACCTCCTTCGAATCCTGAGTCTGAAATGTCTCAAATGCAAGAGATGTTTAAAGCAATGATGGGTAAATCCCGAGACACGCAAGAGGAGGTCGCAGCCCTGCGCAAAGACCAAAGAGCCTTGCAATCTCAGATTCAACAGTTACTCACCCAACAAAGACCACCTGGTCATTTTCCTTCACAGACTAATCCCAATCCAAAAGAGCAAGAAAATTCAATCCTTATAGACGATGGCACATCCAATCGACAAACTTGAGTGCAGTCTCCCTAAGGAGTGGAAGAGAACTTGCTGCCAGAAAAGAAAAGAAGAAAAGAAGAGGCCTACATCAATGATGAAGAAACAGCCAATCCAGCCTCACCTCCCTCAAAAATCCAAGTTCCTACACCTGCTACTCCATCTCCATCCCAAATTACCATCGACATTCCATCTTCATCTCCTAAAAACAGTGAACTCCCATTTCCCAACAGGATGAAAAAGAAACACCTAGATGAGCAGTTTTCCAAATTCTTGAGCATTTTCAAGAAACTGACCCTCGACATACCTCTAATTGATGCTTTGCAAGAGATGCCTAACTACGCAAAATTTCTCAAGGATCTCTTGACAAAGAAGAAGAAGAAACCTGGAAAAGAAACAGTGCACCTCACGGAGGAATGCTCTGCTGCTCTTCTTCGAGCACTCCCTCCTAAACAAACAGATCCGGGAAATCCCGTTATCCCGTGTTTTATAGGTGGAGTGGACTGTGGAAGCGGTTTATGCGACCTGGGAGCCAGTATTAATATCATGCCCTACGCCACCTTCTTGAAAGTAAAAGGAGGAGAGATGCAACCGGTTCCTTTCAAACTCCAACTAGCTGACAGATCAGAGATCAAGCCAATGGGAATAGTCCGAGATCTGGTAGTTGGAGTGTCTCGCTTTATCTTTCCAGCTGACTTCGTCATTCTAGAAATGGACGACGATGTTGAGGTCCCCTGATTCTAGGTCGACCATTTCTAAGTACTGCCAAAGCCATAATTGATGTCCACGATGGGAAGATCACTTTGAGATACGAGGATGAAACGATCGAATTCGACATGCAGAAAATGATGAAGAAAAGCTCTAACTTTTCTCCTCACGCTAAGACAGTGGGATTAACAGATGATGAAGAGGAGGAGGGCAATTTTTCTACAGATGAGGACATGTATTCACTATCTCTTATGAAGCTGAAACTGAACCGCTAGAGCAAGTATTAGTTACTTCTCTAAAGAAAAAGGTGGAGGATCCGGAAGTTAACGCCATGCTGGCGTACGAAAAAGGAAAAGCAGGTTATCAAGCCTACCGGCCACCAATCGAAAGACTTGACCGACAACCACAAAAATCAATTCCATCAATAGAACAGCCACCAGAGCTCGAGCTTAAGGAGCTGCCTTCTAAACTCAAGTATGCCTTTTTAGCTGAAAATGACCATTTACCTGTCATTATTTCCTCTTCTCTGAATTCCGGGGAGGAAACGAGGCTACTCGAGGTATTGAAGAAACACAAACACGATCGGGTGGACTATTGCTGATATAAAAGGTATTGACCCCTCCTATTGCACGCACCACATTTATATGGAGGAAAACTACAAGTCTATCAGGCAACCCCAACGTCGGCTAAACCCTAACCTAAAGGAGGTAGTTAAAAAGGAGGTTCTGAAACTCCTAGATGCGAACATCATCTATCCTATCTCTGACAGTCCATGGGTAAGTCCTGTACAAGTTGTCCCGAAGAAGGGGGGCATCGAGGCTGTTATAAATGATAAGGGAGAGGCTATCCCTCAAAGAAAAATACTGGATGGCGCATGTGTATCGACTACAGGCGCTTAAACTTGGGACCAGGAAAGATCACTTCCCTCTCCCCTTTATCGATCAGATGTTAGAGAGACTAGCAGGGCAAGAGTACTACTGCTTTTTAGATGGGTTCTCAGGGTACTTCCAAATACCAATCGCACCAAAGGACCAGGACAAGACCACTTTCACTTGTCCATACGGAACCTTTGCGTACAGACGAATGCCCTTCGGACTATGCAATGCCCCTGCTACCTTCCAGCGATGCATGCAAGCTATATTCGCTGATTTCATCGAACAGAGCATAGAGGTATTCATGGATGACTTCTCTGTCTATGGCTCTAGTTTTGATAAATGCTTGGCACAACTTGATTTGATCCTAGGACGGTGTGAGGATACAAATCTCGTTTAAACTGGGAAAAATGTCACTTTATGGTCAAGGACGGGATTGTCCTTGGACATAAAATATCGGCTGAAGGAATAGAGGTGGATAAGGCCAAGGTGGAGGTTATAGAGAAATTACCGGCACCAACCTCTGTTAAAGATATTCGAGCGTTTCTCGGGCATGCAGGATTCTATCGACGGTTTATACAAGACTTCTCAAAAATCACTAAACCATTGACCGACCTGCTACAAAAAGATGCCCCGTTTCATTTTGATGATAAGTGTTCAGCTGCTTTCCATACAATAACACAAAAATTGGTATCTGCACCTGTTGTCATATCACCCGACTGGTCTCTCCCATTTGAGATCATGTGTGATGCAAGTGACTACACAGTGGGGGCAGCTCTATGCCAGAAAAAAGAGAAGATTTTGAGAGTGATTGCTTATGCCAGCAGGACACTAAACGATGCCCAGAAGAACTATACGACCACTGAAAAAGAGCTTCTGGCTATCGTATTCTCCCTTGATAAGTTCATATCGTACTTATGGGGAAGCAAAGTCATAGTGCACACAGACCACTCTGCTCTCAAATACCTATTTGCAAAACAAGAAGCCAAGCCTCGCTTGTTGCGCTGGATTCTTCTACTACAGGAATTTGACATAGAGGTCAAAGACAAGAGCGGGAAATTGAATGTCGTCGCTGACCATCTCTCCAGATTGGTAACTCCTACTGTTAGTGTGCCTATTAACAAATACTTCCCCGATGAGACTGCCTTTTCTATCACTAAGGTATAAGAGCCATGGTATGCGGACCTGGCCAATTATTTAGTCTCTGGAACAATACCAT
Organism: Limonium bicolor; assembly: GCA_023374045.1. NCBI lineage: Eukaryota > Viridiplantae > Streptophyta > Magnoliopsida > Caryophyllales > Plumbaginaceae > Limonium > Limonium bicolor. The sequence goes on from CM041778.1 coordinate 382,143,931, forward strand.
ATGATCTATCTTACTCCCAGAAGAAGAAATTTCTTTCTGATTCAAAGCATTATTTTTGGGAAGATCCATATTTGTTCCGAGTCTGTGCAGATGGGTTGATTCGCCGGTGTCTCCCTGAGGATGAGGTTCACAGCGTCATACATTTTTGTCACTCACGGGAAGCCGGTGGTCACCATGGACCCACAAGGACCGCTGCTAAGATCCTGGCCTCAGGATTTTATTGGCCGACTCTTCACAAGGATGTTTACCAATTTTGCGCCCAATGTGATAATTGTTAGAGAATGGGTAACACATCTAGGAGACATGAAACGCCACAACAGGGAATATTAGAAGTGGAACTCTTTGATTGTTGGGGCATTGATTTTATGGGACCGTTCCCTTCCTCACAGGGCCACCAATATGTTTTAGTGGCAGTGGATTACGTGTCAAAATGGGTAGAAGCCATACATTGTCATCATGCTGATTCAAAGACCGTAACCAAATTCCTTAAAAAGCACATCTTTACCCGTTTTGGCGTGCTTAGAATTATTATCAGTGACGGAGGATCCCACTTCTGCAACCGTTCATTTGAAGCACTTATGGGTAAGTACGGGGTACGTCACAAGGTAGCTCTACCTTATCACCCCCAGACAAACGGCCAGGCAGAAGTTTCGAACCGTGAGTTAAAATGGATTCTCCAGAAAATGGTTAACTCATCACGAAAGGATTGGGCATTGAAGTTTGATGATGCGCTTTGGCCTTACCGCACCGCATTCAAGACTCCCATCGGGATGTCTCCTTTTAAGCTTGTCTATGGGAAATCATGCCACCTGCCTGTAGAGATGGAACATAAGGCATATTGGGCACTCAAGGCCCTAAACTTTGATATAGAAGCCGTAGGAGAAAAGCGAAGCTTCAACTTTCTGAACTCGAGGAGTTAAGAGATCAGGCATACCACAGTGCGACAATATACAAGGAGCACACCAAGAAACACCATGACCAAATGATCCACAAACGCGACTTTAACAGTGGCGACTGGGTGCTGCTTTATAATTCCAGATTGAAAATATTTCCTGGAAAACTCAAGTCTCATTGGACTGGCCCATTCCAAGTAGTTGGAACTACTCCTTTTGGTGTTTACGAACTCTAGAATAAGAAAGGAGAATGCTTCAAAGTCAATGGATCCCGTCTAAAAAGGTATGCTGGTATTCTTGAAAATAATAATTCTTTGTTAGCAATTTCTTTCTTACAGGAATACGAGGAAGCCCCCAGCCCAAAGGAACAGCAGATAACACCTCTACATCATAAGTTTAAAAAAGTGTACAAACTTCCTAACGCCAGCAGTTCAGATACCTCGCCCTCAGACTCTTCTCCAACCTAAAGCTTGGTCAAATACGTCTAGCTAGAGACGTTAAACCCGGGCAGCTTGGTGGGAGGCAACCCTATCTATCTTTTTGTCTTTCCTTTAATTTAATGTTGTTTTCTTTTTTGTACTATATTTCAACTTTTATTTGTTATAATAAAATGCAGGTTTTACTTGAGTACTTCTGGCTGTGTAGGATATTCTTTACAGGTATATTTCATGACATTCCACAGCTGCACTCAAGTGTGGGGAAGCTCTACACACTCTACGACATTTCGGGAGTACACTCTTTCCCTTTTGTTGTGCCCTATTAATTTAATTCCATCTACACAATGAGGGCATTGCTTCAGCTTAAGTGTGGGGGAGAGCCCTTTACGGGGCATTTTTGTGCTTAAAATGTTTAAATCTCTCTGCTTGTCTTGCATATGTTCAAAAATCAAAATTATGGACCCTGCTAATATAGGTTGTTCTCTTTAAGAATAAATATTATTATGAATTGTGGGATAAATGGTACAAATTTAAAAAATTTTCATTTGATCACTTTTGAGGAGCATTTTTATGCGGTGTGACCAAATAATCTGCAAATGGTTGGATTTTTATTGCTCAGGGGTTCTTTCTGTCTTCTCTCTTAGGGATTGCTAAAGGGTGCTTCTCTGTTAAAAAAAATATACATAAAATAAAGAAGGGACTTGCAAGACACCATTGGTAACCAACAAAAGAGAGTTGAGTGTTCTTAAATACAAAGCGTGATGCCTACATTTTATCTTCTCATCCCTTATGCAAAAGTGAAACAAATGCATAAATCTATTTTTTCCTTTTGTTTTCTCCTCAATCCCCATTCTTGAGAGAAGTTGGCCATGGTAAAAGTTCTCAGAGTCACCTAAACAAGGAAGCATTGAAGTACCTTGGATCATACCCCGAAACTCTATATTTTATTTTTACCCTGAGCACACCTATGCCACCAATAGTTAATTTTTCACACTCCTCAAAAAGTTTAAAGATCGTGTATTGTGTTCACCTCCTTATCCTACCCTTCATAATAAAATTTGTTAGTATTGAGCATTCCCTACTTACTTGGGTATATGGTTTTGCTTGAGGACAAGCAAAAAGATAAGTGTGGGGGTGTGATAAGTGTCCAAATGAGCATTTTTATAGGTGTATTTCATATATTATATTAGCACTTTTCTTGCTCATTTCTCCACTTTGGTTAGTTTTCCTCTAGTTTATGTTTTATTGATTATCTCACAAATTTATTGCTTAAACATGAGGAAAACCAAGCTAGGAGCAAAGTACACGAAGAGACGAACGCGTAAGCAAAAGCGAGATGTCCGAACCAGTCTGGTCCGGACAGTGGTCCGGACATTTCGATTTTGCCAGCGTACAGAGCGCAACAGCAGCGTGTGAAGAGAAAAAATCCTTATCTCTTCACACGCAAATACCACCGTCTTACCTCCCCCTTTACCCTATATTTCTCTATTAATACACCTCCAAACCTCCATTAAATCATATCTCATTCCACCCCAAACTTATGCCATTTTCCTTCCATAAAAATACCATAAAACTCTCCAAAAATCATACATCTCATCCACATATTATCCACATAAATTCCATACAACACCTCATTCCCTAAAAACATTCCATTTCCATACTGTTGTTTTGTCCAACCTCTGCCCAAATATTAGTAGTCAAGATAGTGGAGCTGAATTAATTATCTTTCCCAGATGATTTCTTTTACTTCTTATTCTGTCTTTTTAATGACGTTGGGCTAAGAGGATTTACTCCGGGTGAAGGTTAATTTATAATTTGTTTAATTATGTAATCTATATTTCTACCGGTTAAAATAAATACAGTTTGTTACGATTAAAGTTTATCTCTCACCTTTTTAATAAATTTCATTGATTTATTAAAAAGCTCTACTAAATCTATTTTAATCTGATCGGTAATAAACAGATAGGTTAATTAAGCCGTAAATCTGTAGGAAACTTGTTTTCATCAGATAAGTTAGTACTCAGATGCATAAATTATTTCTCATATCTAAACCGTCCATTTACACGTATTTTGCTTGAGTTTTCATCGGACCTTGCATTTTCAGGTAAACGAGTTCTTATGAGTTTTCATCGGACCTTAAGAAAATAAGAGGAATTTTGCCAAACAATTATAATTAAACCGGTAGATATAGCATAATTAATCAGATTATATAACCTGAACCCGGAGTCCCGTTTAATTTATCTTCAACTCAGTTAATCTTATTTGTTGTTTTATTTTATAAAAACAAGTCAATTAATCCCCCTCTTGTGACAAAGCTTAGGTACTTAATAATTCACCTTAGTCCCACGGTTCGATATCCGGTCGCATACACTTTACTCTACTACTATGACCGGGATTTGTTTGCAGCCCGACTATTATTTTGAGTTTTAATTTCTTTTCTTTTGTTTTAATTACACCAGTTCCAACCACTCACGATATATAGTCTGCATCTATGCTGTTCTAACTTTCACGCTGTGAGCCTCGATTTTAAACCCTATCCTATGTGGATTAATATAATTGGGATCTAATCGGGTTTTAGGTCCACTTATAGCCTAAGATTAATAACTATGTCATATAACAATAATTATTAAAACCTAAGCTAGCTCACTGGAACCTATTATGAGTCGCCACCTAATTTTAACCTAGATCAAATTAGGAAAGGAGAGTTCGGGTTCGGGGGCTTGATATTCGACTTGGTTAGGGTTCAATTACTTTCATTACCCCACTTAGTTTAATTACGGCTTATTACGAGTCGTTTTAAGCTAAGTGCGCGAGCTTCTGTTTTTTTTTGTTTTTTAGCATTTTTTGACTGAAAATAAAAGTGAAAGTTGAAATTACCTAAACTAGGGTTTTGGAGGCAGAATTAGGTCAAATTTTGTTTCCGTCCGTAGCCACGGACCTAATGTCCGTAACCACGGACCCTAGTTAATCTATGTGAAAATAAAAGTCGAATTAAACAGAAAACAAAAAATTTGAAAAGTCCGGGGCCACGGACAGGATGTCCGTAGGCCCGGACATAGTTTAACAAAACCTAATTTTTTTAAAATTTTAAAATCCCGCCGCCGTCCGTGGGTGTCCGTGGCCACGGACAACCCGTCCGTGGTCCCGGACCATAGGTCCGGGATCCCGGACCACCCACGGACAGGGGTTTTATGGTGGTTCCCGAAGGTGTTTTCGGCTCAAAATTTATGCACGTGTAGCCTGAAAGGTGTACAATTCGTTAGTAATTGAAAGATTGCAGTTTGAAGTCGAATTATGTACGAAACTTGGCGAACAAGTAACAAGGCAGAAACAAAAGTAATTAGCAATACAGAAGCGTAAAAAGGTTAGTTTGAACCCAAAATTTGACAGAGAGTTAATAAGGTCGTGGAGAGTTAGAAAAGTAGAATTGCAACCTGTTTTACCTTCGAATTTAGGAGGATTCTTCACGTCGGGATTCTTCGGAGGCCTCGTTGATGGCGGATCCAGAAGAACTTCGAACCCAGCTTCTGACTCCTTGTTGTTCTTGATGTTCTTCACGTTTTGGTGCTGTTTTGGTGGGGGTTTGATGATGGATGATGTTGTGGGAGTTGAAAAATGCGTTTTGGTGTTGATTTTGGTGAGATTTCGGTGTTTGATTGTGGCTCTGGGGTTGAAAACGTGGAGAGAGAGAGACGGCTGCCTTCTTTGAGAGTCTAGGGTTCTTGAGCTTCTTCTTTGATCATGGGATAAGGTTCCTTATATAGACCTCTTTAAAGATAGAAAAATCCGGTAAAAACCGAGATTTACCGACGTTTTAGCTCAAGGGCTTCCAAAAGGAATTTGATTATGAAATTTCACACATGGGTAAAGGATGATATTTCTGATTTTTCTAAAGTGGAATCGAATTTTTTGGATATTGGAATATTTTTAAATTCAATTTCTCGTCAGATTCAATCAGAAATTACTAGAAAATTATTGGAAATTTGAAAAATCAAAATTCCAACGCCATTATGCTTAAAATGTCATCCTCTATCATGGGTTAAAATTTCACAGCATTTTGAATTGATTTGACCCTTATTTGGAGAGAGAGAAAGCCTATAGGGGGCTTAGGAGCCTTGAAAAATTACGAAAATGCCCCTGGAGATGACTAAGCTATCCCTAGTACTCTGAAATGTGCCGATCGAATTGGGAACCCTCGCTACTAGCCTATTAGTAGAGACTTTCTTCCGGGGGGTTGAAATTTTGGGTATAACAGATTGCCCCCCGTCAACTAGACTTTGTAATGGAAATGAAAAGGCTAGTTGATGCTTGAGTGATACCCCAAAATTATGGATCTTAAAAGACCACACGTGCAATCCGACAAGTTGCGTCGAGCTATTCTAAGGCGCTGACTACCTTTGAGTAAAATGGAAGGGTGTCGAGCGGTTCTAAGGCGTCGACCACCTAAAGGTGATAATGAAGTAATGTCAGACTGTTCTAAGGCGCCGACTACCTATAAGGATGATATGACGTCAAGCTATTCTAAGGCGTTGACTACCTATAATGAATGAGATGATGCCAAGCTATTCTGAGGCGTTGACTACCTATAATGAATGAGATGATGTCAAGCTATTCTGAGGCGTTGACTACCTATTAGTGATTGAAAATTGGTGTTGGGTCGAGTTCTTCTATTCGGGTGAGTTCTGCTGCTCTAGTGAGTTCTGCTGCTCTGGTGAATCTGAATCTTTGGCTGAGAATCTGTATCTCTGAAGAGTCTGTTCCTTCGGCTAAGAATCTGTATCTTTGAAGAATCTGTATCTTCAACTGAGAATCTGTATCTCTGATTGGGTGAGAATCTGTATCTCTGAAGAATCTGTATCTTCGGCTGAGAATCTGTATCTCTGAAGAATCTGTATCTTCGTGGTGAGAATCTGTATCTCTGATCGGGTGAGAATCTGTATCTCTGAAGAATCTGTATCTTCGGGGTGAGAATCTGTATCTCTGAAGAATCTGTATCTCCGGGGCGAGAATCTGTATCTCTGAAGAATCTGTATCTTCGGGGTGAGAATCTGTATCTCTGAAGAATCTGTATCTTCGGGGTGAGAATCTATATCTCTGGTCTATGATGAGGAGTTTCGTACGGACGGATTCAAGGTAAACTTTATGCAAATGATCATGTTGAAAGTGATGCAAATGATATGGATGATATAAAAATGACATTCGGATGCTTCTGGGGACCGAAACCCGTTCCAATGCTCCTTGTTGGTATACTATGGGGACTTATTGCCTCTGCCCACCAACTGGGGTGCTAGGATAACTTCTAGATTACCAAGGGGACTTATTGCCACTGCCCACTAGTTGTTTCTCCCAAGAAGTTGACATGAAGATGGGGACTTATTGCCTCTGCCCCGCCAACTTAGATCGCGCTCTGTCTCGTACCTGTCTCGCACTGAAGATGATACTAGGTCTCGTACTGGCGAAGGTGATGGGTCTCGCACTGACGAATATGATGGTCTCGCACTGACGAAGATGCATGGTCTCGCACTGACGAATATGATGGTCTCGCACTGATGAAGATGCATGGTCTCGCACTGACGAATATGATGGTCTCGCACTGATGAAGATGCATGGTCTCGCACTGAAGTCTCATACTAAATGGATGAAGAAAAAGTCGGATTTCGCATTGATTCTGGGTCTCGCGCTGAATGAAGATGCCGGGTCTCGTACTAAAGTCTTGAAAATGATGGGTCTCGAACTAAGAATGAATCGGAAAGATAATGGTCTCGTGCAAATGATGAAAACTGATTAATGGAGTGCCAAACACGACAATGATGATAAGATGTATGCAATCAAAATATATGAAGGATACTCGTTCAAAACAGGAAACTGTTGGAAAAGGTGCCAAACTTGGCGATGTTGAGGTGTTATGCAAAAGTTGTAAAATGCAACTAAAGTGTTTGTTGGAAGCTTGCCAAAACACGGAACTGTTGAAAAATGTGCCAAACATGGCAATGCTTGAGAAAACTCTGCTGAAAAGGAAAGTGAAATGATCATTTCCTGACTGAAAATCTCATATCTACAATTTGTTTCTTAAGAAAATGAACATGCCGCTGGTGGAAGTGTGTGGTGTTTGTTGTGGTGTTAAAGGCTTTTGCCGGTGTTCAAGATTTGTGATAGACCTGGGATTGGGTTATGATTTTGGATGGTGGTCAGGGTTATGACGGGCCTGATGTTTTTGTGGAGGTAAGGCCAATGATGGGCTTGAAAGTGTGTGTGTGGTGGTAAGGGCTTATGTGTGCCTGTGGTGGGATAGTGGTGCTCAAGCTTTGGGTTTTAATTGGTGTTGACATGGCAATTGTTGGAACCAACAATTGCCCCCAGTATTTTTCCTTAAGACAATCTGAGCTAGAGTTTATGGCAATCGATCGGAACGATCGATTGCCCCCAGTATTTTCTTTGATTAAACGTACGAGCAAGTCTCATCCTCACAGGGTCGAGGCTTATGCTTTAATGTGGTGCTTCCTAACCTACACTTGACGTGATTGGTGTTTGCACTCATTTCTCGCTCATGATCATAACTTCTAGACCATTGAATTCGATATTTGATGGATTTACGCATTTGATCTGTTACTTTCACGAGATTGGACACACAACTATCAAGTCGGAAGTCTTTAAAGCTTATAACGTGGCCATGGGGTGTGATGAAGGACAACGGGACCATGGAGGTATATTTGAGGTATGTGGAGCTTAAGTGGGTGACCAAAGCTGCAACTTGCGTCTTCTCTCGGATTCATCTTCCTTGTCTTGAAGTCGTCTAGCCGCCTTGTGCTGACGTTGTTTTCGAGTCTTCTGGACTTGGACTTTTGAAGTTGTCCTTTACACCATCTCTCTTTTTGCCATTTGGATTTCTTCGAGGCACTTCGGGTTTGCCTTTTGTTTTATCCTTTCTTGACTTTGCCTTCGGGGTTCTTGTGTTTCCCGGCTTTGGGCTTCGAGAGCTATTTTGATGTGAGCTCTTTAGATCCTGTGTCACTCTGGGACCATTTGCGGATCACTTCGTCATGCTGATAGCGGCGTTGCTTCTTTGGATTAATGAGAATGTTATCTGAGAGTCAGGCTCCTCGCTTCCTTTGGTCACCGGGTCGAACATTCATCATTGGCTAGGTTATTTTGTGGAGTTCATAATATCGAAAAGGGATATATGAAAGGCTCGGCGGGGGTGCCTAGGGTTTAATGACAGGGTTTGCAAGCTTTTGGCCATGCGGTGCTGTACCTAGGTGCTTCGTCATTCCTGATAGTTGTATATCCGTTCTTTGTTACTTTTCACAGGTCTAAGCGTAAATTTACAAATTATCTCCTTCGGTCGGAGTTATGCCGTTTACCTCACCTTTGGATGTGGTCTCACCGGAGTCGTGTAAAAATGACACGCTCGTTCGCTCATGGTTTTTCCGCTCAAGACACTCTCGTGAATTTCACTCAGAGACTAGTTCACACGCTTAAACGAAAGATGAAAGATGACGAACCTAAACTCAGATTGCCCCCAGTATCGATTTGGGGTTAGTGACAACAATTTAAAAGATATGGATTTGGAACCGCTTTGGGGGTTATTTGGATGTTTTGGGATAAGATGTGGGGTTTGGTAAGGCATGCTCAAAACTTCAGAAACAAAATACAAGTCTTTGTGTTCCATTGTCGGGAAATAATTAATTCATGAACCATTTTCTCAAAAGAAACTTGTGTGAAACAAAACCTTTTTTTCTGTGTTATCATTTAGACTTGAAAAAGTCATTCATTTGTGAACATGAGGAAGAAGATGATTCAACAAAATCGATGCTTCTTATTAGTGGTTTGAAAATGATCATTCTTTGAAAAACATGAGAGGTGCATTTGAAAGATGAGTGTTATGGCAGGTTATGCAGTAGAATGCATAGGAACCCTAAAATTTCTATTGAATCGAAATCTTGCTGAACCGTCTGAAGTCGGCATGCTGAAGACTCGAGCTCTTGACCGCTGGGATGTCGCTAAGATGACTGTGATCGTCTTCCTTCCAAACTTCGAGTAGGCCCTGTAAAATGTCCGAACTAGGAATACCTATGGATTATGTAGGAAGCAATTGGGCCTGAGTCTTCGCCAAACTGGGAGTGTAGTGCATAGACTAGAGTGATTCCTAGACTAGAACGGACATGTAGGCCTGAATCCAGGAATTGAGCAAACAAGCTGAAAGAAATCACATGGACCGCGAATGGGCCGTTGGGCCGAAGGATAAGCCTTGAAGTCTAGATTTGTTTGATGCTCTTGTTGGGCTTTGAAGCCGGAAACTGGAATGAATGAGTTACGAGAACTATCCTGAGTTCGAATGGGTTGAAACCTAAACAAACAGTTTTGAGTGGGCCTAAAAGGTATGACACCTAGATCTAGGACTTTGGGCCAGGGCCCGAACAAAAAGTTTACCTAGACTAGAATGGGCCTTGGGCCGAAATGGAAAAGCCTGATTGATTCTCCTGGACTGCTTTAGGTAGATTTGTTTTTTTCATGGGCCTAGAACTAAATTGATAATTCAAATTAGGCTGAAAGAGAAATCTCCTAAGTTTAAACTTTTGGGCCGAAGCCCAAATGACTCACATATCAAACCAAACAAAGCCTCTGGGCCGCAAACAATAAAGCTGCCAATTCGGGTTGGGCTGAGTTGATGCAGGAGAGGTTCCTATCAATCTCTAGGCTGGGTAATGGGCCGATCATACAAGCAAACAAGGCCCACACAAATTCAACATGTCCTCACTAGACGTTTAAATCAAAACCGGGTAAGGATCGATCCGGAGAGGTGCTTGGGGCATGGGCCCAGGTCACCACAAAGGAATAGGGTTTGCACGCTATTCTCTTTGGGCTTCCCCACTCTTTTCACGTCACCTGAAGGTGTGCGTCTACGGTCGGGTCTTTGACTGACCAAACATTGGGCTTGGTAAGGACACTGCCAGGAAAACGCTTGGGGCTAAGGCCCAGGTATTAAGGGGATGTGGTTAGACGACATCCTCCTCTTTTCCCCCGCTTATTCACATCACCTAAAAGGTGTGAGTCCCTGACAGGGGACCCTAGATGGGTCCCGGGGTGGAACTGGTTTGTGTGGACCCTCGCTCTCATATGATGCAAGGGTGCAAAAATTTAAAGTGCGCACGAAAGTAAACAAACAAAGTAATAAAGCCATAAATAAACAATTTTTCGAGTTAAGCCCTCTTTCTTAAAATTAAACAAGTTAAAATTAAGAATTTGTCCCCAGCAGAGTCGCCAGTCTGTGAGCCTCGATTTTAAACCCTATCCTATGTGGATTAATATAATTGGGATCTAATCGGGTTTTAGGTCCACTTATAGCCTAAGATTAATAACTATGTCATATAACAATAATTATTAAAACCTAAGCTAGCTCACTGGAACCTATTATGAGTCGCCACCTAATTTTAACCTAGATCAAATTAGGAAAGGAGAGTTCGGGTTCGGGGGCTTGATATTCGACTTGGTTAGGGTTCAATTACTTTCATTACCCCTAGAAGTCGTTTTTCCTCTACTTAGTTTAATTACGGCTTATTACGAGTCGTTTTAAGCTAAGTGCGCGAGCTTCTGTTTTTTTTTGTTTTTTAGCATTTTTTGACTGAAAATAAAAGTGAAAGTTGAAATTACCTAAACTAGGGTTTCGGAGGCAGAATTAGGTCAAATTTTGTTTCCGTCCGTAGCCACGGACCTAATGTCCGTAACCACGGACCCTAGTTAATCTATGTGAAAATAAAAGTCGAATTAAACAGAAAACAAAAAAATTTGAAAAGTCCGGGGCCACGGACAGGATGTCCGTAGGCCCGGACATAGTTTAACAAAACCTAATTTTTTAAAATTTTAAAATCCCGCCGCCGTCCGTGGGTGTCCGTGGCCACGGACAACCCGTCCGTGGTCCCGGACCATAGGTCCGGGATCCCGGACCACCCACGGACAGGGGTTTTATGGTGGTTCCCGAAGGTGTTTTCGGCTCAAAATTTATGCACGTGTAGCCTGAAAGGTGTACAATTCGTTAGTAATTGAAAGATTGCAGTTTGAAGTCGAATTATGTACGAAACTTGGCGAACAAGTAACAAGGCAGAAACAAAAGTAATTAGCAATACAGAAGCGTAAAAAGGTTAGTTTGAACCCAAAATTTGACAGAGAGTTAATAAGGTCGTGGAGAGTTAGAAAAGTAGAATTGCAACCTGTTTTACCTTCGAATTTAGGAGGATTCTTCACGTCGGGATTCTTCGGAGGCCTCGTTGATGGCGGATCCAGAAGAACTTCGAACCCAGCTTCTGACTCCTTGTTGTTCTTGATGTTCTTCACGTTTTGGTGCTGTTTTGGTGGGGGTTTGATGATGGATGATGTTGTGGGAGTTGAAAAATGCGTTTTGGTGTTGATTTTGGTGAGATTTCGGTGTTTGATTGTGGCTCTGGGGTTGAAAACGTGGAGAGAGAGAGACGGCTGCCTTCTTTGAGAGTCTAGGGTTCTTGAGCTTCTTCTTTGATCATGGGATAAGGTTCCTTATATAGACCTCTTTAAAGATAGAAAAATCCGGTAAAAACCGAGATTTACCGACGTTTTAGCTCAAGGGCTTCCAAAAGGAATTTGATTATGAAATTTCACACATGGGTAAAGGATGATATTTCTGATTTTTCTAAAGTGGAATCGAATTTTTTGGATATTGGAATATTTTTAAATTCAATTTCTCGTCAGATTCAATCAGAAATTACTAGAAAATTATTGGAAATTTGAAAAATCAAAATTCCAACGCCATTATGCTTAAAATGTCATCCTCTATCATGGGTTAAAATTTCACAGCATTTTGAATTGATTTGACCCTTATTTGGAGGAGAGAGAAAGCCTATAGGGGGCTTAGGAGCCTTAAAAATTACGAAAATGCCCCTGGAGATGACTAAGCTATCCCTAGTACTCTGAAATGTGCCGATCGAATTGGGAACCCTCGCTACTAGCCTATTAGTAGAGACTTTCTTCCGGGGGGTTGAAATTTTGGGTATAACACACGCATCAGAACTCTTTTTTTTTCTAACTTCCATAAATTTCTCTTTTAAACTGTCACCCACTAGCAGTACATTCGTTCACTGCATTCAGTCTATTCTTGTTTCTGTCATTGGATTAACACCCCTATAACTCATTTAATTCAGGTCTATCCCATGCAAGAACCCACTTCAGTTGCGCAAGTTCTGCAGCAGAGCAATTCAGCTGCTCTTTCAAGCAAGGTAGACAGCAGCTGCTCAAGCTTCTCATTTCCTTCTATTTTTTATGCCCGAGAAATTACCTTGCTCTTTAACTCATTTCCTCCTCAGCCTTTGCATAACTCGGTCTGGAGATTGAAACTGTGAAGTGTTTCATTCCTTCTCGAAGTTCAACACAAGGTAATACGCCAAAACTAACCTTCTTCATTTTTGTCTTTCTTTTCTCTGGTTGTTCTGTCTGAAACTCCTTGCCCAAGTCCTGCTAATCTTCCTTGTTTCTCACGCATGAAACCTGCATACAACTTCAGTTTTTAAGCGTGACAAAACCACCTGGGTAGGCAAGGGCACTTGGCTTGGAGATCTGCTAATAAAAGTTACTTTATCCTGTGCTGAAACGGAACCAGAAGGTAGAACCCTTCGAAACCAGTTCCAGTTGCTCCAGCTCTTGTCCTTTCTCTGGTTTATCATAGCCTAACTCTTGGTAATCTTTCTTAGTTGTTGTCGGGTGATCAAGGTGCTGAGAGTCTCATCCGTGCCCAGGAGCATCCAAGGGAAAACAGCTAAGCCACTTAAGCGGTGAGCTACTCTAACCTGATCTCATAAACAGAAAACAAAGAAAAAAAAATCTATCCAGTGCTAACCTGATAGCCATTACAGATTTTTCACCTTTGGCCCTTCTGTACACTAAGTTTCCAGAAGTAATATGAGTGTTGAGTTGACTTGATAACGAATTTAAAACAATTGCGAGCTGCTGTTCATAATAAATAATTAAACCTGGTACCAGTGAGCTAGAGCTGACTAAGGAAAAATTGGGAAGTGAGCTGTATTTGAAATACCCCGAACTTAAATTGAAATACCCCAAACCTTGATATGTGGTTTAAATATCAAATTATGGTATGTAAAGGCTAAAAAGTGCCTTAGTAACGTCAGTGAACAATTTAAACCATAATAAATGCAATAAAGCATTAAGACACAGTTTGAGCAAAAACATGCTCTAAGCTATGAGTGAACTTGGTTAGGACCCAAAGAGCCTACCAAGACTTGATAACATTTAATTATGATTTAATAAGGCTAAATAAGTCCTTAGGAAACTTTGGCAGACAATGAAACCAAACAAAACACAAGGTAATACCTTAAAGTCAATAAGAGCAAAAATGTGCTCTAAGCTTGGGATAAATTTGTATAAGACCTAATGGTCATACTTATATCTTATAAATATGTTAATGAACATATTAAATCAATTACCAAAGAAAACCAAGCTTGAAAACAAGTTAAAACGCAAAATGTGCTTAAGAAGTCTAAAGCACGTTTTTGAAAAATTGTTGTAAATGAGTTTTGAATGGCTAAATGTCCATCATTACTCTCTAACTAACATGTGTACTATATAGTATCACATTTGGGTGGCCATATTAGTGGGAAATCAAAAATTTCACTTCTATGTGCCTTGTTATTGGTGAATAGTGATTTTTATAACTAGTTTGTAACATATAATGTTATAAGTGATTAAGTTGGTCAACAAAGACCAAACACCCTCCTAGGCATAATGGTGGCCGGTTTTTGTAGTGAGGAGTCACCAAGTATGTTAACTTGTTAAGTAAATAAATGTGACTCATAGTTACTATTTGCTTTAAGGCTTAAATATCTTCAAAAAGTAAGTTCTATCTCATTCTCTCATTTCCCTTCCTTTCTTCATTCACACGGTTGCTCTCTCCCTCCCTTCTTGCTCTCTCTCACGGTTTGGCTAGCACACCAACACCACCATTGAAACCAATCTTTGAGCTCTTGTTAAATCTAGCTCACTTAACCAAATCAAACAAAACACCACCATTTCTTAGTTAAGCCAAGCTCTACAATCTTGTCTCTTCAAATCTTCAAGAACTCAATTTTGGTGCCATGAAGATTCACCATTGAAGGAGCTTGAGCTCATCTTTTCACATGTTCTTGTTCTCCTTTGCTTCAAGGTAAGGAAACTCAAAGAAAATCCATGTTTCCTCCATGTTTTGTTGTTATCCGAAAATTCACCATTAATGGAGCTCTTATATTGCCTTGTTCTAGCTTCATTTGAATCTTCCAAGGGCTAGGAGGAGTCCTCTCTTGATACTTGTTCAAGTTCTCTTCCAATTCCAAGGTAAAACAATTACCTTAATGTGTTAAAACAATATGTGTAACTAGGGTTTACAATGAGATGAAGCATAATGCTTGAATACTCATTATGTTGTTTGTATAATGTTTAGAAGTTGACAAACAACCAAACACCCCACCGGTTTACAAGGAACCAAGAAAGAATTTGTGAGGAAAAAAGAGGTAAACAAACTATCTCAATGTAGTTTAAATGCCTTAGGAAAATGAGCTTGATTTGCTTGATAAAATACCTAAGGAGCCAATGGTGAGTGACCTAGCAAAGTGTTCTCAAGGAGACTAGTAAAAGAACATATGTTTGGTGTATGTATTTGCAGGTCAAAGGCTATTTATGTGGGAAATTCAGTGTTTATGGTTTATGCAATTTAAGGGCCTAAGAGCCATGTTATTTAAGGGCCTAAGTGCCAAGCAATTTAAGTTATGCACTATATTGTGATGTAGTGCTTAATGTGTGAAGTTTGTGTATAAAAATGTGTTTGATGGATTTTAGGTGTTTTGAGTGAAATAAGGTAAAAACCTAAGTGGTTGGATGTGAGTATATACTAGAGAAGCTATGGCCAAATTTGGGAAATGTGTAAGAAGTTCTAAGTGTTTAATGTGAGTTTTGGTGAACTAGAAAGTGTTAAAGGTGAATCAATGTTACTTGAGAAGAAAACATGTATTAAAGTGATTTGGAGTGATGCAAGGATTTAGGTGTTGTCTTGGAAGTTCTAGGAATTCAATGTGTGTTTAGTGGATGTGTTTAAGTCTTGGAGGAGTTTGTTTAAGGTTTAGGTAATGTTGATGTTCAAGGAATAAGTGGTGTTTGGTATGATGTAAAAAGGAGATTTAGTTAGTAAGAAAATGATGCTTAAGAGATGATGTTAAGATGAGGAGAAAGTGTTTTGGGATAGTAGTTATAATAGGTGAGAAGCACCATTTAGGAACCTAGTACAAATGTTGAAAGTGTTAAGGAATTTTACAAGGAAATAAGTAAAGGCTTAAGGAGTTAGAAAATGAGTTTCATGGATGTTGTATGTGGATGTAAGGTTACCAAATGATGTTAGAACACATTAAGAGGCCTTAGGAGAAGTTTGGTGAAGATTGGCAAAGTTTTGGTAAGTTTAGAAGGCGACCGACCCAGGGGCCGACCCAGTTTGTGGGTCGGTCGAGCCTCTGTAAAATGTTGGGAAAATGTTCGGTGATGGTCCGACCCAAAAGGGTGGGTCGGACATGGGTCGGTCGGTCAGTTTTCAAAGGTGGAATAATGTTCGCACATGGACCGACCCAGAATGGTGGGTCGGACGTGGGTCGGACGGGCACGATTATAAGGAAGTAAAAAGGGGTCTGTAATGGACCGACCCAGTTGTGGGTCGGTCGGTGGGTCGGTCGGACCAAAAACATGGTTTAAGGTTATGAAATGATATGTGATGATGGGGATTGGTAGGTAATGATGTTATAAGGATGTTAAGGACATGTTAGGGGAGTTTTAATGACACCTAAGTGGGTTAAAAGTTGTATTGAAATGTGAGAGTAAAACAAGTTAAAAATGTTAAGTTATGTAACTAAGTTAACAGGGAAAAATTAAGCATTGACATTAAATGATCAAGCAAACCCCGATGTTAATGAAAACACGTGTGATGTCAACAGTTGTTCGAGAATTGCTCGAGGAACATATATGGACAGGATAAGTGGACTCCGGTGACAGGTATGGTTTTCTTGCAACCTGCGTCCTACCGGATTACACCGGCTTGTATGCCAATGTGTTTTTCTGTATGTTTGCCACGTTGTAAGATAAAACATGTAATGAGTTTACAGTAATTCATAGATG
This sequence comes from Limonium bicolor, assembly GCA_023374045.1. Classification (NCBI taxonomy): domain Eukaryota; kingdom Viridiplantae; phylum Streptophyta; class Magnoliopsida; order Caryophyllales; family Plumbaginaceae; genus Limonium; species Limonium bicolor. The sequence goes on from CM041778.1 coordinate 382,160,432, forward strand.
TGGCGTGTTCAACTCCGATACCATTTAACTTCGGCAGTGTTAACCTTAGTTAACTGAGTCTAGGATCACTTGAGAGTTCGGTATTCGGAGTATACGACCCGTACCATGGGACGTACTAACCACGGCTATGCGTGTGTTAAATGTGTGATATGTGTATGTGAATGTAGGGATCTCCCTTGTATGTTTAACCCAGTTGTAATACTGTATGAGTTGTTATGTGACAGGCTCCATAGTGGAGTTCTAAGTATTGTCTAAAGTAAGTATGTACTAATAGTAGTGAGGAATCCGGTTTGGCCGGTCGCGCGTTGTTTGGGAGAGGGTATCCTTCCTAGCCTTACCCTTCTCTTTGTTATGGTTGTTTCCCTCACGGGTTATGATCTCCCATCAGCTTACTCCAAAGCTTACCTATTCTGACTTATGATCGGTTTAGTGGGAACCTGTGTTTGTGTGGTGTGTTAGGGCCTCCAAACCCGAACCGCCTTAACTTAAGTTACTCGTCCAACTATTAGGACGGTAATGAGTGTTGGTGTTATTGTATAACGAGCTTATCATGAGACTGGCAACATTCTCTAGGCTCACCAGTGTTTGTGATGTTTGGGTCGGTTCCTAAGCGAACCATTCCCGTTGTGTTATGTGTTTTGTTGTGATGCAATATTCATTGCAGTATTATGTTGTGTACGTAGAAACGTACCAAGTGTTGTTAAGTGTTGTAGTGTGTGATATAGGTTGTATAATGTGGAGTGTGTTGTATAATGTGGAGTGTGTGGATCATGGATATGATTCCCAGTTTGTGATAAGAGGCGTTTAAGGATAACCCGATTTAAGGGTATGTGTCGTCTATTAAGGAAGTAGCTCCGTTGGAGGAGAAACACTCTAGGGATGATGAAAACCATGGGTGACTTGTTAAGTAGGATGTATTATCCGATTGTTGAGCCTATTGAGGCGAAATGTTAAGTGTTGTGTGTTTATTGTCACATGCATGATTTAAATATAATCAACTGCATGCTAAGACGACAATTAGTTGTGCGTGGCCCGGTAGCATGTGGGCTGCGGGATTACCATACCAGCAAAGGTGCTGAGCCCCTTGGGGCCACCCCTTTCTCTTCTTTTCCTATTTCAGGTACGAAGTGCTGGAAGCCGTTCGAGAGTAGGACGGGTAGTCATTGTACATGGGTAAACAATTAAGTGTATGTATACAGTAGGTGTAGTAAGACCGAAATTGTTGTCGGCATCAGTTTATAAGTACTCGGTATAGTTGTTAAGGTGTATGTTGTTGTTATTGTTAATGGAAAGGGATACTGATGTATAGTTGCTCGGGAATTTAGCCCATCAGACCGGTACATTGTGTATGTATTAGCCTTGTTAGCCACGTGGGTGGCTAACGGCGTGTAACACCAACAAGTTAAGTAATGTGATGAGGATGTTCTTCCGCTGCAGTTTGTTGTAAGTATGTTAATGTTGGATGGGGTGTTACAAAAAGTGGTATCAGAGCGAAGTATCGCTCTGATGACTGAACTACCGAGCTTAGGAAGTACCGAGTTAGGATTTTAGTACTTTGGGTTAAGGGTTGAGTGATAGCGTGAGAGATACGCTAGTTAGGAACTACCAGTGGCTACTGGAAACCTACTATATCCTTCCCACCCTCCACATCCCTGTATATAACTTGGGGAAACAACGCCAGGGAGATGGAAGTCCTCTCTTACTCGGGATACCCGATCTGGCTGTTATTAAATACCCTTAGGGTACGGTGAACCTGTCATACGGTAGATCCCGAAAACTGGGAATCCCGGAGACGGTCTCCATCTGAATAATGTTAACCGCATTTCATAGCAATGAATGAAGGATCTTGTGTATTGGAGAATAGAATTTCCGGCAACCTGGGTCGACATGCAGAGCAGTCGAGAATAACCAGCTTGCAACGCACCTACCGTGCAACGGGCAAGAAATGGATTAATAACACCCGAGACAAGTGTCTACGGAACCACAGTTGATAAATAAAACACCAACGGTATACCAACCGTCAAGGGACTACAACGTAGTGCCCAACAAGAGACAAGTCTCAGTAACCACGACAAGTGCGTGGAACGGGCTATAAGGGGAATATGACACAAAAAAAAAAGAGGGTCTCCCAGAAAGGGGAAATACCCTAGTTAATGATTATTATGTGAATACAGTGAGAATTCACCTAGACAAGTTGTTATCAAGACAGTAAGATCAGTGAGGGCCAACAAGGCCACTGATGACAGTGCGGGTAAAAACAATACCACAACCGGTATGTGTTAAACTGATAGCCAGTTAGCATGGCGCACTTGCCATAGCAAGTGCTGCTATAACAGGGCTGTTCGGGAAATTTATAACCACTACGAAGTACTTAGTAAAGTACCATAAAGTTAAACGAGACCACTATGACCATGGAAGGGCTTAATAGCCTAACCTCTGTGATTGTAAGTACACCAGTCAGCAAGAAGCTAGACTTGGTTAAGGTAAGAAGATGTTGTGAAACCATGAAAATTTTTCTTTCAACCCAGATTTTCACAAACCCTTTTCTTTTCAAACCAGATTTTCTTTCAAACCAACACTTCTTTCCAACCTTCTTTAAAACCAAACCAGTAAAACCAAGAGCAGTTGATAAGATACAGCAATGGATAAACTTTCCCTCGATTAAGTTCGGGAAGCAGGGAATGAATATTGTCACGGGACAATATAAGGGAGTTGACAACAGAATACTTCACCTAGGCGTGTGACGGACACTACAAGTGTACCAACTGTGTTGTGGGACGACCGCACTCCGATAGGAGCATGTGGGCCTGACAGACCTACTTAGGTTAGTTGGGTAAGTAGCAATGTATCAGTAAGATACCCCATATATGTATACGAGTAGAGTCCGAAACACGGGAAGTAGTCGACTCCGTCTACGGTCAGCAGTATAAATCAAACGAGAGCTAAGGATTACAAGGAATTCAGTTAAGTTAGCAAGACTAAAAGGATTAGTGAACTCCTTTCAAGGAAATGTTTAAGAGTTAGGAAGTGCGATGGGCACAAACTGTTATGTAAAGACACCACATATGTCTTAAGGATCCTTAGGGATAAACATTAGCTGGAACGGTGACCCAGCCTGTACATGGCAAGCAGATGCCTAATGTGGACACATTAATGTGCAATGAACGGATAAATTCCCAGAATAAGTACCTACACTACCAGTAAATGTTAATCTTCACAGAAGAAGATAATAACCAGTAAAAACGCGAAAGGCGAGCAAGGAATGTACCAATAAGTGTGAGAAATGTAAGATAACTTAGCAACACCCAGGAAAATCCTTGAGGGGTGTTTGCATCAACAATTGTTGAATGAAATGCATGACAGAAGCATAAGGGTTGAAACTAACACCCAGTTTAGACATAAGTGGTCAGGAGACGGACTGACAATCCTAAGGGGCATCCCATGAAAGGAAACGTGATGCAACGACCATGTGATACGGTACAGAGAAGTACATGTGTGTGGACAGCCTATAATGAGCCCAGCTCAAGGCAAATAAGGCTTATAATCCAAAAGCAGGATATATCATATGAATTCGATTGATGGTAGAAGTTTAGGTTGTATAAGTGAATAGAGTGGTAAACGAACCACTGCATTAAGAGTGGGGATACCTCTCGATATCCTGAAACCGCAGGAGCAGTAGTTATGTGAATCAAGTTCAAGAAATATGTTAAGGGTGGACGATGTTATTAATGAAGGAGAAATTAGCTTAGTAGTACGTGTGTATAAAGTGAAACACCGAGCTGAATAATACCGGCTTGTGACTCGAATGATCGATGCTCAAGGAGCATTCAGTGGTCATCCAAATGAGGGGTGAACCATAATATGAATAATGTAAATTTATGTGTGGAAGTTGAGGTGACAGCAGATACGACATAAGCGGATGATATACAATAAGTAAGAGCACGGTGCGCACCAAGCGACCGTTGTATAAATGTTGTTAAACGAAAACGTAAAAGATAAGATCAGATATGAGTTAAACTCAGTGTGAATTCCATGGCGAATCGCATAAGGGATTTACTGTCAAGAGTTTACGCCTCTGCACTCTGTATGACTGAGTGTTTTGGTATTGCACTTGCGCAGTAATGATCGAATGAGATAGCTAGGAATTGGAAACATGTTGATTGTGGAATAATTGTATGGCCGATGCATAGGAAATGCAAGGCCGCACCAATAAAAAGTACTTGTACAAAACCAAAGTGGAAACATGATTAAAGTAAGTGACTACAGTAGCACTAACTAAAATATCGGTATGGAATATACCCCAATATTGGAAATACTGAGAGAGCACTACACACTAGGTAGTAGCTCAATCTCAACCGACAAGTAACGGAAGGGAACAAGTCAATCATTGTGAAATACATAGTGGTATACACAGTAAATTGTTATGAAAATTGTGAAACTCACCGAATCCGCTCAGGGTAAAAGATACCGTGCGTCGGTTGAGAAACCATTGTTACCAAGATGAAGGTGACAATTGGGGATGTACAATACGTAAGAATAACAAAAGGGAGTAATTAAGCTCTACAGTTATTAAAGTTTCGCAGCAGAAACTAGTGAACCAGTGATTCAAATGAACGTAAATAATGAACATGAGTGAATGGCTAATTATTAACGCCTAAAAGCCTCACAGGCCAGGACCGAAACCGGTTATGAGTTATAACTCCAATGCGAATTCTTGGTTTACGGACTAAACCGCCAATATGGTTGAGATCCTCTAATCAGAATCCGTTGTGTAATAGACCGCGTGGAAGTTAAAACACTTCACGACGGCAGAGCATTTAAGCAATGTTTAGTGATTGATTACGTGGGCGTAATCCCTTTTAAGGGGGGTAGAGCGCAAAACCACTTGGTGTATATTACCGTACAAGTGTACGTAGTGTATGTGACTCGTATTGTGCATAGCACAAAATTATTGTTTGTTTTGATGATTGGTGTGTGTGTTACGTAAACATACACATTCATTCATGGTTTAATTGTGGTAATTGCGCACAGAGGATGCGAATACCATTGTGATAAGTGTGTGTGTTTGTTAACAATTGTGTGTGATTGTACAAGTGTGGGGAGTAGAGAAACTCCCGGGGGAATAAGAGCCCCGACAGTGTATAAATGTAAAATCAGGTGTGTTGTATTTTGATAAAATATATGTATAATATATATATGTATACTTGTTAGGATGCATGAAAGGGCATGATACCGACATAGAACCTAGTGAAAATAAGATTCCCTAGGCAATGTGATTAAAGTGAATGGGGGTAACTGATAGACGGAGTTCTATCCTTTGGAGATGTTGTGATCATGACTAGAATGATTCGAAAGATAGAAAATTGGAAATGAGTGATTTAATTGATGCTTGAAAATGAAGTGGGAGGTGGAACTTGATTTGCATGTGATCAAGGGAAGCCGAACACAAATTGGGTGGAAGGATAGTTCAACACTGATGCTGATCACATCAGGGTTGGATGACTCTTGAAACTCCCTATAAGTGGTCACAAATAACCACGCTAAGAAATGAAGCAAAGAGCTTAAGTTGGACTTGGAGTTGTGTGTGTTTTCAAAAGGATTTTAAATTGGTATTTATAAAACGTTGATGGATACTTTACGTAATTAAAGTTCTCTTACTTAACCTCACAAGGAAATTTTTAAACTTATGTGATTATTTTAATCTCCTAAAGGCACGGGGACGGAAGGTGTCCATCGCGACCGTGTTCTACGGGATCACAGTGTATATCAAGGATATTTTTGATTGCTATACATGCTCTGACATGTTGTGTGGTATGTGTAACGAATGTTGTTTTGACGTGGATTTCCTAAAGTGTATACTATCAAGGCCTATGAGTCTAAATGTGTGGTGTTACGTAGACCTATGTGTCTAAGGACTGTTATGTTATGGGGACCTATGTGTCCAAATGTTGTGATGTTACCCAAGACCAGTGAGTCCAAGGGGTTGTTATGTATGTGTAAATGTTGTTAAGATACCCGGACCATAGAGTCCGAGGTTATCATGTGGATATGTTATGTTATGTGTGGATGTGAATGTGTTGCCCGGACCATCAAGTCCGAGGTTGTGATGTAAAGTGTGTTTGGTTAAGGAAGTTTATTTCCAAGTGATTCCGTGTTCAAATCTAATGATGTGTGGAAAGTGTGAACTTCGAGGACGAAGTTCTTTTAAGGGGGGTAGATTGAAATACCCCAAACCTTGATATGTGGTTTAAATATCAAATTATGGTATGTAAAGGCTAAAAAGTGCCTTAGTAACATCAGTGAACAATTTAAACCATAATAAATGCAATAAAGCATTAAGACACAGTTTGAGCAAAAACATGCTCTAAGCTATGAGTGAACTTGGTTAGGACCCAAAGAGCCTACCAAGACTTGATAACATTTAATTATGATTTAATAAGGCTAAATAAGTCCTTAGGAAACTTTGGTAGACAATGAAACCAAACAAAACACAAGGTAATACCTTAAAGTCAATAGAGCAAAAATGTGCTCTAAGCTTGGGATAAATTGTATAAGACCTAATGGTCATATATCTTATATATGTTAATGAACATATTAAATCAATTACAAAGAAAACCAAGCTTGAAAACAAGTTAAAACAAAATGTGCTTTAAGGAGTCTTAAAGCACGTTTTTGAAAAATTGTCTTGTAAATGAGTTTTGAATGGCTAAATGTCCATCATTACTCTTAACTAACATGTGTACTATATAGTATCACATTTGGGTGGCCATATTAGTGGGAAATCAAAAATTTCACTTCTATGTGCCTTGTTATTGGTGAATAGTGATTTTTATAACTAGTTTGTAACATATAATGTTATAAGTGATTAAGTTGGTCAACAAAGACCAAAACACCCTCCTAATAATGGTGGCCGGTTTTTGTAGTGGAGTCACCAGTATGTAACTTGTTAAGTAAAAAATGGACTAAGTTACTATTTGCTTTAAGTTAAATATCTTAAAAGTAATTCTATCTTCATTCTCCCTTCCTCCTTCATTTCACACGGTTCTTCTTCTTCTCTTCTCTTCTTTTGTTCTCTCTCGGTTGGCTACAGCACATATATCATCTTCAAGCTTTGACCACTTGTATCTTCTAGTTCCCTTGGCCAAATCAAATTCCAAGACCATATTTGTCTTAGTTAGGTCAAGCTCTACACTTCCCTCTTTTCAAATCTCAAGAACTCAATTTTGGTGCCATGAAGATTCACCATTGAAGGAGCTTGAGCTCATCTTTTCACATATTCTTGTTCTCCTTTGCTTCAAGGTAAGGAAACTCAAAGAAAATCCATGTTTCCTCCATGTTTGTTGTTGTCCGAAAATTCACCATTAATGGAGCTCTTATATTGCCTTGTTCTAGCTTCATTTGAATCTTCCAAGGCTAGGAGGAGTCCTCTCTTGATACTTGTTCAAGTTCTCTTCCAATTCCAAGGTAAAACAATTACCTTAATGTGTTAAACAATATGTGTAACTAGGGTTTACAATGAGATGAAGCAAATGCTTGAATACTCATTATGTTGTTTGTATAATGTTTAGAAGTTGACAAACAACCAAACACCCACCGGTTTACAAGGAACCAAGAAAGAATTTGTGAGGAAAAAGAGGTAAACAAACTATCTCAATGTAGTTTAAATGCCTTAGGAAAATGAGCTTGATTTGCTTGATAAAATACCTAAGGAGCCAATGGTGAGTGACCTAGCAAAGTGTTCTCAAGGAGACTAGTAAAAGAACATATGTTTTGGTGTATGTATTTGCAGGTCAAAGGCATATTTATGTGGGAAATTCAGTGTTTATGGTTATGCAATTTAAGGGCCTAAGAGCCATGTTATTTAAGGGCCTAAGTGCCAAGCAATTTAAGTTATGCACTATATTGTGATGTAGTGCTTAATGTGTGAAGTTTGTGTATAAAGATGTGTTTGATGGATTTTAGGTGTTTTGAGTGAAATAAGGTAAAAACCTAAGTGGTTGGATGTGAGTATATACTAGAGAAGCTATGGCCAAATTTGGGAAATGTGTAAGAAGTTTTAAGTGTTTAATGTGAGTTTTGGTGAACTAGAAAGTGTTAAAGGTGAATCAATGTTACTTGAGAAGAAAACATGTATTAAAGTGATTTGGAGTGATGCAAGGATTTAGGTGTTGTCTTGGAAGTTCTAGGAATTCAATGTGTGTTTAGTGGATGTGTTTAAGTCTTGGAGGAGTTTGTTTAAGGTTTAGGTAATGTTGATGTTCAAGGAATAAGTGATGTTTGGTATGATGTAAAAAGGAGATTTAGTTAGTAAGAAAATGATGCTTAAGAGATGATGTTAAGATGAGGAGAAAGTGTTTTGGGATAGTAGTTATAATAGGTGAGAAGCACCATTTAGGAACCTAGTACAAATGTTGAAAGTGTTAAGGAATTTTACAAGGAAATAAGTAAAGGCTTAAGGAGTTAGAAAATGAGTTTCATGGATGTTGTATGTGGATGTAAGGTTACCAAATGATGTTAGAACACATTAAGAGGCCTTAGGAGAAGTTTGGTGAAGATTGGCAAAGTTTTGGTAAGTTTAGAAGGCGACCGACCCAGGGGCCGACCCAGTTTGTGGGTCGGTCGAGCCTCTGTAAAATGTTGGGAAAATGTTCGGTGATGGTCCGACCCAAAAGGGTGGGTCGGACATGGGTCGGTCGGTCAGTTTTCAAAGGTGGAATAATGTTCGCACATGGACCGACCCAGAATGGTGGGTCGGACGTGGGTCGGACGGGCATGATTATAAGGAAGTAAAAGGGGTCTGTAATGGACCGACCCAGTTGTGGGTCGGTCGGTGGGTCGGTCGGACCAAAAACATGGTTTAAGGTTATGAAATGATATGTGATGATGGGGATTGGTAGGTAATGATGTTATAAGGATGTTAAGGACATGTTAGGGGAGTTTTAATGACACCTAAGTGGGTTAAAAGTTGTATTGAAATGTGAGAGTAAAACAAGTTAAAAATGTTAAGTTATGTAACTAAGTTAACAGGGAAAAATTAAGCATTGACATTAAATGATCAAGCAAACCCCGATGTTAATGAAAACACGTGTGATGTCAACAGTTGTTCGAGAATTGCTCGAGGAACATATATGGACAGGATAAGTGGACTCCGGTGACAGGTATGGTTTTCTTGCAACCTGCGTCCTACCGGATTACACCGGCTTGTATGCCAATGTGTTTTTCTGTATGTTTGCCACGTTGTAAGATAAAACATGTAATGAGTTTACAGTAATTCATAGATGTGGCGTGTTCAACTCCGATACCATTTAACTTCGGCAGTGTTAACCTTAGTTAACTGAGTCTAGGATCACTTGAGAGTTCGGTATTCGGAGTATACGACCCGTACCATGGGACGTACTAACCACGGCTATGCGTGTGTTAAATGTGTGATATGTGTATGTGAATGTAGGGATCTCCCTTGTATGTTTAACCCAGTTGTAATACTGTATGAGTTGTTATGTGACAGGCTCCATAGTGGAGTTCTAAGTATTGTCTAAAGTAAGTATGTACTAATAGTAGTGAGGAATCCGGTTTGGCCGGTCGCGCGTTGTTTGGGAGAGGGGATCCTTCCTAGCCTTACCCTTCTCTTTGTTATGGTGTTTCCCTCACGGGTATGATCTCCCATTAGCTTACTCCAAAGCTTACCTATTCTGACTTATGATCGGTTTAGTGGGAACCTGTGTTTGTGTGTGTGTTTAGGGCCTCCAACCCGAACGCCTTAACTTAAGTTACTCGCCCAACTATAGGACGTCCTGAGTGTTGGTGTTATGTATAACGAGCTATCATGAGACTGCAACATTCTCTAGGCTCACCAGGTGTTTTTGTGATGTGGGTCGGTTCCTAAGCGAACCATTCTTGTGTTATGTGTTTTGTTGTGTGCAGTATTCATTGCGGTATTATGTTGTGTACTAGAAACGTACCAAGTGTTGTTAATGTTGTATGTAGTGTGTGATAGAGGTTGTATATGTGGAGTGTGTTTGTATAATGTGGAGTGTGTGGATCATGGAGTATGAATTCCCAGTTTGGATAAGAGGCGTTTAAGATAACCCCGATTAAGGGTATGTGTCGTCTATTAAGGAATCTCCGTTGGAGAGAAACACTCTAGGGATGATGAAAACCCTGGGTGACTTGTTAATAGGATGTATTATCCGATTGTTTGAGCCTATTGATGCGAAATGTTTAGTGTTGTGTGTTTATTGTCACATGCATGATTTAAATAAATCAACTGCATGCTAAGACGACAATTAGTTGTGCGTGGCGCCCGGTAGCATGTGGGCTGCGGGATTACCATAGCCAGCAAAGGTGCTGAGCCCCTTGGGCCACCCCTTTCTCTTCTTTTCCTATTTCAGGTACGAAGTGCTGGAAGCCGTTCGAGAGTAGGACGGTAGTCATTGTACAGGGTAAACAATTAAGTGTATGTATACAGTAGGTGTAGTAAGAACCGAAATTGTTGTCGGCATCATTTATAAGTACTCTCGGTATAGTTGTAGAAGTGTATGTTGTTGTTATTGTTAATGGAAAGGGATTACTGATGTATAGTTGCTCGGGAATTAGCCCCTCAGACCGGTACATTGTGTTTATGTATTAGCCTTGTTAGCCACGTGGGTGGCTAACGGCGTGTAACACCAACAGTTAAGTAATGTAATGAGGGTTGTTCTTCCGCGCAGTTTTGTGTAAGTAGTTAATGTTGGATGGGTGTTTACATATAATCATAACATATTGGTATATTATTACCTTAAGACACATTTTAGTGTTACAAAAATTACCTAGTTTAAATAATTATTTATGCCGAATTACCTAGGTCAAATATGCTCCTTTTGAGCTAAAAATCAATCTAAGACATTGCCATAATTTTTACATGAGTTATATGGCTCATAGGTATTTATGTATAATTATAATAAGTTATGAATTATCTTTTATAAACTATATGGTATCATATAATTATGGGCAAATTATATTGGTGAACAATAGGTTTTGCTGAGCTACATATGTATATAAACTTATATTATAAAGTTTGGTGAGTTAAAAATATTTACTAGTGCTTAAATGGCTAGTTTATTAAGTTATGTGGCTAAATTGTAAATTTTGAAAAGTTTGGAGAACATATGGTGAAAACCGAGAGTATATGTGTTCTTGGCATAATATAATATAACATAAAGGTAGGAATTAAGATTATGAATTTTAGTTAAATTAAACAAATGCTAAATTAACAATTTATAAAGTTTGGGGTGAAAATGTAATTTATGGAAAGTTTATGTGAAAGCCGAAATTATTGGGGTTGAATAGTAATTTAAGAAACTATATGTATACAATTCGGCAATTAAAGGAATTTAATATTACAACTATAGGTTATAAGTTATTATGTAAAGGCTATAAGATTTTTGGTGTTAAATTGTAATTATATGAAAATATATGTTAAGGCCAAAAGTTTGTGGGGCCAAAATGTAATTTTTCGAAAAGTTATAAGGTTCAAATGGTATATACCGAAATATTAGTGGTGGTTTTGTAATATAATTAAATAAGGAATTAAAAATATATAATATAATGAGATTAGAGTTAAAATGTAAAGTTTATGAATTATTGTGGTTGTTTTGTAAATAACCGAAATATAAGGGTAAGTATTTGAGTTTAAATAATTATAGGCCTTATGTGGATATTTGGAGGAATTAGAAAAAAGAATTTTGATTAAAGGGATTATGGAATTAAAACTATGGGTTATATAGTTATAAGGAATTTAATTGTAACCAATAAATATTATTTGTCGTTAAGTGGAGAATAATAAAAATTATAAGAATATTATGTCCATGCGTGACATATAAATATAATTGAGAAATTATAAAGTTGTTGTGTCATCTAGACAATTATAAACATGTAACATAAATAGTACATGAATATATATATATATATCATTAAGGGATTTAAAAATAAATCAAAAAGGAATAACAAAATAAGTTATACATTAAGTCATAAGGTAATTAAAAGAAATTACCACCATATAAGTTTATTAAATTAAGACTACATGACTTGGAAATATATAAATACCTTAATTATCAATAAGTTTAAGAGGTTTAAGAAACTATCTAAGAGTAAAGAATTAAACCTCACATGAAATAACGAATGCAAAATCGTTTCATGATCCAATAAAATTTATACGAGAGTGACATAAATTAACACTATCAATTAATCCTATTCTAGGACTATACTTTACCAGGCGTTGACCAGGATATATTCATTTGCAATCTACGGTGAACGGTATGGGATTCTTGCAGCATGTTTGCTACCGGATTACACCGGCTTGTGTGCTATTTGTTGTGTGTATTAACTACCAAGATAAATGTATGTAAAATGTTGTATTACTCTTATGCACTGTTGTGTTATTTTATGTGCGTGAACGATACTAACTGTAACATGTATGTACCACGCATACAGCACTACATTACCAGTGGATTAAATACCTACGTTTTATTATACCGAGGGCTTGTACTCAACTTTCTCACTAACTTCCTTTTGTAACAAACGTCGTTATCCTAATCGTGATAACTGACAATACACATTGTGTTCTTGTTTAACGTCCTTGTGTGACACCTAACAAATTCTATACTACGAGAAGCGACGAGCCCAGGTGGATCTGGCCATGCATGCTACAGGAGCTGTACCTGTCTCAGGTCGACTCCTATTTGAATATACGTCGCGACGGAAGTTTTGGGTGCACTCTATGTCCACTCATCGGGTCAGTACCAGAACATTTGAAGTTGGGAGAAAGGCTACATTTCTCTCGAGGGTACGATACCCACCTATTTTAAGTACATGAGTTAACTATGTTATCTTCTGAGGGAATTATTACCCACCTACTTATACGAGAGTCCCATCTCATCTAAGGGTTTATCATACCCGACCAATTTACTCTATGAAGATAGAGTTTAACGAGGTCACTATACCTCCGCTGTATTAATGTACTCTCATATACATGCTAGTCCCATTGTGAGGATCTGACTACTATCAAGCAATTACAGAACATCTAACTTGACCCTCTGAAGTCTTGTTCTGTGTGACATTATTGTCCTTGTGTGGATACTTGTTATAATTATTGCATGTTGCTTGTTTACAGCTTTAAAAATAAAAATGAACTACATGTATTCGAAAAAATAGTTGTGTGGCCTGCTAGCTTACAGCCTGCCAGGTCTTTATACCAGCATAGTTTTTTGCTGAGCCCTTCGGGGCAACCCCCACTTTTTAGGTACCTGAAGTTGAAGAGATTACCCGACCGAACGTAGGTGGGCTAGATCAAGCTATGGGAGTTATTTCCAGCTATTTGTCTTAGGAGTTTTTACTTGATTATTGCACCTTTAAGTTTGGAACCTTTTATCTCGGGATTGTATTCGTATTCAGACCGTGACGTTTGAGAGTTGTATTTGGAGTTAGCCTTGTTAGTCACATGGGTGGCTAACGGCGTTGTAATACCGCCCGGTTATTGTAATTTATTCCGCTGCAGTTTAAGTTTTATTGGGAGCGATCATCGTTCAGGTTGTTGGATTTCAGGTTGGGGTGTTACACCATGGCGTGCCAAAGACGATAGTGTCAGATAGAGACCCTTGATTCCTATCACAGTTTTGGGGGCAAGTCCAGGAGGCATTGGGTACGAAGATGAAGCTAAGTACCGCCTTTCACCCACAGACGGATGGTCAGAGTGAGAGAACCATTCAGACGTTGGAGGACATGCTCCGAGCATGTTCCTTAGATTTCCAGGAGAGCTGGATTGACCGGTTACACCTAATTGAGTTTGCCTACAACAACAACTATCATGCGTCGATTTAGATGCCACCATTCCAGGCGTTGTATGGTAGACCGTGTAGGACACCTCTCTCCTGGGATGAGGCCAGCGAGAATATATTCCTTGGACCCAAGTACCTTGAGCAGGTAAAGGAGGATGTGTGAGCCTCGATTTTAAACCCTATCCTATGTTGATTAAGTTGATTGGGATCTAGTCGGGTTTTAGGTCCACTTATAACCTAAGGTTAATAACTATGTCATATAACAATAATTATTAAAACCTAAGCTAGCTCACTGGAACCTATTGTGAGTCGCCACCTAATTTTTACCTAGAGTAAATTAGGAAAGGTAGAGTTCGGGTTCGGGGGCTTGATATTCGACTTAATTAGGGTTCAATTACTTTCATTACCCCTAGAAGTCGTTTTTCCTCTACTTAGTTTAATTACGGCTTATTACAAGTCGTTTTAACCTAAGTGTGCGAGCTTCTGTTTTTTTTGTTTTTTAGCATTTTTTGACTGAAAATAAAAGTGAAAGTTGAAATTACCTAAACTAGGGTTTCGGAGGCAGAATTAGGTCAAATTTTGTTTCCGTCCGTAGCCACGGACCTAATGTCCATAACCACGGACCCTAGTTAATCTATGTGAAAATAAAAGTCAAATTAAACAGAAAACAAAAATTTGAAAAGTCCGGGGCCACGGACAGGACGTCCGTAGGCCCGGACATACTTTAGCAAAACCTAATTTTTAAAATTTTAAAATCCCGCCGCCGTCCGTGGGTGTCGTGGCCACGGACAACCCGTCCGTGGCCCCGGACCATAGGTCCGATCCCGGACCACCCACGGACAGGGGTTTTATGGTGGTTCCCAAAGGTGTTTTCGGCTCAAAATTTATGCACGTGTAGCCTGAAAGGTATACAATTCGTTAGTAATTGAAAGATTGCAGTTTGAAGTCGAATTATGTACGAAACTTGACGAGCAAGTAACAGGGCAGAAACAAAAGTAATTAGCGATACAGAAGCGTAAAAAGGTTAGTTTGAACTCAAAATTTGACAGAGAGTTAATAAGGTCGTGGAGAGTTAGAAAAGTAGAATTGCAACCTGTTTTACCTTCGAATTCAGGAGGATTCTTCACGTTGGGATTCTTCGGAGGCTCCGATGGTGCCGGTTCCGGATTGAGTTCGACCCGAGCTTCTGGTTGTTGATTGTTGAAGGTGTTCTTCACATTTTGGAGGTGGTTTGGTTGATGTTTGATGATTGTTGATGTGTTGGGAGTTGAAAAATGTGTTTAGATGGTGATTTCGGGGGATTTTTGACGTGATTTTGGTGCTTGGATGTGCAAAAACGTGAAGAGAATGAGACGGCTGCCTTCTTTGAGGGTCTAGGGTTCTTGAGGTTCTTCTTTGATCATGGGATAAGGTTCCTTATATAGGCTTCCTTAAAGATAGAAAAAATCCGGTAAAAACCGAGATTTACCGACGTTTTAGCTTAAGAGCTTCCAAAAGGAATTTGATTATGAAATTTTACACATGGGTAAAGGATGATATTTCCGAATTTTCTAAAGTGGAATCGAATTTTTTGGACATTGGAATATTTTTAAATTCAATTTCTCGTCAGATTCAATCAGAAATTGCTAGAAAATTATTGGAAATTCGAAAAATCAAAATTCCAACGCCATTATGCTTCAGATGTCATCCTATATCATGGGTTAAAATTTCAAAGCATTTTGAATTGATTTGACCCTTATTTGGAGGAGAGAGAAAGCCTATAGGGGGCTTAGGAGCCTTGAAAAATTACGAAAATGCCCCTGGAGATGACTAAGCTGTCCCTAGTACTCTGAAATGTGCCGATCGAACTGGGAACCCTTGCTACTAGCCTATTAGTAGAGACTCTCTTCCGGGGGGGTTGAAATTTTGGGTATAACAGATTGCCCCCGTCAACTAGACTTTGTAATGGAAATGAAAAGGCTAGTTGATGCTTGAGTGATACCCCAAAATTTTGGATCTTAAAAGACCACACGTGCAATCCGACAAGTTGTGTCGAGCTATTCTAAGGCACTGACTACCTATGAGTAAAGTGGAAGGGTGTCGAGCGGTTCTAAGGCGTCGACCACCTAAAGGTAATAATGAAGTAATGTCAGACTATTCTAAGGCGCCGACTACCTATAAGGATGATATGATGTCAAGCTATTCTAAGGCATTGACTACCTATAATGAATGAGATGATGGCAAGCTATTCTAAGGCGTTGACTACCTATAATGAATGAGATGATGTCAAGCTATTCTGAGGCGTTGACTACCTATCAATGATTGAAAATTGGTGTTGGGTCGAGTTCTTCTATTCGGGTGAGTTCTATTGCTCTAGTGAGTTCTGCTGCTCTGGTGAATCTGAATCTTTGGCTGAGAATCTGTATCTCTGAAGAGTCTGTACCTTCGGCTGAGAATCTGTATCCCTGAAGAATCTGTACCTTCGGCTGAGAATCTGTATCCCTGAAGAATCTGTACCTTCGGCTGAGAATCTGTATCCCTGAAGAATCTGTACCTTCGGCTGAGAATCTGTATCCCTGAAGAATCTGTACCTTCGGTTGAGAATCTGTATCCCTGAAGAATCTGTACCTTCGGCTGAGAATCTGTATCCCTGAAGAATATGTACCTTCGGCTGAGAATCTGTATCCCTGAAGAATCTGTACCTTCAGCTGAGAATCTGTATCCCTGAAGAATCTGTACCTTCAGCTGAGAATCTGTATCCCTGAAGAATCTGTACCTTCGGCTGAGAATCTGTATCCCTGAAGAATCTGTACCTTCGGCTGAGAATCTGTATCTTCGGCTGAGAATCTGTATCCCTGAATTATGATGAGGAGTCTCATACGAATAGATGCAATGGTCATGATGAAAGTTAATTATGAAAGTGCCAAACGTGGCAATGAGGATGTGCATGTCAAAATACGATCAAAGTGCATGTAGGAAATTTGTCCAAAACAAGAAATTGCTGAAAGAGGTGCCAAACGTGGTAGTGTTTGAAGAATAATCTGTTTAATGAAAAGGAAAGCGAAATTATCATTTCCTAACCATAGACTTCGAACTTGTAATTCTCCTAGGAGATGAACATGCCATCGGTGGGGTATGGTGTATGATGTAAAGGTAAGGGCTTATGTGGGCCTGTGGTGTTTGATGTGGAGGTAAGGGCTTATGCGGGCCGGTGGTGTGTGATGGTGGTGGTGATGTTTAAGCTCTGGGTTCCAATTGGTGTTGTCATAGCAATTGTTGGAACCAACAATTGCCCCCAGTATTTTTCCCTTAAGACAATCTGAGCTAGAGTTCGTGGCAATCGATCATTCCGATCGATTGCCCCCAGTATTTTCTTTTATTAAACGTGCGAACGAGTCTCATCCTCATAGGGTCAGGGCTTATGTTTTTATGTGGTGCTTCCTAACCTACACTCGGCGTGTTTGGTGCTTGCACTCGTTCCTCACCTACCGTCACAACTTCTAGACCATTGAATTCGATATTTGATGGATTTACGCATTTGATCTGTTACTTTCGAGTGATTGGACGCACAACTATCAAGTCGGAAGTCTTTAGAGCTTATAACGTGGCCATAGGGTGTGATGAAAGACGACGGGATCATGGAGGGATATTTAAGGTATGTGGAGCTTAAATGGGTGACCAAAGCTGCAACTTGCGTCTTCTCTTGGATTCATCTTCCTTGTCTTGAAGTCATCTGGCTACTTCATGTTGACGTTGTTTTCGAGCTTCTGGACCTGGACTTTTGAAGTTGTCCTTTACACCATTTCTCCTTTTTTGTCCTTTGGACTTCTTAGAGGCACTTCGGTTTGCCTTTTTGTTTTATCCTTCCTTGACTTTGCCTTCGGGGTTCTTGTGTTTCCCGGTTTTGGGCTTCGAGAGCTGTTTTGATGTGAGCTCTTTTGATCCTGTGTCACTTTGGGACCATTTGCGGATCGCTTCGTCATGCTGATAGCGGCATTGCTTCTTTGGACTGATGAGAATGTTATCTGAGAGTCGGGCTCCTCGCTTCCTTTGGTCACCGGGTCGGACATTCATCATTGGTTGGGTTATTTTGTGGAGCTCATAATATTGAAAAGGGATATACGAAAGGCTCAACGGGGGTGCCTAGGGTTTAATGATAGGGTTTACAAGCTTTTGGCTATGTGGTGTTGTACCTAGGTGCTTTGTCATTCTGATAGTTGTGTATCCGTTCTTTGTTACTTTTCGCAGGTCTAAGAGTAAATTTACAAATTAGCTCCTTCGGTCGGAGTTATGCCGTTCACCTCACCTTTGAATGTGGTCTCACCAGACTCGTGTAAAAATGACACGCTCGTTCACTCATGGTTTTTCCACTCAGGACACCCTCGTGAATGTCACTTAGAGACTAGTTCACACGCTTAAACGAAAGATTAAAGATGACGATCCTGAACTCAGATTGCCCCCAGTATTGACCTGGGGTTTATGACAACACTTAAACAGATGTGGATTTTGGAATGCTTTGTGGATATTATGGGATAGTCTATGGTGTGAGGACGGACATGTTCTCCCTTTTAGAAACAAAAGACAAGTCATTCTATTCCATAGTCGGGAAATGATTACTCTGTGATTCCTTAAAACAATTTTTTTGTTTTGTTCAATGAATGCACAAAAAATTACGAAAATAGAACTATGCTCGAATTCAAGAATGGAAAGATAACATCAAAAGTTGTAATCTAAAATGATAAAGGAAGCTAACTACCATAAAAGCTAGAAGGATGATTGAGAAAAGAAAACTACTAAATTGAGAAAACTTCTAAAATTGTGATGTTGAACAGTTTGATGCCAACGTGTTGAAGACTCGAGCTGTTGACCGTCGGGGCACCATTGACCATGATTGTCTTCCTTCCAAACTTCGAGTAGGCCCTGTAAAATGTCTGAACTAGGAATGCCTATGGGTTATGTAGGAAGTAACTGGGCCTGAGTCTTCGCCAAACTGAGAGTGATATGCATAGATTAGAGTGATTCCAAGACTAGAACGGACATGTAGGCCTGAATCCAGAAATTGAGCAAACAAGCTGAAAGAAATCACATGGACCGTGAATGGGCCACTGGGCCGAGGGATAAGCGTTGAAGTCTAGATTCGTTTGATGCTCTTGTTGGGCCTTGAAGCCGGAAACTGGAATGAATGAGTTATGCAAACTGTCTTGGATTCAAATGTTATATGGGCCGAAATTCTGGATTGAGAGCGAAGCTCATGGGCCAAAACTATGAATTGGTCTATGGGCTCAAATGGAATGAGTTATGAGTGTGGTACTTGGGCCAGAATGATTGCTCTATATGTGAACTAGAATTTGGGCCGAGTGATTTTGGTTGGGCCTAACAGATGACACCTAGATCTAGGGTTTTGGGTTAGGGTTATGATAAGAAGTCTACCTAGACTAGAATGAGCCCTTGGGCCGGAATGTGTTTGGGCCTGAAGTAAAGCACATGAGCTGGAATGGTCCCTAAATCACAAATGGGCCTAACTTTCTTCGGGCCAGAGAAGATGGTTGCTAAGCCGAAAAAGATTTTATTTTCAGGACTTGAGAGTTATTTCAAGTTCAGGTGGATTTCTTTTTATGGGCCTAGAACTAATTGGATAATTCAAATTGGGCCAGAAGAGAAATCACCTAAGTCTAGGCTTTTGGGCCGAAGCCCGAACGACTCACATGTTAAACCAAACAGGGCCTTTAGGCCGCAAGCAAGTAGAGCTGCCAATTCGTGTTGGGCTAGGTTTATGTGTGAGAAGTTCCTATCAATCTCTAGGCTGGGTAGTGGGCCGATCATACAAGCAAACAAGGCCCACACAAATTCAACATGTCCTCACTAGACGTCTAATCAAACCGGGTATGGATCGATCCGGAGAGGTGCTTGGGGCGCGGGCCCAGGTCACCACAAAGGAATAAGGCTTGCACGCTATTCTCTTTGGGCTTCCCCACACTTTTCACATCACCTGAAGGTGTGCGTCTACGGTCGGGTCTTTGACTGACCAAACAAAGGGCTAGGTAAGGATACTGTCAGGAAAATGCTGGGGCTAAAGCCCAGGTATTAGGGGGGTGTGGTTAGACGACACCCTCCTCTTTTCCCCCAATTATTCACATCACCTAAAAGGTGTGAGTCCCTGACAGGGGACCCTCAAACGGGTCCCGGGGTAAAATCGGTTTGCATGGACCCTCGCTCTCACAAGATGCAAAGGTGCAGAAATTAAAGTGCGCACAAAATAAAACAAACAAAGTAATAAAGCCATAAATAAACATTTTCCAGTTAAGCCCTCTTTCTTAAAATTAAACAAGTTAAAATTAAGAGTTTGTCCCCAGCAGAGTCGCCAGTCTGTGAGCCTCGATTTTAAACCCTATCCTATGTTGATTAAGTTGATTGGGATCTAGTCGGGTTTTAGGTCCACTTATAACCTAAGGTTAATAACTATGTCATATAACAATAATTATTAAAACCTAAGCTAGCTCACTGGAACCTATTGTGAGTCGCCACCTAATTTTTACCTAGAGTAAATTAGGAAAGGTAGAGTTCGGGTTCGGGGGCTTGATATTCGACTTAATTAGGGTTCAATTACTTTCATTACCCCTAGAAGTCGTTTTCTTCTACTTAGTTTAATTACGGCTTATTACAAGTCGTTTTAACCTAAGTACGCGAGCTTCTGTTTTTTTTTTTAGCATTTTTTGACTGAAATAAAAGTGAAAGTTGAAATTACCTAAACTAGGGTTTCGGAGGCAGAATTAGGTCAAATTTTGTTTCCGTCCGTAGCCACGGACCTAATGTCCGTAACCACGGACCCTAGTTAATCTATGTGAAAATAAAAGTCAAATTAAACAGAAAACAAAAATTTGAAAAGTCCGGGGCCACGGACAGGACGTCCGTAGGCCCGGACATACTTTAGCAAAACCTAAATTTTTAAATTTTAAAATCCCGCCGCCGTCCGTGGGTGTCCGTGGCCACGGACAACCCGTCCGTGGCCCCGGACCATAGGTCCGAGATCCCGGACCACCCACGGACAGGGGTTTTATGGTGGTTCCCGAAGGTGTTTTCGGCTCAAAAGTTATGCACGTGTAGCCTGAAAGGTATACAATTCGTTAGTAATTGAAAGATTGCAGTTTGAAGTCGAATTATGTACGAAACTTGACGAGCAAGTAACAGGGCAGAAACAAAAGTAATTAGCGATACAAAAGCGTAAAAGGTTAGTTTGAACTCAAAATTTGACAGAGAGTTAATAAGGTCGTGGAGAGTTAGAAAAGTAGAATTGCAACCTGTTTTACCTTCGAATTCAGGAGGATTCTTCACGTTGGGATTCTTCGGAGGCTCCAATGGTGCCGGTTCCGGATTGAGTTCGACCCGAGCTTCTGGTTGTTGATTGTTGAAGGTGTTCTTCACGTTTTTGGAGGTGGTTTGGTTGATGTTTGATGATTGTTGATGTATTGGGAGTTGAAAATGTGTTTAGATGGTGATTTCAGGGGATTTTTGACGTGATTTTGGTGCTTGGATGTGCAAAAACGTGAAGAGAATGAGACGGCTGCCTTCTTTGAGGGTCTAGGGTTCCTGAGGTCCTTCTTTGATCATGGGATAAGGTTCCTTATATAGGCTTCCTTAAAGATAGAAAAATCCGGTAAAAACCGAGATTTACCGACGTTTTAGCTTAAGGGCTTCCAAAAGGAATTTGATTATGAAATTTTACACATGGGTAAAGGATGATATTCCGAATTTTCTAAAGTGGAATCGAATTTTTTGGACATTGGAATATTTTTAAATTCAATTTCTCATCAGATTCAATCAGAAATTGCTAGAAAATTATTGGAAATTTGAAAAATCAAAATTCTAACGCCATTATGCTTCAGATGTCATCCTCTATCATGGGTTAAAATTTCAAAGCATTTTGAATTGATTTGACCCTTATTTGGAGGAGAGAGAAAGCCTATAGGGGGCTTAGGAGCCTTGAAAAATTACAAAAAGGCCCCTGGAGATGACTAAGCTGTCCCTAGTACTCTGAATGTGCCGATCGAACTGGGAACCCTCGCTACTAGCCTATTAGTAGAGACTCTCTTCCGGGGGGTTGAAATTTTGGGTATAACAGGATGTCTTACAGATCCGTAGAAACATGAAGGCTGCCCAGGATAGACAGAAGTCATATGCAGATGTCCGACGAAGAGATCTCGAGTTCCCAGTCGATGACCGAGTCTTCCTCAGAGTGTCCCTATGAATGGCATCTTCCAGTTCGGACAGAAGGGCAAGCTGAGCCCGAAGTATGTTGGTTTGTACCATATTACGGAGCGAGGGCCCGTTAGCTTACAGGCTAGATTTACCTGCTGAGCTCGGGAGAGTGCATGATGTATTCCATATCTCTCAGCTGAAGAAGTACATACCTCACCCTTCGCATGTTTTGGAGCCAAAGCACTTAGAGCTTGACCCGACTCTCAGATACGAGGAGACTCCACTCCGCATTCTAGACACGAAGACATGAGAGACCAGGAACAAGACCGTCTGCATGGTCAAAGTCCTCTGGTCAAACAACGAGGTCGAAGAGGCCACTTGGGAGTTGGAGGATTCAATGAGAGCCAAGTATCTAGCGCTCTTTGAGTAGCGTTTGTGAATACTTGTGGGGTACGGGGGCGTAACCTTTTTTTGGGGGGTAGAGCCTATTGGGTGTGCACTGTGTGCACTAGGTTTTATGTCTTTGTATGTGGGGCATACGTTGTTTTATGGTTGTTTGTATGCGCATTGCGCACTTGTGTATGCTTGTATGCATGTATGTAAGTATCCTATGAGATACTCATTTGTGTATGTATGTATGTATGTATGAACTCGTTTGATGTATATATATACGTATGTTTCTTATGAATTCAGTTCATGTTGTATCTCTTAGATACTGATTGAATCATAGAGATGGAATGTGGAATGTTGAACGATATGGACACCTCGGGGAGGTGTCAGGGCTGGTAGAACTGATAGGAAATGTCGACATACTTGAAGTAACGCCACAATTGAGGGCTATGTGCGATATAAGCACAAACACATTATGCGTGAATGTTACATCACATAGATGTACATTATAAGTTACACGGGTAGTTATTATAATTTATTCGAGAAAGACGACTTTGGGACGAAGTCTTTTTAAGGGGGATAGATTGAAATACCCCTAACCAATTAAGCATCTATTAAACATTTAATCAATTAAATTAAGGCCTAAGCATACCTTAAAAACCAATTAAACACAACAATGTACGTAAGAAGTAAAAATTACACCCTTTGACCTTTTAGGGTAAGTAAATGCCCAAATGAACTCCTTAGGACCTAAAATTAAGTCCTAAGCATTATAACCCATGAATGAACACAATTATACCATTATCAAAGAAAAACAAGCACAAAACACCTTAGAACACAAAATGTGCTCTAAGATTCCTTAAAGCACATTTTGTGAGATTGTCTTCAAAATGAGTTTGATTGTTCTTAGGGCCTTGAATACCCTTAAATATACTAATTTAACATAATGTACCACATTAGAATGCCTAATTAAAAGTTTTTCAAAAAAAAATCAGAAATATGTGCATTGGTTTGTGAATAGTACCCAAAATAACACTTAATCTTTCAAGTTAGTCAATAGTCAACACTCCTCCTTGACCTTGACCTTTTATTGCTGCCTGATTAGAGCCCCTCCTTACTCATTAGCCGGCTTTAAAGTGAATGGGCATGACTCATAAATAACTATTTTATAAAGTAAGATTAATACCACTTTATAACTTAATTAAATCAAGATTATCCTTCCACCTTGGCAGCTCCTTACGACAGCTTTAGAGCTTTCCTTAAGCATTAGGAAACCACCAAAATATCTAAGGGTGAGTCATCCATGACTATTCACTAAATTATGACATTATCTCTTTATAAGCCTAAATGTCTTCTTTTTCCTCCATCACCCTCTCTCAGCCATAAGCACCCATCCAAACCCTCCTTTTGCTCTTCCAAAACCGAGAACAGCACTCAACTTCAAAGATCAACACCTTGAGTTGTAGGTAAGCTCTGGAACATCTTGTGACCATTATCTTCATCTCATTCTCTTCTTCCAATGGTGTGACTTATCTCCATTTTCATCCAGCTATCTTGTCTGAGTTGGTGCTAGAAGAAGAGGGGTTTTACGGTTGAAAAATCAGAGGAGAAGGGGAAGTTCAAAGCTAGCTTAATTATGGTAAAAACATGCTTAATGCATGTAATCTTTGTTCCTCTTCATTTCCGAAAATTCTCCTTACATTCCTAAGCTTATTCCTTCCTTATTGCATGAAAAATCAGAGGAGCACCAACTACATGAAGGGTAGTCTCATTTTGGAGTTAAGGAACTTCTAAAAGTCAATTTCATAAGGTAAAACCCTAGGTTCACTACTCTTGTCATTTCCGTTTTTGTTCCCTAACTTACGTGGTGTTTTAACTACTCTTTGGTCTTGTATAAATCAGGCGAGAACAGCCCTAAATCATACCTACACACCAAGGTAAAGATTATGACATTTTAAGCTTGAAATACACCTTAACTAGTTACTAATGTCATAAGCTAACACATGCTTCTTTTCCTTGCATAAAATGCTGGCGAAAACACTTTGGGAACCTTGGATATAATTTGCACAAAATAGAGGAGTCAAGTCCAAGAGAAAAGATAGCAAAGTAAGAAATCTACCACCTAAATGCTGTTTTAACTAAGCTTATATGTTGGTTAAAGTTCAAAACCTAACTTAAGTAGTTTTTCAAACAAGCCGTGAGCTTTGGAAGGGCTTTGGTGATCTTATCTACTTAAAACAAAGTAAGTATGCTAAACCTACTTATTATATAGTTTTGTGTCATTATGTTACTCTATAATGAAAGCTGAGAACATACAAGGGCAAAAATGACTTAATCATACATTATAATGTTGTATAATATTTCTGGTTGGTAACTTAAGGTTTAAGTAACATGTAATGTCATAGGGATTTATTGAATGACTAGAATATGATTTTAGAAACATTGGAAAAAAAACTATACTATAAGCCGTAACCCTATAGTGTTTTTATGACATTTGTATGTAACATTTATTCTATGCTAAATGTTGTAATAAGGCCATGCACCTTAGGCCATTTAATTTTATGTATATTAAGTTTAAAAATGATTTTTAGGTAATAATAAATATTACCAAAATATTCTGGGTTTGTTGGTAATTAAAATAAATTTGGAGGCTAACTATAGGTTATAGCCAAAATTAGACATTAAAAGATTATTCTATGAATTTTATAGAGTTTAATTAAGTTTGGTGGCAAAAATGCATTTTCTGTAAAATTATGGGTCAAACCGTAATTAATAAAACTGTGGTCAAAATGGTAGTTAATAGGTCAATATTGACCATATTAGGAGCCTTGACCAAAACTAGCAAGATAAATAATATGATCATATAGTCATATTATAAGTTAGAAATGAAATTTATCGGGTGAATGTGTAAATTACCAAAAGTTAGGGGGTTAGGATAGTTAATATAACAGTTTATATCATTATTATAAATTTTGGGAATTTTTGGAGTTATATAAATGATTTTATAAAGAAAAGTGTATAACATATGGTTTTAATGACATTAGGAAGCATATGATATAAAGGGTGGTCAATATGTAAATAAGGGAGAAATATGGGCTGAAACCGAATTTAAATAAGACCTAGGGGTCTGTTCGAATTTAGGCAACATAAAACTATAGGTTATACAAATTATAAATGATAACATGATATAATATAAGCTACTTGTGACATATCATAATATATGTGGCAAGGTTGTAATTATGTAAGGTAGGTGTGTTGGGAAATAAAATCAGAACAAACCCTATGGTCTGTTTGCAATTTTCAAAAATATAATACTATATGTTATAATTGTTATAATGTTTAAATGATATAATGTATGATGAACATGACATGTTATAAAATAAGTGGTGCATTTGTAATAAATAGAAAGTATGGGGATTGAGAAAAAATGGAGTTTATAGCATAAGGGCCTCTCGGCCATAATTAGAGATTTTATAAAACTATTTGTTGTATTTTATTATAAGGTTGGAATGTTATTATATATGGTATTTATAATATGGTATAAAATATGTGGTGATTTTGTGGTAATTAGAAACTATGGGAAAATGATGAAATAATGAGTTATGACATAAGTCCTTCTCGACAAATAAATATAGTTTCTAAAACTATATATATAAAGTTAAATGAAATATAAAATATCATAATATAAAATATAATGGCATAATGTATCATTGTATAATTACATGAATGTAACATTTTATAATTTTAAGTGGCCAAATATAGTTCATAATCTATTGTGCTGTACCGCATGAATATTTATACAAAAATGAATTTTTAGACTATGGTTACAATGATATAAAATACTATAGTCATTATATGATATTGATGTGATTAAATGAATCTAGAATAAGAAATAACATTCACATAATATAAGGTTTTATATTTCATAAAACAAATACATATATATAAAACCGTGCGCTATTATATATATGTATATACTATGGTTTTAAAACATGCAATAATAAATGACAAATGTTATTTCATTAGTACAACTATCTGCTACAAGTCATGAAATTCCAAACCAATAAATAACATGTTATAATAAGCAATGAGTTGTATAATACAAGGTATAATAAAGGATAGTGACATACTATGCAATATAAACTAATGTTGCATGCATACATGCAACCATAGATTATAAACATATAATTATGCATGCGACCGAATCAGTTTAATTATATACGAATGTATATGAACATAAGTATAAGTGTTACACTTATAAATAATATGGGTTGGGGTAATATAAATTCCAACGTTCGAAAACGCTAACTAAGACGTTTTTATAAATCGACTCTTTTGTTAAAAGCCGAGTATAATACGTACTACGAGTAAGAGTTTTACATAACGATACCTTAACAAATATGAAATACACCGAACTTAAATATAGCGATTAAAATAATTCTAATATGTATTTAAGAGCCTAATAGTGCCTACGTAATATTGGTAAGGAAAAATAAATCCAAAAGAAATAAAGAAACGCTTAAAAAGCGTAAAACGCTAAATAAGCGTTAAATAACCATAGGAGGTATGAAACCTCGGTTAGCATATTATGTGGATTCCTAGGGTTTAATAAGACCAAAATAATATATGGGAACAACTCCCGAAGAAAACGGAACCAAATAATGTATTAAAACACTAATAGAGCTTTAGCGCACGTTTTTCGAGAAAACTCGATAACGTGATTTTAAGTGGTCAAACGAAACCATAAAAATTATAAATCATTAAATAATAATTAATAAGCATTAACAGAAGCTTAATAATTAATAAAAGTAAAGAAATGAGAAAATTCCGGAAAACGGGTTCCGTTAGTAAAAACTGTAACAACCGGGAAGTAGTGGGGTGAGAGTGTAATTAAATAAAACTAGTGTGTCCACTTTGGTAAATAAAAAGCAAAAAAAAAAGTGAGTGTGTGTGTGTTGGCGCCCCCCCCCCCCCCCCCCCCCTCTCTCACACACCCTCTCACTTCCTAATATGCTAAAAAAACAACAAGAAAAATAAAAAGTAACCCCCACACTCTCTCTCACCTCACTCTCTCTTTCTTTCTCTTTCTCCTTTCTTCCTCACCCAGCGATTTCTCCCCCTCTCTCTGCTGGTGGGCGATTTCTTGAGCTTCTCCAACAACAACAATGGCTTCCCTTCTTCATCCTCATGCTCCATCCTCATGTAAGCTCCAAATCAAAAACAAATTACATATTTGAACTCCCCTCATTCTCCTCTACACTTCTCTCTTTTCAAAATCCAAAAATGAGGAAGTTTATTTTCGTGGGTATACCCCATTGGTGAAGAAAATAGCATCAATGTGTAGCTTGGAGTCTCCTCTCTCCAAAGAGGTAAAAATCTACATGAAAAACTCATGTTCCCTTCACCTTCTTTCACAACCGATTTTTGCCCCATTTGTGATGCTCTGTTTTTCTCTCTCCTTTGAGCATAATATCAACCTTGCAATGGTGGTGGATTCTCCTTCTTGAACCAAGGGCTAAAACCCCTCCTAAAACACTCCAAAGGTAAACCCTAGAAATCTTGATTTAAACAATTCAATGAACTAGCATTAATATAAGGGCTAGTATATTAATTGCAATTGTTTTGTGCTTGGATGATGGGAATGGAGTTTGGCAACTCCATTCCCCAAATGGCCGATTTGGGCAAGAAAGAGAGGAGGAAAAGTGGAAAAGAAATGAAGGGAAAACAAGCTCAAGGTAAGAGCTCCTTCCTAATGTTAAAATTCTATTGCATTAGAGTAAAGGGAATGGGTAAACTAATTTAAAGAACCCAAATCTTGCATTAATTGTAGGTTGTAGAAGTTTGAGTATTTGTGAGCTAGATTTGAATTGTAGGCCTTAGAGCCAAGTAAATTGTGTATGAGTATTAGTATTGGTGTTTGATGGAGTATTGGTGTATTGAGATGGATTTGTATTGCTTCGATTGCTGGTAGGACCCTTGTAAGGGTGTGGCTAGATTAGGAATGAAATTTGGAGAGAATGGATATGAGTGGCTAAGTTAGAATTGTAGGTAAACTATGGCAAAATTTTGGTAGGAATATGTGCAATTATGGATGACTTGGTGAATGGGAGAACCAAGGTGTGTATTGGAGTTACTAGAGATGTTTGGTAATTATGGAATGGTAATTATAGTATGAGAAATAGGGAGAGTGAAATCTGTAGCAAAGTGCATAAAAATGCATTGGAGAAGTTAGGAAGAATTAGTGTGTAAGAATTAGTAAAATGAGTATTGAACTTGAAGAGGCAAGATAATGCATTGTAGGCCTTGGAAATGGCATTAGTAGATGAGAATATGTATGGAGGAGGTAGGAGCCAAAATCTGTAGCAAACACAACTAGGAGAAATAATGTAAGTGCTAGAGTGCAAATGTAGAAAATATGTGTGTGAGTTGGTATGAAAAGGAGTTGGTAAAGGATTTGAGCATGTTTAGAAGCTTAATTAGGTGCCTAAACATGTGGGATTAAGTGTAGGAACAACGGTGAATTGATTAGGCAAAGTATGGAGTGTAACAGATTTTTTTAAACTGCAACTCTGTAGAAAATGTAGCAGGGTCCGGGACTTAAGTCCAGAACTAAGTCCCGGACCAGTGTATAAAATCAGGCCGAGAGTAGAACCCAGGTGGTGGTCCGGACTTAAGTCCAGTGCAAGGACCCGGACCACCCTACAAAAACATGTCGAGAGTTTGGTGATTGAAAGGTCCGGGACTTACCTTATGGATAGGGACCCGGACCACATGTGAAAATATGCCCGAGAGTTTTCAGAGCCTTGGGTCCGGGACTTACCTTATGTATAAGGTCCCGGACCATAGTTGAAATCAGGCCGAGGATTGCGACCAAGTGTTGGTCCGGACTTAAGACCCGGACAAGGTCCCGGACCAACCAAAAATTGCAAGATCAAGTGTATTAAATGGGTATTAAGGTAAGGAAGTGAATGGTAATGATAGTATAAGATAATTAGGACTTAATTAAGGATGTTTAAAGGTCATTAAAAGTATAATCAAGTTGGAGGATTAAGTAAGAACGTTAAGTTAAACCGAAACAACGGGACAACGGGGTAAGTACGAGGGTAGTAACTATGTATGTATGGTAATGCTTAGTATTGATTGAACCATTTGGCATGTAGCCGGAGGTTCAAGAATAGGACTCGAGGAACAAGTAAAGACTGAGGAACAAGGAGATGCCCGGTAAAGTAGATTTCGGAGAAAGGTATGATTTCTTCATGCCCTGTATCCTAATCTGGTTACCCGATTTGTGTGCTTACTTGATCACCTAATAAGATAAATGCATGAATCGGACTATATTGCACTTACTTGTGCTTGTTTACATTGTTCTTGATATTTGTCTTGAACAATAGTTTGTATAATTCATGAAATATATGAATGATGATGAACTGTATTCGAATCTTGTATTGTACTTAAGTATTGTATTGAATTTCGTATGAATGTGTATTGAGCAATGTATTTGTGTATGTGGCTTGAGTGAATGACTTCTACTAATTCCTAACCACCTAACTCCTAACAAAAGTACTAAGTAAATTGGAATGAGTAGAAGTCCGATATAGCTTCGGCCACGCGTGAGGATGAGGAGACACAAGAGGTTGGATCCGATTCCTGGTTCTTAAATTGGTCCACGGCCCAAATCCCTTAGATGGGTAGCATCCTGGATTGGTGAACCAAGTAAATCCCGGTGGTGGGACCGAGTAGTTCCCCGGGCCGGAGGTCCCGACGACTTGACTTGAGTAAGTAAGTATGTATGAGTATGAGTATGTATGCGTAAGTACTGTGGAACGAGTAAAAGAGTAATCTCCACCCGATTAACCCGGGGGACCAATGAAGCTAACAAGTATGGATTATTGTGTATGTATTGCGTAACTACTATGTATGTATCATGTATGTGCAGCCCGGAAGAAGGTAAGTAGGAATTTGGTGGACTTGTATTGTCTCCCTTGTGTGTATGGTACGGTGTGTATGTATGTATGTCTTGTAAAATATTGTAATATTGTGTATAAGAGCATGTATGCATGTATGTTGAATGAAATCAATCGCATGTATTCGACCAAGTGGTCGGCGTACCCTCACTAGTACGCGGGGTATACGGTTATCATGCTCAGCGAAAGCTGACCCCCTCGGGGAAACGTTTTTAGTGTGCAGGTACCCGAAGAGGATATGGTCAAGGCACGAGACCGGTGACTACATTTGGATAGTTAGTAGTAGAATGTAGAGGTGTACTAAGTAGCACACCCCCTACACCTGGGGAGCAAGTAGTTTGTGAGGAATAGGTAGTAGTTAGACTCTTAATGAGCATGTATGGAATTGGAAGAGGTATTCTACTTGTATAAGGATCTTAGTAACCTCGGTATATTAACATGTATTGAACTTATGGAGTATTGTATTGAATGGGAAGTTGTAATACCTAATTGATAATTGTAGTGAAGCTTGTATTTGTGTAGCACTCGGATATTCCGGTCCATCAGACCGATGCTGTAAGTAGAAGTAGTAGCCTTGTTAGTCACGTGGGTGACTAACGGCATTATATCACCCACTGTATGTAAGTAAGTATCCGCTGCGTGACTCAGAAGCACGAGAAGATTGGACGGTAATGATTGTATTATTGGTAGGGGTGTTACAAAAAGTGGTATCAGAGCGAAGTATCGCTCTGATGACTGGAAATACCGAGTCTAGGAAATACCGAGTTAGGAATTAGAAGCTTAGGGCTAAGGGCTGAGTGTTAGCATTAGAGAGATGCTAGCTAGGAACTACCGGTGAGTACCGGATACCTACAACACCAGACCCGCCCTCCACAAACCCCTTGTATGATTTAGGAAAAGACGCCAGGGAGAAGGAAGGACCTCTCGTATTCGGGAAAACCCGATCTGGCAGTTGGGAAGCAATCACACAGTAAACAAGAACCGACTTATGGTAGATTCATGAACTGGAAGTCCCGGAGATGGAATCCGGTTGAACAAGAATACCCGCACTTAATAGCGGTAGGATGGGCACTCCAATCACAAGGAGGCTGCAACTTACAACAGCATGGGGTGACGTGCTCAGCATCGCGAAACCTAGCTAGTCAACCAACAGCAGGAAAGAAGCACTAACCGTGCGACGGAGTGAAAAAGGGAGCAGTAACAGAACCCGAGACACAAGTCTACGGGATAGTAATACTTGAATAATACCACCAACGGTATGCTAGCTGACTAAGGACATAGTCGGAAGCGGTTAACCCCAAGACTACGACGCCATTAAGGTTGTAATACCTGGTCAACATAGCTCAGACAACTACAAGAACAACCACGAGATGTAATCCAATAGGACTACAAGAGTAGTGCCTAAACAAGGAAGGCTCAGTAACCACCACAGATGTGTGGGAACGAGCCACAAGAAACGACACTAAACAAATAGAGTGGGAATCTCCAAGAATTGGAGAAGTACCCAGATCTACGACAACCATGTCTAGACCACCAGGAAGCTACCTAAGGGATCGAGTATACCAATTATAGGTCAATAAGATCGAGGGAAGAGTCAACAAGACTAGCAAATACGAGTGGAAACCATACCGTGATCGGTATATGATTACTCAAAAACCACCAGTACCACGCACTTGCCACGGCAAGTGCAGTAAGAACATGAATATGTGAAGGAACACTAACACGTCACAAGTACATAGTAATGTACGGTGACCGTAATGAAACAACTACAGGATCATACGTCCTAACAACTAGAAGTATGGAACCTTGGGAAGGCTTAACGGCCCGACCACTGTACTTAGTACATACCAGTCAGCGAGAAACTAGACTTGGTCAAGACCTCAAACATGGCTATGCCATGAGAGACTGCTTTTAACACCGAACCATATTTTAAAACCCAAAATTTTTCTTTCAAAACCACAACCTGTCTTTAAACCTTGGATTTTAAAAACCGAACCAACATAATTACGGTGAGTATCATAGAATGATACAAGAGGAGTTGGCAACAGAATACTTCACCTAGGCGTGTGACGAACACTACGGGTGTACCCAATTATGGGATGTGGGACAACCGCACTCTGAAGGAGCTTGTGGGCCTGACAAGTAGTCGGGTAAGTGGTAACGTATCAACAAGGTACCCCACGTATGTATACATGTAGTGTACGACACACGGGAAGTAGTCAACTCCGTTCTACGGACCATGAGTAAGTTCAAACCAGAACAGCTGGACACCTCAGACAATCAAGGAGAAGGAACTCAGCTATGTAATAAGTATAAAGGAACTCAGAGAACCCATCTGAAGATGAGGAATGAAGAATGAGGATTAGGAAGCGCAAAGAGCGCAGACTAATAAGTATGGACATTGGATATGTCTCAAAGACTTCAACAAAATACATGACCGCTGGATGGGATACCCAGCCTAAACACAGTAAGGCAAATGCCTAACGTGAACTTAGCAATGCTCGACAAACGGGGCAGAGTTCCCAAGAGCGATCACAAGATTACCATAAGGTACAACCCGTCATTGTAGAGGATATTAAACCTAGCCTAGAACACTACGACAAAGTGTAAATAGTCTACCCAAGAGCGGTAGACGTTATAACTCAAAAAGGGAATAACTCAAATACAATACCACAAGGCGGTATAGTAGACACAACATATCGTAAACATTAGCCGGATGCAACGGCGTAACTAACAGCACTCAGGAGCAATCCTTGAAGGGTGTCCGAGATAACAACAATTGAACAAGCGTCATGATAAGAGCACATGAGCTAGAACGAACATTCGGTTAGGACACCGAAGGGATTTTACTTAACAGGAAATACCCTAAATTACTAGAAGGCACGGATTAGCACCAAATTGCCTAAAGGACCTCCTACGAACGGGAGCGTGGTGTCACGACTTGCCATGAAGCCCAGTAATACCTCCAACCTATGGGGTATACAAGGGGTGGAAGCATGTATAAGCATCTTCCAAAGGGCATAGCTTGCAGCAATAAGGCTTAAAAGCCACAACCCAACTACGTTATATAAACTCAAACGGTTGCAAAACCCACACCATTTAATAACAAGACTTACAAGAGTTGTTGCTTCATACGTCAACAAATCGACAACTGAACCACCCAATTGGAGCTCAACATCATAAGTGACTTGGAGTAATGGCTACCTCAATGTCACTGTCACTAGAGCATCACTCTATATACAGTTGACGAAGCTTTTAAGTACCCTTCATGCCTTCTGTAGAACTGATAACACAGAGGCATAGGAAACTTTATAATGCCAATAATGGCCTAGTCCACACTTGGACACTACGAGAACCCAAGGGAAGGTACCCCTCGTTAGCCAAAGACCACCAATGTGGTGAAGATGTGAACCCTTAGAAATGCTTCCATCCATTATAACAGTAAAGCCTACGCTTATAAATGTTGCCAAGGGGCGATGGAATAAGGAAATGAGATTTCCAAACCATCACGACTTAAGGAGCAAGCATACTCCGTATGCACCCAAGCATGTGGTGAACCGTTGTATACACACCAACATGGTAAACCTTGTCATGAGACCTATGAGTGGAAACAAACCCCTCAACAAGAACCTTCACTTATCAGTGATGAAATACCCTTCAATTGAAGAATGGGACCGGAAAACCCTTGAAGTTTCTTGGGATGTTCCGGTGATGTACATACAGAAGTAAAACCGCACAGCTAGAGCCTATAATCATTGCTCAGCACTGGAAGACAGCAATTGTCAAAACAATCAATGTGAGTGCACATTGCACACCATGAATGACCAATGCTCAAGAGAGCTTGTAACCCGATAAATTACTTCATCCATTATCAACCATGACACTTGGTAAATTGTATCACAAATGATGATAGAATGTGAGGTAAGCTAACCTACACATAAAACCCAAGTTCCACATTGGGAAGATAATAAGATTGTGGTATGCTACGACAACCGTCATACACACAAACACAGGAAACTCCTAGTGTATTTACACCATAAGGAAATGGTGCCAATGACAATGGCAATAAGTGAAGAGGAACTACCACAGTAACAGGAACAGTAAAAACAATGTTGTACAATGAGTAAGAACACGGTGCGCAACAAGCGACCGCTATGAGGAAGTAGTAGATAAGGACACGGAGTATAAGTACGAAATGACAGGCAGAAATATTCCTTCCTATCACATAAGTGACTTACTATCAAGCGTTTACGCCTCTGCACTCTGTATGACTGAGTGTTTTGGTATTGCACTGGTGCAGCTAATGATCTAATGGGATAGCGAGGGATATAGAAAATGTAAATGGTAGTAACCCTTCTTTTCACCAACGAACGTGGCACAAGCCAATTAAGCAAGCTTAGCAACAAACCGTGCGGCCTAAGGCCAAAAGAAGCACGAAGAGTGTGAAACACACTAACAATCACAGAGGTGAATTCCAATGGAATAAAAAGGTGAAAGGAGACTTAAGAAAGTCACTAGGACCGACGCATATCATTGCAAGGTCATACAAGTAAAGAACACTTGTACTGAACCAGAAGAACTGGTGTAATCCGGAAGCTACTGATAACAGAGGAAGCACTACAGTTAAGCGGTGACTTAACCTCGCCCGACAATAAGTCGGAGGAACTTAGTGAATAATCATGGGAGCATGAATAGTATACATAATAGATTGCCAGAGAGCAGGTTATAAATCTTAAACTCATTGAGTTCAAACAGCGGTGAAAGAATACCACACTGTTAGTAAACCTTATTCCCATAATCGACGAATAAAAGGGTGATGTATAGCACATTAAGGATAACACGGAGGGTGAGTAACCCAAGTTATCAGGGTCACGCAGCAGAAGCTAGTGGGCCCTAGATAGGAGAGTTAATACGCCTAGTAAGTATAACAGAATGACTAGTAATGCCTTGAAGCCTGATAGGCTAGAACCGAATTAATTATGAGTTAAATAAACTCATATAGGAATCCTTGGTGCAAAGACTAAACCATTGTTATGATTAGCACCCTTTGACAAGGGTATATTATGTAATAAACCGTAAAGAAGCTAAAACGCTTCAGATTGCCCAAATTGAGTAACCCAATATGTAATAATAATAACATATGGTAGATTACGTGGGCGTAATCCCTTTTAAGGGGGGTAGAGCGAAAATCGCATAATGTAAGTTTTATGAATAAAACACATAAACGATAATGTGCATAGCACAAATGAGAATCAAATTGATGATTGATACTATGTTAAATAAACATAAGTATTCATTCATATTGAAATTATGGTAATTAGGCACGAGAGATGCAAATGCCATAGGATGGATATACCTACCTTGTACACCATGTAAGAGTATTAGTAAAAGAAAAGTAACGAGTAGTGGACGGAGCTCCACAAGTATTGTAGCCTTTGAAGAATTAGTACGAAATGAATGAGAGTAGTTGAGGAATGAATTCTAAGAGTAGTGTATTCGTAAGTAAGTTATTGGAAGTAAATTGAGAACAACTAAATTCTACAAGTATGGTAATCCCTAGTTAGAATAATTGAAAGGATGGAGAGTAATGGATGGAAGTAGTGAAGGTTGATGAAATGAGCATTTAGGTATTGAACCACGGAGTAAAGCATTTGGGAAGTAGAGTGAGGATGATCGATGGATTGATTCCATCCTTTGGAGATGTATGAATTCGTAATCACGACTAGAAAGATGGAAAATGAAAACAATTAAATTATTTGTTTGTCTGAAACTGATGTGGGAAGTCGAACTTGATCCTGATCAGATCAAGGGAAACCAAACAAATTGGGGTGAAAAGATAGTTCGACACTGATGCTGATCACATCAGGGTCGAATGATTCTTGAAGCTCCCCTCAAGTGGTCACAAGAATCACACATAGGATAGAAGTAATTAATATAAATTGGAACTTGGAGTTGGATGCTTTAGAAAGATTTCTAATTAGCTGTTGGGAAGGATTTTCCTTAGACTGAGAATAAGGATTTGGTTAGAAGCTTATACCGGAGAAGACAGTAGTGTAACATATTGTATTATTCCAAGGGCAGCGGGACATAGAGGAGTCCTGTGTCTAGTTGACCTGAGTGTCTGCGGGACTGTATGTGTATTGCATTGCTTCGGGGATAGCTTTGCATCGTATATATGTGAAAACCTGGTAATGTGGAACCGATGGTTGGTAGTAATGTGGATTGGAGCAATTATAGTACATTTGTATGGTATGGAATGTAGAGACCGTGAGTAGTGGATTTGGGAATTGTAAGGAGGAAGAACGTGTGACTTTTGGTATTAGACATGTAAGAATGAGTAAGCATTGTAAACCTATAACCTCGAACAACTTTGAGGACAAAGTTCTTAAGGGGGGTAGATTGAAATACCCCGAACTTAAATATAGCGATTAAAATAATTCTAATATGTATTTAAGAGCCTAATAGTGCCTACGTAATATTGGTAAGGAAAAATAAATCCAAAAGAAATAAAGAAACGCTTAAAAAGCGTAAAACGCTAAATAAGCGTTAAATAACCATAGGAGGTATGAAACCTCGGTTAGCGTATTATGTGGATTCCTAGGGTTTAATAAAACCAAAATAATATATGGGAACAACTCCCGAAGAAAACGGAACCAAATAATGTATTAAAACACTAATAGAGCTTTAGCGCACGTTTTTCGAGAAACTCGATAACGTGATTTTAAGTGGTCAAACGAAACCATAAAAATTATAAATCATTAAATAATAATAATAAGCATTAACAGAATCTTAATAATTAATAAAAGTAAAGAAATGAGAAAATTCCGGAAAACGGGTTCCGTTAGTAAAAACTGTAACAACGGGAAGTAGTGGGGTGAGAGTGTAATTAAATAAAACTAGTGTGTCCACTTTGGTAAATAAAAGCAAAAAAAGTGAGGTGTGTGTGTGTGTTGGTCGCGCCCCCCCCCCCCCCCCCCTCTCTCACACACCCTCTTCACTTCCTAATATGCTAAAAGACAAACAAGAAAAATAAAAAGTAACCCCCACACTCTCTCTCACCTCACTCTCTCTTTTCTCTTTCTCCTTTCTTCCTCACCCAGCGATTTCTCCCTCCTCTCTCTGCTGGTGGGCGATTTCTTGAGCTTCTCCAACAACAACAATGGCTTCCCTTCTTCATCCTCATGCTCCATCCTCATGTAAGCTCCAAATCAAAAACAAATTACATATTTGAACTCCCCTCATTCTCCTCTACACTTCTCTCTTTTCAAAATCCAAAAATGAGGAAGTTTATTTTCGTGGGTATACCCCATTGGTGAAGAAAATAGCATCAATGTGTAGCTTGGAGTCTCCTCTCTCCAAGGAGGTAAAAATCTACATGAAAAACTCATGTTCCCTTCACCTTCTTTCACAACCGATTTTTGCCCCATTTGTGATGCTCTGTTTTTCTCTCTCCTTTGAGCATAATATCAACCTTGCAATGGTGGTGGATTCTCCTTCTTGAACCAAGGGCTAAAACCCCTCTAAAACACTCCAAAGGTAAACCCTAGAAATCTTGATTTAAACAATTCAATGAACTAGCATTAATATAAGGGCTAGTATATTAATTGCAATTGTTTTGTGTGCTTGGATGATGGGAATGGAGTTTGGCAACTCCATTCCCCAAATGGCCGATTTGGGCAAGAAAGAGAGAAGGGGAAAAGTGGAAAAGAAATGAAGGGAAAACAAGCTCAAGGTAAGAGCTCCTTCCTAATGTTAAAATTCTATTGCATTAGAGTAAAGGGAATGGGTAAACTAATTTAAAGAACCCAAATCTTGCATTAGTATTGTAGGTTGTAGAAGTTTGAGTATTTGTGAGCTAGATTTGAATTGTAGGCCTTAGAGCCAAGTAAATTGTGTATGAGTATTAGTATTGGTGTTTGATGGAGTATTGGTGTATTGAGATGGATTTGTATTGCTTCGATTGCTGGTAGGACCCTTGTAAGGGTGTGGCTAGATTAGGAATGAAATTTGGAGAGAATGGATATGAGTGGCTAAGTTAGAATTGTAGGTAAACTATGGCAAAATTTTGGTAGGAATATGTGCAATTATGGATGACTTGGTGAATGGGAGAACCAAGGTGTGTATTGGAGTTACTAGAGATGTTTGGTAATTATGGAATGGTAATTATAGTATGAGAAATAGGGAGAGTGAAATCTGTAGCAAAGTGCATAAAAATGCATTGGAGAAGTTAGGAAGAATTAGTGTGTAAGAATTAGTAAAATGAGTATTGAACTTGAAGAGGCAAGATAATGCATTGTAGGCCTTGGAAATGGCATTAGTAGATGAGAATATGTATGGAGGAGGTAGGAGCCAAAATCTGTAGCAAACACAACTAGGAGAAATAATGTAAGTGCTAGAGTGCAAATGTAGAAAATATGTGTGTGAGTTGGTATGAAAAGGAGTAAGGAGTTGGTAAAGGATTTGAGCATGTTTAGAAGCTTAATTAGGTGCCTAAACATGTGGATTAAGTGTAGGAACAACGGTGAATTGATTAGGCAAAGTATGGAGTGTAACAGATTTTTTTAAACTGCAACTCTATAGAAATGTAGCAGGGTCCGGGACTTAGGTCCAGAACTAAGTCCCGGACCAGTGTATAAAATCAGGCCGAGAGTAGAACCCAGGTGGTGGTCCAGGACTTAAGTCCAGTGCAAGGACCCGGACCACCCTACAAAAACATGTCGAGAGTTTGGTGATTGAAAGGTCCGGGACTTACCTTATGGATAGGGACCGGGACCACATGTGAAAATATGCCCAAGAGTTTTCAGAGCCTTGGGTCCGGGACTTACCTTATGTATAAGGTCCCGGACCATAGTTGAAATCAGGCCGAGGATTGCGACCAAGTGTTGGTCCAGGACTTAAGACCCGGACAAGGTCCCGGACCAACCAAAATTGCAAGATCAAGTGTATTAAATGGGTATTAAGGTAAGGAAGTGAATGGTAATGATAGTATAAGATAATTAGGACTTAATTAAGGATGTTTAAAGGTCATTAAAAGTATAATCAAGTTGGAGGATTAAGTAAGAACGTTAAGTTAAACCGAAACAACGGGACAACGGGGTAAGTACGAGGGTAGTAACTATGTATGTATGGTAATGCTTAGTATTGATTGAACCATTTGGCATGTAGCCGGAGGTTCAAGAATAGGACTCGAGGAACAAGTAAAGACTGAGGAACAAGGAGATGCCCGGTAAAGTAGATTTCGGAGAAAGGTATGATTTCTTCATGCCCTGTATCCTAATCTGGTTACCCCGATTTGTGTGCTTACTTGATCACCTAATAAGATAAATGCATGAATCGGACTATATTGCACTTACTTGTGCTTGTTTACATTGTTCTTGATATTTGTCTTGAACAATAGTTTGTATAATTCATGAAATATATGAATGATGATGAACTGTATTCGAATCTTGTATTGTACTTAAGTATTGTATTGAATTTCGTATGAATGTGTATTGAGCAATGTATTTGTGTATGTGGCTTGAGTGAATGACTTCTACTAATTCCTAACCACCTAACTCCTAACAAAGTACTAAGTAAATTGGAATGAGTAGAAGTCCGATATAGCTTCGGCCACGCGTGAGGATGAGGAGACACAAGAGGTTGGATCCGATTCCTGGTTCTTAAACTGGTCCACGGCCCAAATCCCTTAGATGGGTAGCATCCTGGATTGGTGAACCAAGTAAATCCCAGTGGTGGGACCGAGTAGTTCCCCGGGCCGGAGGTCCCGACGACTTGACTTGAGTAAGTAAGTATGTATGAGTATGAGTATGTATGCGTAAGTACTGTGGAACGAGTAAAAGAGTAATCTCCACCCGATTACCCGGGTGGACCAATGAAGCTAACAAGTATGGATTATTGTGTATGTATTGCGTAAGTACTATGTATGTATCGTGTATGTGCAGCCCGGAAGAAGGTAAGTAGGAATTTGGTGGACTTGTATTGTCTCCCTTGTGTGTATGGTACGGTGTGTATGTATGTATGTCTTGTAAAATATTGTAATATTGTGTATAAGAGCATGTATGCATGTATGTTGAATGAAATCAATCGCATGTATTCGACCAAGTGGTCGGCGTACCCTCACTAGTACGCGGGGTATACGGTTATCATGCTCAGCGAAAGCTGACCCCCTCGGGGGAACGTTTTTAGTGTGCAGGTACCCGAAGAGGATATGGTCAAGGCACGAGACCGGTGACTACATTTGGATAGTTAGTAGTAGAATGTAGAGGTGTACTAAGTAGCACACCCCCTACACCTGGGGAGCAAGTAGTTTGTGAGGAATGGGTAGTAGTTAGACTCTTAATGAGCATGTATGGAATTGGAAGAGGTATTCTACTTGTATAAGGATCTTAGTAACCTCGGTATATTAACATGTATTGAACTTATGGAGTATTGTATTGAATGGGAAGTTGTAATACCTAATTGATAATTGTAGTGAAGCTTGTATTTGTGTAGCACTCGGATATTCCGGTCCATCAGACCGATGCTGTAAGTAGAAGTAGTAGCCTTGTTAGTCACATGGGTGACTAACGGCATTGTATCACCCACTGTATGTAAGTAAGTATCCGCTGCGTGACTCGGAAGCACGAGAAGATTGGACGGTAATGATTGTATTATTGGTAGGGGTGTTACAAAATAAATGTTGAAATCCGGGATGTAATATCGGGATTACGTGTACTGTTCGGATTTACCGAGTTCAAATAAGTCATGTGGATTGACTTATAGTGTGTTAATATTTAGATCGTACGTCAGACGGAGGCGCCCGACGAGCTTAGTGGTCTCTGCGCATCCTAGGTCTATGGTGTATGGTATGTGGATGGTTTGATCTGAGATGCCCTGAGGACTTCCTCAGGCTTAGATGTTTTCTTTGATGTGTTTTAACGGCTTATGTGATATGAACGTATGCATGGAATGATTGGTGTTATCTGTTGTTTACTCGCATTTATTATTATGCGCGAATGCCCATCGGGCTAATATTACGTCGACTATAGATCGACTTATATAAACATACATATACGAGCAATGTGTTGTGACTGCCGTTATCTGAAATAATGCTCCAAGTATTACAAATTATGTAAATTATAACCTAAGTAAATACTTAGGAACGAGATACGACATCGTCGGTCTCTAGAGCTTGGACTCGAACATGAATACGACCTAGACTACTTCTAGGCATGCGTAAGACCCACGGGGCAGCTAAGTAATAAGTGACTTCTCCATACCTAACACTGTACTTGCGTAACTGATTAACTAAATCAAATAATGGAGGGTGAATGAGTGTGATGATATACATAAACCCATATAGCCACCGGCTACTGGTTGCGCATAGAGATCTCTAGAGTTAACACCTGGATCGGGTCTACTCTTGTGAAATCCTGATGAACCTACATAGATCATCAGGCAGAGTGTGCTACTGTTGGCACCAGACCCTTGGCCATTTAAGGACGCCTTTAAAAAGGCAAAGTGGAAGCCTCGGGATCTCCTGATCCTTGGCATTATGGGCACCTTTGTGTGTACGTGGGACTACCGTCCATGTGAGTTATTTCGGGTTGTCCTAACTTGACACCCGACAGTGCTAACAAAAAAATTACAACGTGATGTGAGGGCCCGGGGGCCGATTGCTGTGATATGTAATGATTGTTGTAAGAGTTGCGCGTATTACCTCCTCCAACTTTGTTGTCTGATGTTATATAATGATGTGTGTTTAAACTGTAATGAATGTTGTGTGTTTACTTACGTTTTTACAGCTTTTATTATAAACTGTAAACCGGCAAAGCATGAATGAATCTAATGCAAAGATGGTTAATAACGACTTAAGTGACCACTAGGGTCCAAACCTAGCATACTCAGCGTTTATCGTTGAGCCTACACGGCTTTTTGCAGGTTGATGATTACTGACGAAGCCGAAGTGCGGGACCTGGGTAGCTAGGGTTTTTGCTTTTTGATTACCGCACGGGACTTCCTACTGGACTAGGATAGATGTTTAATTTACTTATGGTGATGTTGTACTTATTCGGGATACGGTTAGACGCTCACTGTTGCTGATATACTTTTGGGATTTAGTATGTTGTATAGGCGGTATCTCGTTATCACCGTCGAGTTTATTTATTCGTTTTGATTCATCACTCGCATGGGCGAGGGATGGCAAGTGACACCCGTGTGAGATTATTTGTCGTTATTCCTTCCGCTGTGAGACGTGTTTAATATTGCTACGTGAGAGATTATTACGTAATTACCAAGAGGGGTGTTACATTAGCCTCAGGATTTGGAGTATCCTCTGCATCCTCTTTAACCTTCGACATAAAATTAAATGTATCCCCCAATTCTTCTAGAACCTCACCAACAGCATGTGCAATCATTTGCTCCATTATTTCAACATGTTGAACCTCCGTAGGCGTAGTGCTACTCGAAGTAGCTTGTACGGGTGTGTTATCTTCCCCATGGAATATCCAATCGAAGTAACCGTACATAAACCCTTTATGTGCTAAATAAACCTTAACAACACCAGGCTTGAGATATTGTTTGTTTCTACACCTTTTCATGTCGCAAGGACACTTAATTTTACCATCTTCCATACATTCAGGTGTTGTGTAGTGCGAAAGTGACAAACTCTTCCATCTTCCTCAGCCATGATTCTACCTCTCTCAAAGGCTTTGTCATCGTAAATCCACAACCTATTGTGTCTCATACCTATACTAATCAAATATTACCTTAGTTAAAACTAGCAAAATTATTAAAAATTTGACATATTCTCTCATGTTTTTTTACATTTCTGTTATTTTTAAGCATCCCACAATCACGGTTCACCAATAAATGGGTTATCAACAGAGCCCAACAAGTTATCCACAAAACCCGGCATAATAACATACAATAGATCCAACAAATTGAAATCATCGATCATATCAAGTTGCTTCCTCATAGAACGAGCTCATCAATAATAAAGTAAAGAGGTATTAATTATAGTTTGTGTAACTAGAAAATACTATTGTAGAACTCAGTATTGTACACTTCAATAGCTGAGCACCTAGCTAGCACACAACCTTAATTAAATTTTGTTTATAATTTTAAACTCAAATTTTTATTAAATTTGGACCTAAAATTTGTCAAACTATCAATAAAATCAGAATGGACAACTAAATTAACTAATACAAACTATATAACCATTAATTAGTTGTTAGAACACAAATTTGTAAGCACACAACACTGAATTTGAATATAACCATGACAATTTGAGTTATGTACATATTAACCCTAAAATTAGTGAAAACATTAACAAAAATGTAAAATTAACAACTATAATAGTCACACACCAACAACACATCAATTACCAGTAATATAGCATCAATTAACAAAAAGTCGGCTACAATTTTGGAAATTCCCATATTAATTTTAGGAACCATTAATTAGGGTTATAAAACTTACCTCTTGCATAAATTGAAGAAATCTGGGGCATAGACAATGCAGGATGTTGTCGAGCAACAGGAGGAACTCGCGGTGGCTGGAAAACTGGGCGGAGGTGGCGGTGGAAGTTGATTTCGCCGGAAATGATCCTCT
The DNA here is from genome assembly GCA_023374045.1 of Limonium bicolor. Lineage (NCBI taxonomy): Eukaryota > Viridiplantae > Streptophyta > Magnoliopsida > Caryophyllales > Plumbaginaceae > Limonium > Limonium bicolor. Next base: position 382,204,362 of record CM041778.1, read on the forward strand.
GGTTCACGGAGAAGAAGAAGTGTCGAGCAGCGCAGAGAAAATAAGAAGAAGGGAGTAAGAAAGGAAGGACCAGCGGGCGAAAGATATAAAAAGATTAGTGACGGACGATTTTGTCGCAAAAAAGAACCCGGCTGGAGTAAGTTGAAAAACCCTAGGCTCATCATAAGTCCTGATTACCACCACTGAAGAGCCCCAAGCCCGTCATAAGTCCTGACTATCTTAGCAAGTCATAAGCCTTAAGCACCACACACCTCCCTTAGAGAGCATGTTCATATTTTAGGCCAATGCACAAGTTCTCAATCGCTTTTATGTTTATTAATTTCTACAATCACATTTTTACATTTTAGAATAGGTTCTAGTCCCTAGATGCACCCATATTTCATTTACAATTTACATTTTGGAATAGGTTCCTATTCCTAGATGCACCCGAGTTCATTTGCACTTTTTCATTTTTGGAATAGTTTTCGATCCCTAGATGCACCTGGGTTTCATTTTTCCTTCACACTATACCTTGCATCAAACATCATTAAAACACATCATTAACACATCATCAAACACATTGCATTATTTGCATGATGGGTTTCTGACACCTGTTTAGTCTGGCAGGTTGGCGGGGAAATAGCAATAAGTCCTTCTTTTTATGTCAACTTTGTAGGGAGTAATAACTAGTGGGCAATAACAATATGTCCCCTTTGTATACTAGGAGTTATCCCGGCTCACCGGTTAGGGGAAAAGGAAATAAGTCCACATTGAGTCCAACCAGGAGCGTTTTGGAACAGGTTTCAGTCCCAGAAGCATCCGAGTCACCCTTTTTGCATGGAGGGGCTTCAGTCCCAAAAGCATCCAAGTCATCCTTTTTTCATGGACGGGTTTCGGTCCCTAGAAGCATCGGAGTCATCCTTTTTGCATGAACAGGTTTCGGACCCCATAAGCATCCGAGTCATCCTTTTGCATGGAAGGGTTTCGGTCCCAGAAGTATCCGATTCACCTTTTTGCATGGACAAGTTTCAGTCCCCAAAAGCATCCAAGTCATCCTTTTTGCATGAATGAGTTTTGGCCCCCAAAAGCATCTGAGTCATCCTTTTTGCATGGACGAGTCTCGGTCCCCAAAAGCATCCGAGTCATCCTTTTTGCATGGAAGGGTTTCGGTCCCTATAAGCATCTGAATCACATCACATTTAAACCGGGACAGGTACAGGCCCCTAGAAATGCGTGCGAACAACTATCATCACACGGACAGGTCCAAACCCCAAGAAGTAAGTGGGTATGTCAATTGTTTTCACATTTAGGTGGTCGATGCCTTCAAATAGCCTAAAAACTTCCAGAACCTTCTCTCAAGTAGCCAACGCCTTAGAATAGCTCAGCACAACTAAGTGATATTTGGTGAAAGGTCAAGGTAGAGAACAGAAACTTCAAGGTCGGCTAAATTTTGGGATGTCACTCAAGCATCAACTACTCTTTTCATCTTCATTACAAAGTTTAGTTGACGGGAGGTAATCTTTTATACCCAAAATTGTGACCCTCGAGAAAGACCTTAGTGTACAAAGGCGAAGGCAAGGGTAATATGGTCACATTACAAAGTCGAGATTTACTAAGGATATTCTCGGGACTTTCTAGTTTCATATGACTTGTTATCATCTCAAAATACTCTCAAATATCATAGTCATTATGAAAGCATTTCACAATTTTCATACAAATTTTATTCTAGAAATATAGCTTTTAATTTATATTATAAGCTAATTTCCTTAATAATTAACATTGGAATTGCCTTTAAATAGAAAGAAATGACTCCACACATTAAAATAAAATTGTCACATGGTTAACATGGCTACATAGTCATAACCTGGCAAATTTTATTTGAAGCATGAACCCAAATTTTTAAAGAGAAATTCAATCATTCTCAAAATTTCTCTCTCCTCTGGAAAATACCCAAATCAAGTCAACATGTCATGAAATTTTAACACATGATAGGAGGTGGTATTTAGAGAATAACTCCTTTATATTTTAGAAATTTAAAATTTCAATAATTAGTTTTGAATTATGAAAGGTGCCAGATTGTAACATTTTTACAAAATCGGGTATTTATCACGATTCCAACTCTGAAAACTCCTAAGGGAATTTGAATTTTTTGACTGGCCACGGACGTCGGAAAATTTACATCTTTTACAAAGGTGGTGAGACAAGAGAGAGCAGCCCTCCCGCCCAGGCAGGGAAAGGGGATCCCCTGTTACTTCGAACGGGTTTGGAACTTTCTGTTTAATTTGGTAGATTAGGGTTCAAGGTCACAAAACATTAGGTCCGTGGTCACAGACGGTAGTGAATTTTAACCTAGTCCGGCTCCCGAAACCCTAGTTTAGGTTAGTTTAATTTTCACATTTAATTTCTGTCAAAAATGTCAAAAAACCTAAAAATATAGAAGCTTGCACACTTGGGTTAACCAACTATATAATAAACCTTTTAATGACTGTAACACCCCTACTACGTACTTAATAAATATTGGAATCGCAGCGGAATATGAAAACTAAACAGTAACACGATTGGTGCTACAACGCCGTCAACCACCCACGTGGTTAACAAGGCTGAATAGATACAAGTGTACCGGTCTGATGATCAGACTCCCGAGCATAGAACTAAAACCATAAGTACATACACACACAGTATTTAACTTAACAACCCATAATTATACACTGTCACTGTAACCTTCCATTGTGCACTGTCGATAACTGAAATACATATTGCCACGGGAGCACAGGCGCATCCCGGGCCAACATCCAAAGGTACTCAAAAGTAAACTACATCCTGGGATCTAGAGCCACTCCGCTTCTTCGATCCTCATCCTGCAGTAAAAGAAATATGGATCCCCCGAGGGGGTCAGCAACCCTTGGCTGGTATGGCTAACGCGCAGCCCATCGGCTACCGGGATACGCGCAACCAATTGTCATGATGACATGGCATTCATTTTACACAATAACATCATATATACAATAGCATAGCAAGAATATCGCATAGCAAATAACTTCACAAATAACACACAAGAACGAATCCTTTTAGGAAACGAACCAACAATGTTAGATCACATTGAGAGCATAGAGGATGTTGCCATACTCATACTAAGCTCGTTACATAACTCATCACCGTCATTTAGAACTGAACGGATAACTTAAACACCAGGCGTGTCGGATATAGTGATCCCAAGCACACCGAATAAACATAGTATGCCCCTGTGGCCCGACGTGAGTCAGTAAAATAGCCTTGGATAAGCTAAAGGGAAGTTGAAACCAAATTGGAAAACAACCTAAACATACAAAGAGAATCGAACCGGTAAATGACATCGACTCCCATACTCACACGCGTGGCCGGAACTACCGGACTCCTCACTTCCCCGTTAGCACTTGTTAGTAGTACAACATTGCAACACAATACACAGATCACAATCAAGTGTTTAAGTCTTGTTAGACACACACAAGGGAAATGAGTCGTATCTCAACAACATAATAATATAACAACTGTAAACTCATTACATGACTTAAGTCTTACAAAGTCATAAACACACAGAAAACAAACAACACACAAGCCGGTGTAAACCGGTAGGCAACAGACTGCAAGAAAACCATACCTCGGTCCTTGCCTCGACTGGTTCCCACCTTGAGAGAATCCTAAACACATTTAGTAACGTCGGTCAATTAACGCACTAGTCCACTGTTAACATTTCTAGTTATTTCATTTCCACATTTTGTTTTAACTTCCCATCTTTTAAAATGTCATTATAACACTCCTAACATGTCTTGTATAACCTTATAATATCATTACTAACTTATACCTATCATTAGACACCATTTAAACACCTAAAAACCATGTTTTATAACGGTCCGGGACTTGGTCCCCAACTTAAGACCCGGACCATACACGAACTCTACTCTCGGTTATTTAACATGGGGTGGTCCGGGACTTCATATAGGTCCTAGGTCCCGGACCATTCTAAGCAAATCTCTCTCGGGTGATTTAAAGGGTTGGTCCGGGTCCTTGTATAAGACCCAAGTCCCGGACCCAAATCTGTATACAACTCACGGCCTAATTTGCACCACTGGTCCGGGACATGACCCATGACTTAGGTCCCGGACCCAACCTACAGAATCGACGTACTGCAATTTTTCTAGTCCTGCTGCTTAAGCTCTTTACACCCATCACTTGTATAAACTTCCCAGTACACTCTTATACTCAAAACTTCACCAAATATACACCACATAACAACATAGTGCACAATTTAAATTGCATAGCTCTTAGGCTCTTAAAATGCATAAATCTTAAACACTGAATTTCCACAATATATTTGCCTTTCACCTGCAAAACAACAATACGTATGTCTTTTACTAGCCTCTTTGAGAGCATTTTTCTAAGTCATTTACCATTGGCTCTTTAGGTAGTTTCAGTAGACAACGTAAGTTCATTTTCCAAAGGAATTTTAAGCTATTTTTGGTTAACATAAAACATGGAGGAAACACCATTTTCTTTGAGTTTCCTTACCTTGAAGCAAAGGAGAACAATATACGTAAGAAGATGAACTCAAGCTCCTTCCATGGAGATTCCTCTTGGCACCAAAATGGAGCTCTTGAAGATTTGAAAGGACTAAGTCGAAGAGCTTGGAGAAACTAAGAGATCGGTGGTCTTAGTTTTTGATTTGGACAAGTGAGCAAGAAGTTACAAGGATTTGAAGTTGTATGTTGGTGGTGTGCTGTTCGATCGTGAAAGAGAGAAAGGAAGGGATGGCTACGTGAGACAGCAAGAGGAAATGAAGGGATAAGAAATCACTGATTGTAGTTACTTTTGAAGATATTTCTACGTAAAGCAAATAGTGTTTTTTTAAATACTCACTTATTACTCAATCAATAGCAAGGGTGTGACTCACCTCATGCATAACCGACCCCCATTTAACAAAAGGGGTTAATTAGTCTTTATTGCTCAATTAAATTACATATGTTAACATATATTTCAAACTAGCTTATTTTAGTTACTATTCATAATAACAAGGCACTTTGAAGCGAAATTCTTGATTTCCCATTGATTTAAACTTCCAAATGTGATACTAAATAGTACACATATTAATTAAAGAGTAATGATGGACATTTAGCCATTCAAAACTATTTCAAGAAATTTTCAAAAACGTGCTTTACGACTCATTACAGCACATTTTGTGTTTTAACTTGTTTCCAAGCTCAGTTTTCTTTGGTAATTGATTTAATATATTCATTAATATATATATAAGGTCTTGGTAAGTTTATTAAGTCTTAATCAAGACTATCCCAAGCTTAAAGCATATTTTTGCCCATATTGCCTTTTAGGCAATTATTGTATTTACTATTTATTAAATTATTTACTAATGTTTCTGAGACTCTTTTTAGTCTTAATAATTTATTATTTATGTTTAAACAACTTATTAAGGTTTGGGGTATTTCAATCTACCCCCCTTAAAAGAACTTTGTCCCCAAAGTTCATACTTCCTACATATCTTAAACTCTAAAACATGGGAATCACTTATGAAACAATACTTCCATAACAACATCAACAACATACTTACATAATATCGGACACAAGGTCCTAACACATAACATCTCAGACACAACGGTCTGTAACATAACAATATCACAACATGACATAAACAACAACATAGACAATGTATTCAAATACATGCCGTACACTCATAACTGAAACGGCTCTACCCCCCTTAAAAAGGGGTACGCCCCGTACCCTATACATACAAAACTCTAAGAAGTAAACAACAACGGGTACTTCGCCTTCATCTTATCTTCCAGCTCCCAAGTGGCCTCCTCGACGTCCTGGTTAGACCAGAGGACCTTCACCAGTCGTACAGACTTATGGCGAGTGTCTCGAGTCTTGGTATCCAGAATCCGTACGGGAGTCTCCACTGATCGCATGGTCGGCTCTAAGGTTAGCCTTTCAGGCTGAAGTACATGAGACGGATGAGACATATATTTCTTCAACTGGGACACATGAAATACATCATGTACCTTGCCCAGCTCAGCAGGTAAATCAAGTCTATAAGCTACTGGTCCTATCCGCTCCGTCACAACATAAGGCCCCACATACTTTGGGCTCAACTTGCCTTTCTGGCCAAAGCGAAACACTCCCTTCATGGGGGATACTCTAAGAAACACCTGATCGCCCACGGCGAACTCCAGGTCACGTCTGCGCACATCAGCGTACGACTTCTGTCTATCCTGAGCTGCTTTCATGTTAGCCCGGATCTGGCGAACTTCTGCCTGAACTTGTTCCAGATACTCTGGTCCTATAATGACCGTCTCACTCGACTCATCCCAGCATAATGGTGTGCGGCATGGTCTACCGTATAAAGCCTGGAAGGGAGACATCTTGATCGAAGCATGGTAACTATTGTTGTAACTAAACTCGATCAGATGTAACTTATCAATCCAGCTGGTCTGAAAGTCAAGTGCACATGCACGTAACATATCCTCAAGTGTCTGGATAGTGCGCTCACTCTGACCATCTGTCTGTGGGTGAAACGCCGTACTCAATTTCAGTTCAGTACCCAGTGCTTCTCGTGTGGATCTCCAATACCTCGATAAGAATCTGGTATCTCTGTCAGATACAATCGTTTTCGGTACCCCATGATGTCTTAGAATTTCTCTGTCAAAGAGCTCTGCAAGTCTTGCCACTTTCCAGGTGTCCTTCATCGGTATGAATCGGGCCACCTTGGTCAGTCGGTCAACAACAACCCAAATCATATTCAGACCTCCCCTTGTAGGCGGAAGCCCTACTACAAAGTCCATAGAAATGTCATGGAACTTCCACTCAGGCACTGGCATTGGCTGCACCATACCACCAGGCCGTCGGTGCTCAAACTTGACTTTCTGACAAGTGAGACACCTCAACACATAATCATTCACATCCTTTTTCATGCCAGCCCACCAAAAATAACGTTTCATACCCTTATACATCTTTGAAGCTCCGGGGTGAATCGATGTCGTAGAACAATGGGATTCACTCAGTATGCGCTCCTTCAGCTCAGCGCTACCCTCGGAATACACAGTCGGCCATTAAGCCTAATCAAGTCATCGTCATGGAGTCTGAAGTCGTACTTCTGACCCTCGAATGTCCCATCAAGTTTCTGTCTAATCTCCAACATATACTGATCCGTCATCTGAGCACTCCGCACCTCTTCAACCAAGCTAGTATGAGAGACCAGCGAATGGAGAGAGTGTGCTCGGCGACTCAGTGCGTCAGCTACCACATTTGCTTTCCCCTCTTTGTACTGCAAGTTAATGTCATAATCGTTTAAGAACTCAACCCACCTTCTTTGTCTCATGTTCAACTCCTTCTGAGTGAACAAGTACTTTAAACTCTTGTGGTCGGAATAGATTGTCACACTTACCCCATACAAATGATGTCGCCATATCTTCAGTGCGAAGACAATGGCACCCAATTCTAAATCGTGGGTAGGGTAGTTCTCTTCGTGTTTCTTCAGCTGTCGGGAGGCGTATGCTACGACCTTCCCGTGTTGCATCAACACACAACCCATACCCTTACCTGATGCGTCGCAATAGACCTCAAAACCATCTGGACCGTCTGGTATAGTCAGGACTGGTGCAGATGTCAGAGCATCTTTAAGCTTCTGAAAAGAAATCTCACAGTCTTCTGTCCACTCGAATGGAGCATCCTTCTTCATCAAGGAAGTCATCGGCTTCGAGACACTGGAGAAGTCCTCACAAATCTCCTATAATATCCTGCCAGACCGAGGAAGCTCCGGATGTCGGTAACTGTCTTCGGCCTAGGCCAGGTGCGTACTGCATCTATCTTTGCCGGATCAACAGCGATCCCGGCCTCAGAAATCACATGGCCAAGAAAAGAAACTTGGTCCAACCAAAATTCACACTTAGAAAATTTCGCATACAACTGATTCTTCCTCAATGTCTGTAACACATCCCTCAGGTGACTTTCATGCTCACCTCTTGATTTCGAATACACAAGTATGTCATCGATGAAGACTACCACTGACTTGTCCAACTGATCTTGGAACAAGCGGTTCATTAGGTCCATGAACTTAGCTGGTGCATTGGATAAACCGAACGGCATAACCGTAAACTCATAGTGTCCATATCTGGTTCTGAACGCTGTTTTCTCAATATCACTGTCCTTAACTGCAATCTGATGATAACCTGATCGTAGATCTATCTTGGAGAACACTGATGCTCCTCTCAACTGATCAAATAAGTCGTCGATGCGTGGTAAAGGATAACGGTTCTTCACCGTAACTGCATTCAGCTCTCGATAGTCAATACAAAGGCGGAGGCTACCGTCCTTCTTCTTCACGAAGAGGACCGGCGCTCCCCATGGTGAAACGCTAGGGCGAATGAATCCCTTGTCAAGTAGGTCTCTTAGCTGCTCCTTGAGCTCAATCATCTCTGCTGGAGCCATACGATAGGGCGCCTTCGCTATTGGTCCGGTGCCCGGAACCAAATCAATCTCAAACTCAACTTCCCGTGCTGGCGGCATGCCCGGCAGTTCCTTAGGAAATACATCAGGAAACTCCGACACTACCGGCACATCTGGGCTAAACTCTGGGTCTCTCTCTATGTCCTGGACATAGCAAAGGTATACATCATTCCCTCGTCGTAGTTCATGATACATAGCCATGGCGGTGATGATCTGAGTCGAAGGCTCCCTGGGCCTCTGGCGGTATGATATAGTAACCCCAGACGGACTCCGAAGAAGCAGTCGATGCTCGGCACATAGGATTCTGCCCTTGTACCGCTCCAACCAGTTCATCCCGATAATCACATCAAAACCAAGTCCATCGAACTCTATCAAGTCGATTGGAAACTCCTCATCTCTGATTCGTATAACAACACCTCGGTGATAGCGGGCACACCTGATCCGCTCTTTCGACGGGAGAGTGACTAGAAAGTCAGGCATCTCTTCACCGTCTAACCCCAGCCTCTTCGCAAATGACAGCGAAATAAATGTGTGTGAGGCTCCAGAGTCGAACAAGATCGATGCATCCACGCCATTGACTGGGAAGGTACCGGTGAGGATTGTGCCGCTTTTGCCGGCTTCTGCTTCATTACAGACACTCAGTATTCCTCCCGTTCCGAGTGCACAGCCTGATTATTGGCAAACTCATAAGTATATAGTAACAGCACGGTTCACATATTTCAAAACAACTCCACTTATTTATTAACATTCTCTTCACTTCATAAGTTGGTTTACACTGCTGACACAATTAACACATAATACATCCCCAACATTCACTGGTTTAACACATTACAATATTACACAGGGCTAAAACTGTCTGAAGGTCAAATTCAAACGTCCAGGTTTCATGTGTGTGGCATTGATCACTGTCGAAGGTGCGGTATTCAGTTTGATCTTCTTGATACCGTGGTATAACATCCTTGACTGCCCACCCATGATTAACACATCTCCTGATTTCAGTATCAGCTTCTTTGCGAGGTCACCACGCTTCTGCTCGCCGTACATAAAAACTGCGGTATCACCAATGGACCAAGACACCACGGGTACTCCCTTACGTAGAGACTCGGGTGACTCGTCCTTATCTTGGTGTAAACCTAAGCGTCCTCCTTTTTGGTAGAAGTTCACAACACATAAATCTGCTTTCACACTTGGTATTGAATCAGATTCAACTTGCTGAGCAATTCCCACGGCGTGGTTAACGACCGCGAGGAACTCCTCAGGTATACTTGGTACAGTTGCTCCATCCTCAGCTCGCTTGTTTTGATATGACTTGGTGTAAGGATTCCAGTCCTTACCCATGCACATCATCTTCAATTTCATTTTTGACCCACTCGGGTATTCGGGTGTGTAGAAACCTCCTGGTGCTGTTCCCAGTTCGTCGCATCGTCGGATGATGTGGATTTGTGCTTCCGGTGTCAGGTATCCATTTAAAAGTATCATACCTGGCTGGATGACCTGACATTGCTCCATTGGAAAGTCGGTGATGTTGATGGCGGTTTCTTCAGGGCTTGGTGTGGGCGGGATTGGATAGCAAATATTGAAGGTTCCTAGATTTAAATTACCTAGTTTAGGTGACTTTCACATCATACTTTAAATTTTTACTCACATGGTAATACACTTAGACTCACTAACACGCATGTATGTAATGCGGTATACAATCACTCATTTCATTTAATGGTTTAGGCGGTACCTGGTCTAGAAGAGGGTTCTGCTGCCTCAGACCGGTCCACCACATTCAGGGCGGCCTTGTTGGATCCCGATCCCTTCCCCTTCTGGGCATCAGTATACCTCTGGTCGGTAGGTGGCTGATTAGCCGCTTGGGCCTTCGGTAATCGCAACGGCCTTACCCTTCCACTGTCCCCTAGGCTTGTATTTCTGCCATTCGGGTTCTGGAAGCACTCGTAGTCACGATGCCCCATCTTCTTGCAGAATCTGCACTGCACATCATTTCCCTTGCAGTCCTTGCCGGGGTGGTCACCGTTGCACCACTTACAGTAATAGTGGCGCTCCGGTCCAGAGCCCGTGCTAGCTGCTAACACATCACACATTCAGTACACACTTTTCATTATAACATCACACACTTAAACTCATTGTTCAGAATTAACTAGTTACCCTTGAATGGCTGAGAGCGCAGGGGCTTAGCCGCATAGGCATAAGTGGTGAGCTGCAATGGCTCCTCAGCAGTGGTGGTCTGGGCCTGGCCCTTGCCACCCTGTTGCTGTCCTTTCTGGGGTTGAGGGTATGGCTTTTTCTTCTTTCCACCCCCAAACCCTTGCGTGCTTTGACCCTCGCTCGTGGCCTTGCGCTTAAGCGCATTTTCCTCGTCCCTAAGACGGACGGTGATCTCAACTATTGCAGCGGCATGATAGCACTCCTGCAAAGTAGTATATCCACTTGGCCCCATGCCATAGCGTAGGCGGTAGCTCAATCCGTTGTAGAAACGGTTCACTAGGATTCGGTCTGAGTAACCCAGATGGTAACAGGTGGATAAGTCCGATGAAGGCTGAGTAGTACTCATCTACCGACATCTTATCCCCTTGCCTCAGATTGTCCAGCTCTAGGCGCTTAGCCTCTTGCACATGTATCGGGTAGTACTTCGCTCGCAGCAGAGCCGTGTACTCCCTCCACTGAAAGGTCGGGTCAGCAACTCTGCCTTCCCTTACTAGCTTCCACCAGGTCTGTGCCGAACCCTTCAGGTAGTAAGCGGCAAGACGAACCTTGACCTCCTCAGGCACATTCAAGGTCTCGTAGGCGGTCTCCATCTCAGAGATGTATGCCTCCAGCTTACTAGGGTCGGTCTCCCCTCCGAATGACGGCGGTCTCAAATCAGCCAACGCCTTGACCCAGTTGGTCTCTCTTGGCGGTGGCGGTGGTGGTGGTTGAACTCCGGGCTGTTGCCCCTGCTGCACCGCAGCTACTAACTGTGGGACCATCTGGGTTACGGCGGCCGCAACAGCATCGGCCATAACTTGCGCCGTAGGGTTCTCTCCCTGGTCCCCAGTTTCATCAGTACCGCGTCCGCGGCCTCTACCACGTGGTCTACCTGACATCTGAATTCACACAAACATTTATTAGCAACATGCTTACACACTTATCGGTCCAACGGTTGTAGTGTCTTCCCGATTCCAAGGTATTTCCACACTTAGTTAGTGTTTAACCTATCCATAACTGTTCACTTTAGTAACTATTGCTAGATTTCCTAACTCGGTATTTACCTAAGCTCGGTATTCTTGTCATCAGAGCGATACTTCGCTCTGATACCACTTTTTGTAACACCCCTACTACGTACTTAATAAATATTGGAATCGCAGCGGAATATGAACAACTAAACAGTAACTAAACGATTGGTGCTACAACGCCGTCAACCACCCACGTGGTTAACAAGGCTGAATAGATACAAGTGTACCGGTCTGATGATCAGACTCCCGAGCATAGAACTAAAACCATAAGTACATACACACATAACCGAGTATTTAACTTACAACCCATAATTATACACTGTCACTGTAACCTTCCATTGTGCACTGTCGATAACTGAAATACATATTGCCACGGGAGCACAGGCGCATCCCGGGCCAACATCCAAAGGTACTCAAAAGTAAACTACATCCTGGGATCTAGAGCCACTCCGCTTCTTCGATCCTCATCCTGCAGTAAAAGAAATATGGATCCCCCGAGGGGGTCAGCAACCCTTGGCTGGTATGGCTAACGCGCAGCCCATCGGCTACCGGGATACGCGCAACCAATTGTCATGATGACATGGCATTCATTTTACACAATAACATCATATATACAATAGCATAGCAAGAATATCGCATAGCAAATAACTTCACAATAACACACAAGAACGAATCCTTTTAGGAAACGAACCAACAATGTTAGATCACATTGAGAGCATAGAGGATGTTGCCATACTCATACTAAGCTCGTTACATAACTCATCACCGTCATTTAGAACTGAACGGATAACTTAAACACCAGGCGTGTCGGATATAGTGATCCCAAGCACACCGAATAAACATAGTATGCCCCTGTGGCCCGACGTGAGTCAGTAAAATAGCCTTGGATAAGCTAAAGGGAAGATTGAAACCAAATTGGAAAACAACCTAAACATACAAAGAGAATCGAACCGGTAAATGACATCGACTCCCATACTCACACGCGTGGCCGGAACTACCGGACTCCTCACTTCCCCGTTAGCACTTGTTAGTAGTACAACATTGCACCAATACACAGATCACAATCAAGTGTTTAAGTCTTGTTAGACACACACAAGGGAAATGAGTCGCATCTCAACAACATATAATATAACAACTGTAAACTCATTACATGACTTAAGTCTTACAAAGTCATAAACACACAGAAAACAAACAACACACAAGCCGGTGTAAACCGGTAGGCAACAGACTGCAAGAAAACCATACCTCGGTCCTTGCCTCGACTGGTTCCCACCTTGAGAGAATCCTAAACACATTTAGTAACGTCGGTCAATTAACGCACTAGTCCACTGTTAACATTTCTAGTTATTTCATTTCCACATTTTGTTTTAACTTCCCATCTTTTAAAATGTCATTATAACACTCCTAACATGTCTTGTATAACCTTATAATATCATTACTAACTTATACCATCATTAGACATCGTTTAAACACCTAAAACCAGTTTTATACGGTCCGGGACTTGTCCCCAACTTAGGTCCCGGACCATACACGAACTCCTCTCGGTCTTTTATGGGGTGGTCCGGGACTTCATATAGGTCCTAGTCCCGGACCATTCTAGCAAATCTCTCGGTGATTTAAGGGCTGGTCCGGGTCCTTGTATAAGACCCAAGTCCCGGACCCAATCTGTATACAACTCACGGCCTAATTTGCATACTGGTCCGGGACATGACCCATGACTTAGTCCCGGACCAACTACAGAATCGACGTACTCGCATTTTTCATGTCCTGCTGCGTAAGTCTTTACACCCATCACTTGTAAACTTCCCAGTACACTCTTATACTCAAAACTTCACCAAATATACACCACATAACAACATAGTGCACAATTTAAATTGCATAGCTCTTAGGCTCTTAAAATGCATAAATCTTAAACACTGAATTTCCACAATATATTTGCCTTTCACCTGCAAATACAAACAGCAATACGTATGTCTTTACTAGCCTCTTTGAGAGCATTTTTCTAAGTCATTTACCATTGGCTCTTTAGGTAGTTTCAGTAGACAACGTAAGTTCATTTTCCAAAGGAATTTTAAGCTTTTTGGTTAACATAAAACATGGAGGAAACACCATTTTCTTTGAGTTTCCTTACCTTGAAGCAAAGGAGAACAATATACGTAAGAAGATGAACTCAAGCTCCTTCCATGGAGATTCCTCTTGGCACCAAAATGGAGCTCTTGAAGATTTGAAAGGACTAAGTCGAAGAGCTTGAGAAACTAAGAGATCGGTGGTCTTAGTTTTGATTTGGACAAGTGAGCAAGAAGTTACAAGGATTTGAAGTTGTATGTTGGTGGTGTGCTGTTCGATCGTGAAAGAGAGAAAGGAAGGGGATGGCTACGTGAGACAGCAAGAGGAAATGAAGAATGAAGAAATCACTGATTGTAGTTACTTTGTAGATATTTTACGTAAAGCAAATAGTGTTTTTTTAAATACTCACTTATTTACTCAATCATTAGCAAGGGTGTGACTCACCATGCATAACCGACCCCCATTTAAAAAAGGGGTTAATTAGTCTTTATTGCTCAATTAAATTACATATGTTAACATATTACAAACTAGCTTATTTTAGTTACTATTCATTAACAAGGCACTTTGAAGCGAAATTCTTGATTTCCCATTGATTTAAACTTCCAAATGTGATACTAAATAGTACACATATTAATTAAAGAGTAATGATGGACATTTAGCCATTCAAAACTATTTTCAAGAATTTTCAAAAACGTGCTTTACGACTCATTAAAGCACATTTTGTGTTTTAACTTGTTTCAAGCTCAGTTTTCTTTGGTAATTGATTTAATATATTCATTAATATATATAAGGTCTTGGTAAGTTTATTAAGTCTTAATCAAGACTATCCCAAGCTTAAAGCATATTTTTGCCCATATTGCCTTTTAGGCAATTTATTGTATTTACTATTTATTAAATTATTTACTAATGTTCTGAGACTCTTTTTATCTTAATAATTTATTATTTACTGTTTAAACAACTTATTAAGGTTTGGGGTATTTCAATGACATAAGTCGAGGAAAAATAGATTCGAAGGGTAATAAAAGTAATTCAAACCTGGAAAATCTTTTATTACCAAGCCCCTAAACCTGAACTCATACTTTTCCAAGTTTACTTAGGTTAAAACTTAGATGACGACTCATAATAGGTTATAGTGGGCTAACTTAGGTTATAATAGCTATCGTTTTATAACATAGTTGTTAAGCTTATGTTATAAGTGGACCTAGAACATAATCAAACCATAATCATAAGATAAGGTTCAAAACACCGGGCGCACAAGGTTGTGAATGGTAGTATAGTGGATCGAGTGTCACGCGGTGAGTGGATGTGTTTTGTCGTTCCGCATGAGCGTGGAATCTATTCAGCGTATTATTAGTTTAGTAAATGTACATAAATATATACATAGAAAGTGAAGTAAGTTTTGAGGTTTTTGTGATTTTGGTTGATAAAAGGAAAGGAAATAAAAAAATAAAACTAAGCTAACTAACTAAGATAGATGGTCCTCGGGATGGATCTTTGTCCTTTTCACCGTTAACCACCAATTGTTGATTCATTAAACAACAGGAACACTTATTTAACTGATAGCCAAATCATGGTCATACTAATCCTAACCAATTGAGTCGGAACTCGACAGATCATCCAAGTACTGGATCAATTGATAGCATTAAGCACAAGTTTCCCCAAGTTGCAATGAAATCTATCTCATAATCACTTTGACAAATTACATGGGTTTAGTTCCCTTGGTCTAGGTTTCTATCTCAAGATCTTATGTTAATAAACACACTAATGCTAAACTAATCGGCAACCTAGAACTTGTCCCAAGATCTAATATTGACAAATTCAGAGCAAAACCAACCAATTCAACACAAAGATAACAAATTAAGCAAGACCCTAAGCAAATCTCCAAAATAAGTTGACATGATTAAGAGCTATAAATGCTCAAAAATCATTATACATTAAGACCAAGAACTACAATAAAGCTACAAAAGAGTTCAATAATCAACAATGAAGTTTTAGGGATTTGGGGGGCAAAATCCCCATCCCCATGTATAAGGAGGTTATTCCTTTATTAGAGCACAAATAAGAGAAAGGGAAGAAGAAATAATCATGAGAGGTTGAAGATGAGCTTCTATAGAAGAGGAGCTTCTTCTCCTTTTCCTCTTCTTTATTCTATTCTTTTATCTTATTTTCTGTGTTATTGCCCTCCCTCACTTTTCTCTTCTTTCTCCCTTTTAATCTGCATAATTTTCTGGATTTGGCGAGGTGTCCAGGCCTGCGTTTGGGTATGAAGACCCAGACCAAACCATCGTAGTGCGTTTCTAGACACTCTTTTCTTGCGTCCGGACCAGCTACCCCGTACGCTCTCTAAAACTCTAGTTCGGGTATGTGTACTCGAACTACACTCAAAGGTTGGCAGACGGCCCCGGTCATTTCGTTAAATGGTCAGTAGCTTCATCCAGAGGTTTGTCAACACATGTTTGAAGTTATAGTTTAGAGTAGAACTCCTTCGTTTTGGCTCCCATTTTAGATCTGCTTGCTCCCATGCGTTCCTCCTTTTGTCTACTTTGCTCTTAGCTTAGTTATCCTTATGCTCAATAAATGTGTAAGAACGCCAATAAAACAAAACCTAAAGGAAAACTAAATAAAGTGAAGAAATTAGCGTGTTAAACATTGATAAAGTACATGAAATAAACCCCTAATACATGCTCATTTATACAATTATCAATGGACAATGTCCAATTTTATTTTGCTTCACATCCAGCAAGGACCTTTTGTGGTTGGTGTGTTACGGACTTGAGATGGATAGTTGCATTGTTTCTTTACAATATTGGGACTGCAAGGGGATTGAATTCTTAGGGTGCATTTCACGATGATTCCCCCTCACTTAACTTGGGATTGATTTATGATGGTACATATCTGCGATTGGGAGTAGCTAGGAGGGTTGATAGATATATTTTGTTGCTAGTCTAAAGAAATTCATGATGCTTAGATAATCAGTCTTTATGTAGTTAGTTGTTTAAGTTTCGGATTGCTCATGCAACTTCCATGGTGGAATATGTTGGGAATAGCAGTTAGATATTCAAGTATACTTTGTTTCTATGGTGTCCAATATCAATTTTGTGGTTGTGTTGGTTGTTATCTTAGTCTGTATCTTGAACTCTAAGTTATCTTGATTCTAATAAAGTAATAGTTGTTTGTTTAAAAAAAACTCATATCACTATCTCAAATAAAAGATGTATAGATATGAACAAGTTAGCTATATATATCTACATGTAATTAAGTTTTCCCAACTGTTCTTGTCATTTCAAATGTACCTTTATTTTCACCTATGCGGTGCCAAAATGATGGTAGCATGTATCATAATTCGTTTACGAAACAAGTGGTGTATTAGATTAGATAAAGAGATTCAAGCCTAAGAGGAACTAGCAGAAAACAAGAGTGAATGCTCCCCGAACTAGGTAAGGACTTATCCAAGGAAACCACTTAGAGAAACCAGTTTCTCATGGGGAGTTGCATAGTAGCATAAATCCAGCCAAAGGTTACCATGCTCAACGTGAGCGAAGAACTAAAGAGCAAACATCAGTAGAGAGGGCAAGACGCCAAGACACTATTAAACAAGACTAGGTAAGATACAAACAAAACTGGATGATGAACATAAGCTAGATACATAACAGAGCTAGACATAGGACATAGATCAACCTCGGATAGAGCCAAACATATAGCAAACCAACTGAAACCCACTAGATGAGGGCCAGTAACCGGTGAAAAAAGGTGTGGGACCAAAATCTTCGAGCTCAAAGATGGTGAGGACCTGGATTACGATGAAGTGGCCTAGCCAATCGGGTTGTGTGGGCCAGCCCTTCTCGAGCTCTTCATGGATCGAAAGATCAACCACTAGCTTTGGGATCTGTTTACACTTTTTAGAGTTTGGTCCCCCTACATCAGGTGTATGTCTAGCCAGACAGCGCTTCCTTCTGACAGTAAACGCTGAAGGCTCCTCCATCTTTAGTCTCACGGAGAATCCATTGGAGCTCAAGGGGCTCTTAGGCTTTGAGGAAGGCCCCTTATTAGAGCTCAGATTTCAGGAACTAGCAACATAGTTGCTAGCTGGGCCCATAGCCCCAATCTGCCCCTGCTTTAAACACCTCATCCATTCTAGGATTGGTCCATCTAGGTTCAACTGGCGGGGATCTTTTCACCAACCCGCACGCATGCTTCCATGCTTCACTGTTTTCCTTGTCAGCGAATAGGGAACCAGATTTGAAGCCAAGACCCGAAGCCATGACCCATAACGAACACCCCCTCTACATCCCTCTAATTATAGCACTTCTTGGTTGGATGTATGAACAAGCCACAACAAAAGCAGATTGCTGGCATCCTTTACTATGTAACCCAAAGGATAGTGTCCTTCCCTTCAAAAGAAACCATGACAGACCTTAGGACTGGTTTGAGGATATCAAGAAAGACCTTGATCCTCATGAAGTCTCCACCAACTCGCTCCTCTTCCTCACCGTACTCTAGGAAGCATCCGAATTGATTGCCTAGTCACTTGGCAAATTCCTTGTGCTAGGGACTTCATGAACCCTGACCACACATGGGAACCATGGTAAAATCATGGTTGCATGGTGCCTTCCTCTTGTCAATTCGTTGGGAGACAAGCAAAATGCCTTTGCAGCACCATGGCCCCGATGTAGAACTACATGCACCAGATCCAGCCTTTAGAACTCGAAAAGTATGAGGGTCTTCTCAATAGTACGAATCTTAAATCACCATCGAATTGTGAGGCTCTACCCAGGGTGTGCTCCATTATGTGAATATCTACCCTTTTGAAGGAGAACAATTTGCAGAGCAGGCATCGAGCAAAGGGGATTGCCTGATCACTGTCATCCAGGCTTCGCAATTTGCATGTCGGTGGCAAGCTCTTCATCCTTTGTAAGTGAGAGTCCGCGCACCGGGAGGAGAGATCTTTCATAGATGAGTGGAAGTTCTCATTTGCCATTGCTTAAGGAACAAAAAAAGAATAGAATGTGGACACCAAAGAGAGGTGGGCTGGAGGGTAAAGACACGCATACCAAATGGAGAATAGCCAAAGACAAGCAGGGAAGAGGGTAAATGTGAGAATTGAAACATAAACAGATAAAAAAGTGGATGAACAAGTGAAAATAGAGACCAATAGACTAATGTCAGTGCTCTGTCGAAGGGAGGCCTTTAACATGTTGTTTTTTAAAAGTAATCATTGTATTAAGCTGAGCAAAGAAGCGTTACATATTCCGGAATGTCATCCGGACCCCATGAGCAAAGTTTTAAGAGCAACGTGCATGGTTAGAAGTGAATGCGCCGACATGTTATCTAGTCTAGATATGTAAGACCATTGAACATCGTTAAATGTAGTAATATGCTTAGATAATCAATGAAGGATATCCAAAGTCAACTGTGGTAGTGTGGAATTGGCACCAGTACTAAGATAGTCCGAGATTGATTTGCAATCCATCAAAAATCATATATGTGTAATCCCCATCGATAGTGCAACCTGAATTCCTGCTTCCACTGCCAAAGCTTTTGCATCTGTAGGATTATACACTCCCCTTTGTCCATTGATTCCAGCAAGCATTAAGATGTTGTGATGTTAGCCAACATAGCCATAGCCCAAACGGCCTTCCCGATCAACACTTGCATCAACTATTAGTTCAAACCAATCTGGATAAAGTTCACGATGCCTTTGTAATGCTGTAGTGGATGTCGGAGCAAAGGAAGTAGAACGTTGGACAAAGCTATCTGCTTGACACCAACCATGAGCAAAACTGTGTGTGCGGCCGAAAGTGAATTCACATCGGGCATACCACAAACGCTAGAAAGTTCCACAATTGTTTGAAGACAAGGCTTTTCATACTCCAGACATGGATGGAGGAACCAATCCTTCAGTCCTTGGTCAGTATTAATTGATTGCGGTGGAGATAGGTGCAGCATGTACCAATATTGAGACACGTGAGAACAAGTAACAAAAGCATGAAGTAAAGTCTCCGGCTTACCACATTCCTTACAAGCTACATCAACACCGCCTTTGATGCGATCGAAGATTACTGTTTTTGTTGGAATAAATCCTGCTAGGATTTTCCATCCGAATAATTTGATCCTAGGGGATAACTCAGTAGACCACAAACGTTTACATGCCTTACCAAGAACTGGAGAAGAAGAGCTACACATAGTCTTGTTGTGACGAGCTTGTAAATCCGCATGGTAAGCAGTTTTAACCGTGTAGAACCATTTATCAGCTTGTGGGTATTGAGAATTATTAGGTAGGGTAGTTGGGAGTGGAATATCCAAGATAAGTGCCATATCATCTGGGGGAAACCATGCACGTATGAGTTTGACATTCCATGTTGAATCAGAATTAATAAGTGTGGCCACTGAGGCATATTGGCGAATGGTGGGTGGGATTAACCAAACAAAAGGCTGACCCCTCAATTTGTGTGTTATCCAGTGATCAGTAATTCTTGTGGTTGTACCAGAAAGAATTTCCTTCCTTGCGCCTAGCTCAATCAGATCGCAAACACTAAGCAAAGCCTTCTAAAGAGGACTAGCAACAGGAGCTTGCATAAGGGGGCACGAGTAAGATATTTTGCAGTAAAGAATTTGGACAGCAATGTAGAAGGTTGTGTGAGGATTCGCCATAATTGTTTAGCAAGAAGTGCTCGATTGAAACACCTTAAATCGTGAAAACCCAAGCCTCCTACGTCTGTTGATTTGCACAAATATTCCCACTTCTGCCAGTGTATGGTAGTCTGTGTTGTGGAACTCCCCCACCAAAACCTTGCTATTAATTGTTGTATTTATTTAAGCAAGCTACGGGGTAAGAGAAAAACCGACATGATATATGCGGGAATGGATTATAGGATTGATTTTATCAACACTGTCCTTCCAGCTTGGGAAACCTTATGACTCCAATATTGGATGCATTTTCTAACTCTATCCTTGATATAACTGAATATGGATGTGCGATTCTTGCCCAGTGAACTTGGGAAGCCGAGATAAAGGCCAAAGTTTGTAACTTCACGTGTGCCTAAGATATGAGACACACTAATCTTGATCAGACGTGCAAGATTCCTGGAAAACATAACTCCTGACTTGTCCAAATTAATGCACTGGCCCGATGATTGTTTAAATTCTTCTAGTGTTTCACAAAGAACTGATGCATTCTGATCTGTGGCTGCCCCGAGGATAACACAATCATCTGCGAAAAGTAAACTAGTAATTAGAGCAGGAAGATTGTGCTTTTGATAACCTTTATAGAGACCCACATCATGAGCTAGATTAAGTGATGAGCTCAAAACTTCCATACAACAGATGAATAGGAATGGTGACTGGGGGTCCCCTTGCCTTACACCTCTGTGTGGGTGAAAAACTGGGCCTGGATGACCATTAATAAGGACTGAAGATGTAACAGTTGTAATACATTTGTGGACTAAAGCTATCCAAGAAGGATGAAAACCCATACTGGATAGAACCTGAATTATAAATGACCATTCAAGTTTGTCGAAAGCTTTGGACATATCCACTTTGAAAGCAAAATGACCGCGTAGCTTGGCTTTGGTAGTTCGCATTTCATGTAATATTTCATTACCATGATTTGATCTGATATAAGCCGGTCTCTCAAAAAGCTGCCTGATTTTCTTAAATTACATAGGGCATAACTGAAGTAATACGATTAACTAAGACTTTGGAAATAACTCGGTATATGGTATTACATAATGAAATAGGCCTGTAGTTCTTAATAGAGATAACTGAAGATTTCTTAGGAATAAGAGCAACATGGGTGTGATTGATATCCAAAGGTAAAGCCTCTGTGTTTAAAAATGCAAGGGCAGTATGCAAGAAATCCTCCCCTACAACTGGCCAAAAAGCATGAAGAAAATGGCCATTTATACCATCTAGGCTGGCGCTTTACCAGGGTGCAACTGATTGAATGCCTGTATAACCTCCTCCCGAGTATAAGGCAAGCCCATGGAATCGTAACTGGATTGTGGAACTCTTCCTTCAACACAAGATAGAAGATGTTGATTGGGTTGTGGCATAGTGGATGTGAATAAGTTAACAAAAAAGGAACGGGTTACGTGCTCAATTCCATTCGAGGAGGATGTGGGGCAAGAGAATCAGAATATAGTGAGTGAATTGCATTATACCTAGATCGCATGGTGTGTCTGGCAAAGAAAAAGGTTGAGTTCTTATCCCCAGCAAGTAGCCAAGATTGACGGGCTCGTTGATGTAATCGTTGTTCCTCCTTTAATAACAAAGAGTCTAAAAAGTGGCATAGAATCTTCCATCTATCAAGGTGTACCTGAGTGGCTGGTGCAGAAGCAATGACGTCAATGTCTCTTGGTCTGTGCAATCAACTTCCTCTCAATCCAGATTTGTTTTGTACCCCATTTGCGTAAACATTCACCACAAAGCTTTACCTTGGACATATAATCAGTGCTATGATTTTGCCCAGACAGTGTGTGCAGTTTGTTTACAGAAAGGATGGTCAATCCAGTAATTCTCGAATTTAAAAGGTTTGGGGCCGCATTTTGTTGAAGGATAAAACACCAACTTTATGGGCTTATGGTTTGATCTGGCCCAAGGAAGATGTATGTTGTGCGCAGAGGGAAATTGGTGCAGCCATTGATCATTGCAAAGAAACCTATTTAATCTACGTTTTACATTAAGGTGCATGCGTGCTCTGTTAGTGTAAATAAACTGCGAACCTTTGTATCCCAGATCCTGTAGATGACACTCATTGAGGCATTGATGAAAGGCAAGCATGGCAGATCTTTGTGGGGTTCCTCTACCCTTGTGTTCTGAATCACACAAGATTTGATTAAAATCACCACCTAAAATCCAAGGACCAGACCATTGCACATTCAAGTAATGTATCCATGTTTTCCATTTCAAGTTGTGTTCTGACCAACCGTACACCCCCGTAATTCTTCATCTTAAACCCGCAGGAGCCAAAATAAGGCAATCTACATGCCGACTAGAAAAGAAAAGCAAAGTTACATCATATTTTGGATCCAAAAGAAAGCCACACCAGCCTTTCTACCTACGCTATCCCCAGCAACCCAACGAAATTGTCTAAACTTAGCAACTACTCGCTTCATCTCAAAAGAAGACAACTTGGTTTTTGCTAAAAACAAAAAGGTAGGACACTCCGTCATTACCAACTCCCTAACTTAACGAACTGCCGCAGCTAAACCAAGCCCACGACAGTTTGCCACTACAAATGACATTATGTTGGGCAACCCTGGGCTTCCCCTAGAGCCGCCTGAGATGATCCACCGAATTCCTCACCCTTGCCCTTCTTATAAACCTCATCCATATTAGCAAGCTCACGGAGCTGAGCCTTTGTTGAAGATGTAGGAACAACATCTATCTTACACTTCCTCCCATTAGTGGAAACAGGAGAAGCAGGAAGACACTAGCTTGATCAGTAGTAACCGCAGTACCAGCATCCAGAAGAACATCAGTAGTAATATGCTGAACAAATTGAGTAGGGGGACCTGGTGGAATTTCCCCTTCCTCCAGAGCATCAGTTTGAGTCTCCTCTACTCCTTCTGCAGCAGCCAGATCCATTTTTTCATCAGTTGCGTTATGTGGAACAGAAGCAGGGGCAGAGGCGGAGTACGCATCTCTAAACAATCGACATCAGCCTCTGGTACATCATGTTTTGGGCGACCTGTACTAGAAAAACCTGCCTTAAGCCATAGCTCGTGGTTGAGTTCATCACAGGTAGCTTCAGTTCTATAAGGGCAGTCTCAGACAACATGCGGAAATCACCCACAGAGGAAACACAAGTTGGGAAGACACTCATAGGTTTGGCGAAGTATAGTAGGTTTCCCCCAATAGAAATCTTAACGAAACACAAAAGGGGTTGGGTGGCGTCGATGTTAACCTTGATACGCATGAAAGAACCTGGTTGTCTTCGATCAAGAGCCATGTATTCGAGAAAGATACCAATACGGTCTCCAATTCTTCAAGCAAAAGTAGGTGTCATGAAGTATAGCGGGACATCATGCAGACGAACCCAAAAAGGCGCCCAGCGAAACTCATGTTCTCTTGGAGCTTTAGTATGGTCGACCCTTGCTAAAATGATAAGGCAACCGCCATACGTCCACGGGCCACGATAGAGAACATCGAAAACACGCTCTTCATCAGGAAGATCAAAGAGGAAGAGGCCCGCTCCCAGATTGCGCACTCCCAATTCATATTCACACTTCAAGGCTTTGGACAATTTACTCTCTAGCAGCTTAACAACAGAGCGAGCAATTCAGAAATTACCAAACATCGAGCACTGGAAGTTGCGAGTTAGGTTGGACTGGGCTAGGTCGTCGACTTCCAAAGAACTCTCTTCAGCAGCTGTCAGGGATAAACCAACACATTGATTCGCTAGAGCGTCGACTCGAGAGGAAGATGCAGCCATAGCTAGGGGATGGTTGTTGAAATTGTTAAAGGAAAGTAAGTAAGTGTAAGGGAAGACAGTTGAGGAAAACGGTAGTTCGCAAACTGCCTTTTTAATATGAAAACATGGGAGGAAGATTTAAAACCATGGAGGATTAGGGCAATAGGGGGTAATGATGGGCATGCAATAGTAGGGGTGTCAAAATCGGGTTTTGGGTCGGGTTGAGCTCAACCTAAACCCGACCCGAAAATGGTTTAGGTCAACCCGAACCCGACCCAAACCCTAAACGGGTTATATTTCTTCAACCCGAACCCGCAGTAGGTTGACCCGAACCCAACCCGCTTTTAAAAAAAATTATTTTATTTTTAAAATTTTAGATTATTTAATAATAAATATAATATTTTAATATTAATTAATTATATATACTATTTTATCATATTTTGTTGACTAAATGTTTATTAGCTATAAACTAATCATTAAACACTAATATAATCATTAATATAACATATTTTCTATCCTGAAGCGGGTTTCAATGATCCAACCCGAACCCAACCCGCAAATCTTTTCGGGTCAAAATCTCAATCCGAACCCGGCTTTTTACAGGTCGGTTTCGAGTCGGTTTTCGGATTCGGGTCAAGATTGACATCCCTATGCAATAGAGTGAAAGATGGTGTTTAGAGATTGAGATGACGTGTTGAGAACTGCAAAGGGTGTGGCTAAGTAGTAAGTAAGAAAAACCCACTCCACTAGGAAAATTGTCTTGTTTTGAAGAAAGTTGAGCATTGCTGCTTCGTTTAAAAGGAAGTATAAGCTCAGATGCGCTATATTCTCCTCGCAAAGATCGGAAGCTGTGATGAATTTGATTATCACATTGAGCGCAGATCTCATCACCGCTTTGTGATATTACACTGCTTCGTATCAGTTAATTAATGAAAAAATAGACGATGGATTTCAATGTGGGAGAGACTACAAACTACAACAAAAAGCCACACAGTAGCAGCATACATAATAAACGCATATTAGGACCGATGCGCGCAAACTATCTTCTTCTCTCATATTGGCATCATGGGATTGGGAACAAAAATACTGGAAAGACATTTTCTTTTAAACTTTCATTTTGTATATAATTTTAGAGTAGGGTCATTTTACGAGATACTATTTCATTAACGGGCTAGAAATTCAAACTAGAGACCGGTACTACTATGATCCCGAAAGAGATTCGTCTCGCGTTTAAACACCGTCGGACCATATGTGACGACCACCACCTTTCCTATCCCGCTTCCCGCCTAGCTCTCTTTTGCAGTCCTCGCCGCTTCTTTTCTCCTCCTCCGACTGTCTTTTGGAAAGACTGGAGAGATAAGGGAATTATTCCGATGGGATGGAGAAAAAGAAATATAAATACCTTTGTCGCTTTTTCCTCCGTCAATCCCTTCGAAATGTTGGAGTGTTGCTTCTTTAATCTATC
The DNA here is from genome assembly GCA_023374045.1 of Limonium bicolor. Lineage (NCBI taxonomy): Eukaryota > Viridiplantae > Streptophyta > Magnoliopsida > Caryophyllales > Plumbaginaceae > Limonium > Limonium bicolor. The sequence goes on from CM041778.1 coordinate 382,229,992, forward strand.
GAATATCTGACCAACCTTCTACCGCTCCCCAACGTGAGCCGTCCACAGCCTCCTTTTCAAGATCATCTGCCTCAGCAGATTCCTCTTTGCCCGATCTTTCACTTTCTCTATATTGCTTTCCACAAGCCAAGAATCTCTCTCTTATCTATTTTAACGATGCCCACTCTGCTCCTCCTCTCTTCCCTTTGTAGCTGTACTATTTCCCTTTATCACCAAAATACTCTTTACCCGTCGTCTGTTCCTCTTTCTTTCTTCCTTTCTTTCTGTCGTTTTCAATTTCAAGCTTCCAAACTTTTTTCGGCCTTTCCTTCCCCTCACTGTCGCCCACCCTGAAGTTCGGGTGAAATTTATACATATACGCCAAGTTCGATCTCCATGGCTTCCTCTGGCATCAGTCACCTCTCCCAGCCTTGTATTATGGTACTCTTTCTACTCTCTTCTTCTCCCCATATATCCTTTTTGACGTTTGTTTCATGGGTTAATCAATATGCAGTGGAAGTGTTTGTGTTAATGCTTGTATCGATAGCCGATTACAATTTTCCTCGTCCCGTTTTAAAAGTGCGCAATTTCTGCTATTTTTCTTTTGTCTGCTGTGTCCTTGCGCTTAAACAATCGCTGACTCAAGCGTTTTAATTCTCTATGTCCTGCGAAGTCCTATATCATGCGGCGGCATTGTCAGGAATACTGTGTTTCATCTACACGTTCCATTCTTGTTTTCTAAAATGAGCTATCCTAGAAAACTGGGCTGGAAGAACTGTGAAACAATAAAAGAGACAACTTTTGTTTTATAATTTTCCTTGACGATAAGTGTTTTCGATGCAAAGCCATAAACCTTTCAATTGTGGAAAGCTTAAGTTAACAGGTTCTAATTTCAGTGATACTGGGTTCATTCTTCATTGGTCAAGCCTTCTGCTTAAACCTAATTAGAATACATAAGATTCTGTTGTACTCTTTTGGTGATAAGCAGGGCACCATGTTTCTCAACACACAGGAGGAAGTCACGGCTGATGAAATGGCTGTGTAAAATTTTTGGAGGAGGGGAGGAGGGGGTCCAGCAATCGTGGATCAAAAGGTCGTGGTTGGCATCCACATTTCTATGAAGATGATGATATGGTTTTGCGAGTCCCATCTAGATCAATGGTGATATTTTACTCTGTGACTGTTTTCTACGATTAACGTGTCACTCGCGTATTCATTTTATGCTATTGTGTTGTCTAATTGATAGTTAAGGAGTATTTATCTATAGTACGTGGATTGTCTACGAAATCCTGTTAACTTTTTATGCTCAAACGTGATCAGATGATATTAATTATTCATATCTCTGTTTCCGAAAATGCTTCTAGGATGACCGGTACCGGACACAGAGGGAGCAGGAAAGAGCAGAAAGACCACGTGCCCTGTCACGAGCCGAGGATTCGAAGAGACCACGTGGTAGGTTTTCCATTGGCACCCGGTCATGTTACCCTGACAGTTGTATCAAGCTAAAACTTTAATCTTCTTTTTTATCTATCTGTAGCTTATTGACAGTCAGAATAATTCTATTTCAGGGCAGAAAAACGACACTGATAGTGGCCTCGCTAGGGAACACCAAGATATAGGAAATAAACCATCCTATCAACCTCCTGTAACGCCTTCTTATCCTCCCCATGTTCCCTCATCATGTTACCCTACTGGATATAGGTACCCTTTTTTGTTTCATTTTGGTTATTCCACATACATAGATGAGCAATTTGGAATATTTTGGCTTTTCCACTATATTGTCCGGTTTGTCGCATTTTGGGGAGAAAGAAGTTTCCTTTATCAACTTCTGTTTTTAAATTTGAGACCCTTCTTCCATATATAGTCGCCCAAAACAAACTGATAAAAATGGGTCAAGGGTTATAACTAAGGAGTTTATAAATTCAAAGACCGAGGTCTTAGAAGTAGTTGGCTTATATTTTGATGCTAGTGAACTCACTTATATTATTGACTTTGGAAGTCTCTCAGCTTTTTAATACTAGCTCCGTAAAATTAGCTAACAATGTTTAATACATAGCTCTTCAATTCCTTTAGCTCATTCTGCATACATCCCATTGGTTTTCAAGACCATTGATCCTGAAGTTTGACACATAATTGATATCTCATGATCAGAATATGCAGTGGGTGTCAATATGATATTGGATATGGAAATTATCTTGGTTGCATGGGAACCTACTTTCATCCAGGTTGCTTCCGCTGCCATGCTTGCAGACAACCGATCACTGAACACGAGGTATATGGACATGTACATGTAGGTTAACTTATGAGCATAAGTGGATGTACTTGCAGTCTTGACTTGAGAGACTATCTCTAACCTGCTTAAGGATGGCAAAGACATCGGACGGCTCTTTTTTTTCAGTCATCCTCTCATTCATAGTCTCTTACTTTGTTTTTGGTTGATCCAAGTTCTCTTTGTCAGGAAGGGCTCCATATCACAAATCCTGTTTCAAAGAACTGACTCATCCAAAATGTGAAGTCTGTCACCATTATGTAAGAAAACTCAATCCATCCAAAATATGGAAAAAAACTAAAAACAAACTAAGGTTGCTCTTCTTCACATCATGAATTACCATTTGTTAAAATTGTCTCAGATCCCCACCAATGCAGCTGGTTTGATTGAATATCGGTGCCATCCATTTTGGTCTCAGAAATATTGTCCCTCACACGAGTATGATAATACAGCTCGGTGTTGTAGTTGTGAACGTTTGGAGGTAATTGTCAAAATGCTGATGTGATTATTATCTACACTCATTGTTTACAACATAATAATGTCAAATTTTGTATTCTTTTGTGGTTGTTCTATGTTCTGTATCCTCCCTCTTTCTAGTCCTGGGATGCAAGATACGTATCATTAGAAGATGGAAGAAGTATATGCATAGAGTGCGTAGAATCTGCCATCATGGACACTGGAGATTGCCAGCCTCTTTACCATGCCATAAGAGATTTCTATGAGGGGATGTACATGAAACTAGATCAACAAATTCCCATGTTGCTTGTTGAACGGCAAGCACTGAACGAAGCTATTTTTGGGGAGAAAAGTGTATGTGATTATGCTCTAACTTTTGCCTGCATGCTTCCTTTTCTCCTTTTAAAGTTGGCATGCTAATCTCAAATAAGAAATCTGCAGCAGGGTTTTCACCACATGCCTGAGACAAGGGGTCTATGCCTGTCCGAGGAGCAGACTGTTACCAGTGTGTGTACTATGTTCTACTATCTTTATATATTTCTGGTAGATTACGTCAGAATGCATACTTGAGTTTATATATTCTCAATGCATTTGCAACTTTCTTGAGCTGTTCAGATACAAAAAAGGCCAAGAATTGGTGGACACCGAGTCATGGGGATGAGAACGCAGCCTCAGAAGTTGACTCGGAGATGTGAAATCACGGCAATCCTGGTGTTATATGGTTTACCAAGGTATGTATTTGCCATATATGATTGGTAAAGCATCGTCATTGTTCGTGCAGAATTGTCATTGAAATTGGTTACAGGTTGCTAACAGGGGCTATACTCGCTCATGAGCTGATGCATGGTTGGCTACGCCTTAAAGGTACATCCTATTATGTTGGGTACTGTTCAATACTCTCCACTTGTATACATGTGCGACAGGTATACTTTCCATCTACTGACTTTAACTTGAACATTAAATCAAGGATACCAAAACTTGAACCCTGAGGTAGAAGAGGGAATTTGTCAAGTCCTTTCATATATGTGGCTTGAATCAGAGGTCATGCCTGGATTCAAAAGCTTGCCATCTTTATCAGCGGGTGCATCCACCTCCGCATCATCATCATTATCTTCTTCATCTTCATCATCAGCTACATCATCCACCTCCAAGAAGGGGCGGAAATCGGTAGTGGAGAAGAGACTGGGTGAGTTTTTCCTCCATCAGATCGCCAATGACACTTCTCCAGCTTATGGGGGTGGCTTTAGGTCTGCCAATGTAGCTGTTAATAAGTATGGTCTGCGTCGAACTTTGGATCACATTCGATACACAGGAACCTTTCCGATGTAGACTCAAACTAGTTTCTTCCAATGCTCTTAGACTTCTACTACCATCATGAAGTGTTCTCGATCTTCAATTGCCGGAGATATTATAATTTATCTTCCCCCATAGAAATATACAATCCCAAAAGAAGGTAAAGATAACTTCATTTCATCCTTTTTTTTGTCATGAGATGGCACAAGTGTGGAGGAAATGGTTGCAAAGATTTAATGCAAAGACGGCCTCTATCAACATTGTATGTTCGAATATCCTGCAAAAGTTTATGAGATTAGTTGTTGTGAGATGTGATCAATTCAGGCCGGTTGGGTTTGGGATGACAATTTTCAGGCCTGTCGGGGTTGATTATAGTGTCTGGGTTTGGCTGGGTTAGATCTAAATTTTTTTATAGTTTTATTAGTGTTCAACCTGGTCGGCTCGGTAATTGCGTATATTGTAAATCGGGGCTAGAAGATGTCTTTGAAATAAGTGGGGGAAAGATTATGAATGTTGTAAGCCCTAATTTTGAACTCCCTAGATGTGCTAATGTTAGCTTTTGGTTTCAGGTTCAACTTTTAACTAAGGTTGTGGAATTCAAGTTAAAAATCTAACTTACTACCAAAGTTAGCTCATACAAACCTATTAGAGTCACCACCTATTTCACATATCAATCCAGGTAATGTGAGAGATATGGGTCTAGGAGCTTGATATGATACTCTTAGGGCTCAAATACTTCCATTACGTTAAAGTTACTAAAGTATTCTGAACTCTTAGAATTGCTATGGTTCTTCTCTATACCTAGAGTTAGTAAAAAAAATTAGTATTTTAAGATGGGTAATCAAACTAAAAGTTGTTAGAAAATGAAGACAACCCAATTTTGATATGTTCTTATTCCTTTTTTTACACCTTTTGAAACCCTGGTATCCATGGGTCACTCACACTAAAGTTTCAAAAAGTAAGTTTGGCGAAAAGGAGTGACCGAGTTTGGTGAAAGTTTGGTAAGTGGTCGGTTATAATGATCGAGGTAGGTGAGCTCAGTTCATAGTCGATTTTGTTGTTTGTTTATGTATGTTTTTTGTTCGATGCCTATTCAAGGGTGTCAAATGGAGTTGCTGGTACCCTGGACATACGCCCAACAACCACGAAAGGTTTGCAGGCAAAAGCATTTAGTGTGTCTACAAAAGCGTTTTTCAGTGATGTTTTATGGGTTTATGTGTTAGTGCCTCATAGACCTTTTAGGGGTGAAACCAGTTAGTTTTGTTGTGGGATTCAAGAATAAAATAATCAAAGAAACTTATTCTTACAAAGAAGAAGAAATTTATAGTCCTGTAATAAGTTTGTTGTATGAAAAGATAATTGAATGACATAATTCAACACCTCTTCTTTCAAAGTTTTTATTACCATTCTCACTCTTGCTCCTCTTTACCCTTTCACCAGCAATGAACAAGACATATGGTTTCTTGTACCCTAAACTTGCTATATTTTAGATGAAATTTGATTTTGTCATGAAGTTTGTTAGGCATGGATATTTCTACCTAGTTGCTCTTTGATGAAAATAGTTATCACTCTTTGAAATGTTTCTCATGCCTATTTGGTCTAAAAGGCATGGCACGGTAATAGAAGGTTCATTGAAAAGTGAACAAAGAAACTTTTTATGCGTCTTCTTTATTGACTTTGATCTAATTATACCTAGAGAAACCATCAACTTAAATATAGCACTACAAGCAATTGAAGGTACAAGTTTATGTTTGGACATAAGTGGATAAAAGTATTTTGGGTAAGTCATATTTGAGTGTGTGAAATCCACACACATTTATCACTTCTCATTTGATTTATTAACCAAAACTATATTGGCTAACCTTTTCAAATAGAGGACTTTCTTTATGAATTTGTTCTAAGAAGCTTTTCCACTTCTACCTTGCTAGCAACTGCATCCCTTCCTTTTCTATGACTCTTGTCCTTTGTTGGATAGTTGGATGCTCTGAATCCACGTTGAGATCATGCTGAATGACACTTGGATTTACTCCACGAATTCTTGTGTGAGGCTAAGCAATGTTTTCCTTCCTGTTTGAAGAAACTATTTAAGGACTCATGTTCATTAGCATAATAATTATACCTAAATTTGAAATATTTTTAAAGCATCACAACTTAAGGATATACCTTACCTAGCTTGTTAGTGAATGTGGAGTTGTCCCTTAATTCATGGGGTGGTTTCAAAAGGACTTGCTCTTTTCCAGAAAATGGAAGAGTAGTTCACATAGTTTTTATCTATTTCTCTTTCTAAAGACATATTATTTTGACTTTACATATCTGACTGCTCCTTATTGTCACCATCTTTCTCATCCTTGTTATGTACCTTGGGTTCATAGTAGGTGCCACAATTTGCCCTAAAGGTATTGATCCCTGGTGTGCTCAAATACATGTTATATCTGAAACATTCTGGCATCACATGCATAGTTTTTTACTTCGATCATTGCCTTTTTCTAGTGACATAGTCAAGTTAGCTCTATACGCATGGGCTTAACTCTTCTGCAAAACGGCAATTTATTGCAGTCTCGAGAAGAAACTAGTTCCTACTGCACCCATCCATGAGAGTATATCCATCGTTTATCCGTTGTGGAGCTCTTAGGCCATGGGCGGGGATGTTGAAAGAGCACTCATTTGGGGGGGCGGCGGGGAAGGAGAGAAGTGACATGGGAAGGGTGGAGTCCAGTCCGTCGATAATGTGGAGAACTGGGTGAATGGGCTTTGTTTTGGTGGCATGTGGGACTGTGGGGCCAATCAAGCCAGAGCTTAGCCCTAAAAACACTTTTTCGGTAATACGTCAGCCCTCGGGCTAGGTTGTTTCTCTTCTATGTTGTTTTGGCGTTGTCATTTCAGAGCATGTTGGTAATACAATTGCTACAGTGATTATGAGTGTTTTCCACAAGAATGCCTCGCTCTTTTTTCTTGATCAATCCTTTTTAATTCCCGATAAAGTATAACACAATTAGTAGTTCTATGATTATAGTTCCCATGAAAATTGCATAATTATTTGGGGATTTTGTCATCTGCTGGTTTTTGGGGTGAAGGTAATCCCTTCTTTAACATAGCTGAACATCTCTGACTTATTCTCCAAGTTTGAGAGGTTGACTAACAAATTTTCTCTCTTAGACCCTGTTGTGGTCAAATGTAGGGTTGGTATCTTCTTTTGGGAAAGTTTTGAGTACTTTGTTCCTTTTATGGAACAATCACGAGTTTGAGGCTTGCTTGTAGCTCTTTATTTGTTTTCTGCTACTACATTCTTAAGAAATTTATGGACCATTTTCGCTAGCTCCTCATGAGGTTTTGGTGCTCTAATAGCTATGTTCTGACGAATCTTGGGTGTGCCAGTCCATTCACAAAGACTATGATCAATATATAATTTCACTCACATTGTCAAATTCTGCATCACTTTTGTGGAATCTTCTTGGACTCTTATTGCACGAACTACTTCTTGGACTTTTATTGCCAATTGCTTGAAACTATTGATTGAGTGAGAAAGCCTAGTTGAAGCCCAAGTTGGTACCATTTTAGTCAATGTACCTAGGAAGAGGTTCACAAGAGCTAAATATGAGATTCCTTGGTTGTTCATGACAAATATGAAGTTCTGAATGTGGTGGCAAGGGCCTATATTTCGTCATATTTATCAATGATTTGGCTCACAAACTACAGTGGAAGTGTTGCCTTCCATATTCTTTTAAAGCAAGGATATAGGCTTTGACCAATTGCATCGTCCTCATTTTCTTCCAAAGTATTAGGATCTTCACGCTTTTCAATTAAAGCAGTTATGATATCTATCGTTTCTTGCATTCTCCTTTGGTGTTCCTCATCCCTCTTCATAAGTTCTTATTGGAGGTATTCATTACTTTCTGCGATTTTCTTTGCTACGCTCTTATCAAGATCTTCCAACAATTTCCTTCATATTAGCTTTATTAAGTCTACATTTGTTGTAGTTCTTCCTGTTTTGGCATTTTAACTTTATTTTGAGATTACCTCTCGTGGATTACACAATTCTATAAAAAAAAAGTATATTAACGGATATCATAGAAAAGAAAAAAAAAATCAGAACTCCAGTTTCCTCGTCGCAGTGAATCGTGATTTCATCACTATTGCTTAGGTGATTTGATCCTAGTTTACTTTTTGACCTTGATCGTCCGATGTTTGAAAGTGTGAATTGCTCAAGTTTAGGTCCAGCTCCTAGAAGGAATTCTCCCTTTGATACATGTGTGATCATTCAATATTACCTAATGTGTGGGAAGATATAAAATGCAATGGTAAAAGCAACTGAACAAATTTATAGTGGTTTGATCAATGTGATCCATCTCGTCTTCGCACAAATTCTTTATTTCACTTTTCCAGAGCACTCGCTCACAAGTGCAATCCCTAGCCTTCAATAAAAAGTTAATGGTAAAGTACATTATCTCTAGTCCTAGTTTCGACCCTTCTTTATAAACAACTAAATGATGGAGATGACCTACAACTTGTGAAATTCAGTGTAACACCCCAACTCTTAAAACCGGGATCATCTCATAAACCTCCCACCATTTATATTAACAACGCAACAGAATTCTTACAATGATTGGTGGTACCGCCGTTAGTCACCCATGTGACTAACTAGGCATACTAAATTCTCCAAGATCTAGCTACGGGCTGATGGACTCAAATATACCGAACATTAGTGTACACAAAACCTTAACTAAAATACAAATCTCAAATACAAGTATCTCTCATATCCTAATACATCACACTACAACTTATACCATATACTAGACAAGTGTACATGCACAACTCGTGTTACAAAAAGGAAAAACCCAAAGAACGTCTACCCACTCCTACTCTCAGGACGGTTGTCTTCTATCGTTTACCTGCAAAATAATATGGATGCCCCGAGGGGCTCAGCACCTTTGTTGGTACGGTTAACGTGTAGCCCCCAAGCTAACAGGGCTTCGCATGACTATTTTGTCATATACATGCGATTGATTATTTATACAACATGAATAAGAAGTACAATAAACACAACACAATATATGAAGCAGCTCAAACACATTGAACGACTTAATAAGCGTTCCTTAAGTAAACGAGTTAGTTTTTAACTCCTTAAATTCGAGAAACATTTAGTTCTCATATTTCCTCTTATCTCAAATATAACAACCGTTCTTTAATTAGATTTGGTTGTTCCTTAATTATCTTTGTCGGGTCAAAAGTAACCCAAGCCAATGAGTTATCATCTCCATTGGGTTATATAAACAATATTTCTTAAATTTGGGATTTAGGTAGATCCCACCACACCATCTTAATAATGCCTCCCACCTTGAACAGAAATCGAGGTGACCGAGTCTATATGTCGACTCTAGGCGACGAGTCCGAAGACAAGTCATATTTGGAAGTCGGAATCTGATAAGGATACCAACCTCCTACTTAACACATGCATGACCAAACCATTCCGGATTCCTCACTCCCCCCAAGTTCCAGTTAGTAGAAGTCTCGAAGACATGTTTGTTAGTTAAACCTCTTTCGGTTATCAACAAACTAATATTGGGGAGCGTTCGTTGTTCTCATACAATTGTTCACTAAACATAGTTAGTAGGTTCTCAAAGGTAAGTTGTGTTAGTTTCATACAACATACAACAATACAATAAACCGGTTACATGCTTTATCTTGTTTTAGTCGAAACAATCAAACAAATAGCACACAAGCCGAGGGACACCTCGTTAGCAAACAAGCTACAAGAAAACCATACCGTTCACCATTGACGTCGGATGTCTATTCTCCTCCGGAGTTCCACTTACTCAAACCCTAAAACATTCATCGAATCGGGTGGTTAATTTCTTTTAATTAACCTAACCATATCATCACTAATGATTTCCAACTAAATACCACTAAGTCATTGTAGTTCAAACTTAACCACTTAAGTTGTTTACTTCTCATTATTTCTCCCACTTGTTCACACCCTTAATGACCTTAAAATGTCACCAAACAACCCCTAACAATCATATAATAACATTACCTAACAAGCCCCCTTCATTTACCTTCTAAAACCAACCTTTTATGTACAAATTGAGCTGGTCCGAGACATGGTCCTGACCTAAGGTCCCGGACCAATGTGTCTGATGTATTCTCGGCCATATTTATGGGGTGGTCCGGGTCTTTGTACCTGGCCTAGGTCTCGGACCACCTCTGAAGTAGATTTTCGGCAGGTTTTTAGTGCTGGTTCGGGACTTTATCCAAGGACCAAGTCCCGGACCATGCATTAAACTGTTAAATTTTACAGTTTTGAACTTCATTCTCCACTTGTTCTTCTGCCCAATCTTCTTCTAATCTCTCCACATGTATCCCAACATGTTCTAACACCATTTTAACACCTTAGAACCTCTCATCATTGGGTTACAAATCCATTATACATTCACCCAAGTATTGTAATTTGTTTACACTTAAAACCTTGAACATTCTTGCATTTTTTTCCTTACAACACATTTCTAACCTCATCTCAAGTGGTACAACTTACCAATTCTTTTCACAACTCTCCCTAGAGTGCGTTAACCTCATTTCTTCAACTCTAACTTCATAACTCATTGTTTATCATCTAATTATACTAGACATAGCCTCATTGCATCTCCTTACACCATTTCCTTTCCTTTACACTTTCTACTTATCCTTTTCAAGCTTGCACATACCTAGGCATTACTAGCCATCCTCTTAACACCTTACACCTCTTCTCATTCATCTTGACCATGCTAAATCCTTCTTAGACAATTTTCATCTCCATCACAAAATCCACTCATTACATCCAAGTTATACACTTATTAATTCACTTCAAGCATCTTTATCTCCTTTACGCAAGCTACCCAAAATTCTCTAAGCCATATTCTCTAGTTCATACCTAAATCATCACAAGACATTATACATCATTTCCCATAGATTTTTGCACAAGTCTTAACATTCCTCATACCATGATTTTGGTGTGTTTAATACACCCACCTAACCTCTAATTCCTCCTAGACAACTCTAGGTCCTAATCCTCAAGAACACTTTAGTTTAGTCATTTCTACCAAAATCTCCTTTAATGATTCATAGTACAACTTAGGTCATAAAAACTCACAACTACAACTAAAAACACTTGGTTTCTACTCAAATTTTGTCATAGCCTCTCTAGTATATTATCATGCTCATATGCATAGTTTTTCTCCTCTAATCAACACAAGCTAACTAAATCCTTAGTGGATGTTCTCAAAACACCAATTGCACTCAAATACATCAATCCACAATACATTGCATTAATCTTAAATTGCATAGCACTAAGGCTCTTAAATGACATGGCTCTTAGGCCCTTAAATGACATGGCTCTTAGGCCCTTAAATGACATGGCTCTTAGGCCCTTAAATGACATAAATTTAAACACTGAATTTCCAACATTTAGAGCTTTCAACCTTCATTTACACAACACCAATCTCATAGCAATTAGAGAGGTTCTTATAACTCACCTTATGACCATTTTACTAACTCATAGTCATTAGCTCCTTAGTCACAAGTTCATAAGTTTGTTCAAATTCTTTCCTAGGTTAATATAAACCATATAGCAATGTAAGCTCTAGGCTACATTTGGTATCTATCCAAACACCATTCCCTTAAGACATTAAACTACATTAAGGCAAGCAATTTACCTTATGTTTCAAGCCTTTCTCTTTTTCTCTTCCTCTTGGTTTTCTTGATTGAAAACCGGCCAAGGAGTTTTGTTCCTTGCTAATCTTCTAATCAATGTTCAAATTAAGCTAATGAGTGCTAGGTAACACCCTTAAAATCATTGAAATAACTCTTAAATATTAAGAGAGTGCTTAAAGCACTAAATTAGATGATTACCTTAAGAATCTTGGAATGAGTTTGGTAAGGAATCAAGGCATGGATTTAACTAAGCTCTTGAAGATTGAATCAAGGCTAATACAAGGAATAAAATGAGCCATCATGGTAAGGCAATTTCGGCCATATGTAGAAAATGGAAGAAAATATTATTTTTCAAGCTTTTTCTTACCTTAACCCAAAGAGAGTGTAAACTGACTCTTGAATATGAATTTTTCTCTTCAAATGGAGCTCCTTCAATGAAGTCCAACTTCTGGTTTTGGGATTTTGAAAAGAGCACTTTGAAGCCCTTGACTCAACTAAGAGAAATATGTGGTTTATTTGTGATTTGGAGCTTTGTGTTGGATTTGGCAAGCATAACAAGTTCAAGAACCATGGAGGTTGTAGCATGAACGGTTTTTAAGCAGAAGAGAAGGAAGAAAACGTTGGGGGAAGAAAGGAATGAGAGGAGGGAGCAAAGTAAGAGATATTTGTTGTAATAAAGCAAATAGTGAATTTCTACTCTCCTTCCTCTTTTATAAAATGCTGGATCCCTTTGGTGATGACTCACCACTTAAAAACCGTGCCCTCTTTGATATTTAGGGAGTGGTTTGACCATTGACCACTTAAAGAAGTCATTTGACTCATTTTGGGCACTATTTGGGTACTATTCATAATTAGTGCACAAATTTGTGAAAATTTTTGTTTCTCATTGATTTAGGCTTCCTAATGTGATACTCCCTCCGTTCAAAAATATCTGTCACTTTAGAAACTTGCACACTTATTAAGAAAAGTAGAACAATGACGCATGTACCCCTGCTTTTTACTTTTCCAACTAAATAATAATTACTTTTGTGTTGAATAGTAGGGTTAAAAGTGGAAAAAGGTGTGTTAAAAAGCTAGAATGACACATATTTTTGAACAAGATTCACATCCTAAAACGACAGATATTTTTGAACGGAGGGAGTACTAAATAGTACACATGTTGATTAAGGTATAATCTTGGTCATTTAACCACTCAAAACCCATTTCTAAAACAATTTTTCAAAAATGTGCTTTAAGGAGTCTTAAAGCACAATTTGTGTTTTAACTTATTTTTGAGCTTGGTTTTCTTTGGTAATTGACTTAACATGTTCTTTATCATGTTAATAAGGTCTAAGTCTAAGAATGCTCTTTGGATCCTAATCAAGGTTACACCAAGTCTAGAGCAAGTATTTGCTTAAATTGTTTTTATGGTGTTTTCTTGTGTTTCTTATGGTTTAAATTGTCTACCAATGTTTCTTAGACATGTTTTAGCCTTATTACATCATAACTTGATGTTTAATTACCATATTTAGGTTTGGGGAATTTCATTCAGCTTGAATACAACTGCCATTCTACCAATCCTTTCAGAGTTATTGTTGGCATTGTTCTTTGGAAGGGACTGCACTTCCGAGGCTATAAGAAGCTGGCATAATTTATCAATGTCACTCAGATTAACAAAAAATGATCAAATTTCTATGACACGAGTAGTCTAGTGAAGGAGAACTAGCAAATAGATGCATAAAGAAGTATGAAAGGAAGTATTAAATAAATATAAGCTTAATAGGTAGCTAATTTCAAGAACCTACAACCTCGAAAAACAAAATGGTTAGGTCAAACCCTCTACCTGGGTTGATAATCACATTTAGGGCAAATTCAGAACAAGCCCCAGTCAATTGGGAGTATGACGGTTAAAACTTGATGGACTCTCCTTGACAAGATAAAAACATATCAGCCAACTGGTGATGAATCCAAAAGCATTTGCAGGTAGGGTCTCAAAGTTAGCTTTCAAATTAGATTGAATGAATCCAAACCAGACTCTAAAACTTTATAGCAACCTAATCCTTCGCCTAAACCCATAACAGACATTACCATCCCAATAACTTCACTACCCTATCCTGGTTCTTTTAGATTAGGTTTTCGGTGTGCAGAAGATACAAGCGTTTCTAATTGCTGCCTATGGAAGATGAAAGGGATAATTATGTTCCTTAAGTTACAACCGTCTTGCCAAGTTCCTCAAGTTACAAACAAGCACTATAAATGCTAAATACTGAGCCAAGTGAAAGGGATAATACGTTCCTCAACTGAAAGTAACCTTAAAGGAGTAAGGCAGAAGAATGAGACCATGCACCGCGATCTAGAAACCGTGTATAAAAGATTCATCCGTTACTAATTGCTGCGTATACAAGACCATTTTTGTAGAAAGAAAACCCAAAATGACACCCTAGAGAATCAGCCCCTTCACCCCCAACCCCAAAACCCGAAACCAAGAGGAATTAATATCAATAACGACTTTGCCGAGTTGAAGAGAGAACATGTATATAAGCACTGTCCTATATCATCCTACTAATTCGAATATATTACTGTCACCCTTGGGGTGTTCTCAAATGCACATTAACTCTTCCGGCTACAGAAGCTATTCGTCTGTAGGATAATTAGATAGGGCACTCTTTAAAGTCTCGTAGGTCATAAAGACAATAGCAACACTGGGCACGACCTTGTAGTATTCGGGCATTATCCCTCTGTATAGGCCACTCCACCCATCATTCCGAATGACATTAGTAAATGTACCAATAATGCCAGTATGGTGGGCTGATGCCCTGCCTGCAGCTCCTTGCAGTTGCATCCTGCGCCTTACCAGATCCAGGGGGAAGATCACTGCAACGAATATCAGTAACCAGTGACTGACCGATCAGTAGAAAACAGGGACTCCCAGAGAATCTCAATTCTAAAAAAACATGGAGAGCTTCAAGTTACTCTAGCATATAAAAAACTAAGGTATCTACCACATGAAACTAAGGTTACAATGACATACATAAACCAATACACAAATTTTGATGCTACGTGGCAAACGAAATTACCCACCAAACATTAGCCTGAATGAGAATGAGTCAGGTGCAACAGCTATGCTGCCGGATTCAAGAACTATTCACTTACCTATTCAGACACACAAGAGAAGCCTCTTCCTACTTAAGTCACTTAAAATGGGTTAGGATACGACAAAGATTGTCTAGCAATCATCTATCACCCAAATAATTGTACAGATAATAATCATTTAGGAGCCACATAGAAAAGAGGAAAATGAAGTTTGGATGTGTAGAAATTTATACAGGCCTGTACCATCCGCACCAAGAGGAAGCCCAAGTGAGAAGCATACCTCAAAGAGGACGCCTCTCAAACTTGGTATGACAGAATAAGTTTCAATTCACTGAAGACGAACCAGCTGCAATTCTTGCGAACACAAGTTATTCAAAGTTACGACACAGGTGATGTTAGAGATCACATTTAATATAGATGAAGCTCAAATGACAAGCATGAAGATAGCTTTCAATTCAACTTCTTACAAACATATCATGAGCCAAATTTTAGGACTTCTTGGTGTTGGGCTCTAAGGTCAGTTGAATTTATATGCTTAGAGCAGAGACAGCGCCCCAGCTTGTTACTCTGCATCAAAAGCATCATAGGCAGTTCCAGGGATTAATTCTTTGCACCAAATTAGTTTTTAATACTAGACTCAGCCAGTTAAACAAGTTTTGTTAAAGCTTTCCACAGCCTGGCTTTCATCAAGAAGGAGTTCAACTGAGTCCCCATAACGTAGAGTGGTTCCTATGATGAGGATGGTACATTAGGCCAGACTACTCTCCAAGAGAGGTGCAGTCTCCTATTATCAGGAGAGGCGAACCAGATATTACAAATTTAAAATATCTTTTTCAGAAAACAGCAATGCTGATGACAGACATGCATGCATAATAAGAAACAAAAAGAAAGAAAAAAAAACAGGCCAGCTACCTGTTGATGATGCAATCCCTGACAGACTACCACAACAAAGACTAACCAGTATCGTAGAGTCATGGGGCCTGAAGAGGAATAGTTCGGAGGACAAAACATCAGTGATCAGTGTAATGAAAATAAAGATAAACAGGAGTGATGGAGGTTACACGAGGATTACCTTCTCAACTGCCACTGAGATCTTAATGTGTCATATACAGCAAAGTTGATGGCTAAATTTGGCCCAACACTCTATCATAAAAAAAATAGAAAAAGAAAGAACTAGTAAGAAGCATGGAACTATGAAAACACAGCTAACAGTGAAGCAGAAAACACAACTTGCAGAAGAACAATACCAAGAGTGTAGCCCCAAGCCCTTTATATAAGCCAAAGGCTCCCTCTTCTTTTGTAATTGTTTGTAGAGTATGCCATATCCCTCTGTAGTAAGCCACATTCGTCTGCATAATTTCCAACCAGACCACACATTTCAAATAGTTGAACATAAGAAATATGATACTAAATACGCTAGCAGAAACTAACTAATAGCATGCAATGAAGAACAAATGGATATGATTTTCCAGGTATTACGACATAATGTGAGAGCCACATAAATCATGCTACCATTAATAATGTATGACCTGCCAGAAAAGTTGCTATTACCTGAGCTGCTAGACGCGTTCTCACTAGATCCAAAGGATACGTCACAGTTGCAGCTGTCACACCAGCCAAAAATCCACCAAAAAGGCGCATAACAAGATGCGATGCTATACTATTACTATGATTTTCCAGTCCGGGCATTGATTGCAAGAGCTGCAAGTTAAGAAGCTAGGTTAATCTCCAGTAATAAAATTCATGGAAGACAGAATGAGGCGAACACAGAACATCACAGGACGATTGTACCAACATTCTTGTAGCGCTCATATGAATAGAAGCTGACTGAAGAATATGGAAGCCGATGAGCAATTGTGACAAGGTTTCCTTTCCAAAATGCTCTGAACCCCTCTTCATGTATTATACGAGATGCTTCTCGCCAAATGCAAGGTTTACTCAATGTTGCCCCATTAGAGTGCATGCCTTGCACCTACAAGAACCATGGGATAACACCATTCAGAACAAATACATTCTCTAGCAACATCGGAGGATAACCGACTTATGTAATGGACAGGGACATTCCGGGAACCAAATGTAGCAACATCAGTCTACAAGATGCCAACCAGTGTGCTGAAAGTATTTACTTATACTTGTTACTACGTATTGTCAGCACAGAAATCATCCACAGTTTACATTCCTAGCTCTGCAGGAACTGTATTGGACGAAGATAGTAATAAACATTCCTCGAGTTAACTATCCTAAAAAGCAATAACCAGTATCTTTCAGTGGTTACAACAAATACTAGCAACAGTTCTTGCCTCGCCTTAAAAAAAATACTATCAGCAGCTCTCAATCACATATACCCTCAATCGGAACGAAAGACTAATCCTTTTCACAGACGGGTAACCGTAAGCAAACTCCGTTCTTTTCATTAATTCAAAAAGCGGCAGCAAAACAAGGAAGCTGCATACGCCGTTTGTGGAGGTGTGAAAGTGGAATAACCTGGAAGAGAATGGTAAGGCGAGCCAGAGGCGCTGTGCAGGTTTTACTGACAGCGCCAGCGATTCCACCGGCAAGGAGCTGAGAGGCGGTTCCAATCTGAGCTTGTTGCTGTTGTAGCGAGGGTTGCTGTTTTTGATGAACAAACTTCCGAGCGCCATCACCTCTCGGGGACCCATCGACGACCACACACCAACTCTGGCCTCCGTTTGCATCGCCAGGCCCCGGAGAAACTAAGAAAAGGGCCCAAATTTTGCAGAAGCAAAAGGATCTGATTGATTCTTCTCCTTATTCTATGTAGAAGTTTACGAACTTCGCTTTCAATTGGTTTCAAATCCAACCCTAGAAGAAATCCAACTGATTAGGATGGTGGAGGAGTAGGGAGCGATATTAACAACGAAGGAGGCTTGAGCTAGTCACGACTCACGGCTCACGACTCACAAGAGAAGAAACAAGCCCTAAAATGTAAAGATTAGGGGCTGCACCTCTTTCGTCTAATGATTCTGCTAAGAGGGTGGGAGATGTGAGATAGAGAGAGAGGCAGGGCGTAACTGTTCGCCACAAGACAACGTGTCCTGAGGAGAAAGGAAGACGAAGCAAGGTATGGCGCTACTGGCACTAATAGAGTTTCTTTTATCTTTTCCTTCCTTACTTTTATCTTTTCCTTCCTTCCTAATTACTTACTAGTAGTATTAGATTAAAGTTTAGTTAGCTCAAAAAAAGGATATTTAACGAAGAATAAAAACCTTACCGCGGAATCAAGGCATACAAACAACACATTTACGGATATGGCCCTCTTTCAGCTTTCCGTGGAATGGCATCACACGAGCGGTGGCTTTGACGTCTCGGGAATATTCTTTTTGCACTTTTTACATGAAATAAATACTATATATTGTGTGGTTTTTTCAAAATTATAGTATATATATTGTGTATAGTCGGAATGTATGTAAGTTGATCATTTATTTTAAATATATTAGGAAATTTCATAGAACGTCATTATATTTTTTACTAATTCATTAAATACCTAAAATAAAAAGATAATCATTAAAATCTTATTATATTTTTGTAAAAATTTATAAAATGTAATTATATCATTTATCAAAATAAAAAAGGTAATTTTTTTTACATGGTGACAAAATATTTTTATAATTCATAATATACACCTAAATGTAAGAAATTCACTAAAATTCATAAAATAATTTTAAATAATTTTAAAAAATAGATAACTATAAAAAATATTTAAAATATTATTGAAACTTATAAAAAGTGAAAAATAAGATAAAAATATATCTATATATCATAAAATATTGAAAAGGGAAATTTCTGTCACTATATTTTTTTTCAAAAAAAAAGACACTACATTTTTATAAAAATCCATGAAATGTCACTATGTCATTGACCAGAAAGAAAAAAAACAAAAATACCTCTAATAGTTGATAAAGTTCTTTAAAAGTTCACAATATGCCTCTAAATGTTAAAAAATTTACTAAATTTCACAAATAATTCAACATACTTTAAAAATGTAGATAACTATAAAACAATTTTAAATATTATAAAATCTTATAAAATTTTGAAAAATAGAATAAAAATAAATTATAAATCAATGAAATATTTCAAAAAAGTAAATAGTTCTTAGACTTTTTTAAATTATTCATTACCGTAAAAACAATATAGTTTTTAAAAACATAATTTATACCAAATTTTCTACGAATTTATACCAATTAAGTAGCATAATTTATACCAATTAAATACCATAACGTTTACCTTCCATTTTCTAGACTTTTTTTACCAATTTAAATCATTTATTCAAAATCATATATTTTTCTATTCTTAACTAATATTTAGAAATTTTGTTTTTTTTTTAATTATAGTCTATTTTACAGATAACTTTATGGAATAATATTTCTACAAAATAGAATATAAATTTTTGACATATTTTTTAAATAATTGTTAAAAACATATATATTTTATTTAAAATATTTATATTTTTAGCGAATATTTTCAAAAAAAAAATTATAATTTGTATTCTATTTTGGAGATAACTTTATGACATGATATTTTTTGTTATCTACAAATATTAATTCATGATATAAATTTTTATAAAAATCTAAATATTGGGTAAAAATATAAAATAACTTATTTTGAATAAATAATTTAAATCGATAGAAAATTATAATTTCAAAAATGTTTAGTAAAATTTATGCAAACTTAATTGGTGTAAATTATGGTACTCAGTTAGTATAAATTATACTTCCTCCGTTCAATAATATCTGTCATTTTAGAAACTTGCACACTTATTAAGGAAAGTAGAAATGATATATAATTACTTTTGTGTTGAATAGTAGGGTTACAAATGGAAAAAAGTGTGTCAAAAAGCTAAAATGATATATATTATTGAACAAGAATCACACTTTAAAATGACAGATATTAATTAACGGAGGGAGTAGTAGTTAATTGGTATAAATTAGCAGAAAATTGGTATAAATTAAGTCTTTGAAACACTATAGTCTTTTTTACGGTAACAAATAATTAAAAAAATCTAAGAAATATATACATTTTTTCAAATTTTTTATATTTTAATATATTTTATTTTATTTTTCACTTTTTAATAAGTTTTTTACTTTAAATATTTTTATAGTTATCTATATTTTCAAATTATTACGATTTTTTGTCAATTTTAATGAATTTTTAACACTTAGAGGCATCTTGTGAACTTTAAAAGTATTTCGTTAACTAGTAATGGTATTTTTGTCTATTTTTCTTCTTATTAATGACATAGTAACATTTCATAGACTTTTGCAAAAAATATAGCGACATTTTGTAAATTTCTTTTTATTACAGAGTGTCATTTCATAAAATTCCCTTTATTAAATGAAAAATGTGCTAAAAATTTTAACTTATAAAATTAGATTATCCTATTGTTAAATATCATAGATTATCCTATTGTTAAATATCAAAGTAGGAATAGTAGGTCGACATTGTGGGTTATCCGTGCCCAACGTGATACAATCCTGTCCATTTGGCAGTCTGGTCAGCTGCTGACTGTATTGTTTTGTTGATTGGGCCTAGGGATGGCAATGGGTCCGCGGGTACCCATTTCACCCGGTCGCCCGACCCGCTAAACCGGGTGAAAAACACGCATAAAACGGGTGAAAAACGGGTGACAGGTGGAACGGGTACGGGTGCGGGTCGGGTGACGGGTGAACATTTTTCACCCATCACCCGACCCGCTCACCCGCATAGATTATATATATATATATATTATATGTTAAATTGTTACTTATTATTCATTCTCCTTCACTCATGATTTTTGTAAACCTAACTAGTGAACAAGGAACATTCATGCTCTGGGTGACTGCGCCATTCTTTATTCTCACCACTCTCGGTAATTTTACAGCCCTAGCATACTTGCTCTACGCAGTTTTTAATTATCTTCATTGAAGGTAATTGCATCCCTAACTGGCAAACATGGAACAAAGATGCTCTGTGCCTCTATTTTCTTTCTTCACTCTCGGTATTTGAAACCCTAACTGAAAAACAAATAACTTACATGCTTTACGAATTCTCTTCACTGAAGGTAATTTCGCAATCTAACAGGCGAACATTGATCATACATGCTCTGCGCCTCTATTTTCTCTCTTCACTCATGGTAATTTTGCAACCATAATTGGCGAACATGGAACGTACATGCTCTGTGCAATATTTCATTATTTTCTCTGAAGTAAGTTTCGTAATCCTAACCGGCGAACATAGAACATACATGCTTTGTGTCTCTATTTTCTCTTCACTCACAGTAATTTGCAAACCTTAGTGGCGAACAAGGAAAAAGAAAAACAAACGGGTAAATGGGTAAACGGGTTCACCCGCTTCACCCACGGGTGACGGGTGAAACGGGTGATAGGTGATACATAACGGGTGACGGGTCGGGTACGGGTGGAGCGGATGAAGTCGGGTGACGGGTGCGGGTAATGGTCCACCCGACCCAAACCCGACCCATTGCCATCTCTAATTGGGCCGCCTTTTCACTGCAATAACTTCAATTGATTGTAACTTTTAAAATATAAGTCCAAAATGAAAAAAAATTATATCATTGTTCATCTAAATTCAAGCTCTTCAAAACAAGACCAGACATGCATATGTTTTGAGAACTTTAAAATTTTATATTATTTACATGCATATATGCATATATATCAATGTGACTTCATCATTTTAGTATATCATAATATCACTTTTAATGAATCATAATATCAAAATTAATGAATCATATCTTCATTTTAGTGTATCATCGCAAACATTTAAGAATAAAAATTTTTACACAATAATACAACACAAAATAATATTTGGTATGTATGAAAAATACTTGATTCGCCATATAAGGTTTAAAATACACCATACAACAATAATAATACACTACAAAACAATAATACACCATACAACAATAATAATACACTACAAAACAATAATGATTTTTATCGGTTCTGAAGTTTGTTATCTAATTCACCACTTATTAGTTAATAAATTATAATATCAATTTTAATGAATCATAATATTAAAATCAGTGAATCATATCTTCATTGTAGTATATCATCGTAAACATATAAAAATAAAATTTTTAAACAAAATACAATACAAAACAATATTTGGTATGTATGAAAAATACATGATTCATCATATAAGGTTTAAAATATACCATACATACTATAATACAAAACAATAATGATTTTTTATCAGTGCCAAAGTTTGTAACCTAATTCACCACTTATTACTTAATGAATCATAATATCAATTGCAATGAATCATAATACAAAATTAATGAATCATTTTAGTGTATCATCGTATACATGTAAAAAATATTTTTTCAGAGCGATACTTCGCTCTGATACCACTTTTTGTAACACCCCTACCGCTAATACCGTCATTACTGTACCATACTTACCTTCGCAGCGGATAATACTTACTCAACGGAGGGTGTACAATGCCGTTAGTCACCCACGTGACTGACAAGGCGAGTTACAATACTACATACTATCGGTCTGATGAATATGAACATACCGAGTACTCTACACATTACACTACTTCCCATTGCATACTCATCCTCATTCCAATTACAACTCCAATACATTCCATACCGAGTACACTAAGATCCTTAAGTTACCAATACAGTTTAAGCTTCCCAAAATTCGCATTACAATACAAGTATGAATCCCTACTGTACAACTGCCCATGCTTATGTAGCAGTCCCCGTCCTACTCTCTCGAACGGTGATCAGCTTCGGGTACCTGCACACTAAAAATGGTCCCCCGAGGGGGTCAGCTTACGCTGCGCATGACCTTCGCATATACCGCGTGCTAACCGCGGTACATCGACTACTTTGGGGTCGAATATACATGGAGTTCATTTTACATGCACACATACATACATACCATTACTATACAGTACGTTCATCAATAATTACATACGCATACAAGGTACAATACTTACCAAGGAAGACAATTCTATAGTCCACCGTTCGTATAATTACTTGCTCGTTGCTACTTCGGGGTTGTCCGATATTCATTACTCTACTCATACCTACTCTTTACTCTTACATACTCGACACTCCATGTTCGATACTTTACTCGTACACGCTCTTTACTCCATACTCGTTACTAATGCTTGTGCATACTCGCTACTCAGTACTCCTTACTTACTTATACGTACTCAATACTTACTACTTACTCATACATACTCAATACTTGATACTCCTTACATACTCGTACTCACTTCTTACTCAGTACTCATTACTTCTCATACATACGCAATACTCATTACTCATACTTTGGCCTCTGGGCTGAGTCATACAGAAGACTCGCCACCGGACCTACGATACGAGGGCTGTACGATCAGCTCCTCAAATACTCAAATGTCCGTACTACCGGACTACTCGTATTCCCAACACTCTTCTCTCAGAGTATAATACATTCTTACAGATTAGCCTAGAAGTATCTCTCTCGATAACCTCCACTGGCTTAGGGAATTACTACTGTCTAGTATCCTCAGGTTTAAGGGTTTCCCCAACATATCGGATACTCTCATATACGGGACATACTTACATTAGTCGGGTCCTCTCATAATGGGTCGACCAATTACTAAGGGGTTTGGAGATCCCTCATCATTCTTCACTACTCTCAATATTTGTACCAAGATTAGTTCCTCTACCAGAGGTTACTTACTTACTTCCACTACTTATTGTGTGTGGATTATTCATTTCGATTCTTCTATCGTCATCGGGAGGTTGTTACTCCCGTACACTCTCTCACATTCTAGTGAGTTTATTGGGTTGCGTTATCGTTGTGATTCGATAGTTTAGTGCGTTGTTATTGTTCCATTGTCTCACAATAAGACTCTTACTACGAGTCATTACATACAAGACTCATCTAGGAGTCGATCTACGCACCAAGTAAGCCACACAATCAATTCAAGAAAGGTTAGCTCATGCAACATACAGCAAGACACGCAAAGAAAGGCAATAAACCGTTTTCATGCTTTAGTCTTGATTAGCCGGCATACAGCACACAAATCAATGTAACTCGGTTAGCACGTGGGGCATGAGAAAATCATACCTTTCACCGGGGTTAGCTCTACCGTGTGTTCCCTCGTTCCTTGGTTCACACTTGTCCCTCTGATAATGTTCCAACATTATTAATACTATATTCTTACAATACACAAATAATCGCTACTCCCGTATTTACCCCGTTATCCCGGTGTACTTAACGTTCTTACACTTACCACTTCCTTACTAATCCTCTTACTTGTTTCCCATTTACATACTTATTGCTTTACCATTAATGTTACACTAATGGTGTATTACCAAGGTCCTTTATATATGTATATATCCTTATATATACATACATATGATTACTATGTTACTATTTTTTTTTTTTTTTTTTTTATAAGTTAGGGCCGACCGACCCACCGACCGACCCAACCCTTTGGGTCGGTCCATTCCAGTAAGTTTTCCGTCTTCTGAAATTGTCCCGACCGACCCAGAACTGTTCCGACCGACCCATACACCTCTGGGTCGGTCCATTGCCGAGAGTTTCGGGTCTGTTGTCCAAGCTCCGACCGACCCACCGACCGACCCACCTCTGGGTCGGTCGAAGTGCGAAACTTCGACAACAGAAAATTCGAGTCCGACCGACCCACGTCCGACCCACGGCCCCTGGGTCGGTCCATTCCCGAGAGGTTTATTTTCGTTACCTAAGCTCCGACCGACCCACGGTCCGACCCAGACTCTGGGTCGGTCGGTAGCAGAACTCTGCTACAGACTTTGTTTCTCAATTCTTTCCTTACCCATTCCTTCCCCAATCTTTCTACATGTAATCCCACATGATATAATGCCATTTAGGCTTCCTAAAATACCTCATTTCGTCCACCAATTCCATTACTAAATCCATGAGACAATTTACACAATTTCCTCACCTCCTTTCAACACCTACAACAGTTTTTCATTCTCTAATGCTACAGATTTTTACAACTCAATTCTCCATCCAATACTTCCTCAACCAATGTCATTCCTAGCATTCTACATATCTCTACTTACCATACCAATTCATCCCCAAGTCAATACACTTTCTATACCCAAGTTCCAACACTCCTTTTTTTTTCCAAATTCTGCACATTAAATTCTTCCTAGTTTCACAATACATTTTGATGCCTCCCTTGCTACAGATTTTGTAGCTTAACTCCACATACTACTATCACCTTTCCATGGCTTCCAAACATCCTTACTATCCCCAATACATACCTTGGTTTTTCCCATTCACCAAGTCATTCCTTAATGCACAATTCCTACCGAAATTTTGCCATAACTCATCTACTTTCCTTACTTATTCACACACATCCTTTCTCATCAAATTCATACCTATTCTAGCCAAACCACAAGGGTTCTACCAGCACACATATACAATCCCAATACAACAATACTCCTTCAATCACAATACCAATACACATATACAATTATGCTTGGCTCTAAGGCCTACAATCCACATACTTACTCTTAAATACACAAGTTTCACAATTCTCAATACTAGTACAAGGTTTTGGGTTCTTTAAATGTTTTGCCCATTCCCATTACACTAATGCAATAAAATTTACATTAGGAAGGAGCTCTTACCTTGAGCTTTTATTTTCCTTCTTTCCTTTCCAATCCTTCTTCTCTCTTTCTTGCTCAAACCGATCACATGGGGAATGGAGTTGCCAAACTCCATTCCCATCACCCCAAGCACATAAAACAAGCATAATTAATTCACTAACCCTTAGATTTATGCTAGTTCATTGAAGTGTTCAAAATACAATTTCTAGGGTTTACCTTTAGAGTGCTTTAGGAGGGGCTTTAGCCCTTGGTTCAAGAAGGTGTTCTCACCACCATTGGAGGGTTGAAGCAAAGCTCCAAAACAAGAGGAAAAACAAGGCATTATAAGGAGGGCAAAATCGGCCAAACCAAGGAGATGGAGAAAAGTGAGATCTTTCATGGAGATTTTTACCTTGTTGGAAAGAGGAGGCTCCAAGCTTCACAATGGTGTGCTTTTCTCCTCAAATGGGGAAAACCCATAAAAACGAAACTCATCCTTTTTGAATTTTGAAAAGATAGAAATGTAGAGGAGGATGAGGGGATTACAAATATGTAATTTATTTTGCATTTGGGGCTCTCATGTAGCTAGAGCTTGTGGAGGAAAGTGAGGAAGCCATGGGAGCTTCCTTTGGGGGCTTCAAAATCGCCACCCAACAGAGAGAGAGGGAGCAGCCGATGGAGAAGGAAGGAGGGAAGGAGAGAGAAGAGAGAAATGAGGGGGAGAGAGAAAAGGTAAGTTACTTTTGTACTTTTTTTTTATTTTATCTTGCTTTTTGACTCATTATTTGTCTAGCTAGTGTGTGTGTGTGAGAGGGGTTTATCTACCTGTTAAAAACCGGCCCTCACTGTCTTACTAGCTGGAGCGTTTTTCGTCTTTTACAGAAAACGCTCGTTATTTCACCCGGTTTCGATACTATTCACTAACCGGGTCCGTTTTCCGGAATTTTCTCGTTTAATCATTTTTACTGATTATTAAGCTTCCGTAATTGCTTAATATTTATTATTTAATGATTTACAATTTTTACGGTCTGTTCGACCACTTAAAATCACGCTTTCGAGTTTCCTCGTGAAACGTGCGCTAATGCTCTATTAGCGTTTTAATACTTTCTTTGGATTCGTTTTCTTCGGGAATCATTCCCGTATACTAATTAGGCATGAATAAGCCTTAGGAATCCTTACAATACTATAACCGAGGTCTCGTGCCTCTTATGGTTAATTAAACGCTCATTTTGGCGTTTTCCGCTTTCTAAGCGTTTTTCTCGTTTCTTTTGGATTTATTTTCCTTACCAAAAATTACTTAGGCACCTTTAGGCCCTTAAATACTATATTAAAATAATATAAGTCACCATATTTAAGTTCGGGGTATTCAGGGATGTGCTGAGAAAGTGGGGTCACCCAGGGACTCCCAAACATATTCCACCATAGACGGTCGAAGGATCTGATGCAGATACCAACTCCCGAGTATTCCATACCGCGCGGCCCGAGATGTCGTCTTCCCGGGTTGTTCTCATGTTCCATCAGTTGGTACTTTTTGTTTCATTACCATTATAATCTTGACACCATAGGGGTGTCATTAACGGTCCTCTATAGTTAGAGAGGAGTTTTCTCTTTGTATAGTTCTTTTGTTTATCCACGTGGTTCGTCGTGTCCACCAATTGAGATTTTCTCTTTATTATCATTAATGAATAGACACCAGAGTGGGTGTCATGGTATGTCCTCCACGGTTTAGAGAGGAGTTCCCTTATAGAGTTTTCTTTGTTTTCATAGTTCGTTTGTGGTTCATCTCGAGTTCCATAAACGAGAAAGGGACTAAACTACTGTGTGCGCGCAAGTAATATGCCACAAGGATATATATATATATATATATATATATATATATATATATATATATATATATATATAAACAAGCATATAAGCAAGCCACAAGAAGCAATCCAATTTTCATGCTTTAGTCTTATAGTCATTGTCAAACAAAGCACACAGCACACAAGCCGTGTAACACGGCAACATACGAACCACACATGTCCATACCTTATTCAGTGGCAAATGTCGTCTCTCACACGGGTTCCTGGTCGGCGTTCGTTACGACCCTAACGCTGATTAAAAACAATGTGTCAGTCCATGATCTCATGTGACGACATTTTATTCTAGTTTATCTTATTTATACCGGGGGTTATTCCCTACGTGAGTCGTTGAATGTACAGTTTATTTTAAACCTTAGGACTTCCCAAGTATTAACCCTAGGCTTATCTTGCTCCTAGGACATTCACAACGTTAACTAAGTCATTTCCTCTAGCTAGTGCTTTAGAGTATTATAAGCACTAACATGTAACATGTTTATTTAAGATGGACTTTTATTTGCCTAAGTGGTATTCTCTCCTTAGCTAAATAGTTATGCTTTAAGCTCCTTATTTACACAATATAACTCTTCAAACACTTCTAGAACTCCATTATACTGAAGCTTAAATATTTCAAAAGGACTGAAATAAAGTTCTTATATATAACCTTATATTATCACATTTTTTTAACGTATCCAAGGGTGTCTAACTTCCCAAGATGTTCTCTATGTTTAGCTAGATGCATTAGGAAGGTTTTGGGTTCATTTTCAATCCCATGTCACTCTCAAGACCCCCATGTAGTCAGTTATACAGAAGCTGCGTCTTAAATAAAATGTGAAACAACAATCTAAGTATTACTCCTTGGCCCTTGTATCTAGTTAGCTCTACTGCTGTTTGGTTCTTTTCCATCAAATATGTAAACCTTCTAAGGTACATTAGAGGTGTTTAGTTTCTTCATAAATTCACCACAACTCCCTCAAACCATTCTGTGCAAATTCATACAGAAATGACCCAGCTTAACAAAAGGAATCTGAAATCAGAATCTGTGTATCTTCTCTTCCGTCCTTGATTTAGTTTATCAATTTGTCTTCATATTCCCCTTAAAGCTTTCACCCCACTATCTAGGTGTATTTGGAAGTTCTTTAACCTCAAAGTTCAGCCCATGGCAACCCAGTTAACACTCTGAAAATTCGTTATACAGAAGCAACTAAGTATTGAAAACCTGAAAATCAGAATCTTGTGTTTTCCTCTTCATTACTTCTTTCATGTCTGTTAACTTGTCTCCTAACTTCCCCCATGAATATATCAACCTAGGTAGATGTATTAGCAATGATTTGGGCTGATTATTAACCAAACCCAACCCTCTTAACACGTCTGTAGTTAAACTATACAGAGAACAATCATCCTAGAAAACTGAAGCATGAATTGATGTATTCACCTCAGACAGTTTCAGTTTTATATTGCTTAACAGATTTCAAATCCTCCCATGTATATGCACACTTAGTTAAGTACTCTTAGTAAGTTTTGTTTTAAATTTAGAACAACCTAACCATACTAACCACTCTTCTGAAACTCACTTATACAGAACTAGAAGACTGAAAGAAACTGAGACACCACATTGGTACTTCCTCCTCTATCATTCTCGTTATTCACTAATCTGGTTTCCAATTTCTCCTATTTGTTTTACCACGTAGCTAGGTGGTTTAGCAGATATTTTAATTCAAAACAGCCCCAAAATCACTCAGGCAAACTCTCTGGAAATTCCTTATACAGAAACAGAAGCTTGTAAAACCGAGATCATGAAACTGATGCACCATTTTTTTTATCTCTTTTCTTTTGTCACTGTAACACCCCATCCAACATTAACACACTTACAATAAACTGCAGCGGAAAAACAACTTCATCACATTACTTATCTCGTTGGTGTTACACGCCGTTAGCCACCCACGTGGCTAACAAGGCTAATACACATACATTGTACCGGTCTGATGGGCTAAATTCCCGAGCTACTACACATTACTATCCCTTTCCATTAACAAACACAACACTACACCTTCCAACTATACCGAGTACTATAAACTAATGCCGATAACAATTCCGGTCTTACTAACACCCTGTATATATATACAACATAAACGATTACCCATGTACAACGACTACCCGTCCTACTCTCGAACGGCTTCCAGCACTTCGTACCTGAAATAGGAAAAGAAGAGAAAGGGTGGCCCCCAAGGGGCTCAGCACCTTTGCTGGTATGGTAATCCCGCAGCCCACATGCTACCGGGCCACGCACAACTAATTGTCGTCTTAGCATGCGGTTGATTATTTTTAAATCATGCATGCAACTGTAAACACACAACACATAATCATTTCGCCTCAACGGGCTCAACAAGCGGATAATATATCCTTACTTAATAAGTCACTCATGGTATTCATCATCCCTAGAGTGTTCCTCCTCTAATGGAGCTACTTCCTTAATAGACGACACATACCCTTAAATCGGGTTATCCTTAAACGCCTCTTATCACAACTGGGAATCATATCCATGATCCACACACTCCACATTATACAACCTACAACATACACTACATACCACACTTAACAACACTTTGCACGTTTTCACGTGCACAACATAATACCGCAATAGATATTGCATCACAACAAAAATACATAACATAACGGGAGTGGTTCTCTTAGGAACCGACCCAAACATTGTTTATACACTGGTGAGCCTAGAGAATGTTGCCAGTCTCATGATAAGCTCGTTAGACAATAACAACAACACTCATTACCGTCCTAATAGTTGGACGAGTAACTTAAGTTAAGGCGGTTCGGGTTTGGAGGCCCGAACACACCACACAAACACATGTTCCCCCTAAACCGATCATAAGTCAGAATAGCTAAGCTTTGGAATAAGCTAATGGGAGATCATAACCCGTGAGGGAAACAACCACAACAAAGAGAAGGGTAAGGCTACAAAGGATACCCTCTCCCAAACAACGCGCGACCGGCCAAACCGGATTCCTCACCACTGTTAGTACATACTTACTTTAGATATTAGTTAGAACCCCACTATGGAGTCTATCATAACTACACACATACAGAATTACAACTGGGTTAAACACACAAGGGAGATCCCTACATTCACAAACACAATCACACAATTACACACACATAGCCGTGGTTAGAACGTCCCATGGTTCGGGTCGTTTACTCCGAATACCGAACTCTCATGTGATCCTAGACTCAGTTAACTAAGGTTAACACTGCCGAGGTTAAATGGTATCGGAGTTGAACACGCCACATATATGAATTACTGTAAACTCATTACATGTTTATCTTACAACGTGGCAAACATACAGAAAACACATTGGCATACAAGCCGGTGTAATCCGGTAGGACACAGGTTGCAAGAAAACCATACCTGTCACCGGATCCACTTGATCACGCCCACTTATGTTCGTCGAGCAATTCTCGAACAACTGATAACATTACATGTACTTTTATTAACATCGGGGTAGCATGATTATTTAATGTCTAATGCTTAACTTTCCTCGTTAACTTAGTTACATAACTTTACATTTCAACTGTTTTACTTTTACATTTTGATACTACTTTCACCCACTTAATTACCATTAAAACTCACCCCATGTCCTTAACAACCTTATAACATCATTACCTATCAATCCCCATCATTACACACCATTTCCATACCTTAAACAAATGTTTTGGCCCATACAACACCTTGTCCGAACTTGTGTCCGAACCTCCAAGTTCGGACGCAAGCCGCGACCTAATACTGAAAACCATACACACGTCCGAACTTGTGTCCGGACTTCCCAAGTTCGGACACAGTTCGAGAGTGAGAAAATCCTTTACCCACAGAGCCTGTCCGAACTTCCATGTCCGGACGGAAGTTCGGACACGGCAAAACATTCAATTTCCAAGTCTTTAAACACTTAACCAATTTCACCAAACTTCTCCTAAAGCCTCATAATGTTTCCTAACATCATTTGGCACATCAAACACACCTTTAGCCATGTGCTAAACTCTTTAAATCACTCACCAAAACCATCTTATCATTCACAAATTTCTTACAAAATTCCTAGCACTTGGGATGTTTTCTCCTTAAGATTTATAAGTGGTAGTTCACCAATAATGACCACTACACCAAGGTGTTTCCTCTACACCTTAACATCATCTCTCAAACTTCTTTTCTTACTAACTAAATCTCCTTTTTCACATCTTACTTAATCAACACTTATTCCTTGGATATCAACATTACCTAAACCTTAAACAAACTCCTCCAAGACTTAAATACATTCTCAAAACACAACTTGAATTCCTAGAACTTCCTAGATAACACCTAAATCCTTGCATCACTCTAAATCACCTTAACACATGTTTTCTTCTCAAGTAAACATTTATTCACCTTTAACACTTCCTAGTTCACCAAGACCATTTAAAACACTTAGAACTTCTCACACATTTTCCCAAATTTGGCCATAGCTTCTCTTGTATATACTCACATCCAAACACTTAGGTTTTTACCTTATTTCATTCAAAACACCTAAAATCCATCAAACACATTTTTATACACAAACTTCACACATTTAGCACTACATCACAATATAGTGCATAACTTAAATTGCTTGGCACTTAGGCCCTTAAATAACATGGCTCTTAGGCCCTTAAATTGCATAAACCAAACACTGAATTTCCCACATAAGTATGCCTTTGACCTGCAAATACATACACCAATACATATGTTCTTTTACTAGTCTCCTTGAGAGCATTTTACTAGCTCATTTGCCATTGGCTCCTTAGGTATTTTATTAAGCAAATCAAGCTCATTTTCCTAAGGCATTTAAACTACATTGAGGTAGCTTGTTTACCTCTTTTCCTCACAAATTTCTTTCTTGTTTCCTTGTAAAACCGGTAAGGCATTTGGTTCCTTGCCAACTACTAAACATTATACAAACAACATAATGAGTATTCAAGCTTTAAGCTCCATCTCATTGCAAACCCTAGGTTTACATTATTTGAAAACATTAATGTAGTTGTTTTACCTTAATCTTTGGAGGGTGTTTGAATATCTATGAAGAGAGGACTCCACCTAGTCCTTGAAGGATTCAAATGGAGCTAGAACAAAGCAACACAAAGAGCTCCATCAATGAATATTTTCGGTCACACACAAAACATGGAGGAAACTTGATTTTTCTTTGAGATTCCTTACCTAGGAGCAAAGGAGATCAATAATATGTGGAAAGACAAGCTCAAGCTCCATCAATGGTGGAAGTCCATGGCACCGAAATGGTGATCTTGAAATTTTGAGAAGATAGGAATGAAGAGCTTGATGAGAGGAAGAGAATGGTGGTGTTTGTCTTTGATTTGGTTAAGTGAGCTAGGTTTTACAAGGGTTCAAAGATGGAAAATGGTGATGGTGTTGGTGTTGCTGTAGCAAACGTGAATGGAGAGCAAGAAGAAAGGAAGAAGACGTGTGAATTGAGAAGGGAAAGGAGAAATGAAGATAAGTTTGCTTTTACAAGATATTTGTGTTAATAAGTAACTTTCTTCTTTTTACTTTCTTTTCCTTCCTTCCTTTAATTGATTTTTTGGGTGGTGACTCACCTTACTAAAAACCGGCCCCCATCATATACTTAGGGGTAGTTTGGTCTTTGTTGACTCATTTAATACTTAACACAACATATGTTACAAACTAGCTTATAAAAATCACTATTCACCTAAACAAGGCACTTAGAAGTGAAATTTTTGATTTCCCATTAATATAGCCACCCAAATGTGATACTATATAGTACACATGTTAATTAAAGAGTAATGATGGACATTTAGCCATTCAAAACTCATTTACAAGACAATTTTTCAAAAACGTGCTTTAAGACTCCTTAAAGCACATTTTGTGTTTTAACTTGTTTTCAAGCTTGGTTTTCTTTGGTAATTGATTTAATATGTTCATTAACATATTTATAAGGTATAGGTATGACCATTAGGTCTTATACAAATTTATTCCAAGCTTAGAGCACATTTTGCTCTTATTGACTTTAAGGTATTTCCTTGTGTTTTATTTGGTTTAACTGTCCACCAAAGTTTCCTAAGGACTTATTTAGCCCTATCAAATCATAATTAAATGTTATCAAGTCTTGGTAGGCTCTTTGGGTCCTAACCAAGTTCACTCATAGCTTAGAGCATGTTTTTGCTCAAACTGTGTCTTAATGCTTTATTGCACTTATTACGGTCTAAATTGTTCACTGATGTTACTAAGGAGCTTTTTAGCCTTTACATACCATAGTTTGATATTTAAACCACATATCAAGGTTTGGGGTATTTCAGTCACCAATCTGTCTACTTACTTCCCTAATTTATATACCTTATTAGTTAAGGTCTTAATATGATTTTATCCTCAAAATAAACCCACAACGACATGTTAATGCCACTGACTACTCATTATACAGAAACTGTATTACTGCAGAAACAGAAAGTATGAAAAACTGATATACTCTATTATTTTTCTTTCCTTGTCCATGAGTTTTACTCTTAGTTCTCTCCCACCTTATTCCCTCACGTATTTAAGTATTTTGTCAAGACTTATACTCCAACCAACCCAAAATGGCATGGTTAACAACTCTGAAAAACTGAAACAGAACCATCTCCCAGAAAACGAAACATAGAAACTGAAGTATTATGTTCTGTTCTCTCTCTGTTTTTTTTTTCTGTTGTTTTGCTTATGTTACCTAATCTATTTCTTAATCTCCCTCGACTGCTTTAGTTACTAAATTATGTATTTTATTTTAGTTCTAGCTCTAAGACAACCCAAGGCAGCTTGTTAAACTTACAGGAGTTTATACTGAGGCAAAAGCTTCAGAACTGCAACTGAACTAAAACATTCTTCCCTTGTCTTCTCCCTGCTATTAATCTGGTTCTTAACTTACCCAAGTTGTTTTCCTCATTCAGCTAAGTGGTTCACCACAATCCTAAATTCAAGACAACCCGGAAATAACCTGGATAACATCCCTGAAAATCCTTTGCACAAAAGAAGGGAAGTCTGTAACCTGAAATATGAACTGGTGTATCTATCTTGTTATTGTTTTCCTTCTGTTTCACTTCTGGTTTGCTCACAAGTTTTGTTCTCAATTTATCCCAAAGCACTCACTTACTTAGTTAAGTGTTTAGGTAAGTTTTAGATTCATCAATCACTTAATACTCTAGGATCTATTAGCTATTATCCTAACACCGTTTCATACCAGTTTGACACTAGGAAACCAAACCATTAAATTTTCTGTGGTTACTAAGGCAGTTCACAACCAGATTTTACATAGTCATCACTCGGTCATTTCTCTTGCATTAAATCTACTTGTTTTGGTATTATTCCTGCAGGAATTTAAGCATCTGAACTCTGCTGTTTAAGTTATCAGATCCCAGCTCATCAATTACAGAAAAACAAGAATTCCTAGCATACTGTTATCAGGTATTGACAGAAATTTTCGAGCAGTATATTGCAACAGTTTTTTTTTAGTTTGTTTTTCAGATATGAATTGAGCATGGGTTGAGGGTTAAAACCTTGGGTGTTAACGGCTTGTTTCACCAGAGTTGGCCCTTGGTGCTCCCTGGTATCTTTTCGCAACTAGACAAAGAAAACAATGCCAAGT
Source organism: Limonium bicolor (assembly GCA_023374045.1). NCBI lineage: Eukaryota > Viridiplantae > Streptophyta > Magnoliopsida > Caryophyllales > Plumbaginaceae > Limonium > Limonium bicolor. The sequence continues at coordinate 382,264,843 of CM041778.1, forward strand.
TCAGTTGTTGATCGTTTCAGTTTGTTGGCAAGTGTTGGGAAGTACAGTGTTTTTTTTCTTAACAGTACAGCTCACCTTGGTTAGGAGCTAGCTTGTTGGAGATGTTGGCTCACTCCTAGAAGGATCTTACCAAGGGGAATTGACACATGGGAACAGAAAAGACAGAGGGGATTAATTCCTCAAGTCTTTGAACATAAAACAGAAGGAAAAGGGGACTGTAACAACATAATGGTTTCATGGTTCCACGGTCTCACCTCTGGGAGTGCTTCATCTGTTTTGTTTTCGAACCAAGATGCAGCTACTGCAAGGAGACTTTGTGATACTGGAAGAGTCACGTTTTGATCAAGAAGGAGGGAGATCAGGAAAGAAAACAGAAGAAGAGGAAGACAATACAGCAGGACTAGTCATGGCTTACCTGAAACTTCACGCAAGAGTAACAACAAAGGTTCAAGTTGGCTACTGCATGTCGTGGGCATGCAAGTGTGCAGAGAAAAGAGATGGTCTGAGTGTTTTATTAATCCAGTGGCACAAGGCAAGGGGGATTAAGTGTAGAAGAATTGAGTGACTCTTAGTGGGATAAAGTTCCAATGAAGGATTTGTGGAAATTTGCAAAAGACTGGTCTCTGATGCGTGAAACCAAGATTAGTGCTTGTGGTCTCCAAAGGACCTGCCTACCTAATTACTTTTACAGAGCTCCAAATCCTCCGCTAGAACCTTGTCTGTTCTTTGTCGGTTTAGATGGTTATACAGAAACAGATGAGAGAGCACGAGACTAAGGAGTAACTAGGAGGATGTGGTGAATTTCATGATGAAAGTCAGAGAACAGAAGTGGGTTGTCTCAGGCTTGTCACGGAATTCGGACAATAATAGCTCAAGGGAGCATGTGCATGATGATAAAGGGTTTGTGTGGGTTATCAGGCCAAGGCACAATCACATGCGAGAAAGAAAGAAGGAACTGGTGGATTTTACATGGGAGTTAGTGAATAACATGGGAGTTAAGGGAAGGCTGAGTTTTCTTTTCGGAAACCACAATGGTGTGGCCAGCCTTTTGATGTTATACCTGTAACTGGGGTAGTGCTCTGCACTGGACACAGGATACTGTTCTCATGTTACAGGGATTTTCGAGAATCTGGGCTCATAAGTTGTTAGTTTATTTCTAATACGTATGTAGTGTCGTAGTCTCTGACTGGTAATTGTTTGGTCCCCAATGCGTACTGTTGCTTTTGATGTCTCATTCTTTTATTGAAATCGTTAAGGGTAGCTGGTGTCTGGTGCTGTTGGGTTGTTGTGGTCTCCCTTTTTTTGTTCGATCTGTAATTATACCGAGGAAGGAGAAGTGCTACAGCGGTGTGTTTGTTTCACCTTTTTTTTGTAGTTACTCAGTTAGATGATACTAGTTTTAGTTCGCGTGCATAAGTTGCTGAATTTGAGCGCAGCTCACCCGGTTAAGCGCTCGGGGGAAGTGCGGGAGGTCTTGGGTTTGAAACTCAGCAGGAGCGTCTTTGCTCCCCCCCTTTTTTCTTAAAATCAATACACATGTTTATTTTTATATTTATGTGACTATATATTATATCGTGTTATTATATATTTCCTGTAATGAAGTTATGCGACGTTATTGTCACTTATTTACAACGTTACCATATCGTAATGTTACGTACGTGTGTTTTCGTATTCGTACATATATATATATACTGGATTTAATTGTTCGTACGTTATTTATGTACGAATTATAAAACGCGTTATAATTTTTATGCGTTTAAATGTTGAGGGGTGTTTCATCTTTATTGACAAAACTAGTAAAGACCAGTGTCGGTTGTTCACGTATTAGAATACCATTAATTGAATAGAATTAAATGATCATCATATAAATAGCAACGGATGATGAAGTTACCCTTGATGAACCGGTAGCATAACGTAAGACTTGTTCCCACAGTTGTAGAGCGTTGTTGCTAAGTATTGCACAATACGCTGGAGGTCACTTGACATATTCGTCTGGGAGCACTTAGCAGGACACAAGTAACCGAAATCGTTGTTGCCATGATCTTTGACCGCCTTATATTGCACATGTTCACCATAAAGACAATATCGTTCGTGATTTAACATTTCATCAACACTAATTTAAAATTCAATTCAATATGTACAGGGCAGTAATCACTCACAACATGGCTGACTTGATGATTGATACATTCAGCCAATCCCGGTTGAATACATCCACAAAATCTTCATATAAATGTCTATCACAAAACCTTCCTCATAATGAAATATCATCTGATCGACGGGTTAATGTAATCACATCATGATCAGGAGGCATCATCAGTAATGCCGCGTGCAGGATTGCTAGATTAGGAGACAAGCGATCGAGTATTTTGAATCACTAAATTATCTCTAATCTTGACATTGGCATATCGATGCCTTTGAAGGAACAGAATGGGCAGGAACTAATTGAGCATTACTCTTTCCTTCCTCTTATCAGATTTGGGTCCAACGTTTTCCTAATATATAATTAAGTCTAAACATTATACAACTAGACTATATTGTAAAAGAAAAGAATTTCAGAGTATATATTGTTCAGTTCGCTTACTTGTCCCGTGAGTTTGACCAAGTGAACCGGCCAGTGAGCTGTATAAGTTTGGGAAGCAGGCACCGACAATCTAACATCACCATATTGAGACTCATAATCATCCACAAGCACCCTAACATGGTTACTCTTAAGCTGTTGATTGTTCACTATATCGGTACGAGTAGAGGGAAACAGCTTGCCCCACGCAACCGTAACATTCTCATCACCAATATTTAAGAGCACGTGCGGTCAGTAGGGATCTGAAAATTATAGGGAAAATGCATGTTTAGACACTTTTCTAAATTGCTAACACCAAGTGAAAGATTAAATTCTCATGCATTATATTTAGCAAGTTAGTCTAACCTTGAGAGATGCATACAGAAACGGATCAACCGATTGGACGCTACTCCTCCACAAGTGTAGTCTCTGTCTCAACGGGGGGGGAACTGGTGGCCTAGAAACTTCTTCACTGCTAAACATCTCGGCTCGCATTCTGGCTATAGCCTCAGCGATCCACTTCTCCTTCATATCAGCTGTTTTTTCCAAATGCTCTTCATATGTCATCATGTACCTTGGACGCCTTGTCTAGAACCGGGATTTCCAAAAGCTTGACGGATTCCAACTTGGCCACCAAAACCGATAGCACGGCCTTGACGATCCAGTCTTTCCGAGAGCGCGAGGAAGAGGATCATGGTTGCTGACTGGAGTCCAAGTACTCTGGGAGACTTGAGAGCTCAACTCATCCTGTTATGAATTATACAAATGTCATTACAAATTAGTAGAAAGTCACACAAACCAAATTTTCAACTTTGAATTAACATACATTATACTCTTTTAAATTTTAACTCACCATTTGACTAATAACGGGTTGAGGCGTCATCGTACTGAGGATTTTCAGGATTGGATTTTTAGGAATGCGACTGAGTTTCCATACTTTCATCCTCTTGTCACTAGCACTCAGAGGTACATCTGATGGTATTAAACCTTGTTTCTCCCACTCTATGGTACGCTTGGCGATACCCTTGCCACCCAAGTGATGAGGGTACAAATATTTTTTCACGTTTGCTTGCTGTTTCGCACGAAGAGCCTACAAAAATTCAAATTACATATATATTTGAGGTGAATTATTATAATTGATAGCATATGAATGAGAGAACAAGACAACAAATCCACCTTAAACTGCTCGGTAAGATGAGCCTCAACAAACTGCGTCCACTGCTCTTCTGTGATACCATCGTACTGCTCCCACGGTGGCCTTACATCACTTGTTGCTTCTGGATCATCCGGATCCTCTACATCGCTCGCACCGTAGATATACTTGTTGGCAAGCAGATGTCTATGGTCCCGAAACTGCCGAGCCATTGCTTGTAGCACATGTTCCTTATGAGAGGGATCTACGTAAAATTTAGCCTACATACATGAACGCAAGATTAGTAACACATTATAAGCAACTCTTGCATTTATATAAAAACAAATATACTATTAAAGATGTGTGATCGTTTACCTGAAGGTGCTCAAACATGGTCTCCTTCAACGCCTGAGGCACCCTCCTCCAATCGTGGTTGATATTGTAGTATGTCTTAACCAGATGCCCCGAGTAAGCAACAAAATCCTTCTTCCAATCAACGTTCGGCTGCTGGTACTCATTAAAGCGCACCGGCTTTGTGGGGAGGCCTTTGTTTGCCTTCAGCGCTCGTGTGGTGCCCCGCCTTTTGGGTTTTGTTTGAGATGATGAAACAGTTGTTGGCTCTTCAGCTTGTTGTGATGGGCCAGCCTCAGCCTCTTGTTCTGGTGCGGACTTCCTCGAAGCCTTCTTACCACCACGTGTGACCCGCTTAGCTGGTATCGTTTGCTGTGTGGTTCAGCTTCTCCAGTCGTGATGAACTGTCCAACTGGATCGTCCATCGGGTCATCCATCGGGTGATCAGGAGTGATAACATTATGTACTTTCGTTTCATATATAGCCATGAGGGCAAATTGTATATCACTAGCAAAACAGGCCAAGTGCTATGTTGACTGCTCAACGTACCATACGGGTTCATCCATCAGTGCATAATCCAAGCCTCAGATTCCTGTTTTCATCACCGAAATCTTTGAACCGTCTATTGATATTTCTCCATTGAGGTCCATCTGCTGGATGTCTTAACTTCTCGTCACTTTTTCTATCCTTTGCGTGCCATCGTAAGTTTTTTGCATCTATCGGATTGGCAAACAAACGTTTGAATCTAGGTATGATCGGCAAATACCACAACAGTTTAGCTGGAGGACTTTTTTTATGAGCGGGGAAGTCACCATCCTTATGCTTGTATCGTGACAACGAACATTTTGGACACTTGTCTAATTGTTTGTAATCTCCCATACACAACACACAGTTGTTTGGGCATGCATGAATCTTTTTGTACTCAATTCCCATTGGACACATCCATTTCTTTGCTTCGTAGGTGGTGGTAGGCAGACCGTTACCATCAAGAAACATATAATGAAGCAACTCAAAAAGTTGTGTGAAGCTCGTGTCACTCCACCCATATCTCCATTCAGATTGAACAAATTCAATACACCGGTCAATTTACTGTACTTAATGCACATGGGGTACAAGGCTGTTTTGGATGCGTCTAGTAATCTTTGATACTCATCCGGCCTATCAGCAAAATTATCCTCGACATTGTCAAACATCTCGTCTATTTGCTCATCATGGTAAGCCATCTGATCACTATCATTGACACCTAAATTGTAACACCCCATCTATCAACAACACACTTAACAACAAACTGCAGCGGAAAACTTAACTCATCACATTACTTAACTCATTGGTGTTACACGCCGTTAGCCACCCACGTGGCTAACAAGGCTAATACATATACATTGTATCAGTCTGATGGACCAAATTCCCGAGCAACTACACAGTACAAACTCTTCCCATTACCAACAAACATTATGCATTTACATTCCAACTATACCGAGTATTTACAACTGATGTCGATAACAATTTCGGTCTTACTACACCTACAATACATACACAATTTAAACGGCTACCCATGTACAAACAACTACCCGTCCTACTCTCGAACGGCTTTCAGCTCTTTGTACCTGAAATAGGAAAGAGAAGAAAGGGTGGCCTCCCAGGGGCTCAGCACCTTTGCTGGTATGGTAATCCCGCAGCCCGCATGCTACCGGGTCACGCACAACTAATTGTCGTCTAAGCATGCGGTTGATTATATTGGATCGTGCATGTAAACTATAAATACACAACACATTACATTCCACATAATGGGGCTCAACAAAAAACAACACACCTACTTGATAAATCACATTATGTTCTTAACCTCTAGAGGGTTTCTCCTCTAATGGAGCTATTTCCTTAATAGACGACACTTACCCACTAATCGGGTAATCCTTAAACGCCTCTTATTATAAACTGGGATTCATACCCAGATCCCATACTCCACATTTTAACGTACATATAACATCACATCACAAACACTTGCCATCGCAACAATAACAAATAACAAAAGTCGGTTCTCTTTACGAACCGACCCAAACATAGTTAGTTAACTTGGTCACTAGAGACTGAAAACACCCCCCATGATAAGCTTGTTACCTCAACTCGTTAACGTCCTGTTAGTCGGACGAGTAACTTAACTTAAAAGATGGTTCGGATATGTGATCCGAACACACCGGACATTTCCCCAACCGACGTGAGTCAGAAAAGCCTTGGTTAAGCTAAGGGTGGTTGAAGACCAACGAAGGAAAACAGCCACAGAGAAGGAGCTAAAGAAACTGTATACATCAACTCCCAACAACGCGCGAACCAGAACAACGGATCATCACTCCCCGGTTAGCACTTGTTAGAAGTCTCATTATTGGACTAGTCATTATTCACAAATAATGGTTAGGTCTAGTTAGACACACCAAGGGTAGTGAACATACACTGCACAAATAACAACAATAACAAAACGCATAACCATGGTTAGAACGTTCCCATGGTTTGGGTCGTTAAGTCCGAATACCGATCTACTATGTGATCCTAAGAGTCGGTTAGTTTGAGTTTAGCACATATTAAAGCTAAACGGTATTGGAACTACTACACACCACATATTAAGCAACTGTAAACTCATTACATTTTTTATCTTAAAAGGTGGCAAACATACAGAAAAACACATTGGCAAACAAGCCGGTGTAATACGGTAGGACAAGGTTGCAAGAAAACCATACCTGTCTCCAAGGTCCACTCTATTGTGCCCCTTAAGTTTCTCGAACAATTCTCGAACAACTGGTAACATTACATTTACTTTCATTAACATCGGGGTAACATGATTGTTTAAAGTCTAATGCTCATAACTTACCCCCGTTAACTAGTTAAATAACTTCACATTTTTATCTTGTTTTACTTTCACATTATGTTACAAACTTTTCACCCACCAAATTGTCATGATAACTCACTTAACATGTCCTAAACAACCTTATAACATCATTACCTATCAATCCCCATCATTACACATCATTTTCAAACCTAAAATAACATTTTTAGAGTGGGCCGGGACTTGGTACTTACCTTAAGTCCGGACCAGTACTTAAAGAAACTCTCGGCTGATTTTTTACAGGGTGGTCCGGGACCTTGTACTACCCCAAGTCCCGGACCAAGGCATTTGTCTAACTCTCGGCCTGTTTTTGGTATGTGGTCCGGGACCTTAACCTGGAACCAAGTTCCGGACCAACTACAGAATCCCATATTATGCATTTAAAGCCTTGTTCTCTTCACCCATTGTTTATCCAAACTTCACATGAACTTAGGCATATTCTAATTCCAAATATCACTTTGAACCTCCTTAAAACATTGTCCAAACTTGTTACTCAATTTCCTTACAACATCTCTTAACACTTGTAATGTTTTTCCTCAGGTTTTCTAGGGGGTAGTTTCATGCCTATTATACTCACTAACCAAAATGTTATCTTACCACCATTACCACTACTCCAAGGGCATTACTTCTCACACAAAATATCTCCTTTACACAACTTCTACTATTTCCACAAGTTTACACTTAGATCTTCACAAGACATGTTTTTCCTTTGTATACCAAAACTTGCACAAGACTAATACTTCCTCATAACATGACTCTGGTGTATAAAACACTCATTTCATTTTCTAAATCCTCCAAGACTATGCCCAAGGCACCATAACACTTAAGAACACCTTAATTCACTTTCTTTCACCATCTTTACACTTAACCATTCCTAGTACCTTCTAGGTCATAAATCTCATTACAACACATAAACTCCTTGTTTATCAACTAAATTTTGCCATAGCTTCTCTTGTATATTCTCACACCCAAACACTTAGGTTTTCACCTCTCGACAACCAAGAACACTTAAATCCATCAAGAACATTCTTATACACAAAACTTCACCCAACTACACTACATCACAATATAGTGTATAATTTAAATTGCTTGGCACTTAGGCCCTTAAATAACATGGCTCTTAGGCCCTTAATTGCATAAAGCTTAAACACTGAATTTCCACATTATATTTGCCTTTGACCTGCAAATACACTCAACATAACAATATGCCCTTAATAATCTCTTTGAGAGCTTTACTAACTCATTCACCATTGGCTCTTTAGGTATTTTATTAAGCATATCAAGCTCATTTTTCCTAAGGCATTTAAACCACATTGAGATAGTTTATTTACCTCTTTTCCTCACAAACTTCTTTCTTGTTTCCTGATTAGAATCAGCAAGGAACTTTGATTGCTTGTCAAACTTCTAATCAATACACAAGTAAGGTAATGAGCATTCAAGCTCCAAGCTTAACTCATTATTAAACCCTAGGTTATATAGCCTCTTGAAGCATTAAGGTGATGTGTTTACCTTGGAAATGGAAGAGAGTTTGAATAAGTAACAAGAGAAGACTCCACCAAGCCCTTGAAGATTTTATGAATAGAACAAGCAAGATAAAGACCCACCCAATGGTTAATTTTCGGATGGGCCACATAACAAAACAAGAGGAAATGAAGCTTTTCTTTGAGTTTCCTTACCTTAAAGCAAAGGAGAACAATAAGATGTAAAAGATGAGCTCAAGCTCCTCCCATGGAGATTCCTCTTGGCACCGAAATGGAGCTCTTGGAATTTTGAGAAGATAGAATTGAAGAGCTTGATGAGACAAGAAGAATGGTGGTCTTAGAATTAATTTTGGTACATGGAGCTAGGAGATATAAACTATGGAAGTTGAGAAATGGTGAAGTTGTTGTAGCATAACCGATGGAGAAGGAAGAAGAAGATTGGAGACGGTGGGAACAAGAGAGAAATGATAGAATGGAGTTTGAAGTTGCTTTTAGAAGATATTTGTAAGTTAAAGCAAATAGTGAATTTACTTATTACTTTTTCCTTCCTTATGTAATTAGTTAAGTGTGGTGAGTCACCCTTGAAAACTGGCCCCCTTAGTCAAATGAGGTGATTTATGGTCTTTGTTGACCATTTAATTGACTTATGTTGACCAATGTCTTAAACTAGTATTATTTGGTCACTATTCACTAACCAAGGCACATAATTGTGAAATTTTTGATTTCCCATTGATTTAGACTTCCTAATGTGATACTAAGTAGTACACATGTTAATTAAAGAGTAATGATGGACATTTAGCCATTCAAAACCCATTTACAAGACAATTTTTCAAAAATGTGCTTTAAGACTCCTTAAAGCACATTTTGTGTTTTAACTTGTTTTCAAGCTTGGTTTTCTTTGGTAATTGTTTTAAAATGTTCATTAGCATGTAAATAAGGTCTAGGAATGACCTTTAGGTCTTATACAAGGTTACACCAAGTCAAGAGCAAGTATTTGCTTAAATTGACTTTAAGGTGTTTTCTTGTGTTTTTTTTTTGTTTAATTGTCTACCAAAGTTTCCTAAGGACTTAATTAGCCTTATCAAATCATAATTGAATATTATTAAGTCTTGGTAGGCTCTTTGGGTCCTAACCAAATTCACTCCATGCTTAGAGCATGTTTTTTTTGCTCAAACTGTATTTATGGTACTTCATTGTCTTTACTATGGTTTAAATTGTTCACTAATGTTTCTAAGGCACTTTTTAGCCTTAATATACCATATTTTTAATTTTTAAACAACATATCAAGGTTTGGGGTATTTCAATCTACCCCCCTTAAAAGAACTTCGTCCTCGAAGTTCACACTTCCCACGCATCATTTGGATTAGAACACAGGGATTACTTGCAAATAAAACTTCCATAACCAAACATACTTTACATCACACCCTCGGACTTAACGGTCCGGGTAACATATACACATCCATACATAACATAACATACTTACATGATAACCTCGGACTCAACGGTCCAGGTATCTTAACAACATTGTACTTACATAACAACCCTTAGACTCTCAGGTCTGGGTAACATGACAACATTTAGACACATAGGCCTAGGTAACATAACAACATTTAGACACATAGGCCTAGGTAACATAACAACATTTAGACACATAGGTCTGGGTAACATAACAACTTTCAGAACTCAGCCACATTAGGACTCAAGGTCAAAATAATATTTGTTACACATACCACACAACATGTCATAGCAAGTATAGCAACCAGAAATATCTTTTATATACACTGTGATCCCGCAGATTCCATGGGGGATCAAAACAATCACTTAATCTTTAACATATATACTTCCCATGTCACCGGTCCGAAGACGAAGGCTCATACGTCCTCGGTGTAACACCCCTAATCCTAAACCTGTAATGACGTCACAATTCATAGCATAATGAATAGCAAATCGCAGCGGAAAATAAAACTATCTACCTTGGTGTTACACGCCATTACTCACCCTTGTGAGTAACAAGGCATCCTTACTCTTCCCAACAATACAACTCTTCACGCTGTGATGAACAGATACTGAGCACTCTAATTATTACAAACCAAAACCAACTAAATGAGCAACTAACTGAATACAACATCTTCCTTAATACAATATAAAATAAAACCAAAAGTGTTTCTTGTAAACACATCAGCTACCCCCGTGTCCCGCACTCCGGCTTGAGTCTTCTTCAATAACCTGGAATGTTTGGCCCATTGAAGGGCTCAGCAATCGAAATGCTGGTATGTTAAATGTAGTCTTAAATCATCAAGATCCGTTAAGTCGTTTTAGCCATCTTGATATTAGATTCTTTACATGAAATACCGGTTTACAATAACAACAGTAATAACTATAAACATTAAACACTCACATAACAATCCACCTGTAAACATCAATGTACAATAGTACACAACACTAATAATCACACATCAATAAACCACATCAATAACCAAACGCGTATTAAACTGTACTTGTTAGTTGGCCACCTGGCCCTTATCCTTTAAACCAATCACTTAACCCTTTCCAATTAAATACCACCACAGGCGTCATGTCAAGACAACCCTTAATAACGTATTAATGGACGATAGTCCCCTGGGTTCCAATGGAACCGTTACCAGCTGACCTAATGGCCCTGGACAATATATTTTGACCGATCCGGTCGAACCTGTATCTCCCCGTATGTGGCTGATGGATTTCCCTTGAGTGACTCCCCATTGAAGTCTCTCGTAGTGACCACTATGCGCAACCAGAAAGTCGGAACGATCTGGATTCCTCTCTTTATAAGTTATCCCTTTAGTTAGTGGTACAATAACCAATAATTGAATTAAGACTATAACAGTTGACCATCAGTTAGGTTCAATAATACCTAAAGGTCAGTTAGTCTTTTCCATTTTAGATGTATAAACTTTCAGTCATAAGACGTTCGCGTATAAATACAACGCAGCAGTGTTGAGCAACACAGTATACAACATCAAATACAAAAAATCACAGATATCGCTCTTAAACAATTAAACACATAATGTCTGGACCTTAGGATAATCCTTAGGACATTCAGACCACACAATTAACATACCGTTCACCAAGTAACTGCTAGCTTGACAAATTCCTGTTCAGTAGTTCCTTCCCGTACGCTGTTATATTCACAAGCAATACCGGGTAATATTAATATATCTATCCACTAAATATTACAGTACTGTTACTGTAGAGTTTATACTCGTAGTATACTAATTTTGTATGTTCTTTATTTCCCCCTGTTTATTTAACAGTGGTTCTAGGTAGTTCGTTAGTTCATTATTTTATGTGATCTCCACATGTGATAATGATTTTCCAATTTAAGATATATCTTTATCTCATTACTTATATATTCATAATTATTTCCTCTTATTCCATATATTAATATAATTTGGTTACCTTTATTATAACCACAATTATTTCATAAACTCTATATTATATTCTCTTGGTTATTCTTATTACACCCACATTTATTTTATAAACTTTATATTATATCTTATAATTGTTTCCACTTATTCTTTATACTATACAATTTGGTTATTTTCATTATAACCACCTTTATTTAATAAACCTTATTCTATACTTCATAACATACCATGATACGTTATATTACTTAGTTTCAATTCCTTCTTAATTAAATTACAAAACCAACCTTATTAATTCGGTATTTATATTTTATACTCAACAACTTAATAAATTACTAAATAACCATATATAATTTCCGGTAAACATAACTGAACCCACTAACTTTTACAACTTACCAAATAACCATATACTTTTATAATTTACTCAATACCCATATTAACTTTCGGAAATTGCAAAACAAATATATTAACTTTTGTAAATTGCCAAATAACCTTATAACTTTTGTAATTCACTAATTACCCACATTAACCTTTGTAATTATTAATTAACCCCTTTAGACTTTCGGTAATTACAACCAAATATTCTTATCTTTTATAAATCACCAAATGACCACATATACTTTCGGTCTTAACATATATCTTTCCTTTATTTACAATTTAACCCCAAAACTTTATATAAGTTACATATTAACTATAGTTTAATAATTAATTTTCTTTAAATACCGAAAAGGTCCTTACACTTTTACAAATTGCACTTTCACCCCCTTGTTAAATTCGGTTTCATAAATATATTTCCTTAAATTACATATTCACCCCATAACCTTTATAAACTTAATATTTTATGTCATAAATCATTTTAACCCATAGTTTTTGGTCAACACTTTGGCCAAGACTTAATTTCATAACTAATACTTTAATATACCCATAAAATCATAAGTAATTTGGTTTCACCTCTTATCTTTCCAATAATTACCAAATAGTCCCAAAACTTTATAAAATGTTATTTTAACACTTAAACATTATTTAAATTCGCCAAAATTCATAATATTAATTCCTACCTAATATTATATCATAATTATGCCAAATCACTCCTTAAATTCTCGGCTTTTATATTTTGTTCACCAAACTTTACAAAATTTACATTTTAGCCACATAACTTATTTAACTAGCCATTTAAATACTTATAACTATTTTTAATACTCCCAAAATTTATTTATAAGTTAATACACTTATATATATTTCAAAAATCACTAAATAAGCCATGTTATTCTCGGCTTTGATTTTATTTTACTATATAGTTTTAAAACTTGATTTAAACCTTATAATAAATACATATAAATGTATATAAGCCATATGACACTTCTAAAAATTATGCTAATGACTTAGAATGTTATAATCTCAAAATGGAACAAATAACCCTTAGATAATTCGGTTTTATATATGTGCATCTTGATTAATTTTTATGACACATATTTATATCTTAAGGTGACAATCTTACCTTATATGTTATAAATTATTTTCTTGACATTATAACCTATGATTTTCGGCCTTAATTTTTTTAAAGGTTATACATAATTTTTATACCAAAGTTTGAAGCTTAAATCAAGCTTAAACTTAATAAACCTTAATTATATAAACTTACTCCTTAAATCAAGACAATTCTTGTACTTGATTTCTCCTTGAATTCCAAGCTCTTCAAATGTTATTTTGATGTAGGGAATTCGGCCACCTTATATACATTTAGGAGATCCATTTGTTAGAATTCTAACGAGGATTTATAAATGAGATTTGGAGTAGTTTTACAAGAGTTTACCTTAGGAATTTTACAAGGTATTTTTGGTACACCTTGGGATGATTGTAGATCCAAGTTTCCTTCATGAAATAATGAAGAGAATATAGATTTAGAAGTTCATAAATTTTCGAAAATACCTTAAGGAATTTACTTAGGATTTTCAACATGAAAATATACCTTAACTTGATCTTGTTGTTCCTTGTGTTGTTGTTGGATCTAGGAACCTCCTTGGAACATCTAATGCTTGGCGAAAATTGTAGGTTTGCTAGGATGTTTTCTTGCTTCAAGATTTAGAAGATTTACTAGAATTACATAGAAATGGTGTTAGAGCTTAGATCACCATTAATGGAGCTTTGAAGCTCTAAGAATAATTGTCAAATGAAGAAGAAGGAGAGGGAAGAGAACTTACACAATCGGCCAAGGTATGGCAAGGCAAGAATGAAGCCTCACTAAGACTTAAGGAAAGAATGAAGGATAGAAATATTGTGACAATAATTGTCAAATTAACTAGTCTTTCTTTGTTTAATTATTTATTGTTTGGCTCAAGACAATGGTCTCATTATTGTGCTTGAATTCGGCTAAGACAAAGGAGATAATGGAGTCTTTGTTTGACAATTAAAACTAGAAGACAAATGGTAAGATAGGTAGGTATTTCTTTTGATTTTTCTAAGCTAATCACCATGTCATTATTGTCTTGTTTATACATGTCTTTTACGGTAATGTTAGTGTTAGTATGGCATCTGATTTTTGACAATAATCAACATAGGAACATGGCTAGGTAGCTAGATTATTTAGCTTGAATTTTATAAGGCAATCAAGGTCTTATTTTGTTGCACAATTCGGTACCCATGTGATGCTATAGTCAATTGCTTTTGTTTGCATTATACATGTGAATGTGCTTTGTTAGGTAATTGTCTTTCTTGACTACTTTTGTAGCAATAATTCTCCCTTTCTTATGTAAGAAATCGGCAGCATATAGGAAGTAACATGGGTGTTTTTGTTTGATTCTTGCAACTTTACATTATATAAGTCTATGTTTACTTTTCATGTATTTTATTCCTTGCTTTTACATATACTAATCTCCTCTTGCATTTCCCTTGTAGGCATACGGTGGATGAGCTCCCAATTGACTGAATTTAATTGTTACATCATCATATAATATATGCTAGGTGAGTCACATTTGCATAAGACAATATTTTTTGTAAAAATCTATCCAAATGTGACACTAAATGGCACCTGCTATAGGGGTTAAATGGGATTGATTTTTCATTTAATTCCTGTCACATTATATTGTACTAAGACCATACTAATATGTGTAATAGGTTCCAGCATTTATTTGGTACATTTATATGATGGTAAAAGATGAAACATTTAAGGTAAAAATGCTGATTTTAGGTACCTTTTTTACTCAAAAATCGCCCCCATTTGTACTATGAATTTAGTACTGGCATTAATTGATTTAGATGTTCAATTTATCCCCTTTTAATATTATCTACTCGTGGCTCCTCAAAAACTTCAAGGCGATTGCGTAAAACACATTTTTGTGACACCCGAAGGTGCGTTTTTGTGCTTTAAGGATTTTCTGAAAAATAATTAGTCGCTATGAGTTCCAAGTGTTTATTGACATTGTTTATAGTCAATAATAATATGTTAAGGTGTTACATTGAATTATATGGGGTTATATCAACTCAAAACACAACTCCCGGGATAACCGGGCAAAAAGGAGCGTTAAGAATTTCGTCCGAGTACTTTGTTTACTTTTGAGGAAGTAGCTCGTGCATTCTCTTTAGAATGTTGAATAATGATGTTAGGAACTCTTGGAATTAATTTTATAAGAGTTCGTGCCTGAAATACCCCAAACCTTAGTATGTCGTCTAAACATTAAAATATGGTGTATTAAGACTAAAAAGAGTCTTAGAAACATTAGTAAACAATTTAAACCATAGAAAACACAAATAAATGCCTTAAAGTCAATATGGGCAAAATGTGCTCTAAGCTTGGGATAAGCTTGGTTAAGACCTAATGAGCTTACCAAGACCTTATTTATATATTAATGGACATATTAAACCAATTACCAAAGAAAACCAAGCTTGAAAACAAGTTAAAACACAAAATGTGCTTTAAGGAGTCTTAAAGCACATTTTTGAAAAATTGTCTTGTAAATGAGTTTTGAATGGCTAAATGTCCATCATTACTCTTTAATTAACATGTGTACTACTTAGTATCACATTAGGAAGTCTAAATCAATGGGAAATCAAAAATTTCACAATTATGTGCCTTGTTTTATGAATAGTAACTAAAATAAGCTAGTTTATAACATAAGTCAATACAAGTAAGCTAAATGGTCAACAAAGACTAAAATACCCTTAGTAACATAAAGGGGGCCAGTTTTTATGGTAATGAGTCACCACTTATGCTAGCTTATTAAGTAAAAGAATAATGATAAAGCAAATCACTATTTACTTTAAGCATAAATATCTTACAACTTAACTTATCTTCATTCTTCCTCATTTCTTTCACACTTCCACCGTCTTCTACCTTCCTTCTTGCTCTCTTCCACGGTAAAGCCACAGCACCACCATCATTTATCATCTTCAACCTCTTGTAATTCCTAGCTCCCTTTGCCAAATCAAAAACCAAGACCACCATTCTCTTTGTCTTGTCAAGCTCTTCAACTTCATCCTTTCAAAACTCCAAGGGCTCCATTTCGGTGCCAAGAGGAATCCCCATGGGAGGAGCTTGAGCTCATCTTTTCACATATTATTGTTCTCCTTTGCTTCTAGGTAAGGAAACTCAAAGAAAAATAACATTTCCTTCATGTTTGTATGTTGTCCGAAAAACACCATTAATGGTGCCCTTACCTTGCTTGTTCTAGCTTCATTTGAATCTTCCAAGGGCTTGGTGGAGTCCTCTCTTGCTACATATCCAAACTCTCTTTCATATCCAAGGTAAAACAATCTAAATGTTCTAAGACAATATATATACCTAGGGTTTACAATGAGATGAGCATAAAGCTTGTATACTCATTTCATTGTTTGTATATTGTTTAGAAGTTGACAAGCAATCAAACATCCTTACCGATTTTAATCAAGGAAACAAGAAAGAAGTTTGTGATGAAAAGAGGTAGATATGCTAACCTAATGTAGCTTATAATGTCTTAGGATAAATGAGCTTATATTGCTTATTAAAACTACCTAAAGAGCCAATGGTAAATGACCTAGTAAATGTTCTCAAGGAGACTATTAAAGGGCATATGTGTGGTTGTATGTATTTGCAGGTCAAAGGCAAATATAATGTGGGAAATTCAATGTTTATGGTTTATGTTATTTAAGGGCCTAAGTGTCAAGCAATTTAAATTATGCACTATATTGTGATGTAGTGTTAAATGAGTGAAGTTTGTGTACAAGAATGTTCTTGATGGATTTTAGTGTTCTTGGATGTTTAATGGTGAAAACAATGTGTTTTGGTGTAACAAGATGTTAGTAGAACCCATGTCAAAAATTTAGGTAATGTACAAGAAGTTCTAAGTGTTTAAATAAGATTTGGTGAACTAGGAAGTGTTAGAAGTGACTAGGTGTATTACTAGGGAAAGAAAGTGTATTAAGGTGTTTTTAGAGTGCAAGAAGAACTTAGGCATTATCTTAGAGATTGTAGGAATCAAATGAGTGTTTTGGAATGCACCAAAGTCATTTTGGAGTGCGTTGAGATTTATGCAAATTTTGGTAAATGAGGAGAAAGTATAAACTTGTAAAGGGATTTCAAGAATGACATAAGGAAAGATGCTTGGAAGATGATGTTGTAATGGAGAGGGAAATACTTTGGCATAATGGTTATAATAGGCATGAAACACCACTTAGAAACCTAAGGAGAAAACATTATAAGTGTTAGGAGTTTTGGTAAGAAATGAACAAGTGTTTAAGAGTATAGAAAATGAACTTTCCTACACGTCCGAACTTCCGTCCGAATTTGGAAGTCCGGACGTGCCCTGTTGCGTTTAAGTTTTCTGAGTCTCGGCCAGTGTCCGAACTTCTATCCGACCCTTGAAGTTCGGACACCGCCATCTCTTTTCCCTGATTTTTCCTCGACCTATGTCCGAACTTGGGAAGATCGGACACAAGTTCGGACATACGTCTGGCTTCACCCTTTGAGTCTCGACTTGCGTCCGAACTTGGGAAGCTCGGACACAAGTTCGGACATGCCACTGTGTTGGCCAAAAGATGTTGTTTAAGGCTAGAAAATGATGTCTAATGATGGGGATTAGTTAGTGATGATGTTATAAGTTTGTTTAGGACATGTTGGTGTGTTATAGTGACAATTTTAAAAGGTGAAAAGTTATAACAAGTGTGGAAATAAAATAACTAGTTATGTGAAGTAATAAGTTAACAACGAGCTAGTGCGTTAATTAACCGACGTTACTAAATGTGTATAGGAATCTCCAAAGGTGGAAACCAGTCGAAGCAAGGACCAAGGTATGGTTTTCTTGCAGTCTGTTGCCTACCGGTTTACACCGGCTTGTGTGCTGTTTGTTTTTCTGTATGTTTATGACCTTGTAAGACTTAAGTCATGTAAAGAGTTTACAGTTGTTTATATTATTGTTTTGTTGAAGTGTGACTCATATCCCTTGTGTGTGTCTAACAAGACTTAACCACTTGTTGCGATTCATTTATTAAGTTTTAACCTTGAACTTCTAACAAGTGTTAACTGGGGAGTGAGGAATCCGGTTGCCCGGTCACGCGTGTAAGTATAAGAGTAGATATCTGCATCAGATTCGACTCTTATAATGTTAAGATTGTCCTCCTTTATTTGACGTTCGATCCCCCGCTAGCTTCCTCCAAAGCTTACCTATTCTGACTTATGATCGGTTTAGTGGGAACATGTGTTTGTGTGGTGTGTTTGGGTCATAATATCAGATCCATCTGTGAGTTAAGTTACCTGTTCGACTAACAGAATGGTAATGAGTGTGTGAAACAAGCTTAACATGAGGGTGAACCATTCTCTAGGCTTCTGATGTTGACTGCCCTTCTTGGTTTGTTGTTGTGGGAAGTGTACCCCTATGTGTGTATTGTTTTGCTAAGTAATATTTCTTGTTATGCTATATATGTTGTTTGTGTAAAATCAATGCATGTTATCATGACAATTAGTTGCGTGTATCCCGGTAGCCGATGGGCTGCGCGTTAACCATACCAGCCAAGGGTTGCTGACCCCCTCGGGGGCGCCATATATACTGCAGATGAGGATCGGAAGCAGAGTGGCTGTAGATCGAGGTCATGTCATACTTTTGCTTATTTTGGATGATAGGCCCGGGATGTTATCATGACAATTAGTTGCGTGTATCCCGGTAGCCGATGGCTGCGCGTTAACCATACCAGCCAAGGGTTTGCTGACCCTCCGGGGGCTCCATATTTATACTGCAGGATGAGGATCGAAGAAGCAGAGTGTCTGTAGATCGAGGTCATGTCATACTTTTGCTTATTTTGATGATAGGCCCGGGATGCGCCTGTGCTCCCGTGGCGTTATGTTTTGATTCCGTTGTACTACAGCGACGGTATATTGTCAGTTTACAGTGAATGTAACACCCCTACAATTAAATACAGTGCTTACCGTCCAATCTCCTTACATATCAGATACACGCAGCGGATATACACTTACATACAATGGGTGATACAATGCCGTTAGTCACCCACGTTACTAACCAGGCTACTTTCTACATGCAGCATCGGTCTGATGGACCGGAATCCCGAGTACTACAAATCCACAATACATTCTCCATTTACCAAATACTACTACAATCTTCATTCAATACAATACTCCCCGTACAATACAATATAATCTACATACCGAGTTACTAAGATCCTTATACAGATATAATACCTCTTCCAAGTTCATTCGTACTCACTACGAGTCTACTTACTACCCGTCCTCACAAACTACTTACTCCTAATTACAAGGGTGTGCTCCGGCCTCTTCCTTGACCACATTCGCTTTTGGGTACCTGCACACTAAAAATGTCCCCCGAAGGGGTCAGCTTTCGCCGAGCATGATAACCCGCATACCCCGCGTACTAGTGAGGGTACGCCGACCACTTGGTCGTATACATGCGGTTGATTTCATTCAACATACATGCTGTAACACCCCTACTAATAATATACTGCTTACTGTCCAATCTCCTTACACATCAGATACACGCAGCGGATACTTACTTACATAATGTGGGTGATACAATGCCGTTAGTCACCCACGTGACTAACAAGGCTACTGCTACTACATACAGTATCGGTCTGATGGACCGAATGTCCGAGTACTACGCACTTATCATACCTACTCCAATTACCAAGTCAAATACTACAACACCTATTCATTACAATACTCCAAGTTCAATACAATATAATCTACATACCGAGTTTACTAAGTTCCAATTACAATTACAATACCTCCTTCAATCTCATACGTACTCCTTACGAGTCTACACACTACCCGTTCCTCACAACTACTTACTTTCTAAATACAAGGGTGTGCCGCCGGACTCTCTTGGCCACATCCGCTTCGGGTACCTGCACACTAAAAAATGTCCCCCGAAGGGGTCAGCTTTCGCCGAGCATGATAACCGCATACCCCGCGTACTAGTGAGGGTACGCCGACCACTTGGTCGAATACATGCGGTTCATTTATTCACACAACATGCATACATGCTTTCATACTCAATACTACATTACTTTCACAAGGCATACATACACACATACATTTCATTGCATTCAAGGTACGCAATACAATCATCCAATACATACTTACCTTTCCCGAATACACATACGCATTATATACACAATATACAATACTTGTTAGCTTCATTGGTCCACCCGGGTTAATCGGGTGGAGATTACTCTTTACTCATTACTTCATACATGCGCATACATACTCATACTCATACTTACTTACGGATCCATACTTACTTACTCTTACTCTCAAGTTAAGTCGTCGGGACCTCCGGCCCTGGGGACTACACCGTCCCACCTCCGGGATTTACTTGACTCACTAATCCGGGATGCTACCCATTTAAGGGATTTGGGCCGCGGACCAGTTTAAGAGTCAGGAATTGCAGCCAACCTCTTGTGACTCCGCATCCTCACGCGTGGCCGAAGCTATATCGGACTTGTACTCATTCCAATTTACTCACTTAAGTTAGGAGTTAGCTAGTTAGGAATTAGCACAAGTCAACATTCAAGCCACAATAGTACAATACCCATGTACACATACATACGAGATGCATTACAATATACAAGTACACTACAAA
Organism: Limonium bicolor; assembly: GCA_023374045.1. Lineage (NCBI taxonomy): Eukaryota > Viridiplantae > Streptophyta > Magnoliopsida > Caryophyllales > Plumbaginaceae > Limonium > Limonium bicolor. The sequence continues at coordinate 382,285,726 of CM041778.1, forward strand.
TTCAATACACATCATCATCATTCATGTTTCATGAATTATACAAACATTGTTCAAGACAAATATCAAGAACAATGTAAACAAGCACAAGTAAGTGCAATATAATCCGATTCGTGCATTTATCTTATTAGGTGGTCAAATAAGCATACAAATCGGGGTAACCAGATTAGGATACAGGGCATGAAGAAATCATACCTTTCACCGTTGTACTTGTATCCCAACGTTCCTCCGGTGTTCACAAATCAAATCCTATGATATACATACAATCGAATAATTAATCTAACTATCATTAATTTAATTCGATTATCCTTACGCTCCCTAACTCATACTTACTAAGTCTTTACATTCCTATACCTACATTTTATTTACTTACTTTTATCTACTTACAATGGTTTACTTGCTTACATATACATGTACATATGTATAGGTGGGTATACATACATATATATATATATATATATATATACTAGTTACATTCATTTAGTTTTAGTTTAGTTTTTTTTTGTTGTAAGTTATGGGTCGACCGACCCACCGACCGACCCAACCCTGGGTCGGTCCATTCCAGTAAGTTTCGTTCTCTGAAATTTCTCCCGACCGACCCAGAACTATTCCGACCGACCCATAACCTCTGGGTCGGTCCATTCCAGAAAGTTTCGGTCTGTTGTCCAAGCTCCGACCGACCCACCGACCGACCCACCTATGGGTCGGTCGAAGTCCGAGACTTCGACAACAGAAAATTGAGTCCGACCGACCCACGACCGACTCACGGCTCCTGGGTCGGTCCATTCCCGAGGGATTTATTTTCGTTACCTAAGCTCCGACCGACCCACGGTCCGACCCGGCTCTGGGTCGGTCGGTAGCAGAAAGCTGCTACAGACTTTGTTTTTCAATTCTTTTCTTACCCATTCCTTCCCCAATCTTCCTACATGTAATCCCACATGATAATGCCATTTAGGCTTCCTAAAATACCTTATTTCATCCACCAAATCCATTACTAAATCCATGAGACAATTTACACAATTTCCTCACTTCCTTTCAACACCTACAACAGTTTTTTTTCTATTCTCTAATGCTACAGATTTTTCTACAACTCCTACCATTCAATATTTCCTCCACCAATGTTACTCCTAGTATCCCAAATACATTTCCAAGTCATTACTTTACCTACACCCAAGTCCAACTCTTCTTACCAATTCTTGCACACTAATCTTTCCTATCTTCTCCAATGCATGTTGATACTTTTGCTACAGATTTTGCACTTATTACTTCTCATATACTACTACCATACCATGGTCATTAAACATCTCTACTATCCTCAATACATACCTTGGTTCTCCCATTCACCAAGTCATCCACAAGTGCACATATCTTACCAAATTTTGCCATAGTTCATCTACTTTTCTTACTTGGCCACACATACCAATTCTCACCAATTTCATTCCTAATCTAGCCACACCCTTACAAGGGTCCTACCAGCAATCAAACAAATAAATCCATCCCAATGCACCAATACTCCATCAAACATTAATACCAATACTCATACACAACCATTTGGCTCCAAGGCCTACAATTCACATACTAATGCACAAATACTCAAACTTACTCTCAAATACTCAAAACTTCATAAACTTCAATACTAATACATTAGTTTGGTTTCTTTTATTCGTTTACTCATTCCATTACTCTAATGCACTATAATCTAACATGAGTGAGGAGCTCTTACCTTGAGCTTTTATTTCCTTCCATTGTTTTTCAATTCTCCTCTTCTTTCTCCATTGCCCAAATCGGCCATGTGGGGAATGGAGTTGCCAAACTCCATCCCCATCACCCAATGAACACAAAGCAACTATAATTAATATACTAACCCTTAATTTAATGCTAGTTCATTGAGATGTTTTAAACAAATTTCTAGGGTTTACCTTTGAAGCTTTTAGGAGGGGTTTTAGCCCTTGGTTCAAGAAGGTGAATCCACCACCATTGCAAGGTTGATATTATGCTCAAAAGAGAGAGAGAAACAAGGCATTATTAAGAGGTAAAAATCGGTTACCAAAGGAGATGAAGAAAACTTAAGGTTTTCATGGAGATTTTTACCTTGTTGGAAAGAGGAGACTCCAAGCTCCCTAATGGTGTGCTTTTCTCTTGAATGGGGTATACCCACGAAAATGAATTTCCTCATTCTTGGATTTTGAAAAGAGGAAGTGTAGAGGAGGATGAGGGGAGTTCGAATATGTGGTTATTTTTACCTTTGGAGTACAAATGAAGGTGGAGCATGGATGGAAAGTTGAGAAGCCATTGAAGCTTCTCTTGGAGCTTCAAAATCGCCCCCCTTTGGAGAAGGAGAGAGAGATCGTGAGGGAGGGAGGAGGATAGGAGAGAGATGAGTGAAATGTGAGGTGAGAGAGTAAGTGGGTGCTTTTACCCTTTTTACTTTTTGCTTTTGTCTCTTAATTAACTAGCTAGTATGTGAGTGTGTGTGAGGGCTTTTAACTTATTAAAACCGGTCCCCTTACAGTATACTAGTTGGAGCGTTTTTCGTCTTTTACAGAAAACGCTCGTTATTTTACCCGGTTTAGGTACTATTCACTAACCGGGCCCGTTTTCCGGAATTTCTCGTTTAATTATTTTTTATTGAGTATTAACTTCCATAAGTACTTAATAATTATTATTTAATGATTTATAATTTTTACGGGTCCGTTTGACCACTTAAAGTCACGTTTTCGGGTTTTCTCGAAAAACGTGCTCTAAAGCTCTATTAGCGTTTTAATAATTATTTGGATCCGTTTTCTTCGGGAGTTGTTCCCACATATATTTAGACTTAATTAAGCCTTTAGAATCCTTACAATACGCTAACCGAGGTCTCATACCTCCTATGGTTATTTAACGCTTATTTAGCGTTTTTCACCTTTAAGTGTTTCTTTATTTCTTTTGGATTTATTTTTCCTTACCAATATTACTTAGGCGTCATTGGCCTTTAATTACGTATTAGATTAATCTTAATCCCTATATTTAAGTTCGGGGTATTTCAATCTACCCCCCTTAAGAACTTTGTCCTCAAAGTTGTTCGAGGTTATGGGATTACTATACTTACTCCTTTTATACTTGTCTAGTACCAAAGTCATACATCCTTCCTCCTTACGATTTCCAAATCCATCCCTCAAGGTTCCTACCTACCGTACTATACCAATATACAATAGTTACTCCAATCCGCATTCCTACCAATCATCCGGTTCCTCATTACACGGTTCATACATACATACAGTGCAAAGCTATTCCCAAAGCAATGCAATACACATCACAATCCCGTAGGCGCTCAGATCATTTCGACACAGGACTCCTCTATGTCCTGTTGCCCTTGGAATAATATAATATGCTACACTACTATCCTCTCCGGTATAACTTCCAACAATTACTTACTCTCCAGTCTAAGAAAATTCTTTTCAACTGCTAATTAGAAATATTTCTAAAGCATACAACTCCAAATTCCATTTTTTATTCATTACTTCTATCCTAAGTGTGATTCTTGTGACCACTTGAGGGGAGCTTCGAGAATCATTCGACCCTGATGTGATCAGCACCAGTGTCGAACTATCTCTCCACCCCAATTTGTGTTCGGTTTCCCTTGATCTGATCAGGATCAAGTTCGACTTCCCACGTCAGTTTCAAACAAGCAATTAATTCAATTATTTTCATGTTTTATCTTTTTACTCTTCCTAGTCATTCATACATCTCCAAAGGATGGAATTCGATCCATCAATCATTCTGAATCTATTTCCCAAATGCTTTACTTCCAGGCTCAATACCTAAGTGCTCATCTCCTCGACCTTCACTACCTCCATCCCTTACTTTCCAATATTCTAACTAAGGACTACAGTACTTATGAAATTCAATCGTGCTCAATTTACTTCCAATAACATACTTACGAATACATTACTCCTGGTTACTTTCCTCTACTACTCATGATCCATTCGTACTACTTCTTTAAGGGTTACAATACTTGTGGAGTTCCGTCCACTACTCATTACTTCTTTACTAATACCCTTACACTGGGTTACACGATGGGTATATTCGCCCTATGGTATTTGCATATCTAATGCTTATTTACCATAATATCATTATGAGTGAATACGTATGCTTGTTTAACATTAGTACCAATCGTTAATTCGATTCTCATTTGTCTATGCACATTATAGTTTATGTGTTTTATTATAAAACTTTCATTAGGCGGTTTTCGCTCTACCCCCCTTAAAAGGGATTACGCCCACGTAATCTATCATATGTTATTATTATTAAACATTGGTTTAATCAATTTGGGCAATCTGAAGCGTTTAGCTTCACTACGGTACACTATATAATATGCTCTGGTCAAAGGGTCTTAACCATACCAATGGTTTAGTCTTTGCACCAAGAATTCCTATATGAGTTTATTTAACTCATAATTAGTTTGGTTCTAGCCTAACCGGCTTCAAGGCATTAATAGCCATTCTATTATACTCACTAGGTACATTAATCTCCTAGCTAGGGCCCACTAGCTTCGGCTGTGCGACCCTGATAACTTGGGTTATTCACCCTTCTTGTTATCCTTAATGTGCTATACATAACCTTTTATCCGTCTATTATGGGAATAAGGTTTACTAAACAAATTCGGTATTCTTTTACCGTGTTCGAACTCGATGAGTTTTAGATTGTAACCAGCTTCCTGGTGATCTATTATACATACTATCCGTACTTTCACGATTATTCGCTAAGTTCCTCCGACTTATTGTCGGGTGAGGTTAAGTTACTACTTAGTTGTAGTGCTTCCTGTTGTCAATGGCTTCTGGATTACACCAGTTCTTCTGGTTCAGTACAAGTGTTCTTACTTGTATGACCTTACATTTCTATGTGTCGGTCCTAGTGACTTGTTACGTCTCCTTTCACCCTTTTATTCCAATGGAATTCACATTTGTGATTGTTAGTGTGTTTCACACTCTTCGTGTTTCTTTGGCTTTAGGCCGCACGGTTTGTTGCTAAGCTTCCTTAGCTGGCTCATGCCATAGTTGTTGTGGAAAGGAGGGTCTACTACGGTTTACATTTGCCATATCCCTAACCATCCCATTAGATCATTAACTGCGCAAGTGCAATACCAAAACACTCAGTCATACAGAGTGCAGAGGCGTGAACGCTTGACAGTAAGTCACTTATGTGATAGAAAAGAATATTTCTGCCTGTCTTCCATACTTATACTCCGTGTCGTTATCTAACTACTTCCTCATAGCGGTCGCTCGTTGCGCACCGTATTCTTACTCATTGTACAACATTGTTCTTACTGTTTCTGTTACTGTGATCGTTTTCTCTTTACTCATTGCCATTGTCATTGGCACCATTTCCTTATGGTGTAAGTACACTAGGAGTTTCCTAGTTCATATGTATGATGATTGTTGTTGCATACCGTAATGGTATTATCTTCCCATTGTGGAGATGCCTTATCTCAACTCGGGTTTCATGTGTAGGTTAGCTTACCTCACATTATTTGCTCATTTACGATACCATTTTACCAAGTGTCTTGGCTGACAAAGGGTGAAGTAATTTATCGGGTTACAAGCTCTCTTGAGCATTGATCCTTCATGGTGTGCAATGTGCACTCACATTGATTGTTTTGACAATGATTGTCCTCTCTAAGCTGAGCATTGGTTACAGGCTCTAGCTGTGCAGTTTTATTCTTGTATGTACGTCACCGGGACATCCCAAGAAACTTCCAGGGTTTTCTGGTCCCGTTCTCCAACTGAAGGGTATTTTATCGCTGACAAGTGAAGCTTCTGGTTGAGGGGTATGCTTCCGCTCATAAATCTCGTGACGAGGTTTACCATGTTGGTGTTTATACAGTGATTCACACATGCTTAGGTGCATGTGAAGTATACTTACTCCTTTAAGTCGTGATAGTTTGGATATCTCATTTCCTTATTCCATTGCCCCTTGGCAATATCTATATGCATAGGCTTATTGTTATAATAAATGGAAGCCTTTCTAAGGGTTCGCATCTTCACCACATTGGTGGTCCTTGGTTAACGAGGGGTATTTTCCCTTGGGTTCTCGTAGTGTCCAAGTGTGGACTAGGCCACTGTTGGCATTATCATGGTTCTTATGCCTCTGTGCTACCATTGCTACAGTAGGCATGAAGGTAATTAAAGGCTTGTCAACTGTATACTAGACTGGTACTCTAGTAACAGTGACACTGAGGTGGCCATTACTCCAAGCCATTCAGGGTGTTGGGTTTGAATTCATGGTCCAGTTGTTGATTTCTTGTTGTATGAGATAATGTCTCTTGCAATTCTTGCTCCCAAATGGTGTGGGTTATGCAACCATGAAGGTTTACATAACATAGTTGGTTGATGGCTTTTAAGCTGTGTTGCTGCAAGCTATGCTCTTTGCAAGCTGCTTATACATGTTTCCACTCCTTGTATACCATCACAGGATGGAGATATTACTGGGCTCCATGGTAAGTCGTGACATCACGCTTCCGTTCATAGGAGACCCTTTAAGCAATCCGGTGCTGATCGGTGCTTCCTTGTAGCTTAGGGTATTTCCTATCAAGTGAAATCCCTTCGGTGTCTTAACCGAGTGTTCATTCTAGTTGTCGTGTTCTTATCATGACGCTTCGTTCGACTGTTGTTAACTCATACACCCTTCAAGGATCGCTCCTGGGTGTTGGTGGTTATGCCGTTACATCCGGCTAATGTATACAACATGTGTTGCCCTCTATACCGTCTTTGGTATTGTATTAAGCTATTCCCTTTAGGTTTGTGACGTCTCCCGTCGTTGGGTAGACTGTTTATACCTGCTCCTAGCGCTTGAGACTAGGTTTAATACCCTTTTCGATGACGGATTATATTAGTGGTAATCTTGTGATTGCTCTTGGGACTTTGCCCCGTTGTTGAGTGTCGTGGTGTTCACGTTAGGTGATTGCCTTACTGTGTTTAGGCTGGGTATCCTTCCCCGCTGTCATATGTTTGCTTGATGTCTTTGAGACATGTCCAATGTCTATACTGATTAGTCTGTGCTCTATGCACTTCCTAGTTCTTATTCCTTACCTTCAGATGGGTTCTCTGAGTTCCTTATACTTGTTTCTTAACTGAGTTTCCTTCTCCTTGATTGTCTGTGGTGTCCAGTTGTCCTGGTTGAACTTACTGATGGTCCGTAGAACGGAGCTGACTACTTCCCGTGCTTCGCACACTACATGTATACATACGTGGGGTACCATGTTGATACGTTACCACTTACCTAACTATGTGTCAGGCCCGCAAGCTCCTTCGGAGTGCGTCGTCCCTCCCACCGTAATTGGTACCATCGTAGTGTTCGTCACCGCCTAGTGAAGTATTCTGTTGTCAACTCCTCTTGGATCATTCTATGATACTCACCGTAATTTTGTTGGTTTGGTTTTGAAATCCAAGGTTTAAAAAGGAAAGTTGCGGTTTTGAAAGAAAATTTTGGGTTTTGAAACAATGGTTCGGTGTCAAAAGAAGTCCTACATGGCATAGCCATGTTTGTGGTCTTGACCAGGTCCAGCTTCCCGCTGTCTGGTATGTTCTTAATACAATGGTCAGGCCGTCAGGCCTTTCCAAGGTTTGATTCCTCTAGCTTCCAGGATTTGTGATCCTATAGTTGTTTCGCCGCTGTCACGGTACATCACTATGTACTGTGGTATGTTAAAGTCCTCCTGAATGCTCCCGTTATTACTGCACTTGCCGTGGCAAGTGCGTGGTACTGGTGGTTTTTGGGTAAGCCGATACCGGTCACGGTATGGTTTTCACTGGTTCTCGATAGTCTTGTTGGACTCTCCTTTGATCTTGCTGATCATTTACTTGGGTTAATCTCTTCTGAGTAACTTCTTATAAGTTTGACATGGCTGTCATTGATCAGGGTAATTCTCCAATCCTTGAGGTTCCCCTTTTTATTTGGTATGTCTTTCCTTGCTGCTCGTTCCCACCGGTTTACCGTGGTTACTGAGCCTTAGCTTGTTTAGGCACTACGGTTGTAGTCCTGTCGAATTATATCTCGTGGATGTCCTTGTAGCTGTCTGAGCTATGTTGGCCAGGTTTGTAACCCTTTGGCGTTGTGGTTTTTGAGTTAACCGTTCCTGACTATGTCCTTAGTCAGCTGGTATACCGCGGTGGTATTTTTCACGTATTCCTATCCCGTAGACTCGTGTCTCGGGTTCTGTCATTACTCCTTTTTCCCTTTCATTGCATGGTTAGTGCTTCTTTCCTACTGTTGGTTGTCTAGCTGGGTTCCGCGGACTGCTAGGCACGTCGCCCCATGCTGTTGTAAGTTGCAGCCTCCTCGTGGTTGGAGTGCTCGTTCCACCGCTATGGAGTGCGGGTATTGTGGTTTAACCGGGATCCCTTCCGGGCTTCCAATCCGGAATCTATATGTCGGTTCTTGTTTACAGTGTGATTGCTTCACACACTGCCAGATCGGGTTTCCCCGAGTATGAGAGGACTTTCCTTCTCTCTGGCGTCCTTTCCCAAGTTATACAGTGGGAGTTTGCGGCGGGCGGGACTGGTATGTAGGTATCCGGTACTCACCGGTAGTTCCTAACTAGCATATCTCTAATGCTAACACAGCCCTTAGCCCTAAGCTTCTACTTCCTAACTCGGTATTTCCAGTCATCAGAGCGATACTTCGCTCTGATACCACTTTTTGTAACACCCCTACTAATAATATACTGCTTACTGTCCAATCTCCTTACACATCAGATACACGCAGCGGATACTTACTTACATAATGTGGGTGATACAATGCGTTAGTCACCCACGTGACTAACAAGGCTACTGCTACTACATACAGTATCGGTCTGATGGACCGGAATGTCCGAGTACTACGCACTATCATACCTACTCCAATTACCAAGTCAAATACTACAAACCTATTCATTACAATACTCCAAGTTCAATACAATATAATCTACATACCGAGTTTACTAAGTTCCAATTACAATTACAATACCTCCTTCAATCTCATACGTACTCCTTACGAGTCTACACACTACCCGTTCCTCACAACTACTTACTTTCTAAATACAAGGGTGTGCCGCCGGACTCTCTCCTTGGCCACATCCGCTTCGGGTACCTGCACACTAAAAAATGTCCCCCGAAGGGTCAGCTTTCGCCGAGCATGATAACCGCATACCCCGCGTACTAGTGAGGGTACGCCGACCACTTGGTCGAATACATGCGGTTCATTTTTCACACAACATGCATACATTTTCATACTCAATACTACATTACTTTCACAAGGCATACATACACACATACATTTCATTGCATTCAAGGTACGCAATACAATCATCCAATACATACTTACCTTTTCCCGAATACACATACGCATTATATACACAATATACAATACTTGTTAGCTTCATTGGTCCACCCGGGTTAATCGGGTGGAGATTACTCTTTTACTCATTACTTCATACATGGCATACATACTCATACTCATACTTACTTACGGATCCATACTTACTTACTCTTACTTACTCAAGTTAAGTCGTCGGGACCTCCGGCCCTGGGGACTACAACCGTCCCACCTCCGGGATTTACTTGACTCACTAATCCGGGATGCTACCCATTAAGGGATTTGGGCCGCGGACCAGTTTAAGAGTCAGGAATTGCAGCCAACCTCTTGTGACTCCGCATCCTCACGCGTGGCCGAAGCTATATCGGACTTGTACTCATTCCAATTTACTCACTTAAGTTAGGAGTTAGCTAGTTAGGAATTAGCACAAGTCAACATTCAAGCCACAATAGTACAATACCCATGTACACATACATACGAGATGCATTACAATATACAAGTACACTACAAATTCAATACACATCATCATCATTCATAGTTTCATGAATTATACAACCATTGTTCAAGACAAATATCAAGAACAATGTAAACAAGCACAAGTAAGTGCAATATAATCCGATTCGTGCATTTATCTTATTAGGTGGTCAAATAAGCATACAAATCGGGGTAACCAGATTAGGATACAGGGCATGAAGAAATCATACCTTTCACCGTTGTACTTGTATCCCAACGTTCCTCCGGTGTTCACAAATCAAATCCTATGATATACATACAATCGAATAATTAATCTAACTATCATTAATTTAATTCGATTATCCTTACGCTCCCTAACTCATACTTACTAAGTCTTTACATTCCTATACCTACATTTTATTTACTTACTTTTATCTACTTACAATGGTTTACTTGCTTACATATACATGTACATAGTATAGGTGGGTATACATACATTACATATATATATATATATATATATACTAGTTACATTCATTTAGTTTTAGTTTAGTTTTTTTTTTTGTTGTAAGATGGGTCGACCGACCCACCGACCGACCCAACCCTGGGTCGGTCCATTCCAGTAAGTTTCGTTCTCTGAAATTTCTCCCGACCGACCCAGAACTATTCCGACCGACCCATACACCTCTGGGTCGGTCCATTCCAGAAAGTTTCGGATCTGTTGTCCAAGCTCCGACCGACCCACCGACCGACCCACCTATGGGTCGGTCGAAGTCCGAGACTTCGACAACAGAAAATTTGAGTCCGACCGACCCACGACCGACTCACGGCTCCTGGGTCGGTCCATTCCCGAGGGATTTATTTTCGTTACCTAAGCTCCGACCGACCCACGGTCCGACCCGGCTCTGGGTCGGTCGGTAGCAGAAAGCTGCTACAGACTTTGTTTTTCAATTCTTTTCTTACCCATTCCTTCCCCAATCTTCCTACATGTAATCCCACATGATATAATGCCATTTAGGCTTCCTAAAATACCTTATTTCATCCACCAAATCCATTACTAAATCCATGAGACAATTTACACAATTTCCTCACTTCCTTTCAACACCTACAACAGTTTTTTTTTTATTCTCTAATGCTACAGATTTTTCTACAACTCCTACCATTCAATATTTCCTCCACCAATGTTACTCCTAGTATCCCAAATACATTTCCAAGTCATTACTTTACCTACACCCAAGTCCAACACTCTTCTTACCAATTCTTGCACACTAATCTTTCCTATCTTCTCCAATGCATGTTGATACATTTTGCTACAGATTTTGCACTTATTACTTCATACTACTACTACCATACCATGGTCATTAAACATCTTACTATCCTCAATACATACCTTGGTTCTCCCATTCACCAAGTCATCCACGAGTGCACATATTCTTACCAAAATTTTACCATAGTTCATCTACTTTTCTTACTTGGCCACACATACCAATTCTCACCAATTTCATTCCTAATCTAGCCACACCCTTACAAGGGTCCTACCAGCAATCAATACAAATATAAATCCATCCCAATGCACCAATACTCCATCAAACATCAATACCAATACTCATACACAACCATTTGGCTCCAAGGCCTACAATTCACATACTAATGCACAAATACTCAAACTTACTCTCAAATACTCAAAACTTCATAAACTTCAATACTAATACATTAGTTTGGTTTCTTTTATTCGTTTACTCATTCCATTACTCTAATGCACTATAATCTAACATGAGTGAGGAGCTCTTACCTTGAGCTTTTATTTCCTTCCATTGTTTTTCAATTCTCCTCTTCTTTCTCCATTGCCCAAATCGGCCATGTGGGGAATGGAGTTGCCAAACTCCATTCCCACCACCCAATGAACAAAGCAACTATAATTAATATACTAACCCTTAATTTAATGCTAGTTCATTGAGATGTTTTAAACAAATTTCTAGGGTTTACCTTTTGAAGCTTTTAGGAGGGGTTTTAGCCCTTGGTTCAAGAAGGTGAATCCACCACCATTGCAAGGTTGATATTATGCTCAAAAGAGAGAGAGAAAACAAGGCATTATTAAGAGGTAAAAATCGGTTACCAAAGGAGATGAAGAAAACTTAAGGTTTTCATGGAGATTTTTACCTTGTTGGAAAGAGGAGACTCCAAGCTCCCTAATGGTGTGCTTTCTCTTTGAATGGGGTATACCCACGAAAATGAATTTCCTCATTCTTGGATTTTGAAAAGAGGGAAGTGTAGAGGAGGATGAGGGGAGTTCGAATATGTGGTTATTTTACCTTTGGAGTACAAATGAAGGTGGAGCATGGATGGAAAGTTGAGAAGCCATTGAAGCTTTCTTGGAGCTTCAAAATCGCCAGCCCCCTTTGGAGAAGGAGAGAGAGATCGTGAGGGAGGGAGGAGGATAGGAGAGAGATGAGTGAAATGTGAGGTGAGAGAGTAAGTGGGTGCTTTTTACCCTTTTTACTTTTTGCTTTTGTCTCTTAATTAACTAGCTAGTATGTGAGTGTGTGTGAGGGCTTTTAACTTATTAAAAACCGGTCCCCTTACAGTATACTAGTTGGAGCGTTTTTCGTCTTTTACAGAAAACGCTCGTTATTTTACCCGGTTTAGGTACTATTCACTAACCGGGCCCGTTTTCCGGAATTTCCTCGTTTAATTATTTTTATTAGTTATTAAACTTCCATAAGTACTTAATAATTATTATTTAATGATTTATAATTTTTACGGGTCCGTTTGACCACTTAAAGTCACGTTTTCGGGTTTTCTCGAAAAACGTGCTCTAAAGCTCTATTAGCGTTTTAATTCATTATTTGGATCCGTTTTCTTCGGGAGTTGTTCCCACATATTATTTAGACTTAATTAAGCCTTTAGAATCCTTACAATACGCTAATCGAGGTCTCATACCTCCTATGGTTATTTAACGCTTATTTAGCGTTTTTCACCTTTAAAGTGTTTCTTTATTTCTTTTGGATTTATTTTTCCTTACCAATATTACTTAGGCGTCATTGGCCTTTAATTACTTATTAGATTAATCTTAATCCCTATATTTAAGTTCGGGGTATTTCACATGCATACATGCTTTTATACATATTATTACAATACATTACGCAAGGCATACACACATACATACACTTCATTACATACCAGAGTACAACATAAACCATTCAATACGTACTTACCTTTTTCCGAATACACATACTCATTACATACACAGTATACAACACTTGTTAGCTTCATTGGTCCACCCGGGTTAATCGGGTGGAGATTACTCTTTTACTCGTTACTTCATACATACGCATACATACTCATACTCATACTCACGGATCCATACTTAATTACTCTTACTCTTACTCAAGTTAAGTCGTCGGGACCTCCGGCCCTGGGGACTACACCGTCCCACCTCCGGGATTTACTTGACTCACTAATCCGGGATGCTACCCATTTAAGGGATTTGGGCCGTGGACCAGTTTAAGAGTCAGGAATTGCAGCCAACCTCTTGTGATTCCGCATCCTCACGCGTGGCCGAAGTTATATCGGACTTGTACTCATTCCAATTTACTCACTTAAGTTAGGAGTTAGATAGTTAGGAATTAGTACAAGTCAACATCCAAGCCACAATAATACAATACCCATATACACTTACATACAAATACATTACAATATACAAGTACGCTACAAGTATGATACACTTCATCATCATTCATATGTTTCATGAATTATACAAACTATTGTTCAAGACAAATATCAAGAACAAAGTAAACAAGCACAAGTAGGTGCAATATAGTCCGATTCATGCATTTATCTTATTAGGTGATCAAATAAGCACACAAATCGGGGTAACCAGATTAGGATACAGGGCATGAAGAAATCATACCTTTCACCGTTGTACTTGTATCCCAACGTTCCTCCGGTATTCACAATTCAAATCCTATGATATACATACAACCGAATAATTAATCTACCATTATTAATCTTAACTCAACTACTTTTGCGTTTACTAATCCTTATTCACTAAGCCTTTACATTCCTTACACTTATTTCATTTTACTTACTTTCCATTACTTGTCCATAATTTACATACACGTGTATATACATATGTATAGGTGGGTATACATATATATATATATATATGTTATATACTAGTTATAAGCTTACTGTTTTTTTTTTTGTAAGTATAGGGCCGTCCGACCCACCGTCCGACCAAGCCCTGGGTCGGACCATTCCAGTAAGGTTCGTTCCCAGAAAATTACCCTGTCCGACCCAGCACTATTCCGTCCGACCCATACTCTCTGGGTCGGACCATTCCAGAAGGTTTTGGTCCCTGTTTAAGCCATGTCCGACCCACGTCCGACTCACGGCTCTGGGTCGGACCATTCCAGAAAGTTTGGTTTTCGTTTCTCAAGCCCCGTCCGACCCACGTCCGACTCACCGTCTGGGTCGGACAGAGTCAGAACCTTGCTACAGATTTTATTTTCTTTCCCACTTCACCCGTTGTTTCCCCAATCTTCTTACATGTAATCTCACATGTTTAACCACTACCTAGGCCCTTCAAATTGCCTTAGTTCATCCACCTTACATACTTACTAATCCTTACTTGTACATTTCATTTCCATTCTTACTTACTTCTCATTCTGTTCTAGCTCGTTTATACTCCATGCCCTTTAAACATCCTTAATAATGTCCTAATATCTTGTACTATCATTACCATTCACTTCCATACCTTATCACACCTTTAAAGTACTTAGCTTTACAATTTTAGGTTGGTCCGGGACCTTGTCCAGGTCTTAAGTCCCGGACCAACTCGTAACTCAAGTCTCGACCTATTTTAGCACCTGGTCCGGGACCTTGTACATGGGGTAAGTCCCGGACCACATGGGTAGTCGACTCTCGAATTAAAATTCAGCATGGTCCGGGACTTTAACAAGGAACTAGGTCCCGGACCTGCTGCAGTATTTTACAGATTTTAAGTTTTCTAAGTCTGTTACAATGCAAACTTTGCCTAGTTAATTCCCCATTGTTCCTACACTTAATCCCACATGTTTAGCACCTATTTAGTCACCTAAACATGTTAAAATCCATTAGTAACTTATTACACCCTTTTACACTGATTCACTCACCCATTTCCTTAAGTTTTCATTTCAGCACTTACAATGTTCCTCTAAATTGTATTTTGCTACAGGTTTAACTCTCTTCTTCTACATCTTTAGCTCCCTCTTATAATGTCATTTCTAGGACTTACAATACACTAGTTATCTCTCCAAACCTTCCAATCAACAACTCTAACAAAATCTGTTACAAGATGTTTTTCCACCTAGTTTTTAATTCACTAAGTGTTCTAATCCTAGGCAAATTTTGCCATAGTCTCCCCTACATTTTTATACTCTCACCACATATTCTAGCTCACAATTCAACACTCACTTCACCTGTTTCAATAGGCATCAATATACAAGTTTTCATACACCATTTCCAAACACTAAACACCACTACAAATTCCTGCACATCACCTCTCATTCCCAATCTGTTTGTAACAGTTTTAAATGGTTCTCAAAGGTTCAAAACACTTGCATTCTCTTACACATTATACTACTAATGTATTACCATTTTACAATACACATTTTCATTTCTAAAAATCTGTTACATACTCATTTATAAAGCTACACAAAGGAGAGTATATTTACCTTGCTCTCTCTCTCTCTTCTACTAGTTTCTTTTCTTCCTTCCTTCTTCTTCTTCTTTCTTCTTTTCTCTCTCCCTCTCCACTGATTTAGCAATACAAGTTCTCTAACACTACAACCCATATATTCACATTTCAATACACCATACTAATACACAATTTAACCCTAACCATTATGTAAGTTCAATATAGGTTTTAGGGTTTAGAAATTATATTACCTTCCAAGAGTGTAGGTAGTGTTTGGAATGGCTCAAGAGTAAGATTTCAGCTCCACCACAATGCCAAAACCGGCTAGATACACAAGGAGCAAGGAGTTCAAAACTTGAAATCTTTATTTTACAAATGAGAGCAAGAAAAGGAAGTGGTTTCGGATTTCTTTTTACCTTAAACCAAAGAGGAGAAGGAGGGCCTTCTAATGGTGGTATTGAAGCTCCAAATGGGGTGTACCCATGAAAACGAAAATGCTCCTTTTCGGGTTTTGAAAAGAGAGAATTGTTGCTCTTGATGAGAGGAAGATAATGGTGGTATTTTTATAATTTTTGGAGCAAGTTTGATGGAGCAACAAGAGGAGGAAAGTAGAGGTTTTTGGGGGTTTGCTAAATCTCCATGGCTGTCGCCTGGTAGAAGGAGAAGAAAATCAGAGAAGGGAGGAGGAGTGCTGTACGAGAGAGGAGGGAATGTGAGGTAGGAGAGAGAGAGTGTGAGTGAGGGAGTAATATGTTACTTTTTGCCTTTTTAATGTTTTTGTCCTTTGTGAGTAAAAAGAAGAAATAAAGAGAGGTGGGAGTGGGCTGTGCAATCGGACAGCATACAGAACCCACATGGGTTTTAAAATTCTTTTTGCAATATTGGACACATAAGTTTGTGTTATTTATGTTTCTACCCCACAAGTTCCCGTGTTTGACAGTTTTTACTAATTTCTCGTTTTATTGATTTTATTGGTTCTAAAGCTTCACTAATATTTATTGATGATTATTTAGTTGACCAAAATTGTTATGAGTCTATTTGACCCGCTTAAAGTCACGTTTTCCCGGTTACCTCGAAAAACGCGCTTTAATGTTCATTAGTGTTTTTAATCCATTTTGAGGATCCGTTTTCTTCGGGATTTGTTCCCTCATATTTATTTAGACTTAATTAAGCCTTTAGAATCCTTATAATACGCTAACCGAGGTTTCACACCTCCTATGGTTATTTAACGCTTATTTAGCGTTTTTCGCTTTTAAAGTGTTTCTTTATTTCTTTTGGATTTATTTTCCCTTACAAATACTTCTTAACCATTATTAGGCTCTTAAATACCTATTAGGATAATTTAATCGCCATATTTAAGGTCGGGGTATTTCAATCTACCCCCCTTAAGAACTTTGTCCTCAAAGTTGTTCAAGGTTATAAGTTTACAATGCTTACTCATTCTTACATGTCCAATACTACGGTCATACATTCTTCCTCTTACTAATTCCCAAATCCATTACTCAAGGTTTCTACATACCATACCATCCAAATGTACTATAGTTACTCCAATCCGTGCTACTACTAACTATCTGGTTCCTCATTACAAAGTTCATACATACATACAGTGCAAAGCTATCCCCAAAGCAATGCAATACACATACAATCCCGCAGGCACTCCGGTCATCTCGACGCAGGACTCCTCTATGTCCCGCTGCCTTTGGAATAATACCACATACTACACTACTATCTTCTCCGGTACAAGCTTCTCACAAATTCTTAACCTTCAGTCTAAGAGAAATACTTCACTACTACCAATTAGAAATTTTCTAAAACACATAACTCCAAGGTCCAATATATACATTACTTCTATCCTATGTGTGATTTTTGTGACCACTTAAGGGGAGCTTCAAGAATCATTCGACCCTGATGTGATCAGCATCAGTGTTGAACTATCTTTCCACCCCAATTTGTGTTCGGTTTCCCTTGATCTGATCAGGATCAAGTTCGACTTCCCACATCAGTTTCAAACAAGCAATTAATTTAGTTGTTTTCATTTTCTATCTTTTTACTCTTCCTAGTCATTCATACATCTCCAAAGGATGGAATCAGTCCATCAATCATCCTCACTCTATTTCCCAAATGCTTTACTCCATGGTTCAATCCTAATGCTCATTTCCTCAACCTTCACTACTTCCATTCATTACTCACCATCATATCCTATATTCTAACTACGGAATACTACACTTATAAGATTTAGTTGGCTTCAATTGTTTCACATATTTTACTTACGATTCCACTACTCATAAACTTCATTCGTCTACTATCCTCATTCATTTCGTACTACTTCTTCAAAGGTTACAATACTTGTGGAGCTTCGTCCACTATTCATTACTTTTCTTTTACTAATACTCTTACACTGGTGTTACAAGATAGGTACATTCCTCCTATGGTATTTGCATGTTTAATGCCTAGTTACCATAATTACCATATGAATGAGTACTTATGTTTATTTAACATAGTACCAATCATCAATTTGATTCTCATTTGTGCTATGCACATTACGGTTTAAGTGTTTTATTCATAAAACTTACATTAAGCGGTTTTCGCTCTACCCCCCTTAAAAGGGATTACGCCCACGTAATCTACCATATGTTATTATTATTAAACATTGGTTTAATCAGTTTGGGCAAACTGAAGCGTTTAGCTTCACTACGGTATACTATAGAATATGCTCTGGTCAAAGGGTCTTAACCATACCAACGGTTTAGTCTTTGCACCAAGAGTTCCTATATGAGTTTATTTAACTCATCGTTAATTCGGTTCTAGCCTATCAGGCTTCAAGGCATTAACAGCCATTGTATTAACTCACTAGGTATATTGTCTCCTAGCTAGGGCCCACTAGCTTCTGCTGCGCGACCCTGATAGCTTGGGTTACTTACCCTTCGTGTTATCATTAATGTGCTATACATCACCTTCTTATCCATCTATTATGTGAATAAGGTTTACTACACAAATGCGGTATTCTTTTACCGTGCTTGAACTCAACGAGTTTAGGATTTATAACCAGCTCTCTGGTAATCTGCTGTACATGTTATTCGTGCTTCTACGGTTATTCGTTAAGTTCCTCCGACTTATTGTCGGGCGAGGTTAAGTCACCACTTAGCTGTAGTGCTTCCTCTGTTGTCACTAGCTTTTAAATCATACCAGTTCTTCTGGTTCAGTACAAGTATTCTTTACTTGTATGACCTTGCATTTCTATGCGTCGGTCCTAGTGACTTTCCTGTATCTCCTTTCACCTTTTATTCCATTGGAATTCACATCTGTGTTGTTAGTGTGTTTCGCACTCTTCGTGCTTCTTTGGCCTTAGGCCGCACGGTTGTTGCTAAGCTTGCTTAATTGGCTTGCCATGTCTGTTGGTGAAAAGAAGGATTTACTACGGTTTACATTCTCCATATCCCTAGCCATCCCATTAGATCATTAGCTGCACCAGTGCAATACCAAAACACTCAGTCATACAGAGTGCAGAGGCGTAAACGCTTGACAGTAAGTCACTTATGTGATAGGAAAGAATATTTCTGTGTGTCATCTCATACTTATACTCCGTGTTATTGCTTAACTATTCCCTCATAGCGGTCGCCTGTTGCGCACCGTATTCTTACTCATTGTACAACATTGCTTTTACTGTTTCTGTTACTGTGGTAGTTCCTCTTTACTGATTGCCATTGTCGTTGGCACCATTTCCTTATGGTGTAAATACACTAGGAGGTTCCTAGTGTTCGTGTGTATGACGGTTGTCGTAATTAGGTTTCATGGTAGGTTAGCTTACCTCACATTCTATCATCATTTGTGATACAATTTACCAAGTGTCTTGGTTGACAATGGATGAAGTAATTTATCGGGTTACTAGCTCTCTTGAGTGTTGGTCATTCATGGTTTTCAATGTGTATTCACATTGATTGTTTTGACAATTACTGTCTTTCCAGTGCTGAGCACTAATGACAGGCTCTAGCTGTGTAGTTTACTCTGTCATTGATAATGAAAGTTCTTGTTGAGGGGTTTGTCTCCACTCATAGGTCTAATGACAAGGTTTCTATGTTGGTGTTTACACAATGGTCCACTATATGTTTGGGTGTATATGGAGTATGCTTACTCCCTTAAGTCGTAATGGTTTGGAAATCTCATTTCCTTATCCCATCATCCCTTGGCAATATCTATTGCGTGGTTTTATTGTTATAGTAGATGGAAGCCTTTTCTAAGGGTTCACATCATCACCGCATTAGTGGTCTTTGGTTAACGAGGGGTACCTTCCCTTGGGTTTCTCGTAGTGTCCAAGTGTGGACTAGGCCAATGTTGGCATTATATGATTCTCATGCCTCTGTGCTACCATTGCTACAGAAGGCATGGCGGTAATTAAGAACTCCGTCAACTGTATACTAGGCTGATGCTCTAGTGACAGTGACATTGAGTTGGCCATTACTCCAAGCCACTCAGAATGTTGGGTTTGAATTTATGGTCCAGTTGTTGATTTCTTGTCGTATGAGGCAATCCCTCTTGCAAGTCTTGTTAGTATTGGTGTGGGTTTTGCAACCGTTTAAGGTTACACACGTAGTTGGTTGATGGCTTTTAAGCCGTACTGCTGCGAGCTATGCTCTTTGCAAGCTGCTTATGCATGTTTCCACTCCTTGTATACCGTCATAGGTTGGAGGTATTATTGGGCTCCATGGTAAGTCGTGACATCACGCTTCCGTTCATAGGAGACCCTTTCGGTAATCTGATGTTAATAGGTGTCTCTCAATATCTTAGGGCATTTCCTGTTAAGTGAAATCCCTTCGGGTCCCAACCGAGTGTTCGTTCTAACTTTCGTGCTTTTATCATGTCGCTGTTGTTCGACTGTTGCAACGCAGACACCCTCAAGGATTGCTCCTGGTGTTGTTAAGCATGCGTTACTCCGGCTATGTTATGACATGTTGTCCACTGTATCTTGTGGTTGTACTTGAGTTTCCCTTTTTGGGTCATGACGTCTCCCGTCCTTGGGTAGACTGTTTATGCTTGTTCCTAGTTTAAGACTAGGTTTGGTATTCCCTTCAATGATGGAGTTACTTTGGTAATCTGTGGGTTGCTCTTGGGAATTCTGTCCCGTTTGTTGAGCATTGTGGTGTTCACGTTAGGCATTGCCTTAATGTGTTTAGGCTGGGTATATCCAGCTGTCAGTATTTTGGATTATTTGAGACATATCCAATGTCTATACTTACTAGCATGTTCTTTGCACTTCCTAGTTCTTATTCCTCATCTTCAGATGGATTCTCTGAGTTCCTTTATACTTGATCCTCTGAGGGTCCAGCTGTCTGGGTTGAACTTACTGATGGTCCGTAGAACGGAGTTGACTACTTCCCGTGTGTCGTACACTACATGTATACATACGTGGGGTACCATGTTGATACGTTACCACTTACCCAACTATAGTCGGGCCCACAAGCTCCTTCGGAGTGCGGTTGTCCCACATCCCGTAACGGGTATACTCGTAGTGTTCGTCACACGCCTAGGTGAAGTATTCTGTTGCCAACTCCTCTTGTATCATCCTATGATACTCACCATAATGCTGTTGATCTGGTTTTAAAATCCAAGGTTTTTAAAAGAGGGTTGTGGTTTTGAAAAGAAAATTTTGGGTTTTAAAACAATGGTTCGGTGTTAAAAGGAATCTCCCATGGCATAGCCATGTTTGAGGTCTTGACCAAGTCTAGCTTCTCGCTGACTGGTATGTACTAAGTACAGCGGTCGGGCCGTTAGGCCTTTCCAAGGTTCCATACGTCTGGTTGTTAGGATGTGATCCTGTGGTTGTTTCGTTACAGTCACCGTACATTACTATGTACTTGTGACGTGTTAGTGTCCCTTTACATATCTCTGTCTTTACTGCACTTGCCGTGGCAAGTGCGTGGTACTGGTGGTTTTTGGTAATCTATACCAATCTTGGTAGGTTTCCATTTGTGTTTATTAGTCTTGTTGGTGATTCTCTCGATCTTATTGATCTACAATTGATATACTCGCTCCTTTAGGTAGCTTCTTGGTGGTCTAGACATGGCTGTCGTAGATCTGGGTACTCCTCCACCCTTGGAGGTTCCCGTTCTATTTGGTTTAGTGTCGCTCCTTGTGGCTCGTTCCCACACATTTGTGGTGGTTACTGAGCCTTCCTTGTTTAGGCACTACGCTTGTAGTCCTATTGGTTTATCTCATGGTTGTTCTTGTAGTTGTCTGAGCTATATTGGCCAGGTATTGCAACCTTGGCATCGTAGTTTTGGAGTTAACCGCTTCCGACTATGTCCTTAGTCGGCTAGCATACACCGTTGGTGGTATTATTCAAGTATTACTATCCCGTAGACTTGTGTCTCGGGTTCGTTACTAGCTCTTTTTTTCATTCCGTTGCACGGTTAGTGCTTCTGTCCTGCTGTTGGTTGACTAGCTAGGTTCGTTACGCGACTTCTAAGCAGGTCGCCCCATGCTGTTTGCAAGTTATAGCCTCCTCGGTTGGAGTGCTCCTTCTACCCACAGGCTATTACTGCGGTCTGTGGTTCAACCGTGATCCATCTCCGGGACTTCCAGCTTTTGAAATCTACCATGTTGTCAGTTCTTGTTTAACTGTGATTGCTTCACAACTGCCAGATCGGGTTTCCCCTGTATAGAAGACTTTCTTCTCTCTGGCGTCCTTTCCCAAGTTATACATGGGGTTTGCGGCGGGCGGGACTGGTATTGTAGGTATCCGGTACTCACCGGTAGTTCCTAACTAGCATATCTCTAATGCTAACACTCAGCCCTTAGCCCTAAGCTTCTAATTCTACTCGGTATTCCTAAGCTCGGTATTTCCAGTCATCAGAGCGATACTTCGCTCCTGATACCACTTTTTGTAACACCCCTACCATTAAATACAGTGCTTACCGTCCAATCTCCTTACATATCAGATACACGCAGCGGATATACACTTACATACAATGGGTGATACAATGCCGTTAGTCACCCACGTGACTAACCAGGCTACTATTTCTACATGCAGCATCGGTCTGATGGACCGGAATCCCGAGTACTACAAATCCACAATACATTCTCCATTTACCAAATACTACTACAATCTTCATTCAATACATACTCTCCCCCCGTACAATACAATATAATCTACATACCGAGTTACTAAGATCCTTATACAGATATAATACCTCTTCCAAGTTCATTCGTACTCACTACGAGTCTACTTACTACCCGTTCCTCACAAACTACTTACTCCTAATTACAAGGGTGCCTCCGGCCTCTTCCTTGACCACATTCGCTTTGGGTACCTGCACACTAAAAATGTCCCCCGAAGGGGTCAGCTTTCGCCGAGCATGATAACCGCATACCCCGCGTACTAGTGAGGGTACGCCGACCACTTGGTCGTATACATGCGGTTGATTTCATTCAAACATACATGCATACATGCTTTTATACATTATTACATACATTACGCAAGGCATACACACATACATACACTTCATTACATACCAGAGTACAACATAAACCATTCAATACGTACTTACCTTTTTCCGAATACACATACTCATTACATACACAGTATACAACACTTGTTAGCTTCATGGTCCACCCGGGTTAATCGGGTGGAGATTACTCTTTTACTCGTTACTTCATACATACGCATACATACTCATACTCATACTCACGATCCATACTTAATTACTCTTACTCTTACTCAGTTAAGTCGTCGGGACCTCCGGCCCTAGGGACTACACCGTCCCACCTCCGGGATTTACTTGACTCACTAATCCGGGATGCTACCCATTTAAGGGATTTGGGCCGCGGACCAGTTTAAGAGTCAGGAATTGCAGCCAACCTCTTGTGACTCTGCATCCTCACGCGTGGCCGAAGCTATATCGGACTTGTACTCATTCCAATTTACTCACTTAAGTTAGGAGTTAGATAGTTAGGAATTAGTACAAGTCAACATCCAAGCCACATAATACAATACCCATATACACTTACATACAATACATTACAATATACAAGTACGCTACAAGTATACACTTCATCATCATTCATATGTTTCATGAATTATACAAACTATTGTTCAAGACAAATATCAAGAACAAAGTAAACAAGCACAAGTAGGTGCAATATAGTCCGATTCATGCATTTATCTTATTAGGTGATCAAATAAGCACACAAATCGGGGTAACCAGATTAGGATACAGGGCATGAAGAACATACCTTTCACACGTTGTACTTGTATCCCAACGTTCCTCCGGTATTCACAATTCAAATCCTATGATATACATACAACCGAATAATTAATCTACCATTATTAATCTTAACTCAACTACTTTTGCGTTTACTAATCCTTATTCACTAAGCCTTTACATTCCTTACACTTATATTTCATTTTACTTACTTTCGTTTACTTGTCCATAATTTACATACACGTGTATATACATATGTATAGGTGGGTATACTATATATATATATATATATATATATATATATATATATATATATATATATATATATATATATATATATATATATAGTATATATACTAGTTATAAGCTTACTGTTTTTTTTTTGTAAGTATAGGGCCGTCCGACCCACCGTCCGACCCAAGCCCTGGGTCGGACCATTCCAGTAAGGTTCGTTCCCAGAAAATTACCCTGTCCGACCCAGCACTATTCCGTCCGACCCATACTCTCTGGGTCGGACCATTCCAGAAGGTTTTGGTCCGCTGTTTAAGCCATGTCCGACCCACGTCCGACGCACGGCTCTGGGTCGGACCATTCCAGAAAGTTTGGTTTTCGTTTCTCAAGCCCCGTCCGACCCACGTCCGACTCACCGTCTGGGTCGGACGGAGTCAGAACCTTGCTACAGATTTTATTTTTCTTTCCCAACTTCACCCATTGTTTCCCCTAATCTTCTTACATGTAATCTCACATGTTTAACCACTACCTAGGCCCTTCAAATTGCCTTAGTTCATCCACCTTACATACTTACTAATCCTTACTTGTACAATTTCATTTCCATTCTTCACTTACTTCTCATTCTTGTTCTAGCTCGTTTATACTCCTGATGCCCTTTAAACATCCTTAATCATGTCCTAATTATCTTGTACTATCATTACCATTCACTTCCATACCTTATCACACCTTTAAAGTACTTAGCTTTACAATTTTAGGTTGGTCCGGGACCTTGTCCAGGTCTTAAGTCCCGGACCAACTCGTAACTCAAGTTTCGACCTATTTTAGCACCCTGGTCCGGGACCTTGTACATGGGGTAAGTCCCGGACCACATGGGTAGTCGACTCTCGAATTAAAATTCAGCATGGTCCGGGACTTTAACAAGGAACTAGGTCCCGGACCTACTGCAGTATTTTACAGATTTTAAGTTTTCTAAGTCTGTTACAATGCAAACTTTGCCTAGTTAATTCCCCATTGTTCCTACACTTAATCCCACATGTTTTAGCACCTATTTAGTCACCTAAACATGTTAAAATCCATTAGTAACTTATTACACCCTTTTACACTGATTCACTCACCCATTTCCTTAAGTTTTCATTTCAGCACTTACAATGTTCCTCTAAATTGTATTTTGCTACAGGTTTAACTCTCTTCTTCTACATCTTTAGCTCCCTCTTATAATGTCATTTCTAGGACTTACAATACACTAGTTATCTCTCCAAACCTTCCAATCAACAACTCTAACAAAATCTGTTACAAGATGTTTTTCCACCTAGTTTTTAATTCACTAAGTGTTCTAATCCTAGGCAAATTTTGCCATAGTCTCCCCTACATTTTTATACTCTCACCATATATTCTAGCTCACAATTCAACACTCACTTCACCTGTTTCAATAGGCATCAATATACAGGTTTTCATACACCATTTCCAAACACTAAACACCACTACAAATTCCTGCACATCACCTCTCATTCCCAATCTGTTTGTAACAGTTTTAAATGGTTCTCAAAGGTTCAAAACACTTGCATTCTCTTACACATTATACTACTAATGTATTACCATTTTACAATACACATTTTCATTTCTAAAAATCTGTTACATACTCATTTATAAAGCTACACAAAGGAGAGTATATTTACCTTGCTCTCTCTCTCTCTTCTACTAGTTTCTTTTCTTCCTTCCTTCATCTTCTTCTTCTTCTTTTCTCTCTCTCTCTCCCTCTCCACTGATTTAGCAATACAAGTTCTCTAACACTACAACCCATATATTCACATTTCAATACACCATACTAATACACAATTTAACCCTAACCATTATGTAAGTTCCAATATAGGTTTTAGGGTTTAGAAATTATATTACCTTCCAAGAGTGTAGGTAGTGTTTGGAATGGCTCAAGAGTAAGATTTCAGCTCCACCAACAATGCCAAAACCGGCTAGATACACAAGGAGCAAGGAGTTCAAAACTTGAAATCTTTATTTTACAAATGAGAGCAAGAAAAGGAGGTGGTTTCGGATTTCTTTTTACCTTAAACCAAAGAGGAGAAGGAGGGCCTTCTAATGGTGGTATTGAAGCTCCAAATGGGGTGTACCCATGAAAACGAAAATGCTCCTTTTCGGGTTTTGAAAAGAGAGAATTGTTGCTCTTGATGAGAGGAAGATAATGGTGGTATTTTTATAATTTTTGGAGCAAGTTTGATGGAGCAACAAGAGGAGGAAAGTAGAGGTTTTGTGGGGGTTTGCTAAATCTCCATGGCTGTCACCTGGTAGAAGGAGAAGAAAATCAGAGAAGGGAGGAGGAGTGCTGTACGAGAGAGGAGGGAATGTGAGGTAGGAGAGAAGAGTGTGAGTGAGGGAGTAATATGTTACTTTTTGCCTTTTTAATGTTTTTGTCCTTTGTGAGTAAAAAGAAGAAATAAAGATAGGTGGGAGTGGGCTGTGCAATCGGACAGCATACAGAACCCACATGGGTTTTAAAATTCTTTTTGCAATATTGGACACATAAGTTTGTGTTATTTATGTTTCTACCCCACAAGTTCCCGTGTTTGACAGTTTTTACTAGTTTCTCGTTTTATTGATTTTATTGGTTCTAAAGCTTCACTAATATTTATTGATTATTTAGTTGACCAAAATTGTTATGAGTCTATTTGACCCGCTTAAAGTCACGTTTTCCCGGTTACCTCGAAAAACGCGCTTTAATGTTCATTAGTGTTTTTAATCCATTTTGAGGATCCGTTTTCTTCGGGATTTGTTCCCTCATATTTATTTAGACTTAATTAAGCCTTTAGAATCCTTATAATACGCTAACCGAGGTTTCACACCTCCTATGGTTATTTAACGCTTATTTAGCATTTTTCGCTTTTAAAGTGTTTCTTTATTTCTTTTGGATTTATTTTCCCTTACAAATACTTCTTAACCATTATTAGGCTCTTAAATACCTATTAGGATAATTTAATCGCCATATTTAAGGTCGGGGTATTTCAGTGAAGGAATGTAATTAAATACTCGGTTATGTATATGATGTATTTATGGTTTTAGTTCTATGCTCGGGAGTCTGATCATCAGACCGGTACACTTGTATTTATTCTGCCTTGTTAACCACGTGGGTGGTTAACGGCGTTGTAGCACCGAACCGTTTAGTTATTGTTTAGTTGTTTATTCCCGCTGTGATTTTAATTGTGGTTAAGCGCGTAGTAGGGGTATTACAGTGCCACCTCGGCACTCCTCCTGGGCACTCCCGGGGTTTATGGGGCCCCCATAAGGCATCTCCTAGCACTTTGCGTTTAACTGAGAATTTAGCTTGAGGACTTCATCTTATATATTTAATAAAGTGTTATGGTGCATTTGGAATGAAGTGTAATGTTTTACTTCATCCTATAATGTATTTACGGGGCTTTCGGGCCTTAAGGGCCTTTAAGGAAACTCCCGAGCATATTGTATTTTTACTCAGTTTTAGATGAGGTCCTGCATTCTAAGGGTCATATAATGATCCTTGATTAACTTCATATGAAGTTTATAACTTATATAACTTGTCTAACTTAAGGTCGGGCTTTAACGCACGTTTTTGACCTTAAGGAGTTTAGGTGCGTTTTAACGCCCAAGTGTTTATATGCCTTCTTAGGGTTTCATGATTCCCCAAATAATATTTATAATTCCAAAAATAATATTTATTTACTTATATTTACTTATTTAAATGTTAGGGGTATTTCAGTCTACCCCCCTTAAAAGGACTTCGTCCCAAAGTCATAACTTATACTTGTTCATCCTATGGAATCAAGTTCCTCATATCTATTCCACGTATGCTTATCATCCCTGGGTGTCAATACTATATTGACACTCCTACACTCCATCTGTAATCTGAGTGTATATAATTCATATAACACATATCCTTACTCATGATTATCTTTGTAATTATAGCATAAGTATTGATAAATACTGCAAATAAATAAATGTCCCAACTTCCTAGCTATCCCACTCGGTCATCACTGCACAAGTGCAATACCAAAACACTCAGTCTTACAGAGTGCAGAGGCGTAAACCCTTGGCAGTGAATCTCTTATGTGATTGTAGGAATGAACATATTGCAAGTTAATTTAGTGTTTCCATAAACATCCAAGTGTTACATAGAACACAACCATAACTTATTCAAGTGTCACATAGGACACAACAATAACCATACAAGTGTCTCATAGGACATATCATCAATAACCAACCAGTGTCACATAGGACATATCAACAATAACCAACCAGTGTCACATAGGACATATCAACAACCATTCAACCAATTGCACACATGCGCAACAATCAAACACAAATAATCATACACAAACCAAGATGGATTGCAGATATGCAAGTCGCATGTGGTGCTCTACCCCCTTAAAAAGGGTTACGCCCACGTACCCCCACAAGTATACACAAAACGAAGAGAAAAGTGTTGGATACTTGTCTCGCATGGAGTCTTCTAACTCCCATGTCGCCTCCACAATGTCGTGGTTTGACCACAGAACCTTGACCATTCTAATGGTCTTGTTCCTGGTTTCCCTAGTCTTGGAGTCTAAGATGCGAACTGGGGTTTCCTCATATCTAAGTGTAGGATCTAGTTCGAGTGTCTCGGGCTCTAAAATATGTGATGGATGAGGCACAAACTGCTTTAGCTGTGAAATGTGGGACATATTGTGCACTCTCCCAAGCTCAACAGGTAAATCTAACCTGTAATCTAATGGGCCCACTCGCTCCGTAATAAGGTACGGTCCTACATACTTCGGGCTTAGCTTGCCCTTCTGCCCAAATCTAAAATTTCCTTCATAGGTGAAACTCTAAGGAAGACTCGATCGCCCACTGCGAACTCGAGGTCTCCCCTACCGACATCAGTATATGACTTCTGTCTGTTTACGGGGTGTAGCCCCCAAGAATGTATGCACTCTATGATATGTTCCATATTGCATTAGTATGCTTTATATTTGAATCCCGTGTGTAATCCACCATCTTGTACGTTGCCAATATTATTGTATGGCTTATTTAAACTATTTCTTGTAAGACACTTCCATTTATCGCCTCTTGTAGTTGTAATCGTTGGCGTTCGGGTTTGTATTAATATTGGGGCATACTTTAAATCTCTCTCTTTGATCTTCAGATCATCATCTTGTGATTCTGGTATTTGAGTTTGCTGTCGCCATATACGGTTTTCATTTTCCATGTAAGGTATGAGCTATGGTCGAGCCATGCATCTTATGTATATTATAGAAATGTTTCTTGATATTATTGGTTTACCAATTGACGGTAGTACTTTCACGATTTCTATCGTCCATTCATCAGGTATACCACAGTAGGGTTCCTACTACGGTTTCTAACAAGGTACAGTTTTCTCTTATTTGAATATGTTCTTACGGTTGTGACTCAACTCGCGTGTGTATTAGTAATGTTTCTACTCTTTATATTCTACCATGTTTATAGGTAGGTTCCCATTTAATATTTTGGGTTTAAAAAGTCGATCTTTCCCTTCAGATGGCAATATGGTCATAACTTAGAAGCTAGCTTGAGAATACCCTTATTATAAGTAATTGTCTCTTGATCTCATATCTAATTTATTAATATGGTTCATGGATTAATAATAGTTAGTATTTCCCTCACAATTGACTATTTTCCCGATATGCGCGGAGTTGTTTTAGCTATTTAATCTCCTCAGGGTAACCTGGATAACTTAACTCTTAATTTACACCTTCTACATCTCATATACTTATTAGTCAAATCTTATATTAGATTTAAGAATAAATACTTACGTATTACAGAAATATTTGTGACCACTTGTAAGGAGTCTCAGGAATCATCCAACCCCGACGGGGTCAACGTCAGTGTTGGACTATCCTTCCACACCATTTTGTGTTTGGTTTTCCCTTGATCTGACCAGGATCAAGTTCAACCTCCCACGTCAAAATTCAAACAACCACATAATTATCATTTTCCAGATTTTATCTTATCGAATTTTGTGACGTGGTGATTACTACCTGTACATTTTTCCTTGACTGTTATACAACTATCCCAATAACTGTTATAACCTATACTTGAATCTAGTGTATTCCTTAATCCCCGGAACTAAGTTCCTTTGATCAAATCATCAAGCGGGGAAGCCAGTTTTTCCTCTTGGCATAAAAGGGTAAATTCTTACTAAAACATCTAGGCACATACTGTCTAATAATTATATTCAACAATCATTTAAACCCTTAAATCCATCATACAAGTACTAAATTCAGTTATGAACTTGGATACCTTTGAATACTCTCTTCTCTTAAGAGGCTCATCTAATATTTAACTTACCAGGGCTTGATTATTGCCTATACTTTGGTTATCATTACATGGAACAGAGATAGTCACAGTTAGACTTCCAAGAAAAGTTTTTATAACTCGATCCTCAATTACAGCTCCATAAGGTATTCTTTCCTCCTCCTTTAAGCTTGGCTTTTTCTTATTCTATCTAACTCCATAAATCGGGTGAACCATATGTTCAGCCTAGCTTAAGTATCTCTTAATATTAGTACCATCTCAACTAAAGGGTTTCCAGTTTGAATCCTATGGTTTGGTAACAGGACAATCAAAGTTTATTGTTTGTCTCTATCTCCTCGAAACGTGGTTAATCCACAAGCTCAATGGCTTCCAAAAAATAGGTTGATTAGGTGTATCAAATAGAGGATCTAGGATTCATAGAAATTATCTGTAACGTTAGGAAAGTTCACGTATAGAATACTTGTTACAAGCCAAGGGTATGTTTCCCCTACATTTTAGTTTAACTTCCACTCACTTTTAGTGTGTATATATTAATTCAAACTCTTAATGTAACTTATACTACCTTCACTGTAAGTGTCAAGGAGAGTTATTTGTTACTATATTTATATTAGAATTTATATTACATAGGGGTTAACCTTATTTGATTCCTTTGCACCCCTTATTCGCATTCATAAATTGAGCTATCATAGAAGACATATGCTCGTATATAACCATAATGATAGTGTAGGATGAGAGCTTCAAAATAGGGTAGGTATATTTAATGGTACTTAACCCCATGAAATGTATTAATACCCCCAATGTTTTAGGTTTACAACCTCCAGATTATGTGTATATATGTAGCATTTGGTATTGCTAATTAGGTAGTTCTCCCGGCTTTAGAAAAAATATTCAAAGTTTGTTTTCTCCCTTTTATTAATTAGGAGTCCAGCACTGTCACTATATTGAACTAGCTGAGACCCTTGGTACTTGCTCAGGCATTTAAAACTTGTACTTATCCATGATGGATGTTTAGTTATATATTTTGAGATTCTGTTCTCTATTGTTATATTTCAAGGTTTCGCACTATCTTCTCGCGAAGTTAATAAGAGATTGTAAGATTTGTAGTCCCGCACTGGGCAGTAAGCTCAGTGCCTGGGTATCCCATAAATTTTCAGTGTTTATTCTTTACATGTAGGTCTCTAACAAGCCCTTTTGACATTTTATGTAGTCTTAAGTATTTCATATTAATTAATGTATTCCTTTCGATGACATCTGCTCGTCGTTTAGGCAGGTCATAATTTATAGTTACTGTAAGTTTGGACAGTTGATAACGCCCTTCGGCGGATCAAACAAAAACCAACTTATTATTCCTCACTGTACTATCTCGCACCCTTTTATCCCAAGGCTATTCTCGGTTTGTATCCGGTTTAATACTCTTAGTCCCACGGTACACTAATTTGGGTTTCCACCAAATATCAACGCGTTTCCTAACTTTTAAACAATCTTATTTGCCCTTTTTCATCCTCTTCCGATCACCGTATATAAACTCAGCCTCATCTCCTATGGAGAATGATACAACTGATATCCCAATCCTTACCCATATATATCATAAATAATTTATGTTTTGATCCACCCCCATATCCTGGAATATAAAATCCTCCAAGGCTTATCACTAAGGTTCCACATTCTTTTACAATAGTTATTTGCTCATTTAGAGTTAGATATTGCTTAAGTAAGATCATGTCGGGTCGAAGTACTTGGCATTATGCCTATGGATATTCCCGACCTTCGCTCATAGGCTCAGGTGACCACGGTCTCATAGATAAGGGAAAACAAATATCGAAGTATCCTATTAGATGAGAGGTTACCTAAATTAGGTCTCTCCAAGTTTTTGATACTTACTAATCACATATAAGTCTCATCGATTAAATACTATAAACACACATTTATGCATCACGCATTTATTTAGGTTCTAGGCTTACCGGGTTCGCGCTGAGCGCTAGCCTCAGTGCCTGAAGTTCCCACTGTGTACTAGGTGTTTCTTCCTGAAATTATCTCATTTCCCTTCTGGCTCCCAGATGAGGATGGCCGTCCTCCCGGTCCTCTAGTATAAGTATTAGTCTGCGGCGCTTGACCTCCTCCGGTCCGCCCGTTTCAACAGCTGGTGTTCTCTGTGAACTTCTAGCTCTCTTGTAAACTCGGCTCCCTGGATTGGAAAAACATTCATACTCCCTGTGACCTTCTCTCTCGCAATAGCAACACTTCACCTTTCTTCCTGAACAATCTACTCCTGGGTGATCCTTTCCACAACGCTTACAGTAGTAGTGGTGCCGGGTTGGCTTGTTGCTCCTAGGTGGTGCTGCTCTCCGTGGTTGTGCATCAATGGTTTGGCCGGTCAGACGAGGAACCTGCTCCTTCGTCTTCTGACCATGGAAGTCCTTCCGCCCTTTCTTCTTATTTAAGGATTTCTTCCCCTTCTTGTGGTAATCGCCAGAGGTTGCTCCACCATCATCTCCTTCAGCACTCTTTCTCTTCTTTCTTCCCGCGCCTCTTCCCTTAAACCTATGAATCCTCACAGTGTCGGAGTGGTCGACTTCTGGTATGTAGTCCAACAAACTGGTGAACCGCGTAGTACTGGTCAACTGTTTGACTCCCTTGGATTAAGGTCTCGATCTCCTGCCTTTTCTCTGCTTTAGGTGCTCGGGGTAGAACTTCTCCCGTAACACTTCTACAAACGCTGTCCATCCAAAGTCTGGTGTAGCTCTACGGTGGCCCTCCACAGACCGCCACCAAATGTCAGCTGCGTCCTTCAGGTTGTATGCGGCGATGTCGACCTTCTGGTCTTCTGGAACTCCAACAGCTTTGAACGCCTTCTGGTGCTCCACTATGAATTTCTCCAATGCGGTCGGGTCTGGTTCCCCTGGGTAAGTCGGTACTCTCGCGTCTGCAATGCTCTTCAACCAGTTGGTTTCCCTGGGCTGCGGTGGGTGGGGTATGGCTCCCGTAAGTTGAGTTCCTAGTTGCTGCGCGAAGGCCGCCATGGCTGCTGCTAGGCCTGGTACTTCTGGAACATCCGCCGATGTCTTGCCACTGCGTCCGCTGTTGCCTCCATATGGTCCTCCTCTTGTCGACATCTATAGTATATTGTTATTACTACTCGGTTGCTACACCGTTTTACATACACAATCACAAACATGAAAAAAAATTAATCACTAGCAATAGAGATATCCTAGATTTTCTAGGTCACGAATCCTCACAGACGATTTCCCGTATTCCCAAATATCCTATGCTCATATTCTTGACTCGGTATCTTTCATCAGAGCGGTACTCCGCTCTGATACCACTTTTTGTAACACCCCTAATCCTAAACCTGTAATGACATCACAATTCATATCATAATGAATAGCAAATCGCAGCGGAAATAAAACTATCTACCTTGGTGTTACACGCCGTTACTCACCCTTGTGAGTAACAAGGCATCCTTACTCTTCCCAACAATACAACTCTTCACGCTGTGATGAACAGATACTGAGCACTCTAATTATTACAAACCAAAACCAACTAAATGAGCAACTAACTGAATACAACAACTTCCTTAATACAATACAAAATAAAACCAAAAGTGTTTCTTGTAAACACATCAGCTACCCCGTGTCCCGCACTCCGGCTTGAGTCTTCTTCAATAACCTCGAATGTTTGGCCCATTGAAGGGCTCAGCAATCGAAATGCTGGTATGCTAAATGTAGTCTTAAATCATCAAGATCCCTTAAGTCGTTTTAGCCATCTTGATATTAGATTCTTTACATGAAATACCGGTTTACAATAACAACAGTAATAAATGTAAACATTAACACTCACATAACAATCCACCTGTAAACATCAATGTACAATAGTACACAACACTAATAATCACACATCAATAAAACCACATCAATAACCAAACGCGTATTAAACTGTACTTGTTAGTTGGCCACCTAGCCCTTATCCTTTAAACCAATCACTTAACCCTTTCCAATTAAATACCACCTCAGGTGTCATGTCAAGACAACCCTTAATAACGTATTAATGGACGATAGTCCCCTGGGTTCCAATGGAACCGTTACCAGCTGACCTAATGCCATGGACAATAATTTTGACCGATCCGGTCGAACCTGTGCACCAACGGCAGTGCCCTCCGCCATCCCCGTATGTGGCTGATGGATTTCCCTTGAGTGACTCCCCATTGAAGTCTCTCGTAGTGATCACTATGCGCAACCAGAAAGTCGGAACGATCTGGATTCCTCTCTTTATAAGTTAGCCCTTTAGTCAGTGGTACAATAACCAATAATTGAATTAAGACTATAACAGTTGACCATCAGTTAGGTTTAATAATACCTAAAGGTCAGTTAGTCTTTTCTAGTTTAGATGTATAAACTTTCAGTCATAAGACGTTCGCGTATAAATACAACGCAGCAGTGTTGAGCAACACAGTATACAACATCATATACATAAAATCACAGATATCGCTCTTAAACAATTAAACACATAATGTCTGGACCTTAGGATAATCCTTAGGACATTCAGACCGCACAATTAACATACCGTTCACCAAGTAACTGCTAGCTTGACAAATTCCTGTTCAGTAGTTCCTTCCCGTACGCTGTTATATTCACAAGCAATACCGGGTAATATTAATAAATCTATCCACTAAATATTACAGTACTGTTACTGTAGAGTTTATACTTGTAGTATACTAATTCTGTATGTTCTTTATTTCCCCCTGTTTATTTAACAGTGGTTCTAGGTAGTTCGTCAGTTCATTATTTTATGTGATCTCCACATGTGATAATGATTTTCCAATTTAAGATATATCTTTATCTCATTACTTATATATTCATAATTATTTCCTCTTATTCCATATATTAATATAATTTGGTTACCTTTATTATAACCACAATTATTTCATAAACTCTATATTATATTCTCTTGGTTATTCTTATTACACCCACGTTTATTTTATAAACTTTATATTATATCTTATAATTGTTTCCACTTATTCTTTATACTATACAATTTGGTTTTCATTATAACCACCTTTATTTAATAAACCTTATTCTATACTTCATAACATACCATGATGCGTTATATTACTTAGTTTCAATTCCTTCTTAATTAAATTACAAAACCAACCTTATTAATTCGGTATTTATATTTTATACTCAACAACTTAATAAATTACTAAATAACCTATATAATTTCCGGTAAACATAACTGAACCCACTAACTTTTACAACTTACCAAATAACCATATACTTTTATAATTTACTCAATACCCATATTAACTTTCGGAAATTGCAAAACAAATATATTAACTTTTGTAAATTGCCAAATAACCTTATAACTTTTGTAATTCACTAATTACCCACATTAACCTTTGTAATTATTAATTAACCCCTTTAGACTTTTGGTAATTACAACCAAATATTCTTATCTTTTATAAATCACCAAATGACCACATATACTTTCGGTCTTAACATATATCTTTCCTTTATTTACAATTTAACCCCAAAACTTTATATAAGTTACATATTAACTATAGTTTAATATTTAATTTTCTTTAAATACCGAAAAGGTCCTTACACTTTTACAAATTGCACTTTCGCCCCCTTGTTAAATTCGGTTTCATAAATATATTTCCTTAAATTACATATTCACCCCATAACCTTTATAAACTTAATATTTTATGTCATAAATCATTTTAACCAATAGTTTTTGGTCAACACTTTGGCCAAGACTTAATTTCATAACTAATACTTTAATATACCCATAAAATCATAAGTAATTTGGTTTCACCTCTTATCTTTCCAATAATTACCAAATAGTCTCAAAACTTTATAAAATGTTATTTTAACACTTAAACACTTATTTAAATTCACCAAAATTCATAATATTAATTCCTACCTTATATTATATTATAATTATGCCAAATCACTCCTTAAATTCTCGGCTTTTATATTTTGTTCACCAAACTTTACAAAATTTACATTTTAACCACATAACTTATTTAACTAGCCATTTAAATACTTATAGCTATTTTTAATACTCCCAAAATTTATAATATAAGTTAATACACTTATATATATTTCAAAAATCACTAAATAAGCCATGTTATTCTCGACTTTGATTTTTTTTACTATATAGTTTTAAAACTTGATTTAAACCTTATAATAAATACATATAAATGTACATAAGCCATATGACACTTCTAAAAATTATGCTAATGACTTAGAATGATTATAATCTCAAAATGGAACAAATAACCCTTAGATAATTTGGTTTATATATATAGTATATATATATATATATATATATGTACATCTTGATTAATTTTTGTGACACATATTTATATCTTAAGGTGACAATCTTACCTTATATGTTATAAATTATTTTCTTGACATTATAACCTATGATTTTCGGCCTTAATTTATTTAAAGGTTATACATAATTTTTATACCAAAGTTTGAAGCTTAAATCAAGCTTAAACTTAATAAACCTTAATTATATAAACTTACTCCTTAAATCAAGACAATTCTTGTACTTGATTTCTTCTTGAATTCCAAGCTCTTCAAATGTTATTTGATGTAGGGAATTCGGCCACCTTATATACATTTAGGAGATCCATTTGTTAGAATTCTAACAAGGATTTACAAATGAGATTTGGAGTAGTTTTACAAGAGTTTACCTTAGGAATTTTACAAGGTATTTTTGGTACACCTTGGGATGATTGTAGATCCAAGTTTCCTTCATGAAATAATGAAGAGAATATAGATTTAGAAGTTCATAAATTTTTGAAAATACCTTAAGGAATTTACTTAGGATTTTCAACATGAAAATATACCTTAACTTGATCTTGTTGTTCCTTGAGTTATTGTTGAATCTAGGAACCTCCTTGGAACTTCTAATGCTTGGCGAAAATTGTAGGTTTGCTAGGGTGTTTTCTAGCTTCAAGATTTAGAAGATTTAACTAGGAATTTACATAGAAATGGTGTTAGAGCTTAGACCACCATTAATGGAGCTTTGAAGCTCTAAGGAATTAATTGTCAAATGAAGAAGAAGGAGAGGGAGAAGAGAACTTACACAATCGGCCAAGGTAGTGGCAAGGCAAGAATGAAGCCTCATGTAAGACTTAAGGAAAGAATGAAGGATAGAATTATTGTGACAATAATTGTCAAATTAACTAGTCTTTCTTTTGTTTAATTATTTGTTGTTTGGCTCAAGACAATGGTCTCATTATTGTGCTTGAATTCGGCTAAGACAAAGGAGATAATGGAGTCTTTGTTTGACAATTAAAACTAGAAGACAAATGGTAAGATAGGTAGGTATTTCTTTTGATTTTTCTAAGCTAATCACCATGTTATTATTGTCTTGTTTATACATGTCTTTTACGGTAATGTTAGTGTTAGTATGGCATCTGATTTTTGACAATAATCAACATAGGAACATGGCTAGGTAGCTAGATTATTTAGCTTGAATTTTATAAGGCAATCAAGGTCTTATTTTGTTGCACAATTCGGTACCCATGTGATGCTATAGTCAATTGCTTTTGTTTGCATTATACATGTGAATGTGCTTTGTTAGGTAATTGTCTTTCTTGACTACTTTTGTAGCAATAATTCTCCCTTTCTTATGTAAGAAATCGGCAGCATATAGGAAGTAACATGGGTGTTTTTGTTTGATTCTTGCAACTTTACATTATATAAGTCTATGTTTACTTTTCATGTATTTTATTCCTTGCTTTTACATATACTAATCTCCTCTTGCATTTCCCTTGTAGGCATACGGTGGATGAGCTCCCAATTGACTGAATTTAATTGTTACATCATCATATAATATATGCTAGGTGAGTCACATTAGCATAAGACAATATTTTTTGTAAAAATCTAGCCAAATGTGACACTAAATGGCGCCTGCTATAGGGGTTAAATGGGATTGATTTTTCATTTAGTTCCTGTCACATTATATTTTACTAAGACCATACTTATATGTGTATTAGGTTCCAGTATTTATTTGGTACATTTATTTGATGGTAAAAGATGAAACATTTAAGGTAAAAATGCTGATTTTAGGTACCTTTTTTACACAAAAATCGCCCCCATTTGTACTATGAATTTAGTACTGGCATTAATTGATTTAGATGGTCAATTTATCCCCTTTTAAGATTATCAACTCGTGGCTCCTCAAAAACTTCAAGGCAATTGCGTAAAACGCATTTTTGTGACACCCGAAGGTGCGTTTTTATGCTTTAAGGATTTTCTGAAAAATAATTAGTCGCTATGAGTTCCAAGTGTTTATTGACATTTTTTTATAGTCAATAATAATATGTTAAGTTGTTACATTGAGTTATATGGGGTTATATCAACTCAAAACACAACTCCCGGGCTAACCGGGCAAAAAGGAGCGTTAAGAATTTCGTCCGAGTACTTTGTTTACTTTTGAGGAAGTAGCTCGTGAATTCTCTTTAGAATGTTGATAATGATGTTAGGAACTCTGGAATTAATTTATAGGAGTTGTGCCACCTCGGCACTCCTCCTAGGCACTCCCGGGGTTTATGGGGCCCCCATAAGGCATCTCCTAGCACTTTGCATTGAACTGAGAATTTAGCTTGTGGACTTCATCTTATATATTTAATAAAGTGTTATTGTGCATTTGGAATGAAGTGTAAAGTTTTACTTTATCCTATAATGTATTTCCGGGGCTTTCGGGCCTTATGGGCCTTTAAGGAAAACTCCCGAGCATATGTATTTTTACTCAGTTTTAGATGAGGTCCTGCATTCTAAGGGTCATATAATGATCCTTGATTAACTTCATATGAAGTTTATAACTTATAACTTGTCTAACTTAAGGTCGGGCTTTAACGCACATTTTTGACCTTAAGGAGTTTAGGTGCGTTTTAACGCCCAATTGTTTATATGCCTTCTTAGGGTTTCATGATTCCCCAAATAATATTTTATAATTCCAAAAATAATATTTATTTACTTATATTACTTATTTAAATGTTAGGGGTATTTCACTCGGCTCGTGAGCAAGTACTACAAAAATATTCTTTGTGAGGTTAAGTAAGAGAACTTTCATTATATAAAGTATCTATCGACGTTTTGGAAATACCAATTCAAAATCCTTTTGAAAACGCATACAACTCCAAGTCCAACTTATGCTCTTTATTTCTTTTCCTAGCGTGGTTATTTGTGACCACTTATAGGGAGCTTCAA
The DNA here is from genome assembly GCA_023374045.1 of Limonium bicolor. NCBI lineage: Eukaryota > Viridiplantae > Streptophyta > Magnoliopsida > Caryophyllales > Plumbaginaceae > Limonium > Limonium bicolor. The sequence continues at coordinate 382,325,154 of CM041778.1, forward strand.
GAATCATCCAACCCTGATGTGATCAGCATCAGTGTCGAACTATCCTTCCACCCCAATTTGTGTTCGGCTTCCCTTGATCACATGCAAATCAAGTTCCACCTCCCACTTCATTTTCAAGCATCAAATAATACACACATTTCTCTTTTTCTATCTTTTAGTTTTTCTAGTCATAATCATTACATCTCCAAAGGATAGGACTCCGTCTATCAGTTATCTCCAATCGCTTTAATCCTGTTACCTAGGGAATCTTATTCTCACTAGGTTCTATGTCGGTTTCATACCCTTTCATGAATCACAATATTACATATATACATATATTTTATCAAAATACAACACACGGTTTCACATTTATATACTGTCGGGGTTTTTGTTCCCGGGAGTTTCTTTACTCCCTTATACTTGTACTACCACACAACAATTAACAAAGTAGTCACACTTATCACAATGGTATTTCGCATCTTCTGTGCAAAATTACCACAATTAAACCATGAATGAATGCGTACGTTTATGTAACACACGCACCAATCATCCAAACAAATTATTTTGTGATATGCACAAAATAGTTCACGTGCACTTGTACGGTAAAACACACTAAGCGGTTTTGCGCTCTACCCCCCTTAAAAGGGATTACGCCCACGTAATCAACCATTGAATCATTGGGTTAAAATGTTCTACCGTCGTGAAGTGTTTTAACTTCCACGCGGTCTGTTTATACAATGTGTTCAGGTTAGAGGATCTTAACCATATTGGCGGTTTAGTCCCTAAACCAAGAATTCTCATTGGAGTTTGCTTTAACTCTTAACTGGTTTCGGTTCTGGCCTGTGAGGCTTCTAGGCATTAATAATTAGCCATTCACTCATGTTCACAACGCACATTCAACACTTGAATCACTGGCTCACTAGTTTCTGCTGCGCAACTCTGATAACTGTAGAGCTTAGTTTGCCCCATTCGTTATTCTTACTGTATTGTACATCTCCAATTATCACCTTTATCTTGGTAATAACGGTTTCTCAACCGACGCGTGGTATCTCTTACCGTGAGCGAATTCGGTGAGTTTCAAAACTTTCCATCCACTTCTTTAATAACTTACTGCATAGACTACTACGTATTTCACAATGATTGACTTGATTTCTTCCGACTTATTGTCGGTTGAGGTTGAGCTACTACCTAATGTGTAGTGCTCTCTCAGTTATTTTCCCCACTTGAGGTATATTCCATACCGACATTTGGTATTCCGTGTTACTACAGTCACTTATTGTCAGTCATGCTTCCACATTTAACATTTCCCAGGTCCTAGCTATCCCACTCGATCATTACTGCGCAAGTGCAATACCAAAACACTCAGTCATACAGAGTGCAGAGGCGTAAACTCTTGACAGTAAATCTCTTATGCGATTCGCAATGGAATTCATACTATGTTTCACTGAGATCCTTATCTCATAATACTGGGTCCTGGCTTACTGCCTAGTTCATTTGTCAACACTTACCGCTGTATCTCCACTGGGTTTAACTCATAACTCTGCTTATTTGCCATACTATCATTTAACAATACTTATACAAAGGTCGCTTTCTGCGCACCGTTTTCTTTCTTCTTGCACAACACTAACTTACATGGTATTCACTGTCATATTAGCTTCCACACATATACTTATATCATCCATTTGGATGACTACTGAATGCTCCTTGAGCGTTGCTCACTCGAGTTACAAGCCGGCGTTATTCAGCCCGGTGCTTCACTTTATACACACATGCTACTAAACTAATTGTTCCCTCGTAAAAACAACATGGTCAATCCTTAACGTATTTCTTGAACTCGGTTCACATAACTACTGCTTCTACGGTTCCATAATATCGAGAGGTATCCCCACTCTTAGAGCAGTGGTTCGTTCTCCGCTCTATTTACTTGTACAACATGAATTTCTACAATCGATTCAAATTTTCATAACACATTTGCTTGTGGCTTATAAGCCCTGCTGCCTCGAGCTCTGCTCATTGTAGGTTGTTTATACACATTTACCTCTCTGTACAACATTACATGGTTTAGAGGTAGTATTGGGCTCCATGACAAGGTCGTTGCATTACGTTTCCTTTCATGGGATGCCCCTTAGGATTGTCAGTCTGTCTCCTGACGACTTATGTTTAAACTGAGTATTAGTTTCAACTCCCGTGGTTCTGTCACTATATTTCGCTCAACAATTGTTGATCCAAACACCTTCAAGGACGGCTCCTGGGTGTTACTAGGTTATGCCATTACATTTGGCTTACACTTATTGGTATGTTTATTTAACTACGCAGTTTTGCGTTCTTAGCTGGGTTTACTATCCTCTTCTGTGAAGATCGTTATTCCCTGGTAGTCCAGGTGATCATTCCGGGAGTTTCATCCCGTTCATTGAACATTAATGTATCCATACTAGGCATCTGCCTTACCATGTATAGGCTAGATATTCGTTCCAGCTATCATATTTATCCCTCAGGATTCCTAAGATATATCCGATGTCTTTACATAACAGTCAGTGCACTTTGTGTTTCCTGACTCTTAAACATTTCCTTGAAATGAGTTCACTAATTCCTTTAGTCTCTTTAACTTAACTGGGTTCCTTTACTTTGACCATTCGTGGTAATCCTTAGCTCTTGCTTAACTTTTACTGCTGACCGTAGTATGAAGTCGACTACTTCCCGTGTTCCGGACTCTACTCGTATACATATGTGGGGTACCCTACTGATACAATGCTACTTACCCGACTGACCCATAAGTAGGTCTATCAGGCCCACAAGCTCCTATCGGAGTGCGGTCGTCCCACATTTCAGTTGGTACACTCGTATTGTCCGTCACACGCCTAGGTGAAGTATTCTGTTGTCAACTCCCTTATATTATCCTGTGACAATATGCATCCCGTGATTCCATAACTTAATCGAGGGAAAGTCTCTCCACCGTTATATCATTATAAACTCCATCCATTCCCTCGGGTTGCTACCCTTGGGTTTAGGTCCTCTTGTTGGGTTTAAAAGAATATTAGAAATAAGTATAGGCTTAAAAGAAAATTTTGGTTTTGAAAGAAAAAGAGTTTGTAATAAATCCGAGTTTGAAAGAAAAATTCTCGTGGTTTCACAATTCTTTGCCTTAACCAGTCTAGCTTCTTGCTGACTGGTTTATTCCCACATACATTGCTTAGCCTGTTAAGTTAAGCCCTTCCACGGTTATGATGATCTCACTTAACTTCGTGGTACTTTACCAAGTACTTTGAAGTTGTTGAAACATATTTCCCGAACATCCCTGTTATAGCAGCACTTGCCATGGCAAGTGCGCCATGCTAACTGGTTGTCAGCTCAACACACACACCGGTTGCGGTATTGTTTCCACCCGCACCATAATCGGTGGCCTTATTGGCCCTTACTTTGATCTTACAGTCTTAACAATAAATCCTCTGGGCGACTTCTCACTATCTTCGCGTGATAATCATTAACTAGGGTGTTTCCCATTCTGGGAGACCCCTTTTCACTTTGTACTGTATCTTCTTCGTAGCCCGTTCCATGCATTTGTCGTGGTTACTAAGACTTGCCTCTTGTTGGGTACTACGTTGTAGTTCCTTAGTCGGTTGGTATACCGTTGGTGTATTATTTAACTTTTGTAGTCCCGTAGGCACTCATCTCGGGTTTCATTACTTCACTTCTTGCCTGTTGCACGTTGGTGCGCTGCAAGCTGGTTGTTCTCGACTGCTCGGCATGTCGACCCAGGTTGCCGGAAATTCTATTCTCCTATGCATAGGATTCTTCATTCTTCACTATTAAACGTGGTTAACATTGTTAAGATGGAAACCTTCTCCGGGATTCCTAGTTTTCAGAATCTATCGTATGACAGGTTCTCCGCACTTACAGAGGTACTTAATAACAGCCCGATCGGGTATTCCTGAGTAAGAGAGGACTTTCATCTCTCTGGCGTTCTTTCCGAGTTATAAAACAGGGATTGTGGAGGGTGGGAAGGACGTTGTAGGTTTCCAGTACACACTGGCAATTCCTAACTAGCGTATCTCTCACGCTATCACTCAACCCTTAACCCAAAGTACTAAAATCCTAACTCGGTACTTCCTAAGCTCGGTAATTCAGTCATCAGAGCGATACTTCGCTCTGATACCACTTTTTGTAACACCCCATCTATCAACAACACACTTAACAACAAACTGCAGCGGAAAACTTAACTCATCACATTACTTAACTCATTGGTGTTACACGCCGTTAGCCACCCACGTGGCTAACAAGGCTAATACATATACATTGTATCGGTCTGATGGACCAAATTCCCGAGCAACTACACATTACAAACTCTTCTCATTACCAACAAACATTATGCATTTACATTCCAACTGTACCGAGTATTTACAACTGATGCCGATAACAATTTTGGTCTTACTACACCTACAATACATACACAATTTAAACGGCTACCCATGTACAAACAACTACCCCGTCCTACTCTCGAACGGCTTTCCGCTCCTTGTACCTGAAATAGGAAAGAGAAGAAAGGGTGGCCCCCTAGGGGCTCAGCACCTTTGCTGGTAGGGTAATCCCCAGCCCGCATGCTACCTACCGGGCCACGCACAACTAATTGTCGTCTAAGTATGCGGTTGATTATATTTGAATCGTGCATGTAAACTATAAACACACAACACATTACATTCCACATCAATGGGGCTCAACAAAACAGACAACACACCTATACTTGATAAATCACTCATTGTGTTCTTTAACCCTAGAGGGTTTCTCCTCTAATGGAGCTATTTCCTTAATAGATGACACTTACCCACTAATCGGGTTATCCTTAAACGCCTCTTATTATAAAGTGGGATTCATATCCATGATCCACATACTCCACATTTTAACGTACATATAACATCACATCGCAATAAGACTTGCATCGCAACTATAACACATAACATAACGATAACTGTTCTCTTTACGAACCGACCCAAACATAGTTAGTTAACTTGGTTAGCCTAGAGAATGAAAACACCCCCATGATAAGCTTGTTACATCACTCGTTACCGTCATGTTAGTCGGACGAGTAACTTAACTTAAAGATGGTTCGGATATAGTGATCCGAACACACCGTACATATTCCCCAACCGACGTGAGTTAGAAAAGCCTTGGTTAAGCTTAAGGGTGGTTGAAGACCAACGAAGGAAAACAACCAACAGAGAGGGAGCTAAAGAAACTGTATACATCAACTCCCAAACAACGCGCGACCGGAACAACCGGATTCCTCACTCCCCGGTTAGCACTTGTTAGAAGTCTCATTATTGGACTTAGTACATTAATTCACAAATAGATGGTAAGGTCTAGTTAGACACACACAAGGGTAGTGAACATACTAACACGCACAAACAACACATAACTAACACACGCATAGCCGTGGTTAGAACGTTCCCATGGTTTGGGTCGTTAAGTCCGAATACCGATCTACTATGTGATCCTAGAGTCGGTTAGTTGAGTTTAGCACATATTTAAAGCTAAACAGTATTGGAACTACGCACGCCACATAATTAAGCAACTGTAAACTCATTACATGTTTTTATCTTAAAAGGTGGCAAACATACAGAAAAACACATTGGCAAACAAGCCGGTGTAATCCGGTAGGACACAGGTTGCAAGAAAACCATACCTGTCTCCAAGGTCCACTCTATTGTGCCCCCTTAAGTTCCTCGAACAATTCTCGAACAACTGGTAACATTACATTTACTTTCATTAACATCGGGGTAACATGATTGTTTAAAGTCTAATGCTTATAACTTACCCCCGTTAACTAGTTAAATAACTTCACATTTTTAACTTGTTTTACTTTCACATTTTTTTACAACTTTTCACCCACCAAATTGTCATTATAACTCACTTAACATGTCCTAAACAACCTTATAACATCATTACCTATCAATCCCCATCATTACACATCAATTTCAAACCTTAAATAACATTTTTAGAGTGGTCCGGGACTTGGTACTTACCTTAAGTCCCGACCAGTACTTAAAGAAACTCTCGGCTGATTTTTACAGGGTGGTCCGGGACCTTGTACTTACCCCAAGTCCCGGACCAAGGCATTTGTCTAACTCTCGGCCTGTTTTTGGTATGTGGTCCGGGACCTTAACCTGGAACCAAGTTCCGGACCAAAGCTACAGAATCCCATATTATGCATTTTAAAGCCTTGTTCTCTTCACCCATTGTTTATGCAAACTTCACACATGAACTTAGGCATATTCTAATTCCAAAATATCACTTTGAACCTCCTTAAAACATTGTCCAAACTTGTTACTCAATTTCCTTACAACATCTCTTAACACTGTAAATATTCTCACACCCAAACACTAGGTTTTCACCTCTCTACAACCAAAAGAGAACACTTAAATCCATCAAGAACATTCTTATACACAAAACTTCACCCAACTACACTACATCACAATATAGTGTATAATTTAAATTGCTTGGCACTTAGGCCCTTAAATAACATGGCTCTTAGGCCTTAAATTGCATAAACCTTAAACACTGAATTTCCACATTATATTTGTCTTTGACCTGCAAATACACTCAACATAACAATATGCCCTTAATAATCTCTTTGAGAGCTTTTACTAACTCATTCACCATTGGCTCTTTAGGTATTTTATTAAGCACATCAAGCTCATTTTTCCTAAGGCATTTAAACCACATTGAGATAGTTTATTTACCTCTTTTCCTCACAAACTTCTTTCTTGTTTCCTTGATTAGAATCGGCAAGGGACTTTGATTGCTTGTCAACTTCTAATCAATACACAAGTAAGGTAATGAGCATTCAAGCTCCAAGCTTAACTCATTATTAAACCCTAGGTTATATAACCTCTTAAAGCATTAAGGTGATTGTTTTACCTTGGAAATGGAAGAGAGTTTGAATAAGTAACAAGAGAAGACTCCACCAAGCCCTTGAAGATTGAAATGAAGCTAGAACAAGGAAAGATAAAGAACACCATCAATGGTGATTTTCGGCCACATAACAAAACAAGAGGAAATGAAGCTTTTCTTTGAGTTTCCTTACCTTAAAGCAAAGGAGAACAATAAGATGTAAAAGATGAGCTCAATCTCCTCCCATGGAGATTCCTCTTGGCACCGAAATGGAGCTCTTGGAATTTTGAGAAGATAGAATTGAAGAGCTTGATGAGACAAGAAGAATGGTGGTCTTGGAATTAATTTTGGTACATGGAGCTAGGAGATATAAGCTATGGAAGTTGAGAAATGGTGAAGTTGCTGTAGCATAACCGATGGAGAATGAAGAAGAAGATTGGAGACGGTGGGAACAAGAGAGAAATGAGAGAATGGAGTTTGAAGTTGTTTTTAGAAGATATTTGTATGTTAAATCAAATAGTGAATTTACTTATTACTTTTTCCTTCCTTATGTAATTAGTTAAGTGTGGTGAGTCACCCTTGAAAACCGGCCCCCTTAGTCAAATGAGGTGATTTATGGTCTTTGTTGACCATTTAATTGACTTATGTTGACCAATGTCTTAAACTAGTATTATTTGGTCACTATTCACTAACCAAGGCACATAATTGTGAAATTTTTGATTTCCCATTGATTTAGACTTCCTAATGTGATACTAAGTAGTACAATTTTAATTAAAGAGTAATGACGGACATTTAGCCATTCAAAACCCATTTACAAGACAATTTTTCAAAAATGTGCTTTAAGACTCCTTAAAGCACATTTTGTGTTTTAACTTGTTTTCAAGCTTGGTTTTCTTTGTTAATTGTTTTAAAATGTTCATTAGCATGTAAATAAGGTCTAGGATGACCTTTAGGTCTTATACAAGGTTACACCAAGTCTAGAGCAAGTATTTGCTTAAATTAACTTTAAGGTGTTTTCTTGTGTTTTGTTTGGTTTAATTGTCTACCAAAGTTTCCTAAGGACTTAATTAGCCTTATCAAATCATAATTGAATATTATTAAGTCTTGGTAGGCTCTTTGGGTCCTAACCAAATTCACTCCATGCTTAGAGCATGTTTTTTTTGCTCAAACTGTATTTATGGTACTTCATTGTTTTTACTATGGTTTAAATTGTTCACTAATGTTTCTAAGGCACTTTTTAGCCTTAATATACCATATTTTTAATGTTTAAACAACATATCAAGGTTTGGGGTATTTCATAAATTATCTGGGAGTTCTAACTCATTGACAGTATCATAGATGTGATCGGTTCTCATCCTCTTCCGATCATGACTGCATGAGGAGACGTTGTTATCATCAACAGACTCACCATGGAACGTCCATATTCTATAATGTGCCATGAATCCATGAGTCTTCAGATGAAATTCAATTTCCTCGATGCTTAAATATTGTCTTAACACACCGTAGTCAACACAAGGACATGGAATTTTCACCACCTTTGTCATGTTCTTATGTTGCACTACCGCTTTGCATAACTCTTTCAACATCTTGTCAAAGTGATCTCCTCGATCACCATACATCTAGTCACGCTCCATACTATATGTGAAACACACAACTGGTATGAGAATCACATTACCGAAATCGATTGTATAGATTGCATTTGTTTGCACGTGTTTATATCCTAATGGAGCGTGACTAGTTCAAACCCAAATACACTAGCAGTTTTGCCTCAAACATCTAGCCTAACTCTAATGTTCAAACCCAAACAAACTAGCATTTAAATTTCAAAATTCAAGCCTAACTCTAAGGTTCAAACCCAAATAAAGTAGCATTTTATTTCTACAAATAATTGCATTTTTTAAAACAAAAACATAAGTTAAACTACTTACTTGTTTGTACTTTTTATGATGTATAGAGGGAGAAGGAGGATGGTTGGTAGACAGGGAGCGACAAGAGTGGTTTGATGTTGGGTAAAAACCTAACGGCAAGTATACCGGTCGATTATAGCAAGTTTTCCTAGAAGTGTCCCTCCAGGTTATCGAATCCAAGGGAGGCAGCATTTTAGTTTAATTAATATTTAAGAACAAACTAATGAAATAACTCAAGTAACAAGGGGTTTTTTGTTTGTTTGAATTACTAGGTAGAGTAGCAAAATGTAAATAAGAACAAGGGTAATAAATGCAAGAGCAATAATGAGCAAAATAATGATAATTCTGAATTAATGAGAAGGGGAAATTCCGGTTTACTACTCCTCCTAATTCTGCGGTTCCTTTCTCGATGTGTTTATCAAAATTTAGATTAAATCCCAGAACTGAAATATTCCACGTTCGGTCTCCCGCTCGGTGGAATCTGATTAACAGCTAATAAATCTTAACTCTCGTTACAAATTTACTAATTGCTAACAGCTTTAAGAATAATCCAGTTTAATGATCAGTTAATATCCTAGAGGAATTACCGTCTCTAAATCAACCGGTGTTGTTCCTGTTGTCTATTATCTACCGCAGTTCTCACTTATAAGCAGATAAACTGATAAAATCCAGTAATTGGCCAAATCACAAGATTTATAAAAATAAATAAGGAACAACACTTTAATCTATTAAAATGGTAAATCACAAAGATAATGGAACCTTGAATTTGGATTACATAGCAAACCGAAATTTATAAAAACTGCTCAGCCATGGAAATGAAAATACTGTAAAACAACATTAAAGAGTAAGAGAAGAAGAAACTCTGATTTAGGACTCTTCAATGGAGTCTCGCTGTGTGATCAGTGCTTTCTTCTGCTTCTTCTTCAGGAAATGGTGGAGTCTCCAGCTGCTTGTGTACTCCAGATTTTGTGGATGTTTATGGTGTTTAATGAGAATGGTGATGTGAATGGAACGTGGGAAATGTGAAATAGAGATGGATGAGTGTGAGAGGCTCTACAGAATTGTGTGTCCTGAATGAGAGGGAGAGAGTTCTATTTATAGAACTTCTGTATGAGTACGTAGCATGGTGTGGTGGTAAGGGTGCTGGAATTTTGTAAGTGGAATGGTGGGTGTTTACGTGAGTGTTTTGCTGGATTTATGGAAGTGATTAGATTAGTGGAGTTGAGGATGGAAAGTAGCAGTGGAAGGGACAAAACGAGTATGGAAGAAAAGCCGGAGAATATGGGCCGGTGGTTTAGTTTAAAGAATAAAATTCTCTTTACTTCACGTTCGCGCGCTACAGACTGGCGCTTTCAGCAGTATGGTTCGGGACTTAAGTGTTGTATGAAGTCCCGACCGTAACCGGAAATGGTCAAGAGATTCTGCTTCTGTGGTCTGGGACTTAAGGTTTGTATAAGTCTCCCGGACCATGGTGTGGAAACAGGTCGAGAATTCTTTCCTTGTGTGGTCCGGGACTTAAGTTGTGTATAAAGTCCCGGACCATGCTTGAAATCCGGTCGAGAGGTATGCCTCGTTGTGGTCCGGGACTTAGGGTATGTATAAGGTCCCGGACCCTGTCTGAATTTAAGTCGAGAGTGGAATCATATTGTGGTCCGGGACTTAAGTTATGTAACAAGTCCCGGACCATGTCTGTATTTAGGTCGAGTTGAATTTCTTGATCCTATTTAGCTTGTTTGATTTGCCATGTGTTCCAACAGTGATAGGAGTGTGTTTCCTTGAGATAAAAACCTGAAAAAGCACACAAAAACCATAAAAGAAGACAATTGCAACAAAAACATAAAATTGCTCATAAGACAGGAATTTAACAGTAAATGATAACAAATGAGGTATCAAAAGACCCTGTAAAAATAGGTAAATTCCTGACTTATCAACATCCCCACACTTAACCTTTGCTTGTCCTCAAGCAATTACTGCAAGCAAAATGTACCAGATTTTCAAAAGCGGGGATTTATCAGGTCAAGAAAATGTACAAGGAAATCTAATGCTGAAAAACAGTCATAAGAAACGGTGACTAGTACTGCAAGTTTTCTTAAACAGTGAAGCTAGGGTGTTTGACAAATGCATGAGATTATCATCATAACTGTTTAATCCAAACTGTACTCAGGGCTTTACTTTCTGTTTGCTTTCCACAATTCATTGGATGACAAGGGGCAAGAAGTAATGTCATATTCCACATTACCTTTCATTGCCACATACTCATAATCAAGGAAGAATTTGCAATAAACTGTTTAGCATGAAAGAACTTTCCTTCCAATTTTTCTGAGTAAGCGTTATTCATTTCATCCCCCTAGACTTTTTCTCCCCATCCTTGTAGCGGTGTTGGGCCTTCTATCCCAGATCAGATAATCTTAGGTAGATGAGTGATGAGGCACTCCAAGGGCTTAATTACCGAATGGGAGAGGCCTGTTCCGGTTCAGAGTAGATTAGAGGAGTACCTTGCCTTTGTCCTTTCCTTCCATTCATTCCGAAACTTTCCCAAAGCCCCAAGTTAGTTCAAACAAAATAGTCACAAAATGGTCTCACCTTTTATTGAAGGAAATAGATGAAAATTTTAACCAAAACTGACAATCCAAGCAGTATAACCAAAGTTCTTATGACCGAAATTTCAGATTAAATCTCAAAAATTTTGTTACTCGTATGTTATTCCCAACTGATGCATCTGACCACAAAAGAAAACCAAGTATGTCGAAAAAAAAATTTGTGGAGGGTCATCAAAGGTTAATAAAGAGAGAATAAGTCTTTTCAGGAGTCATATAAACAAACAAATAGACGTGCAACCCCCTTACTACTTCCCCACACTTAGAAAATTGCAATGTCCTCATTGCTACTAGAATGTGTTTATAGTGCAAAAGAAAGAATAGGACTCCCCTGAATATCGGTGAGGATGACGTCCCCACACTTAGGACAAGGAACGGGAGACTGAGGAGGGTTGGAAAAATTTCGGCAGCGTCTCCTTTGTATTCTTTCGATATCGCACACAAAAGATGGCAGTCCTGTTTGAACATCTAGAAGCAACAGACATCTCATAGCAACAAAATAGGAGAATCACAACAAAGTAGTTGGAAGTAGCAGAAGTACCGAATTTAACAAAAACAATCCACAGCGAAAAAGAAAGGTACCAAAAGTAGCAACCTACCAATCTAAAAGACATCAAAATATCACAAATGTAAAAGTCAGCTGAAAATCCAAAAGTGCAATAAAAAATAGGTAGACTGAAGTAGGAGGGTACATAAACCAACTCATGTACTACCGCCGGGGCATGCGCCAAGACTCCAACTGTGTAAAGCGCTCATCATAATCATGGAATCGGGCCTCCTGACGAGCCTCATACTCAGCCTGACAGGTCTCCTGACGAGCCGCGTACTCAGCAACTGAGCATCCCGTCTGGCCTCATAGTCAGTCTGACGGGTCTCTAAAGCTGAGAGTCACTCACCGTACTCATCCAACGACTCGTAAAACCGTCAAAGTAGGCTGTAGCAGTCCCCCTCCAGGCTCTAAACTCATGGAGCAACTCATCATAGCCCGGGGCCGGACCAGCAGGCATCGGGAAGTCCGGGAGCTCACCACCACCAGCAGCAGCAGCAACAGCCTCATCAGCAGCGGCCTCAGCCTCATCAGCAGCCTCAGCCTCATCAGCTGCCTCAGCAACTCGGGGTGCGCGTGCAGCGCGTCGGCGCTTCACCCACTGCCCGTCGATCTTCTCCCACTGAAAGAATCTCATCATGGTCATATCGAGAGTAGACCGAGGATACTGAGGCTCCTCATCAGATACATCCACCCTCTTTTCAGCAAGAAACGAGTGTAGGAGGTGTGGGAATGGGAGAGAGGCGAAGTGATCGGTCTGAATTACCCGAGCATGGAGTTAAAGATAATGTGATGCATGCCGGGAGGAACCCCTGCGGCGGCATAGGCGTCGTCCAGGATGTAGCGCATAAGCCAGTAGTCATACATGTTTAGATCAGCGCACTCCCTGGGGCGAACATTATACATCAGTACCCCTAAAATCAGACGCTCTCTAGGGGTCGGGAGCTTATCCCCCGTGACAACCTGCTTATCCCGGTTATTCCGACGTTGGCGGTTTTGAACGTCCGGGTCATTGACTATCAAGTTTATATAGTACTCTTTGGCCTGTCTAGTCAATAACGGCATATTTGCCCTATTCTCTGCAGTGGGAACCCGAACTGCAACGGGCAATCCCAAACAACGCCTAATGCTAGCAGGAGTCACAGAAATATTCACCCCTTAACCACAGAATTGATAGTATCCCCATCATCATTTATCGACGCATTAGCATAAAACAATTTGATCAATCTCGGATAGAATCTCCCACCTCGATTCAGCAGACATGACCATCTACGTGCGCTAAAAATGGATTCCAGATCAAACTCGGCTATTAGAGTTGGGCAGACTGACCTTTCGGCTAGGATTTTCCTCTCGTGAGCATGGTACCAGTTCTTAGCGGCTTCGTTGATGAGTTCGGAGTCAACTGTCTCCCGGACCCGAAGTGGTGCTGCGTCGGGTGATGGAGGGGCGGGGGTGGATGAAGATGCGCCCGCAGTGTTGCGTCGAGCTCGTTTGGGTGCCATGGAGAATTGTGGATATTTGGAAATGTTTGGTTTGGTTGTGTGGTTGCGACGGGTTTGGGAAAACAGAGGTGTGAGATGGAGCCAATGTGTTGGTGGTGGTTGGGTTTGGCGTCGGGTTGGTGTGTGGTGCGCGAAGGGGTAGGGCGGAGCGGTTGGGATTGTGGCTGGAGGAGGGTCGATGGAGGTGGGCTGCGGAAATGTGACAGCGGAACGGAGAGGTGGTGGTGTTGGGTGGCGCGAGAGCGGTGGTTTGGAGAAGGCGACGGGAGTAGAGTGAGGTGCTAGTGAAGTCGGAGGCGAGAGCGAGAGAGGGAGTTAGCGAGTTCGAGGGTGAATGGTGAGTTTGACAGTGGCGGCGGGTTGAAGATTGACAGGCGCTGGTGGGTTGTAACAGAGGGGAGAGTGAGGTGGTGTGTGTGACTGGCCGGATTTGACAGAGGAGGTGGTGCTTGAAGTAGGGCGGCGTGAATGGTGAGAGTGGGTGAGGACGGCAGTAGTGAGTCAGGAGCTAGGGATTGCAGTGAGTAAGGGATTGAAGAGAATAGAAGATGAGGTCCCGGACTCGACTGTTTTATTTTTTCTGAGTGAGTGTTGGTCCGGGACTTAGGTTTCGTATAAAGTCCCGGACCGCTATGTCAAAATAGGTCGAGAGTCGCTGTTGTTCTGGGTCCGGGACTTAAGATTTGTATAAAGCCCCGGACCACCCCATTGTTTCTGTTCGAGACTTTTCATCACTTCCGGTCCGGGACTTAGGATATGCAAAATGTCCCAGACCACCCCTATTTTCTGGTCGAGAGTTTCCTCATCATCTGGTCTGGGACTTAGGATGTGGTTGATGTCCCGGACCACCCTGTTTAGTCCACCGAAGGTTTTCTCCTAGTACTCTATTTTACTTCCTTCATCAAACCTACACTTTAACAACAAACAACCAAAGAAAAAAAGCTAACAAAGGAATTAGCACACGTAAAAACATGAATTAAAATGAAAAACAGGAAGATAAATGAAAGAAGATTGGGTTGCCTCCCAATGAGCTGCCCGTCTTTTCGGTCTTTGGCTAGACCGTGTAATTGTAAGATCAGTATGGAGGATCATGCACCGTGATCACTGAATGGACTTCGGCGATGTCACCACTGAGATAGTGTTTCAACTGAGACCCGTTTACTTTGAAAATCTCCCCTTCCGCATTGATTAAACCTATGGCTCCATAAGGCGAGACACTTGTTATTGTGAACGGTCCAGACCAGCGAGATTTCAACTTTCCTGGGAATAATTTCAGGCGGGAGTTGAATAGAAGCACCTTATCTCCAACGTGAAACTCACGCTTGACCAAAAGCTTGTCATGCCACCTCTTTGTCTTTTCCTTATAGATCTTGGCATTTTCGTAGGCTTCCTCTCTAAATTCCTCCAAATTGCACAACTGCATCTTGCGCTTCTCACTAGCCTTTTGTAAATCAAAATTTAATGCTTTGATGGCCCAAAAAGACTTATGCTCCAATTCTACAGGCAAGTGACATGCCTTGCCATATACCAATTTGTACGGAGACATACCTAAGGGTGTTTTGAGGCAGTGCGATATGCCCACAAAGCGTCATCTAGCTTGAGTGACCAATCGCGTCTAGAAGATGTGACAGATTTCTGAAGGATCCACTTGATTTCTCTATTTGTAATCTCGGCTTGCCCGTTTGTCTGTGGATGATATGGTAGGGAAACCTTGTGTCGTACGCCATAATTCTGTAGGAGAGCTTCAAATTGTTTGTTGCAGAAATGGGTACCTCCATCACTAATGATTGCTCGCGGAACACCAAAACGAGTGAATATATTCCGCTTCAAAAATTTCAGCACTACCTTTGCATCATTAGTTGGTGCTGCTATTGCTTCACCCATTTTGTAACGTAATCTACTCCTACCAAGATGTAGAGGTTACCTTGAGATGATGGAAACGGCCCCTTAAATCAATGCCCCAAAGGTCGAATGGTTCAACTTCCAATAGAATTCAAGGCATCTCATGGCGTCTAGATAAGTTCCCCTGCCTTTGGCACTGGTCACATGTAGATACAAACTGATAGCAATCTTTGTTCAAGGTCTTCCAGAAGAAACCTGCTTCCAAAACTTTTGCGGCTGTCCTAGCATGACCGAAATGACCTCCTGCTTCCCTTGAGTGACAATGAACAAGGATATCTCTTATTTCAGTATCAGGAACACATCTACGAATCATCCCATCCGCACAAACCTTGAAAAGGAATGGATCATCCCAACGTAGTGCTTAACATTGGAGAAGAACTTCTTCCTCTACTGATATGTTAATGCTGGGGGTACTATCTGTTTTGCAAGATAGTTTGCAATATCTGCATACCAAGGATCTCCCGTGGAACCAACTTTGAACACATGCTCATCTGGGAAGAACTTGTTAATTGGTATACCATCATCATCAGCATATTTAATCCGAGATAAGTGATCAGCCACTCCATTCTGTACTCCGGGTTTGTCTTTTATCTCTATATCAAACTCCTGAAGGAGTAGGATCCATCGAATCAGCCTCGGTTTTGCTTCCGCCTTTTTGAATAAATGTCGTAGGGCGGAGTGATCTGTATGGACTATGACTTTACTACCAATGATGTATGATCTGAATTTGTTGCATGCAAAGACCATGGCTAACAGCTCCTTTTTCTGTTGTTGCATAATTTTTTTGTGCATCATTAAGTGTCTTGCTTGCATAGTAGACTACCTTCAGCATTTTGTCATGTCTTTGCCCCAGAACTGCTCCCATAGCAAAATCGCTAGCGTCACACATGATCTCGAATGGTAGAGACCAATCAGGTGCAACAACAACCGTGCAGATATTAGTTTTTCCTTGATGATGGTAAATGCCTCAAGACACTCTTTAGTGAAGTCAAATTTCACATCCTTGGCCAGCAAGTCACACACGGCTTAGATATCTTCGAAAAATCTTTAATGAACCGTCTGTAGAAGCCCGCATGACCTAGGAAACTTCTCACATCTTTTACTGAAGCTGGTGGTGGTAACTTATCGATCACTTCAACCTTGGCCCTGTCCACCTCAATACCTTTGCTAGAGATCTTGTGTCCCAGCACAATGCCCTCTTGCACCATGAAGTGGCATTTTTCCCAGTTTAGGACTAGATTGGTTTCTCTGCACCTGGCTAAGATATGATCCAAATTTCCAAACAAGAGTCACAAGTTAGCCCAAAAACTGAAAAATCATCCATGAATACCTCGATGCATTTTTCAATGTAGTCGGAAAATATGGCTGTCATGCAGCGCTGGAAGGTGGCTGGAGTGTTACAAAACCGAAGGGCATGCACCGGTAAGCATACGTGCCATATGGGCATGTGAAAGTTGTTTTCTCTTGGTCCTCTGCAGACGTGTATATCTGAGTGGTTAGAACTGGTGAAATTAAAATAAAGAAAAGAAATTAAAACCAGGCTGCAAACAAATCCCGGTCGTGGTAGTATAGTAAAGTAAAGCGACCGGATATCGAACCATGGGACTAATGTGCATATTATAGTACCTAAGCATGTCACAAAAAGGGGGGATTAATTGACTTGTTTTTATAAATAAAAAGGAAAGATAAAATAACTAAGTTAATAGATAAATTAAACGGGACTCTGGGTCAGTTTAATATAATCTGCTCTTTCATGCTATGTCTACTGGTTTAATTATAATTGTTGGGCAAAATTTCTCTTATTATCTTAAGGTCCGATGAAAACTCATAAGAACTCGTTTACCTGAAAATGCAAGGTCCGATGAAAACTCAAGCAAAATGCGTGTAAACGGACGGTTTAGATATGAAAATTATTTATGCATCTGAGTACTAACTTAAACGATGAAAATAAGTTTCCTCCAGATTTACGGCTTATTAACCTATCTATTTGTCACCGATCAGATTAGAAATAGATTTAGTAAAGCAATTTAATAAACTCATGACATTTATTACAAAAGGCGAGATGACCCTTTAAAACGCAACAAACTGTATTTAAATAAACCAGTAAACATATTGCATAATTAATACAACACATAATAACCATTCCCAGAGTATAAATATTCTAGCCTAACATATTAAATAGATAAACAGAAACAAGAGTAGTAGAAATCATCTGTAGTCACTCCTGCACTCGTTCTGCTATTTTGTATACGTAGGACTAGAGGTGGATATGGTGGAATGAAAAGTAAATAAAATGGAGAAGACGGGAGAAGAGAAATGAGATGGACGTGTGATGGTAGTCTGTAGTGGATCGATGATGTTGGGTGGTGGATGTATTTTGAAGGCAAAAGGAACGTGTGTTTATATAAAGGAAGTGAAGAGGCAAATCTGTAGTGGAAGAACATTGATTGCCGATTGATTGCACATTGATTGCAGGGGACAGAGCTGTGGTCAAACGCGTGAGTAAATTAAGGAATGGATTGGGTGGCTGAACGCGTGAGTACTGTCGGCAGGCGCCTGATAATGTTGGAGGAGTAGCGGATAAGTTACAGGCGCCGCGAAGAAGATAAACAGCTCGCGTTAATTATCTGGACATTTACACGCGTCCGCGTAGATGTCCGCATTCAGTTATGCGGTTGTCTCACGGTCCTTAGCCTTGTCCGCGTAGACGTCCGCGTAGAATGGGGCGGACAAGCTTCTCCTCATGGGCGTCCGCGTGGCTGTCCTCGTTGTTTCATGCGGACACAATGGCCCTTCCGTGAACTTGTGCTGTCCGCGTGGCTGTCCCCCGCGTGTTCTATGCGGACACTCATGCGGACACCATGCGGACACAAACTTTGACCGGCTCTAGATTCTTCGTTTGGACTCGTTTTCTAACCGTTGTGTCTTGAAGCCGTTTGTGTCTATGCGTTCGTCTCTTCGTCTACTTTACTCCCAGCTTGGTTTTCCTCATGTTTAAACAATAAATTTGTGAGATAACAATAAAACATAAACTAAAAGAAAACTAACCGAAGTGGAGAAATGAGCAAGAAAAGTGCTAAAATTATATATATGAAATACACCTATAAAACATGCTCATTTGGACACTTATCATCCTCTTCAGCAATAGGTATCTGAAAATACCCAGAGTAACCATCCAGAAAGCAGTAATATTTATGTCCTGCAAGTCTCTCCAACATTTGGTCAATGAAAGGAAGAGGGAAATGATCTTTTCTGGTTGCAGCATTCAACTTTCGATAGTCAATGCACACTCTGTGCCCTGTAATAGTTCTCTGAGGAACTAGCTCACCTTTATCATTTGGAATTACAGTAAATCCCCCTTTCTTGGGCACTACTTGTGTAGGGCTTACCCATTCACTATCAGAAATTGCATAAATAATACCTGCATCGAGGAGCTTAATGACTTCCTTCTTTACCACCTCCTTCATGTTTGGGTTCAATCTTCTCTGGGGTTGAACTAGTGGTTTATAGTTTTCTTCAAGAAAGATGTGGTGTGTACAAAAGTGAGGAGCTATCCCCTGGATATCGGCGATTGACCAACCTATCGCCTTCTTGTTCTTCCTAAGCACCTGCATTAGTTGTTTCTCCTGTTTATCAGTTAGTTCTGCAGAGATCATGACAGGCAAACTAGAGGGTTCGATTAAGAAAACATATTTTAAATGGCTGGGGAGAGGTTTCAGCTCCAAGGATGGTGGTTCTTTGATAGAGGGAATCAACTCCTGAGCTTCCCTTTCCAGCTTTTCACATTCTATCATGGGACCTTTTCGATATCGTCCTCCTGCTGACAATTGGAATGCCACAGCAGAGACTTCCGGATCATCATGAATTCCATCTATGGATTCCACTAAGCATTTCTCTAACTCATCAATGTCAGTAGGGCTAAATACATAATCCTGCATTAGAGAGTCAATAGATTCCAAACTAAAACAAGCATGTACATCAGATGGGTGTTTGGTAACCTTTGACATGTCAAAAACAAGTTGTTTATCATGCATTCTCAATATTATCTTACCACCCTCAACATCAATGAGGGTCCTAGCTGTTCGCATGAAAGGGCGGCCAAGAATTAAGGGTACTTCCTTATCTTCCTCCATATCTAGAATTACAAAATCAGCGGGAAAAACAAAAGTACCAACAGAAACAACCAAATCTCTAACCACACCCTTTGGAAAGATAATGGATCTATCTACTAATTGTAAGGTAATGCGAGTAGGGTTACACTCTCCTAATCCAAGCTTAAGATACATGGATAAAGGCATCAAATTAATGCTAGCTCCCAAGTCATAGAGACCCTTACCACAATCGACATTACCTATTGAGCATGGGATGATTGGTAAGCCTGGGATCATTGAGCTTTGGTGGAAGGTTCTTGCTAAGCACTGCAGAAACTTTTTCTGTCAATTGTACCATCTCCTTCTCAACTAATGACCTTCTATTTGACAGTATGTCTTTTAAGAACTTCGCATAGATAGGCATCTGCGTCAAAGCATCTGAAAATGGAATATTAATTGTTAGTTTCTTAAAAATGCTAAGGAACTTACCAAACTGCTCGTCGAGGTCTCTCTTTTTCAATCGATTTGGGAATGGCACTGGGAGCTCAGGGACCGCCCGTCGTGATGGTCTATAGACTGCGCAGCTTCACCAGTCAGCTCACTATCTCTGTGCACTGTTATCAACTGGAGTATTTTCTGACACCGGTCCTTCAATGATCTCTACCTCTTGACTAACAACTTTGTCTTTTTTAGCTGGAGTGTTCTCAGCTTCAGGGATCGAAGGATCAAGCTGCTTACCACTCCTCAAAGTCACTGCTTTAGCGTATTCGCGAGGATTCTTCTCTGGTTGGCTAGGTAGAGCCCCTGCAGGTCTATCAGAAATTTTTTCACTTAGTTGGGCAATCTGAGTCTCAAGATGTTTGTTGAAGGCTTTCTGCTCCAAGATGAATGTCTTGTTCTCATGGTTGGTGTTCTCTTGCTGTTCGAGTTTCCTATTGGTTGACAGGATAAACTCTCGCATCATATCTTCCAAACCTGAACTCACACCAGCTGGCTGTTTCTATGCCTGCTGGTTCTGCATTTGCTGATTTTGATGAGGTCTCTGAAATGAAAATGCTGAGTGTTCTGCTGTGGAGGCCTGACTGTAGTTGTTGTTTCCTTGGAACCTCTGCTGCTGATATCCTTGATTGTTTTGGTTGTTGTAGAAATTCCCTTGCCTGTTTCCCAGATAGTTTACCTCTTCATTTTGCTGAGAAGTACACTGGCACATGTTGGAACTTCTACCACAATACTCACACTGTGGGAAAGAATCGGTCACAACAGCGGCACTCGACTGAGGGTTCATCATTGCACACATCTTCTCAAATTTTTTAGACATCGCTTCCATCATTGCAGCCAGAAAAGTATTCGAATCTACTTCATAAACTCCAGCAGTTTCTTGGTGCAGTTTCTCCGGTTCTCGCACCTCCCCATTGATTGGATGCATTGGTAATGGTCTCCAATAATTCCTTGATTCTAGCTATTGGTAGCTCCATGAGGCTTCCTCCTGCACAAGTGTCTACCAACAAACGACTTGAATGATCCAAATCTTTGTAAAAGGACTGTAAAATTACCTCCTGAAAAACCTTACTGTGTGTGAGATGTGAAAGAGAATACAGCGACTAACGAAGCGAACGAAAACTCAAATTAAAACCAGGAACACGTATCGCCCTCGATACACAATATGCACGTGGTAAGATCACCACACAACCTATACACGAGATCTAAATTCTCCACATGTTAAGAGAACAATCTACTCTTAACACCTAACTCTCAGTATGAGCCTCGGATTACCAAGAACGTCTCAGTATGAAACTAATCTTTTCCACCACGGCGTATAGCCCTCTTGTTCACCCTATCTTTCCGTGCTCTCAGAATCGTAACCCTAACCCTAGAATTACTGTCTCATTATATAGATATCGTAACAATCGATTTACAACTCATAAGCTAAAGATTTTATTTATCTTTAACAGATATATAAAATCCTACTCAAGATATTCTATCTTCTATCTTTAATTCCTCGGTTTAGGTCTGGCGCACTGCTTCCAATATTGTCTGTTAATTCACGTTAGTATGGAACTGAGTTTGCCGATCAAAACGACATCAACAGTTTCCCCCTTTTTGATGCGGCAAACTGTTGAAGTCTTGAACACATCGTACTGATTCCCCCTGAATCTTATATTACAGTAACTTGGTATGAAATTATGATCAGCTGTCGGCTGTTCCCCTCAATCTCGCATCCTCTTCTACTTGCCATGTACTCAGAGTAAAACTCACAACCTTTTGCGCATTAAATGTGATACGAGCAAGAAAAAAATAAGAGACAGGTAAAGAAACAGAAACATCGCAGCATAATCCAACTTGAATCACAGTGTTTAACAGATAGAATGATAGAGATCTAGCTCAAAAACCAAAGTATCATGCGCTAGCCATAAACGCATCACAAGTCTAACCATGCATTTGCTGTGTGTACACCAATCCATTTGTCTTAAAAAAAACAGAATATAAGAACTTCGAAGACTTCCAAATACACTTCCCCCTTTTGCCACATCAAAAAGAGACGCAAGATAGCAGATATTGTAATGAACAATTAGGGAAGGGGTAGGATGCAATCCAGCTGATAAACACTAGAATTTTTCAGATTGTTCAGAGGTTGAGTTGAGTTATTTGCAGACATCATGGAATCAAGTTTGTCCTCCAGAATCCGCAGCCGGTCCAGTAAGCGCTTCTCCATTGCCATCATTGAGTCGAGGACTGACTGGACCAAAGAGGTGGTGGAGGGAATTGCACGGTCAGTCTTCTCCTCATGTTGCCCTGGTTGTTTGAATTGCCAGCCTGCCGATGTCAATTCCAAGCCCATCTTGGAGAGTGTTGCGACAGCTAGATAGTTAGTGGGTTGAGCAGTGATAAAAAAAGCATCTTCTTTAACAAGATTGAAGTGACGAAGAACCTTTGTAAGCCAGAAGGGATAAGGAATGGAGGGCTTGGAGCTATTCACAATTGACCGCAAGTGAGATATGATAATTCTTGGCAAGGAGAGATGAATCTTTTTATCTAAGCACCACATCAATCCTATATTCACGGGTGTGACCTTATCACGCATGTCAGAGCGTGGAAGTAATGTTTGATAAGCCAGCAAGTGAAGCAATCTCGGTAACACACCTAGGTCTCTCTGTGGATAGTGCTTCAGTCTAGAACTAGCACGAGTCAGGCCAAAGTGTTGCACCACGTCAGAATGCGGTGCGACATCCACTTTCTGAGTATTATTGAACTCCGCTAAACCATCAAGAGGTACATCAAGAATCATAGCAAAGCCATGCTGGAGAGATTATCATTTTGATTCCAGCAACCTCAGTCTTAAACTCGTATGGTGAAACAAATTCTAAGTTTAGGACAAACGGAAAAAGTAGCTCTGGGTAGTAGTTGGTTTCAGAATTAAATAATTTGTCCCAACCTTGAAATGAACAATTTCCACTAACGATTCCAGCGAGTTCTTGCCTAACCAATCACAATCCACCAATTTTCCAGGAAGAATGTCGGATTCAAGCATCGAACGATTAAAAATGGGTTTCTGTGGAAAGGTGCGACCTGGGTTTTGCGACCGTTCTTTGATGAAAGTCCTTTACCTTTGATGCGAAAGGACGACGTGGTACAGACTTCAGCCTCTTCGACGATCGCTGTTGAACTACTGGAGAATCACCCTCTTTGCGCTTTGGGTTCACCGAGGAAGCATCTTCGACTCCCGGAGCATCTTTCTTGGCAGGTGTGCGCAACCGACGGCGTGTGTTTTGGCCAGAGGAATGTCGTCCTCAGTAGGAACAGCAGAAGAATCTTCATCGCTGACAATGGTGGTTTCTTTTGGAGTTGGAGATTTTGCTTCGGGTGAGGTTTTGAAATGGAATCGGGGACTATTGTTTGTTGGCTATAATTTTCTGGTTTTTCAGTAGCAATAGGAACAGCATCCTCATAGATGAGTTGTTCGAAAGAATCCATGGCTGAAAGCAGAGGGGAGTGAGGAAAAATTCAAGAACGAAGCTAGAGAAGATCAAGAGTTGGCTCTGTTGAGAAACTTCGGGAGGTGTAACCAAGTGAGTAAACAGTAGATGTTGTAAGTATACTGAGAGTGAGAAAAGGAAGTAATGTATAGTGTGGGTTTTCGTGTTTTTTTTTTAAATTAAAGCTAAACTTCTCCGTTTGAAAAATAAACACGGTTGAGAGATCTAGACTGAGGCTATCGGAATAAAACCCTTAGAAGATTAGAAAGATGAACACATTTATCTACAGAGATATCGACCAGTATACATTAGGGAATAATGACTCCAGTCTCCTGACATTAACAAATCTCTTTAGTGAGTACCACAAGCGGGACATGTGGATCATTTGATTGGATAACTTCGTTTGAAACGACAAGAGGTGAGAAGTACAATCATATTTCCATTATACCTTCATCACCACAGACTCATACTCACAGCTATGTAAGACAATATTTACGTTAATTAGGAGAACACTTGACTTTTTCTCTCCATCCATGTAGCGACTTTGGGTCAACTTGTCCAGAGTAGTTACCCTTAGAAAGTTAGATGATGAAGCATCCTTGAAGACTTAATTATCGAATGAAAGAGGCCAAATACGTGTTGTCTGTGCTGTGAGCAGTGGAATCTCTTGCCTTGTTCATACCATTATATTACATAGCCACTGTAATGTTATATCAGTTACTTTTATTGCATATTCCAACATGGTGCTTGGGAGACACATCCAGGAGATTTATACGAAAGAAGAAGAGAGATGCATACATCAACTAAGGTATTTCGGAAGACATGCTGAAGAAAAAAACAACATACTCATCTTAAGTACCTTCATAAGGTTTATTCATAAAAAGACTTAGTATAGAATACTATCATCCATGTGGAACAACCGGAGATGTTTAGAGTTAAAAGACTAAAAGGAAAGAGCAATTCAAAACAAATCCACAACCGGACGAAATTAAAAGAAAATGTAAAGAATTTAAACATCTGATCTATCTCTCACTTGGTATCTACCATGCCAATCTCAAAACGAAGTCGCTCAAAGGTTTTCTTGATAAGGGCTTGGTGAATATGTCGGCCAACTGTTTTTCTGTGGGGCAATGAACAAGGATAACATGGCCATGTTCAACATGATCACGAATAAAATGATGACGGATGTCAATGTGTTTGGAACGTGAGTGATGAACTGGGTTTTTGGTTAGCTCAATTGCACTGGTATTGTGCAATAGAGAGGAATGGGAATGAAGTAGAGACCATAATCTTCGAGCTGCTGATGAAGCCATAAGATCTGAGCACAACACGCCGCCGCAGCCACATACTCAGCTTCAGTCGTAGACAGAGCAACCGAAGCTTGTTTCCTAGAAGACCAAGCAATGAGATTAGAACCCAAAAATTGAGCCGTGCCTGTGGTACTCTTCCTATCAGTAAGAGAGCCACCAAAATCTGCATCAGTATACCCAGAGAGTGTAGGAACGAAGTAGCCGTGTATAAAAGTCCAAGAGATGATGTTCCTTGTAAGTACCGGAAAATGTGTTTGACCGCGGACATGAGGTGTTTTGGGATTAGATTGGAACCGAGCGCAGAAACACACACTTTGCATATATCAGGCCGACTTGCGGTAAGATAGAGAGAGACCCTATCATCCCCCTATAAATGGTAGGATCTGTAGATTCTGCAGTGGGTTCTAGTCCGAGTCTAAGAGTAGTAGACATCGGAGTGAACATTGGTTTACACTCATTAAACTTATATTTGGCCAAAAGCTCCAGGGTGTATTTAGTTTGGCTGATAAAAGTGCCATCAGCTGTTTGACGTATTTGTAAACCAGAAAATAAGTTAACTCCCATGTACTCATTTGGAACTCCTTCGTCATCAAGTTCTCAAATTCTGTTGTCAGTTGTGGACTGGTGAACCGAAGACAATATCATCCACATATATCTGGACCAACAGCTTATCCACCCCACACTGTTTGATAAACAATGTGCGATCAACATGTCCACGTACAAACTGTTGACTGACAAGAAACGAGGTCAACTCTTTCTATACCACGCCAGGTGCTTGTTTAAGACCTATAACGCCTTTTTTAATCGATAGACATGAGTAGGATAGATAGGATCTTCAAATCCTGGTGGCTGAGAAACATACACCTCTTCCTTGAGATATCCATTTAGGAAGGCACACTTAACGTCCATTTGGTAAAGTGTAAATCTATGTAGAGTAGCAAAGGCTATGAGCAATCGAATAGCCTCAAGCCGTGCTACTGGAGCATAGGTCTCATCAAAATCCAATCCTTCCTGTTGATTATATCCTTTGGCGACTAGTCGAGCTTTATTTCTTGAAATCTGACCATTTGAATCCAGCTTATTACGATAAACCCACTTAGTTCCTATGACATTCTGATTTTCGGGTTTCTCAACCAGTTCCCATACTTCATTTCGCACAAATTCATTCAACTCCTCATGCATAGCGTTTATCCAGCTTTCATCTTCAAACGCTTCCTTCACAGTCTTGGGCTCTATTGTCGACACAAAACCAGAGAAAGCACAAAATGTTTGTGCATTTGACCTGGTTTGAACCCTTGAGTTCAAGTCTGTCAAAATATTGTTGATCTCTATACCTGGAGCATTACGGGGTGTTAGACGACGCCTAACTTCGCCCTCATGATTAATTGCTGGGGGCACCACAGTGTGTTCTGGTGGGGTAGTTTCTGAGTTCGGAACTGATAGTGGTAGGATTTCAGTACGCACTACTTCTACTTCTGAATCGGCTTCGGAATCAACATCCACGGTTACATCATCAGCCTTATACCGGAAAAGATCATTTATCCCCTGATGACTTACTCGTCCACCAAAGTTAGTTTCGTCAAACTTGACATTCGCGGATTCCTCGAACCAAGGTGCGCTTGTTAAACCCGATAAGCTTTACTGCTCATTGCATAACCGAGAAACACCCCTTCATCACTTCTTTTATCAAACTTTCCTAGTTGATCCTTTCCATTATTGAGAATGTAACATGAACACCCAAACACCCTGAAATGTGATATAGAAGGCTTGCGCCCTTTATACAGCTCATAGGGTGTCTTGATTAGAACTGGACGAATCAAGCTCTATTAAGTATGTAACATGCTGTGTTAATCGCCTCCCCCAGAAACTTGGTGCAAGACCACTACCATTTAACATCGTACGTGCCATTTCTTGGAGTGTTCTGTTTTTACGCTCCACCACTCCATTTTGCTGAGGGGTTCTGGCTGCAGAATAAGTATGAGTGATTCCACTTTCAGTACAGAACTGAGACATCTTCTGATTTATAAATTCCGTCCCCTGATCAGTCCTAATGGTCTTGACCTTATTTTCCGTTTGAGTCTGAATCCTAGCAAACAGACCCATAATCTCTCCGAATGTTTGATCCTTACTATGAAGTAAAATCACCCACGTATACCTTGAGAAATCATCAACAACCACCAGTATATATCTCTTGCCTGACTGCTCTGAATCCTCATCGGTCCCATTAAGTCCATATGAATCAACTCTAAGGTCTTAGTGCTACTGACAACATGAGTTGGTGTGTGTGACACTCTTGTTTGTTTGTTCAGAGCACAATCAGTACATACAACATCGTGACCTATTTTCCTTGGTGGTAACCCGTTGACTAATTCTTTTAGTCTCAACTGTTAATTAATCTATGATGAGCATGCCCTAACCTTCGATGCCACAATATTTCTTCATCATCCTTTGCTGTAAGACAGGTCAGATCTTCTTGGTCATTCACATTTACCATGTAAAGATTTCCTACTCTGCATCCGTGTAGCAGTACCTCCTGTGTAACCTTGTTACGAATTTGAAATCCATTGGAGTCAAAGACAACTTCCGAGGGACCTTGTCGCACACTTGTGACACGCTTAACAGATCATGACTGAGACCTTCCACCAAACTAACTTGATCAATGCAGTTCTCTTTGCCAATCGTCCCTATTCCTATTATTCTCCCTTTGCCATTGTTCCAAATGTAACTTTTCCTCCTCGATGTTCTTCTAAGGAATTGAACTTCTTCCTATCTCCGCTCATATGTCGTGAGCACCCACTGTCCATCAGCCACCAGTTCTCACATAACGAGGTAGCCAGTGCCTAAACACACCCAATCACTGTTTAGCTTTAGGTACCCATACTAGCTTAAATCCTGTTTTACGACTAAAGTGCGAGTGATAGTTATTATCATTAGCTCTAGACTGACGTGTATTGCCAACAAAATATTTCTATAATATAAACTTCTACAAAAGCCAACACTATGACCGGGTTTGTGGCAATATTGACACAACAAAGTTGACTTAGTAAATCTTTCATAAGAAATCTTTCACTGGTGTATAAACAGGTGTAGCACTTTTCTTCTTCCCGGTTAGCATCTGAGTTAAATCCGCCTTCCCAGTGTACCAAACGGGATTCCGTGGTGTTGCTATTTCTTTCTCTCTCCTAACCTTGGACAAGTTATCCTCTAGCATCTCATTTTGCTTTCTCAAGTTCTCATGCCTCTCTTGTAACGTTTCAAATTCAGATTGAACCCAAGCAGGTAAACAAGCAACTCTCTCTTTATCGGTTTTACAAACTTAATAGTAGATTTTTCTTTAACCTGAGATTCATTATTAGGCTCTATAGGAATATCTAGTTTTGACAGTCTAGATTCAAGCAACTTAATTAGCAACAGCAGTCGTTAACAAGCTAAACATTTCTTTCTTTGACAAGGTATTGAATGTATTTTCTATGAGTTCAGGACTTACCTCGTCTGCTTCTAGGATCTCTTGCCATCCATCTTTAGCCATCATGCAGAAGTTCCTATCTGATTGTACGCTGATCCTTTTATCATCGTCAACCACCGCAGTCATGCAAACCTGAGCTGTTTCTTCTGCCTCTGAGTCTGCATCTGACTCCTCTTGTCCCCATGCTGCCGCTGCCGCCTCAGTAAACTTCTTGATTTATCACGAAAATCATCCTTTGATCTTAACATACAATCTTTACCACATGTCCAGGCTTGTTACAACAGAAACAGATAATTTGTTCCTTCTTGGACTTAAATCTGTCAGGTCGGGACCCAGACCCTCTTCTTCCACCGAAGATCTTCCTGATCCGTTAGCTATCATTGTAATTTCTTCATCCTCATGAACATCATCATCTTCCTTATCACTTGATATCTTCTTCGCCTTTAGTGCCAAATCCTTATTACACTTAGACCAACTAGTCCACCCTTCATCTTGCCTTCATACACCGTTAGTTCAGACCCCAGTTCTTCAAAGGATAATTTGACAGATCCTTTGTCGACTCCAAAACGGTAGTGAAGTTCAGCCACTCTTTGCATAAACTATCAAAAACCTCTCGTTTATTTGAGCATTATCCAGAGTCACTCCAACAGCCTTGAGCTCACACAAAATTTATCAAATTTTTCTATTGCCTCCGAAATTGTTTCGCCTTCTTCCATCTTAAATTGTCAAGCTGCTTGAGTTGCTTTCCTTTTGCCTTCTTGACTGAATCTGTCCCTGCGTATGCCGTCTTGAGGAACTCCCAAACTCTTTTGCAGTGCGTAAACCCAAGACTTTTTGTTGGTCTGAGTCTGACAAGGAAGACATTATGACTCTCCGAGCCTGTTGATTCTTGCTTATCAACTTGTTGTCATTCTCTCCCCAGCTTGATTTCGGCTTATCCTTGGTGACTCCTTCATCAACATATTTCGGTTTCAGATCTCCCTCAGTCACTACATCCCAAAGTTGAAGATCGATGGAAATAAGTTGATCCTCCATCTGTTCACACCAACTCGTATAGTTGAACTTTGTCAACTTAGGTGGTTTGACACTGTAAGTATTCATCTCGACCTACCCTGAGAAAGTTTCCTCTAAATTTAGGGTAACCTTGCTCTGATACCAATTGAAAACCTTACTGTGTGTGAGATGTGAACTAAGATAATACAGCGACTAACGAAGCGAACGAAAACTCAATTAAAACAGGAACACGTATCGCCCTCGATACACAATATGCACGTGGTAAGATCACCACACAACCTATACACGAGATCTAAATTCTCCACATGTTAAGAGAACAATCTACTCTTAACACCTAACTCAGTATGAGCCTCGGATTACCAAGAACGTCTCAGTATGAAACTAATCTTTTCCACCACGGCGTATAGCTCCCTCTTGTTCACCCTATCTTTTCCGTGCTCTCAGAATCGTAACCCTAACCCTAGAATTACTGTCTCATTATATAGATATCGTAACAATCGATTTACAACTCATAAGCTAAAGATTTTATTTATCTTTAACAGATATATAAAATCTACTCAAGATATTCTATCTTCTATCTTTAATTCCTCGGTTTAGGTCTGGCGCACTGCTTCCAATATTGTCTGTTAATTCACGTTAGTATGGAACTGAGTTTGCCGATCAAAACGACATCAACACTCCTCTCCTAGGCCATGGTGTGGTACTCTGCGCACAATCCTTTTGAAACGCTCCCAAGCCTCAGATAATGTCTCACCAGTGAACTGCTTAAAGTTGGTAATCTCTCCTCTCATAATCAGCATCCGAGAAGGAGGGAAATATTTTGCCAAAAATGCATTTGCTAACTCCGTCCAGGTAATGATACTGTTGGGCGTCAATGAGTTTAACCATTCTGCAGCTCTGTCTCAGGGAGAATGGGAAGAGAGTCAATCTAGCAACCTCTTGTGAAGCTGATGTAGAACAAGCTCCTACCAATCTCAGGAAAGTGGTGAGATGGACATTGGGATCTTCGGTGATTGTTCCGCTGAACTGAGGTGCATTCATGACTATAGTAACATAGTGTGTCTTGAACTGCCAGTGCTCTCCTGCTGGTAACGCAGGAATTACTATTGGTGAGATAAGCCCTTCAACGCTTGGGCGGGTGTAATCCCTCATGTGCCTCTCCGAATTCAAATTCTCCATATTGGTTTCTGGGGGGTTGTTTAGAATCCCTTCTTCAACAATTCCTTCTATTGGTGAATCTTTTAGGAACACCTCCTGCTCAATTGGAGGATCCAGCACTAACCTTTTTCGAATCCTTCTTGTTACTCTGTCTATCTCTGGTACAATTTCGAATTCAGGGTTTCCTTCAGAGCGAGTTTTAACCATAACCAAAATCAGAAAACTGACAATAATGTAGTTGTAAAAGAACAGAAGAAAATAAAACAAGGGTAAACTAAAAAGAACAAAACAAAATTCAGTAAAATAAAAATAAAAATTAAACTAAGCAACCGTGCCTCCCCGGCAACGGGCCATTAACTTGTTGGGTAAAAACCTAACGGCAAGTATACCGGTCGATTATAGCAGTTTTCCTAGAAGTGTCCCTCTAGGTTATCGAATCCAAGGGAGGCAGCGTTTTAGTTTAATTAATATTTAAGAACAAACTAATGAAATAACTCAAGTAACAGGGGGTTTTTGTTTGTTTGAATTACTAGGTAGAGTAGCAAAATGTAAATAAGAACAAGGGTAATAAATGCAAGAGCAATAATGAGCAAAATAATGATATTTCTGAATTAATGAGAAGGGAAAATTCCGGTTTACTACTCCTCCTAATTCTTCGGTTCCTTTCTCGATGTGTTTACCAAAATTTAGATTAAAATCCCAGAACTGAAATATTCCACGTTCGGTCTCCCGCTCGGTGGAATCTGATTAACAGCTAATAAATCTTAACTCTCGTTACAAATTTACTAATTGCTAACAGCTTTAAGAATAATCCAGTTTAATGATCAGTTAATATCCTAGAGGAATTACCATCTCTAAATCAACCGGTGTTGTTCCTGTTGTCTATTATCTACTGTAGTTCTCACTTATAAGCAGATAAACTGATAAAATCCAGTAATTGGCCAAATCACAAGATTTATAAAAATAAATAAGGAACAACACTTTAATCTATTAAAATGGTAAATCACAAAGATAATGGAACCTTGAATTTGGATTACATAGCAAACCGAAATTATAAAAACTACTCAGCCATGGAAATGAAAATACTGTAAAAACAACATTAAAGAGTAAGAGAAGAAGAAACTCTGATTTAGGACTCTTCAATGTAGTCTCGTGTGTGATCAGTGCTTTCTTCTGCTTCTTCTCCAGGAAATGGTGGAGTCTCCAGCTGCTTGTGTACTCCAGATTTTGTGGATGTTTATGGTGTTAATGAGAATGGTGATGTGAATGGAACGTGGGAAATGTGAAATAGAGATGGATGAGTGTGAGAGGCTCTACAGAATTGTGTGTCCTGAATGAGAGGGAGAGAGTTCTATTTATAGAACTTCTGTATGAGTACGTAGCATGGTGTGGTGGTAAGGGTGCTGGAATTTTGTAAGTGGAATGTGGGTGTTTACGTGAGTGTTTTGCTGGATTTATGGAAGTGATTAGATAAGTGGAGTTGAGGATGGAAAGTAGCAGTGGAAGGGACAAAACGAGTATGGAAGAAAAGCCGGAGAATATGGGGCGGTGGTTTAGTTTAAAGAGAATAAAATTCTCTTTACTTCACGTTCGCGCGCTACAGACTGGCGCTTTCAGCAGTATGGTCCGGGACTTAAGTGTTGTATGAAGTCCTGGACCGTAACATTGAAATGGTCGAGAGATTGCTCTGCTTGTGGTCCGGGACTTAAGGTTTGTATAAAGTCCCGGACCATGGTGTGGAAACAGGTCGAGAATTCTTTCCTTGTGTGGTCGGGACTTAAGTTGTGTATAAAGTCCCGGACCATGCTTGAAATCGGTCGAGAGGTATGCCTCGTTGTGGTCCGGGACTTAGGGTATGTATAAGGTCCCGGACCCTGTCTGAATTTAGTCGAGAGTGGAATCATATTGTGGTCCGGGACTTAAGTTATGTAACAAGTCCCGGACCATGTCTGTATTTAGGTGAGAGTTGAATTTCTTGATCCTATTTAGCTTGTTTGATTTGCCATGTGTTCCAACAGTGATAGGAGTGTGTTTCCTTGAGATAAAAACCTGAAAAAGCACACAAAAACCATAAAAGAAGACAATTGCAACAAAAAATAAAATTGCTCATAAGACAGGAATTTAACAGTAAATGATAACAAATGAGGTATCAAAAGACCCTGTAAAAATAGGTAAATTCCTGACTTATCATTTGACTTTGCTGGAAGTCGTAGGCTAATATATAGTGAGACCTGATAATAATAAAAAAATTGTTATATTAAGACAAAATACAACATTACGAAGAGATTTTGTTAAAAAAATCGACATGACCTTTGCATAATTTTACCTATCCCATGCTTATTATTAAGCATTCACCAATCATTCAACAACACAAATTCCATCACAAATCAAACTAATACCAAATTATTCATCAAACCAAATTTCAATAATTTGTGGAAATAAAATACAAGTATAAAAGAGAAAAATATAAGTTAGATTATATTACCGGTTCTTCCACTTCGCTTTCAATCTACCGTGCAATGACTGAGGAGTTTCTTAAGCACTTCTCTGTAGATAGAATAGAAACTCATTAGTTTACATATGTTAATGTTTGTAATTAGGATTGCAAAATTATATATAATGAGCTAAAAAGATGAAGATGTAGGTTGAGTATATTACGGGTTCACAAATGAAATGTATTCAGCCCCATACGACTTCAATCTGGTGAACCCATTTAGTCATTCCCTCTACAAAGACACAACCATGCTTATTATTAAGCATTCACCAATCATTCAACAACACAAATTTCCATCACTGATCAAACTAATACCAAATTTATTCATCAAACCAAATTTCAATAATTTGTGGAAATCAAATACAAAGTACAAAAGAGAAAAAAAAGATAAGTTAGATTATATTACCGGTTCCTAAATGAATTGTTCTCCACTCCGCTTTCAATCTACCGTGCAATGGTCGAGGAGCTTCTTAAGTATTTATCTGTAGAGACACAAATACATGTAGACAGAAGAGAAACTCAATAGTTGTGTATGTTCCTTGTTCGTAAATATAGGATTGTAACATTATAATGGACTGAAAAATGAAGACGTAAGTTGACTATATTACGTGTTCACAAGTGAACTGTTTTCACCCGTACAAGTTCAATCTACAACAGCAGCTTAGTAATACTCCCTACAAAGGCACAAACACACAATATGAGTAAAAAAATCAAAATTTTCACTCAAACATTTCATCGAACATCTTATGTGCACATGTAATTTCACTTATTTAAAACTGAATATATACATAAATCTTACACACACCACAAATTTAGACATCCACATACACATTTACAATCTTAATATCAACAATCAACACAACAAATACATAATTTAAACCCTAAAATTTGAACTTACCTCTCCCTCTGTTGCGAGCTGCTGCTGCTGTCGGACAACTCGAACTGCGCAGGGGAGACGACGGCGGATGATGAGCGGGCGGAGACGACGGCGGAAACCACGGGCGGCGACAGTGACGGTGTGGCGCAGATGGTTGTCGTCGTTCGTTTCGCTATTGCAACAAAGGAGGGGAGAATAGTGAATCCGATGAGAGAATGCGATGAACTGGGTTCATGGGTGGTTTTAAAGCACCTATTTCGGCGGTTCCTAGCTAAGAACCGCCGAAATAGGTCCTCAATTATTTTTAAAATAAGATAGACCTATTTCGGCGGACGGCGGTTCCTAACTAAGAACCGCCGAAATAGATGATAAAATGAAAAAAAAAAAGAAAAATATAAAAACACCTATTTCAGCGGTTCCTAGTAAGGAACCGCTGAAATAGGTCCTTTTATTTTTTTTATTATTTATGATGACCTATTTTGGCGGTTCCTCACTAGGAACCGCCGAAATAGGTTCCCGACATTTTCAGAAACCACCCAAATTCGACGGTTATGTAACAACCGCAGAAATAGGGGCGTTGAAATAGACCACTTTTGTACTAGTGAGACTAGAATTCAGGTCATTGTGAAGACATGGGAGAACCATCTACATTAGCTTTATTTCTCTGTGGCATTAACTCATCACCTTCATTGTTGAAAGTTGAGCATCAGTTGCATATAGATATGAGCCCAAGTACACATTAGATAGTTATGTTTGTAACTTTGGATATCATATGACTAGCCTTCCTACATTTCTAATAGCTAAGATGTATAATAATGTACTCGATATGTCCAAATTTGGGAAAGAAAATAGGAATACGTGTCCAAGTAGCCAGTACTTTGGACAAGGAAGCTTAGATCTTTTTGATGTAATCGCTATTTATTAAGCTAAAAGTCTCAATGTTTCAGTAAAAAAACACAAGTACACAAGCAATTCATAACCACTAAAATAGAACAATACCGAATGAGAGTAAATATAAAATAGTCAAATATATCAATTTAATAGTAGCAAAAAGTGGAATAGTAAATCGTATCCAAAATAGTAACAAGGAAGATAATTATATATGAAATATTTAAGTTTTGTATATTGTGTAAAATTATCCCTCGCATTGAGAGCCTTAACTGTTTGTGACGATATCATATATTACTAAAAAACAAATAACTACATCACATTTCACCAACTCGACTACGGCATTTTTTTTCAAGAAGTAACATTCTTGATTTGTTGGAATGAATGATTAATTGTACTTATAATTTGTTGGATTGAATGATTAATTATACTTGTAAAATAAAACGTTTAAAAGAAAACTCACTTTCAATAAATGGTTCAAATGTAATATACTATTATTTATACTTCTAACACTATATAAAACTAAATATTATAATAATTTTAAATTATAATTAAAATAGTAATTGTTTAGTTAAACTCACTCAAACTAAATCGTCAATTGAATGAACTATATATTTAATTTTTATAGCAAAAATATAATGTTATTAGGTCAACTAGAGAGACTATATTCTCCTTATTAACTCTTAAAGTAACTTCACCATAGATCTAATATTATTTCCCCAAAGAAAAAAAAGTCATTAAATATCCAATGCATACCTCATTCTCTTAGGAACTTGTAAAAACTAGTTATCACATTCATTTACATTTTGTTCTTTTTCTCAGTGTCATTTGCTGGTGATTGTGAAATGCAGGAAATCCTGCAAAAATTTAAAGCTCCGTGGTTATTGAATGGAGGGCTGTCACATGGAAGGTGGTACACTTTTGGTTAAGTTGAAACCAATATAAAAAAAAATCAACACATATCAAGTATTATTTTCTAAAAGCAACATTAAGTTACTTGTATCACCAACGGCTAGACTTGGTAATTTGGGTCGATGAGTCGGGTTGATATCAACCATAATCCAACCCATTTAAAATATCATCACCCAACCCAACCCAAAAAATAGATGGTTCAGACAATCATGACACTAAACCAACCCGTTTTAAAATCCTTCAACCCTAACCCAACCCATTATTTAAGCACACAACATTTAGATGGATTAAAAGTAGAAATTAATAAAAAAAATCAAAAACATCCAGTGCTAGCTGGCACACTAATTAAGATGAAACAAAAGGAAGACAGGTAATTGAAATACCCCTAAATTTTAAAATACATATATTACATGTTTATGTGTATATTATATAATTTGCAAATATATTATATAGTTTATGTGTACATTATATAATTTACAGGCATATAAACTAGATTACGATTATACATTATAGTTTGATAGTATAATAATCATCTTACACGTATACATAATAGTAGTTCGCAAATATATTAAATATCATACGAGTACATATATTGTGTAGGTTATGAGTATATTATTTACTAAAGAGAATTCATTTTAATCAATAACGTTTTTAGATAGACTAGTTATAATTTTTATTGTCTTATTAATGATCCTCATGTTTATTTTGATAAATATGGAATATTTCTTTATTAAATATGGAGTTATAATAATAATGATACGATTCAAATACTATTATTGATTTAAAATACATTTATTATATAGTTTGTGTGCATATAAGTTGGCAAGTATAATATATAGTTTATGCATACATTATACTATAAGTTCTGAGTATATTATATAGTATATAATAAAGATAATTCATGTTAATAAAATAACGTGTTTAAAATAGACCAGTTGTAATTTTATTAAAGATCCCCGTATTTTTCTGTTAATTTGGTGTATTTATTTGTATAACAAAGTTAAATAAATATTTTACGTTTTAGAGCTATAAAGGATTTTACTTAATTATTTAAATCTATAACTGTGTACTTAATTTAAGAAGTCGGTTTTATCTTTTATATTTTTCTAACTCTATTTAATAAGTCGAATTTATCTTTCCATATTTATGACTTTATTTATTAAGTCATTTATATCCTTCCATATTTCCCGACTCAAATTATTACGTTAGTTGTGTCTATCTATATTTCTTGAATTTGTTTATTGAATCAGTTTTCTTTACGCATTTCCTAACTTTTAGTTTGCTATAATGTAATTAAACAGTTTAAGTACGTCCATTAGTAAATTAGTTCATATCTTTCCATTTCACATTCCCTCACTTTCTTTAGGCTCTGGTCGGCTATATATATATATATGTGTGGTGTGTGACATCTTCTTCATCCTTCTCAACAAATTTAGTCTTTTGTCTTCCTTATCTCTGTCGAGTCATCTCTCTTGCATCCTTTTCTTACCCAGACATAAGATATTGCTCTTTCCTTTTCTCACTATTTTCTCTGTGGTTCACATAACAAGAAAAACAAATATATACGTCAATCATCATCACCTCACCATCACTTACGTTGGTGCAAACAAAGATAACAAAAATACACCTTGTTTCTTTCTCTACAAACGCAAAGTAAAAACAAGAATAATAAGAAGTAGAAGATCCAGCTTGTCAACTTACACACCAAGGGAAAAATAGAAAGTGAGAGATAAATGAATGTTGTTTTCTTTATGTAATCCACGGTGCATAGGTAGCAGTGCTCCGAATTTGTGAAAGACAAGAGTCGTAGATTTCGTGCTTATCGTCTCTAGAATATCAGGTAAGTTACTCTGTTCACTAACTTTTATTAACTCTGTAAATGTAAAATTTTACAGTGGATGTGAATTTTGTATGTATGATTGTGTTGATTTTGAACTATCGTGTGTTATGATATTTGTATTTTATTATGTGAACGAATTATTCTGTGATGGATATCCATGATTATTTGAATATTTTTTCTGAAAGAGATTAATGGAAAACTGTTAAAAATTATTTATGCGATAATATAAAAAGAAACTATAATCATGACGATTTATCACACACTTTATTCTATGGTTGTATAAGTGGGTTTTGAATGATCAAATAGTGAATAATGATAATTATTAAAAGAATTTTAAAGAGAGAAAAAACCATGGTGCATGTAGGCCGTATGAAATACCCCTAAATTTCAAAATACATATATTAAATAGTTAGTGTATTATATAGTTTACAATATATTATATAGTTTATTTGTACATTATATAATTTTTAAGCATATAAACTAGATTACGATATACAATATAGTTTGATAGTATTGATAAGTGCGAACGTATAGACTTTTTAGGGTTTAAATACCTTATAACTTGCAACACTTTAGGCAACGTTTTCCACTTGCTATGTGAATTTTCTTGATTTATGTTTTGATATGAACTGATATATTGTATGTATGAAAATGCAGAAAAAGGTCTTGGAATCACATAGTACACTTCACAAGCTTCGTAACGCAACAAAACGGGGATCAAATCGGAGCTCAAACGAAGATTTTAGAGGCAAAACACTATCGTCCAAACCACTGTCCGGACAAGCAGGTTCGGACGCACACACGTGGAGCGCGCTCCGCACAACGTCGACATGTCCGAAAGCTGATTCGGACACTGGTTGTACACGTCAAATTTGACAGCGTTACGGAGAGAATCGACATAGTGTGAAAGGATAAATTAACTTTATCCTTTCACACGCCTAATACACCGACACCCCCTTCATTTCTACCCCATTTTCACTATAAATACACCTATTACCCTCCATTAATATATCTCTCATTCCACCCCAAAACCATGTCAAATTTCCTCCACAAAATCACCATCTCACTCCATTTTCATCCACAAAAAACACTGCGTTATTATTCTGTCCAACCTCTGACCGACATATTACCAGTTAATATGTCAGGCTAAAGAGGATATACTCTGGGTGAAGTTTAATTTATAGTCTGTTTAATTATGTATTTATGTTTTTACCGGTTTAATTTAAATACAGTTTGTTACGATTAAAGCTTATCTCTCACCTTTTTAATAAATTTCATGAATTTATTAAAATGCTTTACTAAATCTATTTTGATCCGATCCGTGATAAATAGACAGGTTAATTAAGCCGTAAATCTGTAGAAAGCTTATTATGATTTAATAAGTTAGTATTTTCAGACGCAAATATAATTTCTCATACTTAATCCGTTTACATGTGTTTTGCTCGAATCTGGATTAGACCGAGCATGTTCTGGTAAACGAGTTCTTTTGAGTCTATGATTTAGTCCTTAAGATAATAACAGGAATTTTTGCCAAACTATCACAATAAAACCGGTAGACATAGCATAAAAGAGCAGACTATATAAACTTGAACCTCAGAGTCCCATTTAATTTATCTTTCACTTAGTTAATTTTATCTGCTTTTTAATTTATAAAAACAAGACAATTTATCCCCCCTTTTTGTGACACCGCTTAGGAATTAGATAATTCCCCTTTAGTCCCACGGTTCGATATCCGGTCGCTTCCACTGTACTATACTACTACGACCGGGATTTGTTTGCAGCCCGTAAGGTATTTTGAGTTTTTAATTTCTTTTTCATTTGTTTTAAATACGTCAGTTCCAACCACTCACATATACTCTCTGCAAAATGGCGTCGTTGCCGGGGACTTGATTTATTCTAGTCCCTAAGCCCGGATAATTCACTTGCTATATTATAATATTTTGTTTATACTATTTTGTTTGTTGTTTATTTTATTTCTACTAATTTCTGTCATTTAATTATTCCAGCAATTTAAATATCGTATTAAGTACAATCATTTAAATTACCAGTCATTTACTTTACCAGTCATTTACTTTCAGTCATTTAAATTTCCATTGTCCTTTAAATTTCAGTAATCTAATTTTTGTCATTTAAATATTCTGTCATTTAATTTTATGTCATTTAAATTCCAGTCAATTTAATTCTTGTTCTTTATTTTCTAGTCATTTAAATTACTGTCATTTAAATTCCCTTGTCATTTAAATTCCAGCAATTTAATTCTTCTGCCCTTTTTCTTTATTTTAATTTTATTATTTACTTAAACTGCATTTATTTTTTATTCCTTTTTGTTTATTTATTTTCGGTCTTTTTACTCTTGTTAAAAAAAATAATCTTATTTTATTTTATTGTATTATTTCTTTTTAGCTGTTTAAATTTCCCCTCCATATTTTTTTCTATTTCTATTTATTTTATCACATCACAGTTTCTTTTTCTGTTTTGAGTGGTGAATGCCTTTTACCAGGTCACATAGCCTTCCGGACAATATTAATAATCATACGGTTAGCAACATCCCTGAGATCGAGAGAACCTTTCTGCGCACTCTAAGGCAGAAACGATCTCAACAAAACATAACCACCACGGTGATAGAATCTAACCCGGAAGCAGATATGACATCTTCACCAGCTACAGTTCGTAACATTTACAGGCCATCTAATCAAGGACAACAGCCCGCCATCATCCTTCCCCACCTTACCCCATCCGAATACGATGAGTGGCAAAAGCTGAAGCCATATCATCAGATCCAATGCGTAAAGGAGTTAGGCATGTTTGATGGCTCTAGTCCTGACGAAGCTCTGTTGCATGTCACCAAGTTCCTGCAGCATGCCAACAGTCTAACCGCGACCAACGCAGTACTCCAATACGCGAGACTGTCCCTGTTCCCTCACAGCCTGGCGGGAAATGCGAGTAAATGGTACCACAGCCTTACACCAAGTACCATTGGTACTTGGGATGAAATGGCCACCAAGTTCTATGACAAGTTCCTGCCCCCAAGCCGAACGTTAGAAATGATAGCTGAGATCTACAATTTCAAGCAGCCAGGGTCAGAAAACATTTGCGAAACTTGGGACCGTTTCAAAGGACTACTCTGCTTACGTGTCCTCACCATGGTCTCACGAAAGAACAATTATCTCAATTGTTCTACAAAGGCTTAATCAATCAATGCAAAACAATGGTACTCTCCTCTTTAGGTGCT
Source organism: Limonium bicolor (assembly GCA_023374045.1). Lineage (NCBI taxonomy): Eukaryota > Viridiplantae > Streptophyta > Magnoliopsida > Caryophyllales > Plumbaginaceae > Limonium > Limonium bicolor. The sequence goes on from CM041778.1 coordinate 382,365,729, forward strand.
GATATTTTGAAAAAGCTAGGGGAACAGTTCTGAATGGGATAGAGTCCCTCTGTGAAGAGATCAGAGACTGGCCACAGGTGGATCAAGAGGAGGCACTCCAGGTTTATACCACGTAGGAGAAAGTGACAACAAGTTCGACCAACTGATGAGAAGCCACGAGCAACTCATGGAGAGCAATGCGCAGCAGGCGACGAAGGTAAGCACCCTGCAGAAAGTTGTCGAGCAGATGGCCATGAACTCCTACCCCCAACAAGCAAAGTCGATGACTTCCCGATCATCTACAACCCCTCTAGGCTATGCCACTCTATCCCTATCATCTCCTGATGTTTCTTGTACGCAATGTGGTGGGCCACACGATTATGAACAATGCCCCCAGTTACAAGAATTAAAAGCAACGGAGGAAGCAAACTTTGTTGGCAACAATTTAGGATACAGGCAACCATGGCAGCGCAACATGAACCACAATTTTCAAGGAGGCCAAAGGCAGTATCAACAACCGCCTTATGGCAATGATGCTTCTTCAATCCGGCTGGAGTCAACAACCTTCAAATCCCGACTCTGGAATGTCCCAAATGCAGGAGATGTTTAAAGCAATGATGAGTAAGACCCGAGACACGCAAGATGAAGTCACAGCCCTTCGTAAAGACCAAAAAGCCTTGCAATCCCAAATCCAACAACTTCTCATCCAACAAAGACCTCCTGGCCAACTCCCCTCACAAACCAATCCAAATCCACGAGAATATGCAAACGCAATTCATGTAGTGGACCAGCCCATCCCACTAGCTCAAAGGGAGCAACAACCCGAGAGTGAAATGGTCCATGAAGTGAAACAGCGGGCTGAGGAAGAATACCTCGACATGAACCAACTGAAGCTCTATGCCAAATTAGTTGAGATAAATGAAATGATGGAAGGTCCACTAAACCTTGCATTGCAGCAACCGGAGAGCGAAATGGTTCATATAGTGAACGACTTTACTGAGGATTTGAGTTACTCTCTATCACCACCCCCGTTCGAACCTGAGCAAACGACATCAAACCTTCTGCTTGAGCTTGAAGACAAGCCATCAGAGGACAGCTTCTACCTCAACTTCATGGAGTGTCCTCCCTCTGAAGTCAACTACCGTTATTTTCACTCCTTCTCTGTGCTATACCCAAAAAATGAGGATAGTTACATCCTTAAAAATGAAGAGGAGGAAAATATCGCTCCCGCCAGGACATCCAAACAAAACGCTACAATCAACTTCGAGGAGTCACCTCCCTCTAAAGTTGAATTCAATCAGGGCTCTTCCTATGAGCCTCTCTAAGAAGATGAGGATATAAACATCCTCAAATTTGAGGAGGAGGAGCCATCCAATTTGATCTTCATCTGGAGGATCACGGCCTTCCCCTCTTGTGCACCAAAGAAGTAGGGTGGAAACTCGAAGTCAACTTGCTAAGTGAGAAAGCCACCTTTCCATTTGATCCAGGATCAGAATTTGAAGACAAAATCCGCCCCGAAGTTCTCCCTGCACCGCTCAACGCAGTTAAGGATGTCTTTATCCTTAAATTTGAAGAGGCGTCTCTACAACTAGATGATCCTCGCACCAAGGGTCATCCATTAAAAAATCAGGGCCCTTCTCCAAAGAAAAATAATGCCCACCCAACCCACTCATTGAAGCCCACTTCCACCTTCATTTTCGATCCAAGGGAGGAAATTTACATCCTCGACTCTGAGCGAGGAACGCCACTACCACCTTGCCTCCATCCGGCTCAACAACAGGAGGAGAATGTTTACATTCTCCAGTTTAAGGAAGAAATAAAACCATCACCCGGTTTTCAGTTCAAGATAATTGCAGCAAACACCTCCTTCAAAACCAGGTTTTGTGGAGTTTGTATTTTCCTAATTTAATTGCTGCAGTAATACTTTGTTTTGATCCAGGTGGTTCGATCCTACTTATTGCCAATTTCCTATTCCCGGTACTACCATTGTCAACTTTCATTTTTGATCCAGGATAATGAAGAACATGCGTCTAGCTAGAGACGTTAAACCCGGGCGGCTTGGTGGGAGGCAACCCACTATCTACACTTTGCTTTTCCTTTATATTTTGTTTTCTCTTTTGTACTATATTTCCCTTTTATATGTTATAATAGAATGCGGGTTTTACTTGAGTTCTTCTGGTTGTGTAGAATATTCTTTACAGGTACATTTCATGTAATTCTACAGTTGCACTCAAGTATGGGGGAGATCTGCATTCTGCACACTCTACGAACTCTTGGGGAGTACACTCTTTCTCTTCTGATATTTCATATTCCCTTTTGTTTTCTTTTGTGTAATTTCTTTATCAGATTGCATGCCCTGTTAATTTAGTTCTTTCTACGCAATGAGGGCATTGCTTGAGCTTAAGTGTGGGGGAGTACTCGTACCCTCGTAGCTTGTTCTTAAGTTTTCTCTTTTGACAATTTGTTTAGATTTGTTAAGTTTGAAATAGTCAAAAAGGGAGTCATAGAGGAAATATTGCAAACCTACAAACATTATGGGGTACTAAAAATTTTCAACCATTTTAAAATTTATTCTGATTAGAAATTGCTTAAAGTTTAAGAATAATTATCATTTGAGCCCTGTTTTTAGCTTTGAGCCTGGATTTGAATTGGAATGAAAGGTGGAAAAAGAACAAGGCAAGGTACTTCTCTGATCCAAACAGGCATATTCTAACCTAAGTAGGCCTTGTCCACTCGGTTATTAAGTTCTTTGGGGTGCTTTATCACCTAGCTACCTAAGGTACTTTATATTGGGATAGTTGACCCAAAACCGCTACAAGGGTGGAGAGAAAAGTCTGAGGTGAAAGGAAATTGAACTTCAATCGAAGTATCTTTGCATTATGTACTTAAATGATGAAAACTTCTTAATTATGGATCATGAGTACGTGGCATTGAAAGGTATAATGGAATATGATTTTACTTCATGCCCCTTGTCGTTTCAGGAAATGTGAAAGAAAATAGTGGATTGGCTCAGGGTTAAAAACTGGATTCTTATGGTTCTACTTCTCCTTTTTAACAGTTTTTGTATGATTGCTAAGTTCTTTTCAAAAACTAAAAAAAAGGAAGTTTCTAGTACCCTTTAATCTAGAAGTTTTGTAGCAATCTTTTCTGTGCTCTCCCTATTTGGTTATTTTATATTTAACTTGTTTAAAGATTTGTCATAAAGATTTGCTTGAGGACAAGCAAAAGATAAGTATGGGGGAATTTGATAAGTGCGAAACATATAGACTTTTTAGGGTTTAAATACCTTATAACTTGCAACACTTTAGGCAATGTTTTCCACTTGCTATGTGAATTTTCTTTGATTTATGTTTTGATATAACTGATATATTTTATGTATGAAATGCAGAAAAAGGTCTTGGAATCACATAGTACACTTCACAAGCTTCGCAACGCAACAAACGGGATCAAATCGGAGCTCAAACGAAGATTTTAGAGGCAAAACAATTATCGTCCGAACCACCGTCCGGACAAGCAGGTTCGGACGCACACACGTGGAGCGCGCTCCGCACAACGTCGACATGTCCGAACCAGCTGATTCGGACACTGGTTCATACACGTCAAATTTGACAGCGTACAGAGCAGAATCGACATAGTGTGAAAGGATAAATAACTTTATCCTTTCACACGCCTATACACCGACACCCCCCTTCATTTCTACCCCATTCTACCCCATTTTCACTATAATACACCTATACCCTCCATTAATATATCTCTCATTCCACCAAAACCATGTCAAATTTCCTCCACAAAATCACCATCTCACTCCATTTTCATCCACAAAAACCACTGTGTTATTATTCTGTCCAACCTCTGACCGACATATTACCAGTTAATATGTCAGGCTAAAGAGGATATACTCTGGGTGAAGTTTAATTTATAGTTTGTTTAATTATGTAATTTATGTTTTTACCGGTTTAATTTAATACAGTTTGTTACGATTAAAGCTTATCTCTCACCTTTTTAATAAATTTCATGAATTTATTAAAATGCTTTACTAAATCTATTTTGATCCGATCCGTGATAAATAGACAGGTTAATTAAGCCGTAAATCTGTAGAAAGCTTATTATGATTTAATAAGTTAGTATTTTCAGACGCAAATATAATTTCTCATACTTAATCCGTTTACATGTGTTTTGCTCGAATCTGGATTAGACCGAGCATGTTCTGGTAAACGAGTTCTTTTGAGTCTATGATTTAGTCCTTAAGATAATAACAGGAATTTTGCCAAACTATCACAATAAAACCGGTAGACATAGCATAAAAGAGCAGACTATATACCTGAACCTCAGAGTCCCGTTTAATTTATCTTTCACTTAGTTAATTTATCTGCTTTTTAATTTATAAAAACAAGTCAATTAATCCCCCTTTTTGTGACACCGCTTAGGAATTAGATAATTCCCCTTTAGTCCCACGGTTCGATATCCGGTCGCTTCCACTGTACTATACTACTGCGACCGGGATTTGTTTGCAGCCCGTAAGGTATTTTGAGTTTTTAATTTCTTTTCCATTTGTTTTAAATACGTCAGTTCCAACCACTCACAATATACTGTCTACAAGTATACTAGTTATCTTACGAGTATACATAATAGTTTGAAAATATACTAAATATCTTACGAGTACATATATTATGTAGGTTATGAGTATATTATTTACTAAAGAGAGTTCATTTTAATAAATAACGTTTTTAAATAGACAGGTTATAATTTTGAGTGTCTTATTAATGATCCTCATGTTTATTTTGATTAATATGGAATATTTAGTTATTAAAGATGGAGTTATAATAATAATGATACGATTCAAATACTATTATTGATTTAAAATACATTTATTATATAGTTTATGTGTATATAAGTTGACAAGTATAATATATAGTTTATGCGTACATTATGCTATAAGTTTTGAGTATATAGTATTAATAAATATAATTGATATTAATAAAATAACGTGTTTTAAAATAGACAAATTGTAATTTTATTAAAGATCCTCGTATTTTTTGATTAATTTGGTATATTTATTTGTATAACGGAGTTATAATAAATATTTTACGTTTTGAAGGCTATAATTGATTTTACTTAATTTAGTTGTTGTTACTTAATTTAAAGCTATAATTGTTGTACTTAATTTAAGAAGTCACTTTTATCTTTTCATATTTCCTAACTCTATTTAATAAGCCGGTTTTATCTTTCTGTATTTTCTGACTTTATTTAATAAGTGAGTTTTATCCTTCCATATTTCCCCACCCAATTTATCACGTCGGTTGCGTCTATTCATATTTCTTAAATTTATTTAATAAATCCATTTATCTTTACGTATTTCCTAACTTTTACTTTTCTATAATTTAATTAAACAGTTTAAGTACCTTCATTAATAAATTAGTTCATATTCCTTTCCGTTCGTATTCCCTCACTTTCTAGATTTTTCGATTGGCTATATAAGGGTTGTCATCGTACTCATTATCATCAACAAATTGTCTCCTGTCTTCCTCATCTCCCCCCGTCGTCTCTCTCTCGCATCTTTTTCTAAGCCAGCAAAAAAAACACTACACCCATCCTTCTCTTATATTTCTCATAGTCACACACTAATGCAAAAAGAAAAAAAAATTACTCACACACAAAAAGAAAGTAAATAGGAGAGGATCAAATTCTATTTGTATTCGGCGGCAGCATAGTAGTAGTGGTTCCAATCTTGAACGAGTAGTAGCGAATTATATGTTTGTGGGTGTGAATCATAGCTAGATACGAGGTAAGTTACCGCGTTCACTAACTTTTATTTACTCTGTAAAAATAAAGTTAGTGGATGTGAATTTTTGTATGTGTGATTGTGTTTGAGATTGAACTATTGTGTGTTATGATAATTGTATTTTATTATGTGAATGAATTATTTTGTAATGGATATCAGTGATTATTTGAATATTCTTTCTAAAAGAGATTAATGGAAAATTGTTATGAAATTATTTATGTGATAATACATAAAATGAAATTATGTAATCATGATGATTTATCACATAGTTTATTTTATGGTTGTATAAGTGAGTTTTGATTGATTAAATGGTGAATAATGATAATTATTAAAAGAATTTTGAAGAGAAGAAAACCATGGTGCATGTGGGCTGTATTAGAACACATAAATGAGATGATAAATGCTGACCGCATTAGGACACATTACTATGAGATACTGTGGGCCGCATTAGGACACAGTTAGCCCTATTTCTACTCCATAGTCTTTTGTACTATTGGGGGTGTTAAAGATTTAGTGGCGAGTTGGATTCCCGGCTGCGTGGGGTCCGGGTTACAGCTGTTTGTTGTATCCAAAAGTGAGAAAGTTGGATTCCTGACTGCGTGTTGGGGTCCGGGTAACAACTGTGTGTTGTACCCAAAAGTGAAAAAGGTTGGTTTGTCCTGGCTACGTGTTGGGACAAGGAAGATAATTAAAATAAATTGGCAAATATATTCTTGGGTTTCTAGGAACCAAACATGAAATATTATATAATGATTATTTTACTATTGTGTAATAATATTGTTGACATGTCTTGTATGTTGATGCGTGGTTATAATGTTAAAATGGTTTTCTAAGAGAAAATGTTTTTACGGAGCATAATGGTAACTTACTCGATTTCCTGACTTTATCGTGGCTCTTTCTGTGATTGTCTGGATTTCTGCCACAGGTACTCCTGAAGTATATGGGATGGGACAATGACTCCACTAGATTAAGAATTTACAAACAGTTTTATCTTAGACCTTGTGACTTTTCTTGTTAATTAAAAGACTATTATATCATTGTCGGATATCATTATTAATTAAAAGACTATTATACCAAACTATTATTATTAATAAAGGAAATTGGACAATGATATAATAGTCTTTTAATTAACAAGGAAGTCGTAAAGTCTAAGATAAAACTGTTTGTAAATACTTAATCTAGTGGAGTCATTGTCCCATCTCATATACTTCAGGAGTACGTGTGGCAGAAATCCAAACAATCACAGAAAGAGTCACGATAAAGTCAAAAAATCAAGTAAGTTACCACTTCACTCCGTAAAAATATTTTCTCTTTGAAAACCATTTTAACATTATAACCACGCATCAACATACAAGACATGTCAACAATATTATTACACAATAGTAAAATAATCATTATATAACATTTCATGTTTGGTTCTTAGAAACCCAAGAATATATTAGCCTATTTATTTTAAGTATCTTCCTTGTCCCAACATGCAGCCAGGACAAACAACCTTTTTCACTTTTGGGTACAACACACAGCTGTAACCCGAACCCCAACATGCAGCCGGGAATCCAACTCGCCACTAAATCCTTAAGTGTGCACACCCCCCAATAGTACAAAAGACTATGGAGTAGAAATATGGCTAACTGTGTCCTAATGCGGCCCACAGTATCTCATAGTAATGCGGCCTAATGCGGCCCGCATTTATCATCTCATTCATGTGTCCTAATACGGCCCACATGCACCATGGGTTTCTTCTCTTTAAAATTCTTTTAATAATTATCATTATTCACCACTTAATCAATCAAAACCCACTTATACAACCATACAATAAACTGTGTGATAAATCGTCATGATTACATAATTTATTTTTATATATTATCATAAAAATAATTTCATAACAATTTTCCACTAATCTTTTTTAGAAAGAATATTCAAATAATCACCGATATCCATTACAAAATAATTCATTCACATAATAAAATACAGTTATCATAACACACAATAGTTCAATCTCACACACAATCACACATACAAAAATTCACATCCGTTGTAAAAATTTATTTTTACAGAGTAAATCAAAGTTAATGAACGCAGTAACTTACCTTGTATCTAGCTATGATTTACACCAACAAACATATAATTCGTTACTACTCATTCAAGATTGGGACCACTACTACTATGTTGCCGCCGAATACAAATAGAATTTGATCCTCTACTATTTACCTTCTTTTTGCGTGTGAGTAATCTTTTTTTCTTTCTTTTTGCATGAGTGTGTGACTATGAGGAATATAAGTAAAGAATGAGTGTAGTGATTTTTTTTTATGGCTTAGAGAAAGATGCGAGAGAGAGACGACTTGGGGGTGACGAGGAAGACGAGAGACAATTTACTGATGATAATGAGTAAGATGACAACCCTTATATAGCCGATCGGAAAATCTAGAAAGTGAGGGAATGCGAACTAGAAAAAATATGAACTAATTTATTAATGAAGGTACTTAAACTGTTTAATTAAATTATAGAAAATTAAAAATTAGGAAATACGTAAAGATAAACTGATTTATTAAATATATTTAGGAAATATGGATAGACGCTACCGACGTGATAAATTGAGTCGGGAAATATGGAAGGATAAAACTCACTTATTAATAAAGTCAGAAAATACGGAAAGATAAAACCGGTTTTAAATAGAGTTAGGAAATATGAAAAGATAAAACTGACTTCTTAAATTAAGCATAACAATTATAGCTTTAAATTAAGTAACAACAACTAAATTAAGTAAAATCAATTATAGCCTTCAAAACGTAAAATATTTATTATAACTCCGTTATACAAATAATATACCAAATTAATCAGAAAAATACGAGGATCTTTAATAAAATTACAACTGGTCTATTTAAAACCTGTTATTTTATTACGTGAATTATCTTTATTAAATACTATATACTAAGAACTTATAGTATAATGTACGCATAAACTATATATTATACTTGTCAACTTATATACACTAACTATATAATAAATGTATTTTAAATCAATAATAGTATTTGAATCGTATCATTATTATTATAACTCCATCTTTAATAACTAAATATTCCATATTAATCAAAATACACATGGGGATCATTAATAAGACAATATAAATTATAACCGGTCTATTTAAAAATGTTATTTATTAAAATGAATTCTTTTTAGTAAATAATATACTCATAACCTACATAATATATGTACTCGTAAGATATTTAGTATATTTGCAAACTATTATGTATACTCGTAAGATAATTAGTATACTATCAAACTATATTGTATAATCGTACTCTAGTTTATATGCTTGTAAATTATATAATGTACACATAAACTATATAGTATATTTGCAAACTATATAATATACACATAAACTATATAATATATGTATTTTGAAATTTATGGGTATTTAATTATTCCCCCCTTAAAATAAAGCTCGTCCTCGAAGCTCGAACTCATACTATTGACCAATGGATATAATAATCAACTAATCAATTGTAATTACTTTACAACAAGGTTTAAAACATATTATCCATAATGAATTTTGGTATTGCAGTTATGTAATACCCACATCCCACATCGGGATATGAGTAGTAATGTGAATGGTTTATAAGGATACATGTGGGTTGACTATAGCAACAAGGTCTTCCACTTTTAAGCCCAAGTGAGGATTGAGGGCCTAAAGTGGCTAGTTTTTAAGCCTGAATGGTTTGAGAGCTAGGCTGTTGGACAGTTACCCATACGGGGTGTTACAAATGGTATCAAAGATGACTCGGGACCGTGTCGGAATGATCTACCCCGACACCTACCGAGGAGGTCCATGAGACTTGGATGGTAGGCTTGTGACGAGGACGTCGCGTTCTTTGAGTGGGGGAGTATGTGTAATACCACCATCCCACATCGGGATATGAGTAGTAATGATAATGGTTTATAAAGATACATATGGGTTGACTACAGCAACAAGGTCTTCCACTTTTAAGCCCAAGTGAGGATTAAGGGCCTAAAGTGGCTAGTTTTCAAGCCTGAATGGTTTGAGAGCTAGGTTGTTGGACAATTACACATATGAGGTGTTACAGTAATCTTGCTTGATCGGCCCAACTTTAAACGAATTCCGTGTTATGCAAAAAATCTAAAGTACTACACTAATTTTCCATGAATAGAATAACTCAAACTGTTTCCATAAGTTTATTTTTATCAATTCGAGCCTAAAGCTCTACCACTGTTGGGGAGGAATCCTATTTAGATATGCACATGATCCTAGTGCCCTTAATAAAAAGGGGAACAAAAATGAAAATCTTCATTATGCATTAGAGAAATATACTAAAGACAAATCTTCTAAAGTTAGAAATAATTTATAAACTGAGAGCTCAAAGCCTCAAACTATGAGTGATAGTTTTAAAATAATTACACCTGTTTAAACTGAGGGCTCATGCCTGAGAAAAGTACAATCACAATCATCTAATCGTTACCAACAGTTGAGGAACTTTTATGCAACACACTATCCGCATTGCTTCCTTCAGAATTCACTAAGAGGTCTGTAATCAAGATCATACTTGCAAATATATATATATATATATATATATATATATATATATATATATATATATATATTATATCACCTATTTTTGTTCACCCTTCTAGATAATCTAAACAAACCTATGTTCCCAAGACGTAATGGAAGTGAGAATAAGAAAAAACAACCTTGGCAGAGATGAAGAGCGACATAGACATGAACAATTACGTAGAGAAGATGGATGGATATGAGTCTGCAAGACGAGAGCATTAAGGTTTTCAACATTATGTTAAGGTCTGATTGGACCCTTGTTTGAAATGCAGCTGTAACCCCCACCCCACTCTAAGCTCGTCATTACCGCTCTTAAACTGTCCCAATTTACCTTAAGAAACTCGCAGCGGACTCTAATACAACAGAGGGTGATACAACGCCGTTAGCCACCCATATGACTAACCAGACTTATTTCACATACAGTAACGGTCTGATGGACTGGAACAACCGAGTACCCAATACAAGCACAATACTCAATTCCTTTCTTTATTATATCAAGTCTACAATATACGGATGCCGACAACATATTCGGGCTTACACCTCATTCAAGTACATAAGTAAAATTAAAGGCTATCTACCCATGTTTAACCACCGACCCCGTCCTACACTCGAATAGTATCGTCTCCGGTGTACCTGCAAATAAAAACGATGCCCCTAGGGGCTCAGCTTAAAGCTGCATATGAAATTCGCATATACTGCGTGCTAACCGCGGTACGCCGACTACTTTTGTCGAGAGCATGAGATTCATTTTAATTCAATCAACATGCAACATAGCAATACATTACACATGTACACTACACAAGGATTCACATTCAACCATGGAATTCAATCCTTAACTAACATAACAAGGTTGTTGTAACACCCCAACCGGTAACCACACCATTACCTCCTAACCCGTCTCTATTACCAACCATAATGCAGCGGAATTCAAACTACAACCGGGGGTGATACAATGCCGCATTATACAATACAACTTCAAATTACATTCTATACCGAGTATCTACAATGCCCAAGTCTGTCCGTGCTTAGTTGTCGGTCTCTTACAGTGACCCTATCCGCTTCGGGTACCTGCACACTAAAAACGTTCCCCCTAGGGGGTCAGCTTACGCTGAATATGACTTCCGCATACCCCGCGTACTAGCGAGGGTACGCCGACCACTTGGTCGAATACATGCAAGTCATTTATTTCAAACATACATGCATGCATGCTCTTATACACAATACTACAATACTTTACGCAAGGAATACATTTACACACTTCATTACATACAAGGAATGCAATATAAGCCATCCCATACATACTTACCTTCTTCCGAGATACACATACGCAATACATACACCATACATACTCAATACGCAAAGGCACTCAATCCAAGAAGCACAAGGTTCACAATCACCAACCAAGGTTTGACCTCAATCAAACTTAACAATGGGTTAGCCCAATTAGCATCCGGGTTAATCGGATGTCATTATCTCAATACTCAAGATCGTCAACCCAAACAAGTCCAAGTCATTCTCAACCAATATTCCTTCTCTTGCCAATACTCAATGTTAAGTCGGTATAACCTCCGGGCAGGGATAAGGCTATCCCACCACCGGGCTCAAAGTTGGCTCACTTAACCAGGTTGCTACCCATTTAAGGGGTTTGGACCGTGGAAAAGATTATAGCCAGGAATCGGTTAACAATCTCTCTTGCAACCTCATCCTCACGCATGGCCGAAACTATATCGGGCTTCCCAAATACTCCAAATTACTCAATTCCCAACTCTCAATGTTCGAGGGTTAGATGGTTAGGAGTTAGTGAGAAGCCATCAGCAATATTCACACTTCCACAATCAACCACAATTCAATCACGGTTACCATAACCAATCAAACAACATTTCACTTACAATCACAACCTTCCAATTCATCCACAACCCAGAGTAATACCTCACACAAATACGTAACTAGGTATGCATACGCCTCTTCCTCATCCATGCATTTCATGAATTATACAAACTAAATGTTCAAGGCGATATAGCAGAACAAAATAATGCAAGCACAGGTAGGTGCATTAAAATCCGATTCGTGCATTTATCTTATTTAGGTGATCAAATAAGCACACAAATCGGGGTAACCAAGTTAGGATACAGAGCATGAGGAAATCATACCGTTCACCGTAGTTGTTCGATCCCCGATTCTCCTTCGGAGTCCAATCATTCAGATCCTATAACATTCATAGATTCGGACGGTTAATTATCTATAATTAACCTAACTCTTTAAACTTTAGAGTTCCCCGATTTACAAGTACTTACTTCTTACATTACAAGCTTGTTTACATTTTTTTACTTTCTTCAATTTAGTTTTCAAGCTTGGTTATACCACTAATGACCTTTATATGTCATTAATTAAGTCCTAATCATCTTATAGTATCATCACCATTCAATTCCCTAGCTTAAAACCCACTTAATGCACTTATTTTCAAGTTTCTGGGTTGGTCCGGGACTTTGTCCGAGTCCCAAGTCCCGGACCAATGCTAGTTCAAACTCTCGGCCACTTTTTCATATATGGTCCGGGACCTTAGCAGGGACCTAAGTCCCGGACCAGAGTGAACTTCAACTCTCGGTCATTAAATAAGGGGTGGTCCGGGACTTTAGCCTAGAGCTTAGTCCCGGACCAGTGTAACTGGTAAGTCTCGGCCATTATTCAGGGGTGGTCCGGGACTTGGTCCTGGACCTAAGTCCCGGACCCTGCTATGTTTTCAACAGGTTTTAAACTTCAGTTTTTGTTTTAAATCTCCTTCTTTCACCCATTTATTCCCTAATCTTTTCCTAAGTATCTAGACATGTTTTAGCATCATTTAAACATCCTAACCCATCCTAAATCATCTACTAAGTCACCTAATTAAATCTAGGTAAAACACACAATTTCTCTTAAATTTCCTAGAACACTTATGTGCAGTTTTTGTTTCCTGCTTGTCTCCTAACTCCATGTTTCACTTCTAATGCCATCCTCCCTTTGCATCTTGCATTAATTTCATACTACATTCCACCCACCTTTACATTCATTCTTAACTTAATTTCCCAAGCCATCCACTACTCAAGTCAAATCCTAAAACACAACTAATATTCATAAACTGTTTTCACCCAATTAAACACCTAAGTCCTTTACCTTGCTACAGAAAATTCGCCATGGTTTCCCTACATTTCTAGACATTCCCACACATAATTTTTCTCAGTTTCTAACATCCTTAGCTAACCACATCCTCAAGGAATACCAACAACACAAAATCTGTTCAACAACTCACATATTTTCCTGCACAACATCAACTACTTCTCTGGGTTTTCCAAAGCTTTTAAGCATCATTCAAACAACTCCAAAACAGCCTAACTCTCTTCCTCATTATACCACAACATAACCCATTATCCAAAGCACTTCAAATCCTCATTTTAAACATAAAATCTGTTACAATAGACCATACAAAACTAGCTCAAGGTAAGTGCATTTACCTTGAAATTTTAGTTTTTCCTTTCTCCCTTCTCCTCTCCTTTCTTCTTCCTTCTTTGTTCCTTTGTTTCTCATTCTTGTTCTTTGCTCAACCAATCGACAATGCCACAGCCCTCCATACACACCAATACTAACTTAGAAAATTATTCCTTAAACTAATCTAATCCTTAATACAAGTTAGGGTTTACAAGGGGATTTTACCTTAAGCTCTTAGAGAGGCTTTTGACAGAAAAGAGTGGAGATTTCCAGCACCCAAATCACCCACCAAAACCGGCTAGAAGAAGAGGAAAAACAAGGCTCCACTCAGATTTTCGTTTTGCCTAAAAAGCTGGAAAAAAAGATGAACTTTAAAGACCATTTTTACCTTAGAACAATGTGGAGATGGAGGGGGTCACAATGGTGGTCTTCAAGCTCCAAAATGAGCTACAACCATGGTGGAGAAGTGTGAGCTTTTCAGTTTTTGAAAGGTGGAAAATGAAGTCCAAAGAGAGGAGAGCACAATGGTGTAATTTTTATGTGATTTGGACAAGATTTAAGCCTCCAACAATGGAGAGAGAGAGGGGCTGTAGAGGGAAGCATAAATCGCCATGGATGGGAGGTTGAAGAAGAAGGAGCCAGTAAGGGGGGAAAAATGTGAGAGAGGATGAGAGTTAGGAGAGAGAGTGACTTCTTTTTACTTTTGTACTTTCTTTCTTTTATTTTCTTGTCTTCTAGTGAGTTAGGAAGGAATAAAGAGAGGGGAAGATGTGCTGGCCGATTACACACATACACACACTAGTGTGTTCTGATTTTTATTTGCAAGGTGGACACATTAGTTTAGCTTATTTATGCTTTCACCCCACAACCTTCATTTTTTTTTGCACTATTCACTCCCGGAACCCGTTTTCCGGAATTTTCTTGTTAATTTAATTTTATTGGTTCTAGACCTTCATTATAGTTTAATAATGACTATTTGGTTGACCAAAATTATTACGGGTCTATTTAACCCGCTTAAAGTCGCGTTTTCCCGGTTTCCTCGAAAAACGCGCTCTAAGGTTCGTTTATGTTTTTAATCCGTTTTAAGGATCCGTTTTCTTCGGGATTTGTTCCCTCATGATTATTTAGGTGTAATTAAGCTTCTAAAATCTTAATTAGCCTAATTAATCACTGTTTTAAATTTTGGGGTATTTCAGTTGTTAATTGTGTTAATTTACTCTTAGGCCGTGAGGGTTATACCTCACTATGCCTCGGTTCTTGTTCAATAACTCACCCGTACACTCAGGTTACTTAATATTATTCTCACCCATTCTCTCGGGTTATATATTCTCGTTCTCACCCGTTCTCTCGGGTTAATCATTCTTATACTTATCTCATCCACACTCTTGGGTTACTTATACTTATCTCACCCACACTCTTGGGTTACTTATACTCATCTCACCCACACTCTTGGGTTACTAATACTCAAGCTCACGTAGTTCTCGAGACACTACAGGTCTCCTACGCTCTTCTCGCTTGTTTCTCTTAATACATACTTAAGCCAAAACTCATGGCTTCCAAGCTTAATTTTACTAGCTCCCGGAACTCTCTCTTAGTTCCTACTACATTCTCATAGGTCCGACTACTCTCGGACTTCTCACATTCCCGTTCACTCCTCTCTCAGAGTTATACTATGATTGTGTACATTAGTCTAGAAGCATCACTCTCGATGCTTCTACTGACTTTGGGAACATTACTTAAATTCGGGTAACCTTAGGTTTAAGGGTTACCCCTACATTCATATATTTGCACTTTCAGTTATTTCCTTATACCGGGTAAGATCCTCATATAGGAGGTCGACCGTATCTCCAGGGAGTTACATAGTCCCTTAGGTCTCTTTTACCTTTCTTATAAGTTTACATCATTGGACTAACTTCAATCCTCTCGGTGGAGGTTCATTTATCTCTCCACTCATATTTATTCCATGGATTGTTTCAATAAGGTTTTCTAACCGTTATCGGGTATTTACTCAACCCGTACATCTCCTCACATTCTAGGGAGTTCACATGTTTGCGTTATCGTTAGATTTTATTCGATAGCTTGTGTGTGTTTGCAAATTACCATTGTTTATGAGACTACCCGATCTACGGGTTTCTAGTCAATCAATACTCACTATGAGTCGGTCTATTCACTATGTTAGACCACACTGGCATACAAGTATGTTAGCTCATACAACATACAATGAGACATGCATAACCAAACAAGGGATTATTTTCATGCTTTAATCTTGATTAAGCCGGCACACAACACACAAATCAGAGTAACTCGGTTAGCATACGGGGCATGAGAAAATCATACCTTTCACCGGGGTTTTCACTTTTACCGTGTCATCTCACCATGCTCGGTTCTCACACGATCCTCTGATAATGTTTCAAACATTATTATTAATGCTAAACTCTTACGGTACATAATTAAATGCTACTCCCGTACTCACCCCGTTATCCCGTTATCTCGGTTTACTTTTGTTAATTTGAGTTCTCACTTCTCAATCACTTTTAGCACTTTCTTACACTTCTTAGGGCCTTTACAAGTCACCAAACAAGGCCTTAACATCATCTAACATCATTAACATTCAAACCCCCATCATTAGTAACCTTTAAAACACTTTCTGCAAGATTCTGGGGGTGGTCCGGGACTTGGTCCCTACCTAAAGTCCCGGACCAATACATTGCCAAAATCTCAGCTCATTTTCATGGGGTGGTCCGGGACCTTGTCCATCTCCCAAGTCCCGGACCAGGTACTGGAATGAATTCTCGGCATGAATTTAAGGGGTGGTCCGGGACTTTGTCCAAGGACTAGGTCCCGGACCCTGCTAAAATCTGTTATAAGTGCAGTTTTTCCACTCCAAATCAATCCCTAATCCACCCTCAATCTTTCCCTAATCTTTCCATAAGTTTTCCACATGTTTAATCACCTTAAAAAATGCTCTAAAACTCTTCAATTCACAGGTTCAACCCTTACTCAAATTCTTGTTCAAATTCACACATTTTTCATTCTCATTTGCACTAATGCACACTTGTGCATTTCTAACTTCTCCTCTACACTTTGCATTATGTTCTCTTTCATTTTAACCATTCCACATCCTCCAAGATAATGCACATCCCATATCAAGGTTCATATCTCTCTCTTAAAACCTTAAATCTTCTTTGTTTTCTAAAAACTCCTAAGACACTTAAACCATCTCTTTTGCTACAGATTTTTGCACATCTCTTCTATCCTTAAGCAAGCATCCCCAAGGTGGTTTTCTAACTCAAATCAATCTCTAAACATACCTAGCTAGCCCTAGGTTATTCATCTCTCAAAATACCACTTAAATGCCTTAGATTCCTACCGGAATTTCGCCATAGTCCGGTTACTTTTCTAACATTGTCCAAAACTCAATTCTTCACATAATTCATCCTAAAACTAGCCAAACCTCAAGGGTTCTACCAGCACACACAAGTTCATCAATACTCATCCATTCTCCAAATACAATACAATGCATAATTCATAAAATGCATAGCTCTTAGGCTCTTAAATCAAGCATTATTTCACAATGCATTAAGCACTACCACAACTCTCCTCATCCCAATAAATCACATTCTCACACATGATTGGGTTCATTCATTTATTTATTTTCCCTTCCCAATTTCTAAAAGCATTAACTAGGCTCCAAGGTAAATTACTTACCTCTTGTTCACAAGCCTTTCCTCTTTTCACTCCTCTTCTTTCTCTTCTCTTTTCTCTTGCTTGGAAATCGGCCAAAGGCCAAGAAATTGCCCATCTCCCATTCAATATACAAGGCAAGAAATGAGTTTAAGTAAAAACACTTAACCTCATTACTTAGAAATGCTTGAAGCTCTAAAATTGGTGATTACCTTGAAACCATAGGATGGGGTTTTGATCAAGAATCAAAGGGGAACTCCCAACCACCATTGAAGACTTGGAGAATAGCTCAAACAAGGAAAAACCAAGGCATTACAACTTGCCAAAATCGGCCAACACAAGAGGGTGAAGAAAAGATGCATTTTCTTTGGATATTTTTACCTTGGATGAAAGAGGAGACTCCAAGCTCCAAGAATCTCTAACTTTCCCTTCAAATGGGCTATACCCATGGGGATGAACTTCAAGCTTTTGGGATTTTGAAAAGAGGGAAGTGTAGAGCTTGATGAGAGGATCACAAATATGAATTTTTTTTTTGAGTTTGGAGCTTAAATAAAGCTTGAGCAAGGAGGAGAAGTGGAGGCAACCATGGAGGGGCTCCATTGTCGTTCCACACAGAGAGAGGGAGGAAGAAATCGGTGGAGAGAGGTGAGGAGGAAGAAGAAGAAAAATGAGAGGAGAGAGAGAGAGCCAAGTCACTTTATGCTTTTTGCTTTTACCTTTTTCCCTCTCTTTTCTTTTCTTCCTTTCTTATTATTAGCTTAGTGTGTGAGTGAGGGGATGACTCACCAATTAAAAACCCCCCTCTATATTAGTAAGCTGGAGCGTTTTTCGTTTTCTTAGAGAAAACGCTCGTTATTTTACCCGGTTCGGCACTATTCACTCACCGGGCCCGTTTTTCGGATTTTTCTCGTTTCTTTATTTTTAATGGTTATCAAGCTTCCATTAATACTTATTTATAGTTATTTAATCAACTATAATTTTTACGGGGTCCGTTTGACCACTTAAAGTCACGTTTTCGGGTTTTCTAAAAAAACGTGCTTTAAAACTCCGTTAGCGTTTTAATCCATTATTTGGATCCGTTTTCTTTGGGAATCACTCCTGTATACTAATTAGGCCTAGCTAAGCCTTAGGAATCCATCTCAGACCCTAACGAGATCATATATCTTTATACTCATTTAATGCGGGTTTTAGCGTTTTTCATGTTTTATGCATTTTCTCTTTTCTTTACTAATACTCTTTAGGCACCATTAGGCCTTTAATAATCGGATTTAGAGTAATTTAATCACCATTTTTTTTAGATCTGGGGTATTAAAGCAGCTGGTTAAGCCGTCTGTTTAGTTAAGATTGTGTGATATAATTAAAGGTTGGATAGTCCAACTGCACTTGGGCTTAAGGATAAGGTATAGTTTAATATGAAAATAATTTATACATGTGAATTAAGATTTTATTTTTTATTATTAACAAAAATATTTTTGTGTTTCGGGTTGAGTCATGGGTTTAGGTCTCTATCCTAATCCAACCCACAAAATTAGTTTATTACCCTAACCCAACCCAAAAAATAGATGGGTCAATAATGAAAACCCTAACCCATCAAAGTATGGGTTAGATTTGGATTGGGTTTCGGGTTGGATCAAAATTGGGACGGATATAAGGGCCGCTTATGGGAGCGTTCGATGGTGGCAATTCGTCAGTGTTACATGAATCGTGGACATTAATGTGTCTGAATTGCGCACCCATTTCTGCAATTAATGTGGGCATTAATCCTTTTTGGAAGCTTAAACTGAACGCAGGTAAACCCTGCGTTTACTCCCAAAAGCTATTTTGAAAATGTGGTTGTCACTGTGTGTTTACATTTTTACCCCCAATATTGTGGAACCCTACACGTATTACTGCATTTGATTTTCCAAATCTTTCTAATCCTTCGCATTGAATTCACATGTAGTTCGCCCTTATTCCCGCCGGTAAACTTCCGATCACCATTACTCCTCCTCCACTACTTGTACCATCGTTGTTCAGGTGAGTATTGCCCCATCTTTTGTTTAAATACGTTTGATTGGTTACCCAGAATTGGTGTGGACTGGTAAATTATTTCTCCTCTCAGTTCGTCTACTGCAGTTTTGTTATCTTCATGCTACCGAATTTTGATTTCTATCTCTGCATTGTTGATGTACTCTCACGAACTGAGCAAGCCACACTACAGAGGAGATGGCGGTGTGTACGACTGGTCCAACTGGTTTTTTAACAGAAAAATGAAGGGCAAGACGGTCATCTGTTGCTGTCTTAAAGTGCCAAATTTATCGCCACAAACGAACACCAGAATTTTGGGAGAACATTAATCCCTGCAATTCGTATGCATATTAATCTGCAGCTTTAATGCTGCCCAATTCTCATCGCCTCAAACCAACGCGGCCTATATATTTGCTAATTTTAGCTGATAATCTACATAGCAACACAAGGAATATTCTTTGCAGATAGGATGAGAAACCGCGTGGGGTTTTTTACTTTCTAACCGTTTTATCCCTGTCGTTGGACATACACGATTACACTAATCCCTCTCCGTCAACGGTTAGGATCATTTAGCAGCAATGGTGCCACGTGTCGTGACTCTATTTGTCCATCACTTAAGGTATATCGCAGGCAAAGCACACACTCTGTCACACCATCTCTCTGTGAGTAGCAAAACGAAGACCAGCTACTTCTTCTCTCTCTCCATTTTCCCGGCTCCTCTTTTCTCCTTTACCCCGCGGCTGTCTCTTCTTGACCGTGTTCAACGCTCTTTGCTTACCGGTCGATCTCGTCTGCGAGGAAGCTTTTAATCTTCCATGTGAGAGCTTCAACTATCGGTGTCTGATTGGACGGTCAATCTTGGTTGATCGAGGTGCGCGCTGTCACTTTTTCTTAGACAACATCTCAAGGGGTGGTCATGGTCATCATGGTTCAGATCATGAACCTCGTCTATTTGTTTAAACAGTTTGTTTGCCTGTGAAGTCGCTGGTCAGTTTGTTTCAAGTTTTCTTGACGGTTCTTTTCTCCTCTTTGGATTGAGCTTGTTGGGTTTGCGTGCTCTACTGCGTGGCAGTTTTCTTCGTTTTGTGCTCTTAGAAACTTTTTGTTTTATGTTGGGTTTCTTAGTAGCAGTTTTCATTTTTAGCTCTTAACGGAGCATAGGTCTCCATTTTCCTGTCTTATTCATTATTTTTACGTAGAGTTGCAGTTTAGCTTCGTTACCTGAAACTTTTAGGGTTCTATTTCTCCAGTTTACCCCCTTCCTAGTTTCTACAGCGTGTTTTTGCTTCACTATTTTACTGACTTTCGAAACCGGGATCATATGAAGTTCCGTAGCTGGAACCATATATATTTTCATTCTCTGTTGCCTGTCCTTTTCTGTGGCGGAGCAACGAGCTGGCGCTGGTATAAACTTTAGCTCTCTAGTGTGAGTCTTGGTGACGCTTAACTGTTCAAAGTTTGATTAATAACCCAGATCTCTCATTTGGTGAACTATTGCTTCTCCGAGATGTACCTCCAATTTTTTGGTTCTGAGTGATCATATCAAGTTCATTCTGGGGTTTAGGCTATGATTCTTTATTTATTTACTTATTCATCAGTTAATTCCTGACAGGCTTATGCTGAGTAATTAGATATCATCAAGATTTTTGCATCCCAAATCTGAAGGGAAAATATGTTGGAAGGACCAAAATTTACGGGGATCATAGGACTCAACGACAATGACACTAAATTATATGATTCATACTATAAGTTGGGGGAGCATTCAAACATGTCTCTGGACAGTTATTCCAGCTTGCAGGCTAGTAATGGTGGTGGATCTGTAGCAATGTCCATGGATAGCAGTGTGGGATCAAATAATGATTCACACACTCGTATGTTGGATCACAATGCTTTGGGACGGGTTCATAACAACTACTCTGTAGCAAACAGTGTCAATAATAGAGGAAGAGTCACTCATGCTTTGAGTGATGATGCACTTGCTCAGGCGCTGATGGATCCTACTGTGCCCACTGGAGGGCTAGAGAATTTTGACGAGTGGACACTTGACCTCAGAAAGCTGAATATGGGGGATGCTTTTGCCCAAGGAGCTTTTGGCAAGCTCTACAGAGGTACATATGATGGTGAAGAAGTTGCTATCAAGATTTTGGAGAGGCCAGAGAATGATCTGGAGAAAGCTCAGATGATGGAACAACAGTTTCAGCAGGAAGTCATGATGTTAGCAATTCTAAAGCATCCTAACATTGTCCGGTTCATTGGAGCATGCAGAAAGCCTATGATTTGGTGCATTGTTACTGAATATGCAAAGGGCGGGTCCTTGAGACAATACTTGACAAGGAGGGCAAACAGGGCAGTACCTTTGAAGTTGGCTGTCAAGCAAGCTTTGGATGTTTCTAGGGGCATGGAGTATGTGCATCAACTGAAATTAATACACAGAGATTTGAAATCAGACAACCTGTTAATATTTGGCGATAGATCAATCAAAATTGCAGACTTTGGAGTTGCACGAATTGAGGTACAAACTGAAGGCATGACACCTGAAACTGGGACATATCGCTGGATGGCTCCGTAAGAATTTACTATTCAATACTTAATATAAAGAATGTTTGTAGATGCCTTTTCCTTTATAGTAAATTTACATACAACCACCGCATATGACTGATTACTTTCTTGTATTTTCTATAATTACTTTGAGCACCTTTAATTTTAGAAACATCTAGTCTATGAGTCTTATTTTTGATGTCTCTTTGCATCTTATCATTTCTAGGAGACTACGTGCCTAATTTAGCTTATGTAAGGTGACGTTATCTGTGTGTTGCATAAAAACTGCATAGAATCTTTTCACTAAGTTTGAGGACAAAGATATAGATTCCCCCAACCATAGGGATTTTAACTAAAGGAAAGATGCATATATTTTCTCTAGTGTTTTTATGTCATATAGTGAACCAATGAACTTTACAAATGTTAAGTTTAATTGAATAAGTCATAAATTACCCGATAATAAACTATAAGATATCAGAATTTGGGGTCATATTTAAATCGTTCTATGACAAAAGATTAGTTAAAGGTAATTATGAAATGTACTAAGAGGTTACTTGAATATTTCCTTCTAACTATCGGTGTTTGTATTTGAGTTCCCTCCTTTTTTTTGTAATGTTAATTTATTGTCTTTCCCGATTCTGGAAGAGCTAGCTGCTGTTATTTACCATGGTGATGTATTTTTTCCTATTAGATAGTTTAATTTTCTTGTTTAATGTTCATTGTTTTCAAGATGCTGGGCTGTTGGTTGTATATATTGATTTTTCTGACTCAATGTAACTAATTTGTTTTGCCTAGGAGAGAAAAGACACCCTGTTCAATTAATATGCATGCTTGCCTATTCAGCTCATGGTGCAGAGTACAACATTATATTAGCCATGTCAATTGTTCATCGTATCCAGTGCCAAAAACTAAAATGTTTACTTGTATCTATCTTTGAAGATCAAGAAAATGTTGTTTCATGCTTGCTAGTTGATTGGGACTTTTATCAACACAGAAACTTCTAGGGTGTAAAATGAAGTGGAAACGGAGTTGTTTATACTCTTCTTACTTTGTCAGCAATTAGCATGCGACTGTGTACAAAATTTTGATTTATTTCAACTGAATTTGACCTCCGGCCTTTAAGTATCATCTTCTATGTCAAGTCACTTTAGGAAAGAAAAGAGTCTTCAGAGCTCCTAACAATGCCACTGCAGTTGAGGTGTTCAAGCTTCAGATGGTGTTCTAACTCTCTTATGATCTTAAACTATCTGCTTTCCAGGGATGATGTTGACGTCATGCTTTCCTGGAGGATAACATACTATAAGATTTGATAACTTGTAGATGATACCTCTACATATTAGCGTGATTCAATTGGTGTACCTTATTTTGGAGAAAATGTAGATATTGATAAATTGTTTCAACCACTTTCAGTAGTTTTTAGGTTTGTTTTCAGTTTTCTATCATTCTTGTTGATAGGTTAATACCTTGGAAAACTTTGAGGATAGGATTACCCTATTTGGTAACAAGGTTCTGTTACAAAATGATTGGTTCATTTATTGCTAAACCATTTTTCTTCTTCCATTCTAACATAAAATTGGTTGATTTTTGTAAAACCATTTTAAGCATCAATGCTGCTGTTCTTTCTGTATTGTCTCGTGTGTCTGAGTTGCTGTGTACTTCAATAGAACATACAGTCTGCAATTTTCCATTTGAGGTGAACAGTTTCTCAGATGACTGGTTGTTTTGTGTCTGTTCGTAGTCTAGTAATGCCATATATTTCTTGAAACAGTATGGGCGTTCTGAATACATACCAAGATTAAACATAAATATTTAACAGGTAATTGTTAGTTTTTGTAACTTCAACTATCTTGAAGTATGTTGAACTTTTGTCATGGAAGTTGGAATTAAAAGAAGCATCAAAATGAAATTCTGTCATGTTCACTGTTCTTTATAGATAGATATGTTTTTGGTCATTCTTCTGGTTCGCATCACTATACTTCAGTGTATTTTGGTTCTCTTAAAGTTAAAGTAGGACACAGATCTCAGTCATCAATTAGAGAAGATGATAGCTAGCATGTGTTTGTACGTGGTCCATTAAGTGCTTGGGTTCTCCTGAGAGGTATATGGTTGAGCCAGTGCCTTCAACAGCAGCAATGTTTACTGTGGATAGGCAATGCAAGAGAATCTGGGCTTGGGCGATACTGGCAAAATAAATTGGGGAACTATATATTCTAGGTTTAGAAGGTGGTCTGCCAATATGGTATTAAGACCCCATTATTTTGCTAGCTGACTGTTGATGATTGATGTTAGCTGTCAGTTGAAGTTAGAAAAAGTATAGTAGAAAATATGTAGAGAAAAAGTAAAAAATTGATATGACAATTGATGTATTTGTCGTATAAAGAGAAAAAGTAAGCTGATGTGATAAAGTTGTTTCTTTAAAGAGAAAAAGTAAGAGTTTTAAGGAGCTGATGGAAGTCTAGAAATCTGGGATTGAAAAAGGCAAGAGGTATTTTAGGGTTAATAAAGGGAAATTTCACAGTATGCCACTGAGTTTTTCAATAATCACCATATGCCACTGTATGTAATGTAATTAATTTTTTATATCATTAAATAAATCAGTAAACCCCAAATACATGCAGGCCTTGTTTGTCTAGTTTTGACTTCTTTTTATACTAGCATATATCTTTTTAGAAGCTTGTTGTTCATGAGAGCCTGTCTGTTTAATATTCTTTTTGGGGCTGACTTCCTTCAAGTGATGTTAAATAACAAACTCAAAACGTTTATTCAAGTTTTTGTTGGTTGAGTCTTGTGTGACCAAAGCTCTCGAGGAAACTGTTTGTTGGCTAGAAGGTTAATGATGCATGAGACGTGACACTGCATGCTTTTTTTGATACGTGACGGCAAAATTGGGTAAAAATACTAGAGAGGATGCAGGTCCTTCATGGAAAAAGTGCAACACCAACCTTATTCTTCCTAGAACCAGATGTAACACCAAAGCCATCAATAATCCATCAAGGAACTATCAAGGGAAAGGTCCTCACCTCCTGGAATACCTAGCCCGGGTTGCTAAAACCTCACTTTTCACCCACATGTAAAATTCTAACCCAATCAGAATCCTGCATACTGGCTAGAGGTAGAAAGCAAACCCATTTCCAACACACTAGACTGGAGAGAAAAAACCATCAAACAATGACAGCTACCCAGATTGAACCTGGAGAACACCTGCTGCGACAACAACCATTAACACCAAACAGCTCCTCACATGACCTCTGACTGATGCTTCTGCCATATCTGTTTCCCAATTGGAAAATTCCATTAATCTTAGAAATTAAGGATCAGCCAATTAGCCGCTTGTGGTTTGCTGCTGTGCGCTTAGGATTAGGAACGAAGAATCCTGAGCCTCTTCATTCAACCTTTTCATTCTCTTGCTGCTCTGTTTGTAGATTTAGGCTGGGATGGTTCTTCTTCCCCATCAATTAATCAGCGTAGTATCGATTACCATGCAATTACTGTTTGGGAGCCTTCTGTTCATTCCTGTAGATTTACTAGGGGTGAAACATTGATATCACACTACGAACCGGCTGCTCCACTATTATTCCATGTCTCACTTCATTACCTGGCTTTTGAAGTACACAAACCATTGGGCTCATTTGTTTGTTGATCGTTTCCTCTTCATTAGTAATTCTCTGTTGAGAGCTCTGACCTGAACTGGAAGAGTTAGAACTGCCTGGGCTTTCTCCAAGATTAGGCTCTTCAGTTTCCTGAATCTCCGCATCTATTGTGACTTGAGTAGAATTATCAACCTCGCGAACTGGATCCTGGTCCTCCTTGTTTATCTACCAATTCGCCCTTTTGTACAACTAATTCTTCCAGGCCTTCCACTTCATCTTCGGATGGAGGCTCAACCACCTAGCCCACTGCCCCTTTAGATAGGGGATCATAAAACCTCATTATGGTCTTTGAACGTTCAGTTTCTTGTTGGTTTCCTATATTTTCCGCCACAACTCAGGTGCCAGTTGCTTTATCTGGCTCTCACTGAGGCACCCTACTATTTTTCTAATATCCACCTGAAATTGTTGCCCCTGAATATTGATCACAAAGTAGTTAGATATGAAATTGTTGATCAAAGTTTCCACAATTGCGCTGACTTCTGAGCTCCTGGTAATATAATCCTCGTCATCTGCAATTCTTATATTACACCCCGTACTTGCCATCTTGATGGAGTTCTCGATCTTCCATGCATGGACTGTAACTCAAGTATGGTGTTTCTGACCATTAGTTTTTTAGGTTGGTCTTTGCACGACCATCTTTACGCATCTTTCACTTTGACATTGCTGAGAAGTTTTGCTAACCCCCGGGTTCCGACCAGCAATGGAATTGTACATGACAATACAATTATGACGGGAAGACGTGTCACCCTTGCACGTTTCTCACCAATCCTATTCACTAACTCCTCATTCTCTCTGTATGTCTTTGCATCTACTCCATTGCAATGAAACACTTTTCTGCAGCCTTTCCTACCATCTCTCCCAAATGTCTTGCAACTACTCAATTGGGCCATTGTTCAATACTTTCTGCCTCAGTTACGCATGGATGGATAGTGAATGTTGGCTTTCTGTAACTGATTTGCTTGTGTATTTTTCTCTTGCAGAAGTTATGATTCTCGCTTCTGTCTTATGTTCACATTATACTAATTGCTCCTGAAATAGTGTTCAGAAAAAGTTAATTGAAGATATGTGCTATTATAAATTCTTTATTTAGGGTAGCTTCAGAGCATGTATCGTTGCCTCTGCAATTAAATTAATTATATGGGTCTAGGAATGTTGAAATGAGGACAATTTCTAGTTGGATGCTAACTTTCTGTCTTTGACCATGTAATAAGTAGATGATGTTTCTATGAAGTTGGACTATGCTTTTATGATAGAAGTTCTGCCCGTATATAATTTGTTAGTGGTGAAGTCTCTTTATTGTGTGGAGATTACCGGCCTTTGCTACTATGTGTGAAATTGGTGAAGATGTACCTGCAATGTGATATTTGGCTTTGCCCGATGGATTGACAGTCTATAATGTTGGTCTGCTCTTGATCATAATTGGCTCTTCATGACTGTTGTTTATAATATGGTGAGTTTCTGTTTTAGCTGTGACATGGTGAGCATACTGATGATACCTATCTTTTGTAAAGGAGTCTTTATTAGACTTCCATTTATAGGGAAAAGCTGATAAGATTTCTTATCATACCCATACCCGTACCTGGCCAAACATTTTTGCGGCTCCATTAGCATTTTAGGATTTCTTGGGCATGTCAGGAGAAACCTAAAATTTACCATCAGCTGACATGCGAAAACATTTCTTTGTGCATTGATTGCAACTTTTTGTGCGATCTGCTACATTACTCTAGTATTTGTATCTTTGCAACTACATTGTGGATGAATTATAATTTATTTAAATCTAGGTGTGCGTTATAATTTGGTGTTGTCTGGTCTTTCATACACCTCTTTAATGCCAATGATGTGTTAACACATAGGTTTGCCTGGTGGTTTTGTTTTTTTAGCCTTCTTCTGCTGCTATTAGTTATTATTGATTGCTTCATGTTTTTAGGTTTTAACCTTTTGCTCTTCTTGCAGGGAGATGATCCAGCACAGGCCTTACAACCAGAAAGTTGATGTATATAGTTTTGGAATTGTCCTGTGGGAGCTGATCACCGGGATGCTTCCATTTCCGAAAATGACCGCTGTGCAGGCTGCATTTGCAGTGGTAAATAGGGGAGTCCGCCCCACGATCCCTGAGGATTGTCTGCCTGTGCTGAGTGAGATAATGACAAGGTGTTGGGATCCTGACCCGGACATGAGGCCATCATTTTCAGAATTGTTCCAATGCTTGAGCACGCAGAGAACGAGATTATGAACACTGTTCGTAAGGCACGTTTTAGGTGTTGCATGACCCAGCCTATGACAGTGGATTGAGCTCATAGGTGCGGAGAGTCTGAGGAAGTTAAAAGGAAGAAACTGGATTGAGGTCGGATCCAGTATAAAGACGATGATAACCGGAAAAAGGTAAGTTGGCGCGCCGACGATTAGATGAACAGAAGAAATAGAGAAGGTAAGGGCAGTGGTAAGTTGGAATCAAGGAGGGGTTCGCATTTGGGGTAGATAAAGTTGGTTTTTGAAGTTATAACAGTTTGTATCTATCACGAGGATCAATTATGTTACTATTGAAGCTAGTAAAATGAAAGTTGATTGCATGATGATTATAAATGTAAAGGTAGGTGGTAGTAATTTCATTAAACTAACAGTACATCACCGTATGCGAAGAAAGTATGTTATCGCTGATTAAATATTCAAATGACTGAAACTTGGAACATAAACCTTCAATTAAAAAAAAATTCACTATTGAATTGAAGACCCTCAAATTTAAATCCTAGACGTTAAGTTTTAAACATTTAACTATATACGTAAAATCCTAAACCCTAAATTCTCTAGTCTACACTACGATGATATGGAACTATTTACTAGAGTAGAGTGCGATCATGCAGTATAGACTTGACCAAATTGGTCAGGTTGATACCCATTCAAAAATGGACGGGTAAAAAAATCTTGACTTTAATTCAATCCGTTTAAAATCTTTTTAACCATAATTTAACCTATTAATTTTTTAAGCACAAAATAATTTAGATTGATTAAGAGAAAAAAATATAAAAAAAATCCAAAACATCTAATGCTTGATGACACACTGATTAGGATGGAACAAAAGGAAAAGATGTATTCTTTACTTGATTGACTTAACTTTAATAAATTCCATGTTATGCAAATAATCTAAAGTATTGCACTAATTTTCCATGAATAGAATAACTCGTACTTACTCCATAAGTTCCATTTGAGCCTACAACTCTACCTGTGTTGAGGAGAAATCCTGTCTAGATATACACATGATCTTAGTGCCCTTAAAAAAGCGACCGAAAAGAATATCTTCATTATGCATTAGAGAATACACTAAAGATAAATCTTTTAAAGTTAGAATTAGTTTATAAACTAAGTGCTTAAAGCCTCAAACTACGACTGATAGTTTTAAAAAAATTACACCCATTTAAATTGATTGCTCATGTATGAGAAAAGTACAATAACAATCACTTAATCATTACTAACAGTTGAGAAACTTTTATGCAGCACACTATCCGCATTGTTGGCTTCAGAATTCACTGAGAGGTCTATAATCAAGATCTTATAAAAAAAATATATCACATACTTTTGTTCATTCTTCTAGATAGATATCTAAACATACATATGTTCTCAAGAACTTAAGGACATTGAGAATAGAAAAGCAAACCTTGGATGAACAACAACGTAGAGAATAAAGATGGTGTGAGTCTCAAGACGAGAGCCTTAGGGTTTTCAACATTATGTTAACGTCTGGTTGGGCCCTTTGTTTGATATGCAACTGGTTGGGCCATTTGCTTAGTTAAGATTGTGTGATATTATTAAAGGTTGGATAGTCCAATTACACTTGGGCTTAAGGCTAAGGTACAGTTTGATCTGAAATGATATATATATATATATATATATTAATTAATTTTTTAATTATTAACAAATATATTTTCGGGTTTTGGGTTGGGTCATAGGTTTTGATCTCAACCCTATAACCCAACCCAAAAATTAAAAATGGGTCAATAATCAAGACACTAACCCACAAAAGTATGGGTCAAGTTCGGGTTGGGTTTCTGTTGGAACCCAAGGTTTTGCTGATAATGGCAACAGAGTAAGTCTGGTGACAGAAGAAGTATCAGTGATAATAGCATCGGAGCAAGTCTGGGCGACGAAGGAGTCCGACTGCGGAAGGAGTCGTTCTGCGACATAATATTCTCCTGGAACGTTCTAGATGTTATAAGGCGCGCCTCTACTGTTAAACGTGGAGAAAAACATGGAAAACGTCACGTCACACACTTCACCTATGATCAGGCCCGAAAATCAAGGCGGTCAAAGGTATAGAGCGCCAGAACGTGTCCCTCTGCAGAGTAGTTGCGACAATTTCGGAGTATGTTTGACCAAGAGGACGTGGAGCACCATCCTGAACGTTATGGCTACTAAATAGGAGCAGTTACTTCGGGTATTATCACTATATAAGCAGGGAGAAGTCATTTGTAATAGTTGGAGCTCTTCACTTCCATATTTCCAGAGAGAGAGAGTCATCTTGAGAGAGATATCATTTTCAAGAGATTCTAGTGAGACTTAGTCAATCAGCTTAGGTATTTATTACCTATAGAGCACACTAAACACTCCCCTTTACTCCTTGTTACGCATTGATCAAAGCCGAGAGTAGAGCGAGTGTTGGATGAGACAGAGTACCTCTGTCGAATCCCAAGATAGGAAGCTAGGTTGTAATTCACATTGAATTTCAATATAAGCAGAATCCTATCTTGTTAAATTATATACAAACGCTTCCGCATTATCTCCTTGGCAATACTTGTCTCCAAGTAGGGTTGGTCTGAGACTAACACCTCAAACCTACTCGGTCAGCACCCCGATCCCATCAAGTGGTATCAGAGCCAAGTTGGCTGACAAATCTCTCAAGATGGAAGATCTTATTGACTTAGAGGAGCCTGAGTCGGGCATCACCAGTTTGACGTGCTTGATGGCTCACAATGGTGAGAAAATCGCTTATAATCAGGTAAGAAAGACTCCCTCTGCACATGTGTTATCAAATCTTGCTGCTAGTGCAAATTCGACACCCTCTTTAGATCTTTCCACGTACTTTATAGATCCAAATCATCCTGAGTTTGATCTAACCGAGGAAGAAGAAAGAATTGCCTTTCTTTATGAAGAGATACACATTCTTAAAGGGCATGTCACCAAAGATCGAATCAAACTTCATGATTGTGATAGCACAATTCAAAAACTTCAGCAAGAGTTGTGTGATGCTAGAACTCTCATCAATATCTTAGATGCACAGGCAGTCACTCTACATCAAAAGCTTAAAAAAAAAAAATCCAAGCCACTTCCAAAAGCTCTCTTCAAGCCACTTAATTTCGTTCGAGAAATCGCTGCTGTTGAAAAACCAAAGTGGTGTGAGGAAAAGCTTATTGAGTCGAAATCCACTCAAATAAAACTTGAAAAGGAAGTTGAATCTCTCACTTCTGCCCTTAGAAGGTGCAGAGCGACTCTCTCAAATCAATGACTACCCCATCATGGCTGAAAAGTAAAAACAGAGTGAATCTTGCTGAAATGGCATCGAGGCCAAATAATCTTTCTCGTCGTAAGCTTCAGTGTGAGAAATTTGCAAATAAGTTTAGGTGGCAAAAGAAGTACGTTAGACTCCCTCCGATGAAAATTTGCGGATATTGTGGTTATGATGGTCACACGGACTCATCCTGTAATAAACTTTGTCGTGATTTATCATTCAACATATCTCGTGTCTCTGCAATTCTCAAAGCTCGTGATATTTACTATCGTAGTTCTTTATCATCGTATAAGAGGGGACCCAAGTACATCTGGGTTCCCAAAACTAACCTGTAGCTTTTGCAGACAGAGTGGCTCGGAACAATGACTCTTGGTTTCTAGACAGTGGTTGTTCAAGATATATGACAGAAAACCAAGTTGAGTTTACGAATCACTCTGACCATCAAGGGGGAAAGGTTACTTTTAGAGACAACATGCACATAAAATCATAAGAATTGGCTCCACTGGTAACCCCTCTTTATTTAAAGTTCATACTGTTTACTTAATTGTTATTTTTGGACATAGTTTCTCAAGTGTCTCTCAAATTTGTGATTTCTCCAATCTTATGTTATAAGATTTATGACTCTATCACTCATGATCGTAAGGAAATATGGTTTATGACTCTAAATTTGGTGATCTTAAGGCAATATGGCACGTGTTGATATGAATATCCGATACATATATATATGAGAATCACGTGCAGAAAGCAAGCAGACTCGGTCTGTGAATCATGTACCAAAGCAAGCCGACTATCTCTGCGAATCTTGTGCAGAAAGCAAGCCGACTCGCTCCAGCTTCAAGTACTTTGAAGACTACGGTATTTTTGGTCAAAATGTTACCATTATGTATGATAATACCAGCTAAGGTCATTAAATTCTCTAAATTTCATGCTCGCACTAAATTTACATACTTGAGTTCTCATTTCTTACACGATTATGTGGAGATGAACTTAATCTAATTAAACTAAGTTTCCACAGACCCTAGCTTACTGATATCATCACCAAGGCATCACACATGGTTGCATTTGAGCCTTTTCGTACACACCATGGCATGACTCGTTCTAAGTGAGGGTGGTTGTATCTCCTCTCCCTCTTGGAGATAGAGTCTGGGTACTCAGGTATAGTCTCTCTGGCACCATACTCTCCTTAGTTAAGTAGTTCAACTAAACTTTTTCTACAAATGTTTTTTGAAAACCCGCCAAGTTTTTCTTTACCAATTCGACCAAAGCACCCACATCAACCATCCCACAACCACAAAGCTTATATTCTCCTAACCCTCAAACCACTCCTACTCACTCTCCCACTCAAAGCCGAAAACCTTCCAAACAAGACACTATTGTTGTCCCAACTCCCGAAACCATCACTAAGTCTCCCATGGCCGTCTCACCATACAAAAATCCCATCCACTTTGGGTCCATCATTACTAATTCCCAACTCACCCTACAGCCCTAGTCGATTACCCAACCTACCTTGCCCAAGCTCCACTACTATCTCAGCCGAAGCCCTTGGCACTCCTACCATACCCACTACCACTACCACTGAAGCAAAACCGACTACCTCTTACTACCTAAATCAATCACAACCCCTTCCCTTCATTCGACCAAGAAATACTGCTAGAGTCAATCTGCAGACAGAATCGGTCTGGCAAAAATACCCACGTAGTTGAAGTGAATTTCCAAAAAAAAAGGAAAGAAAAGAAAAAGAAAGAAAGACAGAAATCCCATGAGAAGGCTAAAACAAAGCAAATTACGATCGTCTCTTCAACTTATATTCAATTTGAAGAAGACGTACTCTTGCTCCAGCCACCACTTCCAAGAGTGGAACTTGCGTGACTCTGGTTTGCGCTTTACAGCAACGTTAGCTGCTTGCACATATGGGTATGAATTCTTTGGCTAATACGCTTCACTACAACGGTTAGCCACATCTAGCACTCTCTTGAGATTCAAAATGAATGGGTCAATACCAAGATGCAGACCAAGTCCCTCACCCCATTTCCTAGCCTACACCCTTGACCATACTTTCAACCTATCTCAAACTTTGTTTATCTTGGCGATGTTTTTATCAAACTTTAGTAGACTTTGTTGGTTGACTATTTAGCCATCTGATTGCTTCTGGATGTCAGGAAGACTCACCCTGTGTTGCCAGATGATGTCAAAAAAGGGGAAAAGCGGTGAATCCCATTCTTAGGAAGACGAATTAATGTTTTTGGTGGTAGGAAGACTTAAATTGCACTTATGGATTTTGCCCTGCTTGATGGTCAAGTAGACTGTTTCTGTTTAAGCTTAGTTTAATTCTATTATGCTCTTCTCTTACTAGTCTTGTCTTAAATGGCGTGCTCAAATTTAGGGGGAATATTGGACTAAGGGGGAATCAATCAAATGACGTTGGTTCTTCCAAGCTTGTTTGCTTGTATGTCTTTTTTGCAGGTTAACTCTTGCTACGGGATTCACTCGAGTGATTTTTGGCATCATCAGCAAAAGGGGGAAAATGTATGAAGATATTAGAGTTTTGCTGAAGATTGCCAAAGAAGATGCCAGCAAGAGTCGGTCCGAGATTGATGCAACGAAAAGAGACCAAATAAAAGAAAGTATGAGTTTCGCGAACAGTAACTCCCACTGTAGAACAAGTCATCCAGAGCCTGCCCACAACAAAGAGTCTCGACAGACGTAGTTTGGTTGTCAACCAACTCGATCTGTCAAGCGGTTTGCATTCATATCATCTTATAAATGACGCTCAACTTAAGGGGGAACTTTATCTCATTTTGACTGAGTCGGTTCCCTTTGCCATCATCAGCAAAAAGGGGGAATTTGTTGGAACCCAAGGTTTTGCTGATAATGGCAACAGAGTAAGTCTGGTGACAGAAGAAGTATCACTGATAATAGCATCGGAGCAAGTCTGGGCGACGAAGGAGTCCGACTGCGGAAGGAGTCGTTCTGCGACATAATATTCTCCTGGAACGTTCTAGAAGTTATAAGGCGCGCCTCTACTGTTAAATGGAGAAAAACATGGAAAAAAACCGTCACACACGTTCACCTATGATCAGGCCCGAAAATCAAGGCGGTCAAAGGTAGAGCGCCAGAACGTGTCCCTCTGCAGAGTAGTTGCGACAATTTCGGAGTATGTTTGACCAAGAGGACGTGGAGCACCATCCTGAACGTTATGGCTACTAAATAGGAGCAGTTACTTCCGGTATTATCACTATATAAGCAGGGAGAAGTCATTTGTAATAGTTGGAGCTCTTCACTTCCATATTTCTAGAGAGAGAGAGAGTCATCTTGAGAGAGATATCATTTTCAAGAGATTCTAGTGAGACTTAGTCAATCAGCTTAGGTATTTATTACCTATAGAGCACACTAAACACTCCCCTTTACTCCTTGTTACGCATTGATCAAAGCCGAGAGTAGAGCGA
The DNA here is from genome assembly GCA_023374045.1 of Limonium bicolor. NCBI lineage: Eukaryota > Viridiplantae > Streptophyta > Magnoliopsida > Caryophyllales > Plumbaginaceae > Limonium > Limonium bicolor. Next base: position 382,400,350 of record CM041778.1, read on the forward strand.
GTGTTGGATGAGACAGAGTACCTCTGTCGAATCCCAAGATAGGAAGCTAGGTTGTAATTCACATTGAATTTCAATATAAGCAGAATCCTATCTTGTTAAATTATATACAAACGCTTCCGCATTATCTCCTTGGCAAATACTTGTCTCCAAGTAGGGTTGGTCTGAGACTAACACCTCAGACCTACTCGGTCAGCACCCCGATCCCATCAGTTTCAGGTTGGGTCAAAAATTGCCAGGTGTCGGGGCAAGCCTCACAATATTAGGTGTAGCCTTATTCACTTGGCAGTCCAGTTACTTGCCGGCTGGACTGTTTTTTTATTACATTAGCTTTAAATAGTTGTAATTTAAAATAAAAGTTCAAAATAAAAAATTATTCCATTATTCATCTAATTAAAGCTCTTCAAGACAAAACCCAACATGAATATGCTTTGACAACTTTAAAATTTTATATTATTTATATGTCTATATCTGCCCATATCAACGAGATTTATGATTCACAATATACAATTTAAATTACAACATATAATAATATACACCATAAAATAATAATAACCATTATTAGTCTGAAATTGGTATGTGAGGAAAATATGTGATTTATCATGTAAGACTTAACATAAATCTTACAGAAAATAATAATAGTACACCACAAAACAATAAAAGTACATCACCAAGCCATAATACACCACAAAATAATAATGAATTTTATTTATTCTGAAGTTTTTTTTATCTAATTCACTACTTATTAGTGAATGAATCGTAATACCAATTTTAATAATTCAAAATGTCAAAATTAATGAATCATATCATCAATTTAGTGTACCATTGTAAACATATAAATAATACACCACAAAACAATAATAATACACCATAAAACAATAATAGTACAACACAAAACAATAATAATATACCATAAAACATTTGATGATATCATAATATTGATTCATCATATTAAGGCTCAACATACATCATACAACTAATAATAATACACTATGAAACAATAATGATATTTTATTGGTTCCAAATTTTGTTATCTAATTCATCACTTATTATTAATTAATTATTAATTAATTATAATATCAATTTTTGTAACACCCCTACCGCTAATCAAATCATTATCTCCTAATCCGTCTCAATTACCAAGACCAGGGCAGCGGAAATTCACTTACAAACGGTGGGTGATACAATGCCGTTAGTCACCCACGTGACTAACAAGGCCAAATCCAAATACAAATACAATATCGGTCTGATGAACTAGCATACCGAGTACTCTATACCAACCAATACATTTCATTCCTTAATCAAATCACAATACAATACAAACCTTAATTCAACTCTATACCGAGTCTACTACAATCCTCAGTTGCCGATAACATTTCGGACTTACATACCACAATTATAAAATCAATACAAAGGTTCTTAATCAACTACCCATGCTTATGCAGCAACCCCGTACTACTCTCGAACGGTATTCGGCTCCATGTACCTGTAAGTAAAAACGGTGCCCCAAGGGGCTCAACAATTGCTGGTATGAAATTCGCATACTCCGCGTGCTAACGGGGGTACGCCGACTACTTTGTCGAGAACATGGGATTCATTTTAATTAAATAATCATGCTCACATTCAAAGGTATTCAAACAAGGAATACAATAACAACAACACAAGCAAATTGTTAGTTAGTGTTAACTTACTCTTAGGCCTTGAGGGTTTTACCTCACTAATAACTTAATCACTTAATTCATTATTCTCCTATTCTCTTGGGATACTCTTACTCAAGCTCTCTTAGGTTTGTAACCCTACGAGTCTCAATATCAATTCAAGTTCTACAATCCTCAATCTCAATTCTCAACTCTACTCAAATTCACAAATGGATACCTTTTAAGTCATTACACATGACCTCCAGACAGAGTCATACACAAGACTCACCACCGGGCTTTGAAATACAAGTCTTACTTCCCTGGTTTCGACCCTACTCTGGGTCTAGCATAGTGGGAAGGTTGACTATCAACGGAACTATACACTTAGCTCCTCAAATTCTCAAACATCCGTATCTGTACCGGACTACTCAATTTCCTAATACTCCTCTCTCGGAGTTATTTGTAATCATATAGATTAACCTAGAAGTATCTCTCTCGATATCATCTAATAGCTTAGGAATTTTCTCAATGTCTACTATTCTCAGATTTAAGGGTTCCCCCAACTTTTGAATACTTGTATGTTCGGGACATTTTCTTATACTAGGTCGGATCTTCATATTGTAGATCGACTATCTTTTAAAGGAGTTTAACGGTCCTTTATATCTATTTACTACTCTCAAGAGTTCTTTTCTTTGAACTACCATCACCCTCTAAATAGAGGGTCATTATATCTTTCCACTATTATTTGTTTTGTGGATTATTTTAATTCGGTTCTCTAACCGTTATCGGGGGTTTACTAATCCTGTACAACTCTCTCACGTTCTAGTGAGTTCATAGATTTGCATTATCGTTATTGTTGATTCGATAGTTTTCGTGTGTTTCCACGTTTTCGTTAATTCGAGAAACGACTCTTTCTACGAGTCACTTACCAAACAATACTCATCCTGAGTTGGTCTATAACACTAAGTAAGACCCACAATCATACAAGTATTGTTAGTACACACAACATGCATCAAGATATAAAATCAAAGCAATAAAACATTTACTTGCTTTTATCTTGATTAGGTCGGCACACAAGCACATAGCACACAAATCAGTGTAATCTCGATAGCATACGGGGCATGAGAAAATCATACCTTTCACCATGGATTACTTTACCATGTCACCTTACGTTCTCGGTTCACACTTTATCCACTGATAACATTCCAAATGTTTCTATTAACATTAAGGTATTACGGTATGTAAATAACTACTACTCCCGTACTTACCCCGTTATCCCGTTAATCTCATCTTCATCCTTGTTAACTTATATTCTTACTTCTCACTCACTTCTAGGACTTGTTTATACTTCTTAGGACCTTTACATGGCACCACACAGGCCTAAACATCATTTAAAACCATTACCAATCAATCCCCCATCTTTTAGACCCTTAAAAACACTCAGGGCTAAATTTTATGCTTGGTCCAGGACATGGTCCGGGTCTCTAGTCCCGGACCAAAGCTTTACATTACTTTCGGCTTATTTTACATGGTGGTCCGGGTACTGGTCCGGGTCTCTAGTCCCGGACCACTTCATTTCTCATCTTTCAAGGCATTTTTAAGGTTGGTCCGGGACTTGGTCCGGCCCCTAAGTCCTGGACCTTGCTTAAAAGCTGCTAAAATGTCAATTTTCAGCCCCAATTCCAACCTTAATCCACACCTAATCATTCCCTAATCTTCCACATGTTTTCTACATGTTTAAACACCCTAAACACTCCTTAAGAACTCCTTAAACCATTGGTCAAATTCATTACCCAATTCTTGTTCAATTCCACAAATTTCAATTCTCACATTTTGCATTTTGCACACTAATGCTTTAAAAACATTTCCATGACAGTTTGCACTTCTACCATTCATTACCAATTCATCTCATGACCATAACCATTCATTCCTAGTCATTTGCACTTCATTGCTCAAGTTCAAACCTTCATTTTCAAAGCCACATACACTAGGTCTTTTTCTAGAAATTCAAGACACTAAAATCCATTTTGCTACAGATTTTGCTCACTACTTAACTCACCTCTAAAATAGCTCTAGGTGGTTAACTAACCAAATTGGTTTCTCTTCAAACACCTAGTTAACCCTTGGTCATTCCTTACTCATGACATCTCTTAAAACACCATAATTTCACCCAAAATTTTGCCATGGTTCACCTACACATTCTAACATGCCCAAATGCATTATTTTCACTTCCTAAACAATTCAAACTTGGCCATTCCCAATATTGGGCAATAACAGCACACAAGCTCATCCACAACTCAATAAACACAATATAATGCAATAACTTAAATTGCTTGGCTCCAAGGCCCTTACATTAACACAATACACACATAAATTTAACAACCAACTCTCACTAACTACCAAACAAATTCTTAGCTCAAGTTTGGTTCATTCATTTAATTTTCCCATCCCAAATCCTACAACATTAAAGGTAGGCATCAAGGTAGTTTAGTTACCTTCAATTCACAAGTTCTTCTTTGTCATTTCTCTTCTCCTCTTCTCCACTCCTCTTAATGCAAAATCGATCAAGGGGCATTGCCATTGCCCAAACTCTAGACCAACACCCAAATGGGGAATTAAGCACTTAAACAATGCACTTAGGCTTATTAATTAAACTAGAATACAAAGAAGGGTGCTTAGAGTACAAGGATGAAGAATTACCTTTGGAACCCTAAAATGGGATTTTGGTCAAGAATCAAAGGAGGACTCCCCATAAGATTTTGAAGCTTGAACAAGGATCATTCAAGGAAGGAAAAACAAGGAAGTTGGGGAGTCAAAAACCAGCACACAAGGGATGAAGGAAAAGTGAGTTTTTATGATTTTTCTTACCTTAAAATAATGAGGAGGCATCCAAGCTCCATAAAAGCTGATTTTCTCTTCAAATGGGATATACTCATGGAGATTAACTTCATCCTTTTGAGATTTGGAAAAGAGGGAAGTGTAGCCCTTGAGGAGGGGAAGAAGAATATGTAATTTTTTCATGATTTGGAGCATGGAGCTAGCTTGTACAAGGGAGAGAAGCTTGGGAAGCCATGGATGGGGCTTGAAAAAGCGTCCAGCAGCAGAGAGGGAAGGAGGAGGACGGCTGGAGAAGAAAGAAAGGAAAGAGAGGGAAAAGAGAAATGTGGGAGGAGAGAGAGGAAAAGTTACTTTTGTAACTTTTCTACTTTTTCTACTTTTCTTCTTCTTTTTCATTTCTAACTAGTCACTAATAGAGAGGGCTAATTTATACCTCAAAAACCGCCCCTCATATATACATGTAAGCTGGAGCGTTTTTCATCTTTTACAAGAAACGCTCGTTAATTACCCGGTTTTAGCACTATTCACTAACCGGGCCCGTTTCCGGATTTTTCTCGTTTCTTCAATTTAATGGTTCTTAAGCTTCCATTAATGTTTAATTATAGTTTATAGTCAAATATAATTTTTACGGGTCTGTTTGACCACTTAAATTTACGTTTTGGGTTTTTTCGAAAAACGTACTCTAAGACCCCGTTAGCGTTTTAACCCATTATTTGGATCCGTTTTCTTCGGGAATTGTTCCCACATATTAATTAGGCCTAAATAAGACTTAGTAATCCCTATAGGATCCTAGTCGAGGTCACACACCTCCTAGAGTTACGTAACACACAATTTTACATTTTGTGCTTTTTACGCGTTTTCTCATTTCTTTTGGATTTAATTTCTTCACCAATACTCTTTAGGCACTATTAGGCCCTAAACTACCATATTAGAATAATTTAATCACCATAATTAAGTTTGGGGTATTTCAATCTACCCCCTTATAGAACTTTTCTCAAAGTTGGTGAATCTAATATTGTTACTCACATAGATACTCTATGCTAAGGTCATAACCTCTATATAACCTCACAGACTCCAAGGTCTGATTCGATGTATACCACACATGCACACAACATGTCACTGCATGCATAGCAAACAAAAATATTCTTTTTCCTCCTCTCCATGGGGTCCATCTTTTGTACCATCCTCTCCCATGTCGAGTGATCCCTCAGGTACCAGTCAAGTTTGAACACTCATGCTTTGTGGTTCACGGCCGTCATGACTTTGGGCACTTACGCTTTCTGGCCCTAAGGTCCTTTGGTTCTGATCAAATTCATTTGCACATCTAGATATCCTCAGGCACTCACCGGTCATCCACACTGACACAAGACTACTCATATCCCGCTGCCCTTGGAAAAATACAAAACACACACTACTAACGTCCTACCGGTCACTTAGTACCGTTGCTCGTCCGTTGTAGTGGTTTCAAAACTAATCATCACTTCCACCGGCTCGCACACTAGCCTTACTTCCTAGTTTCAACCAGATACCGGTGCCTAGCCGTGGGAAGGTCCAACTAGCACCCGTGGGAGCGGTTTCAAAACCGGTCCTCATCCTCAAGTTTGAAGAAAAATCCTTTTTGCCAAAATCAGTCGGAAATTCATTTTGAAAAGTCAATACAACTCCAAATTCCAATTTTATTACTAGTTGCACCTATTCTTGACGTGATTCCTTGTGGCCTCTTATAGGAAGCTTCAAGAGTTATTTGACCCTGATGTGATCAGCATCAGTGTTGAACTATCCTTTCACCCCAATTTGGGTTCGGTTTCCCTTGATCGCTAGCAAATCAAGTTCCACCTCCCACTTCAATTCAAACAATCAAATAGTCAATCATTATTTCATTTTCTATCTTTTAATCTTTCTAGTCATAATCACCCATCAATACATTTTCAATTTCTAGAATTCATTTACTCACTTATTAACCATCTCATCAATTATTACTAAATTTATCTCCAACTACTATACCTAAGAAATTCAAAATCATAACTCCAATTAATTCTCTATCTTCCAATCATTCACAAGTCAAATCAAATCAAATCACCTAGGGAACTCAATTCTCACTAGGCTCAACATCGGTTTCATACCGATTTATACTCATCATATCTCCCAACATACTCATTTCTCAGAGTTGGTTTCATACCGACTCATATCTCATACTATTACTATGTCTAATCTCACATAGACATATACCATCGGGGTTCTCATTCCCCTGGAGTTTCTCTACTCCTTTCCACTTCTAATCTCACAAATAACCATAATTACACTATGAATGGATACATATGTTTATGTAACATAAGTACCAATCATCAAAAAAATTCCTTTTGCGCTATGCGCACTGTAGTTTACGCACTTATTACGTAAAACATACACTTTGCGGTTTTCTCTCTACCCCCCTTAAAAGGGATTACGCCCACGTAATCTACCATGTGTCAATGTTGGGAATTAGTCGAAGGCATTCAGCAGTCATGGAGTTTTTCAGCTTCCATGCAGTGTATTATACAATGTTCTTTGGTCAAAGGGTCTTAACCATATTATCTGTTTAGTCCCTGCACCAAGAATTCTCATTGGAGTTTGTTTAACTCTTAGCCGGGTTTGGTTCTAGCCTAAGAGCTTCAAGGTATTGCTAATTAGCCGTTCGCTCTTATTTACTAGGTATATTTCACCTTAGAATTCTGGGCCCACTAGCTTCTGCTGCGCGACCCTGATAACTTAGGGTTTTTTCACCCTTCTCGTTATTCTTATTGTGTTACACATCACCTTTTTATCCCTTTTTATCTTGGGAATAAGGTTTATCAATCAACGCATGGTATTTCTTACCGTACGTGAACTCTATCCAGCTTTCTGGAATATTATACATACTATTGTATACTTTCGTGATCATTCACTTGATTCCTTCGACGTGTTGTCGGTTGAGGTTGAGCCGCTACTTAGTATATAGTGCTTCCTTTGTTGTTAGTGGCTTCTGAATTATGCCCACTTATCTGACTCTGTACAAGTGTTCTTTAACTTGTACGACCTTGCATTTTCTATACATCGGTCCTCTAAATGTTCATAGGTTTCCTTCAGTTTTCATTCCGGTGGAATTCACTTCTTGTGATTGTTGGTGTGTCCAACACTCTTCGTGCTTTTTTGGCCCAAGGCCGCATGGTTTATTTTTATGTTTTCGCTTAATTGGCTTGTGCCATGTTCATTATGGTGTTTGTGCACCTTCCGTATTCAATGCAGTTGGTTATTCATCAATTGTGTACTCTTGTCCCGAAGTTCATTACTTCACTATCAATTTGATCCTCCAAGGATACACTTTCAATTCCTTACAGACTTCCGGCTTTGTTGTCCGGTCTGTCTACCATCTCTTGTTTAACATCTCCATATCATTGTGTGATTGTTCACATACATTGGTCGCTTGCTGTACACCATGTTCGTGTTTACTTACAATTTTGGTTTTCATGGCATCCGCCATTACATTAGTTTCTGCTCATGTATTTTTCCATACACACTATGGTTTTCCATTTATTTGGATGATTGCGGAATATGCTATTCTTTTATGTCTGTGTGCTCCTTGAGCGTTATTTGCTTTATAATTCTCCTTGCACACATGTTGTTCCTTCTAAACCGACTCTTTTGGTTTTTGATTCGTTCAAATTATTGCTTGGCCATGATTATATGCTCAAGCTTCACTAAATTAGTAGTTCTGAAAGAGATGTATTTTCAGACATCCGCTGATGGCATCCTCTTCTTTGGAATCTATATGTTCACCGCTCTGGCGGTCCTACGATAACGAGTGGTATCCTCGTTCATTAGTTATTAAACAATCTTACTGGTGCCATTACCGGAAATTCTCCTTATTGTTCTCAGTAGGTTTGCAACCGTTGTATCTACGTATTGTAGCAGGTTCATGGCTTACTAGCCACGCTGCCTAGAGTTATGCTCTTCGTAGGCTGTTCATACATGTGTTACTTCTCCGTATACAATCAAATGGTTTGGAGGTAATACTGGGCTCCATGATAAGATTGTCGCATCACGCTTCCATTCATTGGAGACCCTTTAAGTATCTTAGTATTGATCGGTACCATTTGTTAATTTAGGGTATCCCCTGGTAAGTGAGATCCCTTCGGTTTCTAACCGAACGTTCGTTCTATTACTTGTGTTCTTATTACAACGCTTTGTTCCTTTGTTGTTTCTTCCAACACCCTTCAAGGATTGCTCTTGGGTGTTGCTAAATTACGCCATTTCATCTGGCTCGTATTTTGAGTATGTTCAAATTGTACTCCGTCTTACGGTTCTGGATTTCGTATTGTCCCGTTTAGGGTTATAATTGTCTCCCGTTCTTAGGGTAGATGAGGGATATTTTCCTTACATTTTTGACCGGTTTGATATCCTCTTCGGTGATGAATGGTATTCTCGGGTAACTTATGAGATAATTTTGGGTATTTTACCCCGTTCATCGAACATTGGCGTGTTCATGTTAGGCATTTGTCTTAGTGTGTTTAGGCTGGGTATCCATTCCAGTTAACATGCATTTGCTTCAAGATTCTTGAGACATGTCCAATGTCTTTACTCAACTGTTGGTGTTTCTCGCACTTCTTAGCTCTTAATCATCCTCCTGGAGTGGGTTCTTGACTCCTTTAGCTTTGTAAGTTTATCCGAGTTCTTTCTATCATTCGAGGTGTTCGACTGTTTCGGTTCGAATTTACCTTGTGGTCCGTAGTACGGAGTTGACTACTTCCCGTGTTTCGTACACTATTAGTACACATACGTGGGGTATCTTACTGATACATTACTACTTACCTGACTAACTCATAAATAGGTCTGTCAGGCCCGTAAGCTCTTTCGGAGTGCGGTCGAACCACATCTCATTTTTGGTACACTCGTAGTGCTCGTCACACGCCTAGGTGAAGTATTCTATTGTCAACTCCTCTTGTATCGTCCTATGATAACTTACCGTGGTTCTTTGGTTTGGTTTTAAAATCTGTAGTTTTAAAAGAAATGTTTGGGTTTGAAAGAAAAGTCTAGAGTTTGAAAGAAAATTTTTCATGGTGTGACCATGTCTGGGGTCTTGACCAAGTCCAGCTTCTCGCTGACTGGTATGTTCATTAGTACAATGGTCAGGCCGTTGGGCCCTTCCAAGGTTTGATTCTTCAAGTTCTTAGGATTGGTGATCCTATATTTGCTTCAATCGTCATAGTGGTACTCTAGTAAGTACTTATTGGTCGTTGAAAGTTTCCAAATGGCCCTGTTGTTGCTACACTTGCCCTGGCAAGTGCGCGGGTAGGTCGGTTTTCAGGTTAACACATACCGGTTACGGTATTGTTTCCATCCGTATTTGGTGGTTTTATTGGATCTTTCTTTGATCTTTTGATCTTAGTGATCAATTTCCTTAGTAGCTTCTCAGTGTTCTTGACCTGATTGTCATCAATCCGGGTGTTTCTCCATCCTTGGAGATTCCCGTTACTTAGTTCTGTGTCTTTCCTCGTTGCTCGTCCCCACACCTTTACTGTGGTTACCGAGGTTGACTCGTTTAGGCTCCACTTTGTAGTCCTATCGGAAAGTATTCTCATATTTAAGGGTTTCCCCAACTTTTCGAATACTTGTATGTTCGGGACATTTTCTTATACTAGTCGGATCCTCATATTATAGATCGACTATCTTTTAAAGGAGTTTGACGGTCCTTCATATCTCTTTTACACTCTCAAGAGATCTTTTCTTTGAACTACCATCACCCTCTAAATAGAGGTACATTATATCTTTCCACTATTATTTGTTTCGTGGATTATTTCAATTCGGTTCTCTAATCCTTATCGGCTGTTTACTAATCCCGTACAACTCTCTCACGTTCTAGTGAGTTCATAGATTTGCATTATCGTTATTCTTGATTTGATAGTTTTCGTGTGTTTCCACGTTTTCGTTAATTCGAGAAATGAATCTTTCTACGAGTCACTAACCAAACAATACTGATCTACGAGTCGGCTATAACACTAAGTTAGACCACACAATCATACAAGTATGGTTAGTACACATAACATGCATCAAGATATAAAATCAAAGCAATAAAAAATTTTCTTGCTTTTATCTTGATTAGGTCGGCACACAAGCACAACACACAAATCAGTGTAATCTCGGTAGCATACGGGGCATGAGAAAATCATAACTTTCACCATGGATTACTTTACCACGTCACCTTACGTTCCTCGGTTCACACTTTATCCACTGATAACATTCCAAATGTTTCTATTAACATTAAGGTATTACGGTATGTAAATAACTACTACTCCCGTACTTACCCCGTTATCCCGTTAATCTCATCTTCATCCTTGTTAACTTAGATTCTTACTTCTCACTCACTTCTAGCACTTGTTTATACTTCTTAGGACCTTTACATGTCACCAAAAAGGCCTAAACATCATCTAAAACCATTACCAATCAATCCCCCATCTTTTAGAGCCTTAAAAACACTCACGACTAAATTTTATGCTTGGTCCAGGATATGGTCGGGTCTCTAGTCCTGGACCAAAGCTTTACATTACTTTCGGCTTATTTTACATGGTGGACCGGGTACTGGTCCGGGTCTCTAGTCCCGGACCACTTCATTTCTCAACTTTCAAGGCATTTTTAAGGTTGGTCCGGGACTTGGTCCGGCCCCTAAGTCCTGGACCCTGCTAAAAAGCTGCTAAAATGTCAAATTTCAGCCCCAATTCCAACCTTAATCCACACCTAATCCTTCCCTAATCTTTCCACATGTTTTCTACATGTTTAAACACTCCTTAAGAACTCCTTAAACCATTTGTCAAATTCATTACCCAATTCTTGTTCAATTCCACAAATTTCAATTCTCACATTTTGCATTTTGCACACTAATGCTTTAAAAACATTTCCATGACAGTTTGCACTTCTATCATTCATTACCAATTCATCTCATGACCATAACCATTCATTCCTAGTCATTTGCACTTCATTGCTCAAGTTCAAACCTTCATTTTCAAAGCCACATCACTAGGTCCTTTTTTAGAAATTCAAGACACTAAAACATCCATTTAGCAACAGATTTTGCTCACTACTTAACTCACCTCTAAAATAGCTGCAAGGTGGTTAACTAACCAAATTGGTTTCTCTCCAAACACCTAGTTAACCCTTGGTCATTCCTTACTCATGACATCTCTTAAAACACCATAATTTCTACCAAAATTTTGCCATGGTTCACCTACAATTCTAACTTGCCCAAATGCATTATTTTAACTTCCTAAAACAATTCAAACTAGCCATACCCAATATTGGGCACTAACAGCTCACAAGCTTATCCAAAACTCAATAAACACAATATAATGCAATAACTTAAATTGCTTAGCTCCAAGACCCTTACATCAACGCAATACACACATAAATTTAATAACCAACTCTCACTAACTACCAAACAAATTCTTAGCTCAAGTTTGGTTCATTCATTTAGTTTTCCCATCCCAAATCCTACAACATTTAAGGTAGGCGTCAAGGTAGTTTAGTTACCTTCAATTCACAAGTTCTTCTTTGTCATTTCTCTTCTCCTCTTCTCCACTCCTCTTGATGCAAAATCGGTCAAGGGGCATTGCCATTGCCCAAACTCTAGACCAATACCCAAATGATGAATTAAGCACTTAAACAATGCACTTAGGCTTATTAATTAAGCTAGAATACAAAGAAGGGTGCTTAGAGCACAAGGATGGAGAATTACCTTTGGAACCCTAAAATGGGGTTTTGGTCAAGAATCAAAGGAGGACTCCCCATAAGCTTTTGAAGCTTGAACAAGGCTCATTCAAGGAAGGAAAAACAAGGAAGTTGGGGAGTCAAAAATCGGCCACGCAAGGGATGAAGGAAAAAGTGAGTTTTTGTGATTTTTCTTACCTTAAAACAATAAGGAGGTATCCAAGCTCCATAAAAGCTGATTTTCTCTTCAAATGGGATATACCCATGGAAATGAACTTCATCCTTTTGAGATTTTGAAAAGAGGGAAGTGTAGCCCTTGAGGAGGGGAAGAAATATGTAATTTTTTTTATTTGGAGCATGGAGCTAGCTTGTACAAGGGAGAGAAGCTTGGGAAGCCATGGATGGGGCTTGCAAAATCATCCAGCAGCAGAGAGGGAAGGAGGAGGACGGCTGGAGAAGAAAGAAAGGAAAGAGAGGGAAAGAGAAATGAGGGAGGAGAGAGAGGAAAAGTTACTTTTGTAACTTTTCTACTTTTTCTACTTTTCTTCTTCTTTTTCATTTCTAACTAGTCACTAATAGAGAGGGCTAATTTATAACTCAAAAACCGCCCCCCATATATACATGTAAGCTGGAGTGTTTTTCATCTTTTACAAGAAACACTCGTTAATTACCCGGTTTTAGCACTATTCACTAACCGGGCCTGTTTCCGGATTTTTCTCGTTTCTTCTTCAATTTTAATGGTTCTTACGCTTCCATTAATGTTTAATTATAGTTATATAATAGTAACTTAATTTTACGGTCTGTTTAACCACTTAAATTCACGTTTTCAAGTTTTTCTTGAAAAACGTGCTTTAAGACTCCGTTAGCGTTTTAACCCATTATTTGGATCCATTTTCTTCGCGAATTGTTCCCACATATTAATTAGTCCTAACTAAGCCTTATGAATCCCTATAGGATCCTAGTCAGGGTCACACACCTCCTAGAGTTACGTAACACACAATTTTACGTTTTGCGCTTTTTACGCGTTTTCTCATTTCTTTTGGATTTATTTTCTTCACCAATACTCTTTAGGCACTATTAGGCCCTCAACTACCATATTAGAATAATTTAATCACCATAATTATGTTCGGGGTATTTCAATTTTAATGAATCATTACATCATTTTAGTGTTTCATCGTATGTTGATGATGAAGAAATGGTTCTCTATGCCAAGAGACAGTTAAGATGTTCCAGCAACAAATACAGGAGAAGAATGACTCTAGAGACTCTAGAGATCAACAGAAAATGACAACAAGTGCTTTGGCTGCAACAAGCGAGTGCACCACCTCAGGGGCTGCCCACAACGACCACACGAGGTCACCGACCGGTTCTAGAAGTCTGCTCGACCACACATTACAAGGAAGCAAAAGAAGGAAACTCTCATTGCTGCATGAGGTGAGACTGACGACATTGACGACAGTCAAGACACCACTAGCAACCAATCTAGAGGGGGAAAAACCAACTTCTACATCAAGGATGAAGGTGTAGACAAAAACCTGAACAATTGTGTCTGGTCATGGACGAGGATACCACTGAGGAGGCTGTCTCAGAGCAGTCAGAGGATGACCAAGACCAATCCAAGGTAAAATTTCTCAAGTTAAAGAAGAAAATAGATACATGATCTTAAGAAATTCACTAAAGTTCTTGTCGATCAACTAGAGGAGTATAACAGAGTTAATGACTATATGAATGAGAAAAATGAACGTTTAGAAAACCAGTTGAAAGACGAATGTGTAGTGAACTTGAAATCATGTGTTAGAAAATTGTAAGATAGCTATGATGAGCTACTCACAACTCACGAGGAACTGAAACTCGAACTAGATGAAACCACTAGGGATTGCATGCTAAGAAAAGCCAACTAGATGAGGGCGACCTCATAGTGACACTTAACAAAGACAAAACTGAAACCTTGAAAGTTAAATTTGCTTGTATTTAACATGATCATAACTAGGGAAACTAGAGAAAGCCATCTTGGAATGGTAGGTAACTTTTCGGGCAACCGTCAGGGAGTAGCCGATGAGGGTTATATTACCTTTGCCGACAACCAGGTCACTACCAGTCCAACTGCTATAGGACTCGCTTTATGCGATCCTGGCACCTGACAAGGATAGGTGTGAAATAGAAAAGAAAGATCACATAAATGTATTCAGTGGTGATGAAGGGCCCAAGTACCATTGGGTCCAAATTCCCGCAAATTGAAAAGGTTAAGTGCATGATAGAGTGGGAGAGGAGTGATCTATCTTCCCTAAAATAGTATAAATAGATGGAAAGCGGTATACACAAATCACTTCACTCACTCAAACTCTCTATAAATCTTTTGTGCTAATGATACTCTCGGAGTATCCCTCTTTCTCTCTCGAATCTCGAGAGCTAGCAAAATTTAGCCCTAAAAGAACTTGACAAACCCTAGTTGCGGTATCCCCTGAACTACAGTCAAGAAATTCCTACTCCTCAACGACTAAAATGGCACCAAAACATCAAAAATCACAAAGGGCTCCCGCAAGATCGTTTGGATAAGTAGTCCAGAGAGAAAGGTCGCAAAATTCCAGCCACATCCTGTCCAAAAGCCTTACTACTTAGTCCACTATCAGAGAAGACTGAGAAATAGTTGAAGATCAAGGTCGTCAATCAGGAGCCACTCACAGTAGAAAAGCTAGCATACATAGAGCTCTACATGCCCACGGTAAACCAACTCATAAATTTCTCAGTACCAACCAGCCTCTTAGAACCCCAACCTAGCTCTTAAATTTAAACTCCAAATAAAAGCTAGTATACCTAAGCCCACTCACACGAACTCGATCTACTCAACAAAAATCTCTGCCTTCACTAAAACACCAGCTTATAAATTAAAACCCATCTTGACCTCCAAAAACACCAAAGGGTCTTCCACAAAAACCAATAAAACCAGAGTATCCTACAACTCTGGCAATAGAAACACTTCCACAAACCATAACTGCCCAAACAAAAAGCATTGAAGACTCTTCCTCATTATCTCAAGAACAACTGGTTGACTCTATAGAGGAGAGTCCAATCGAGAGGCCAGAAATAAAATAGGGCCCACCAAAGCAAGTTTTCATCTCTAGTGATGAAGAAGAAAAGGAGGAAGCAGAAAAGGATACAACACAAAAATTGCTTCTAATAGCACTTGAGGTACAACACGAAGTGGAAGGAGAGAAAGTAGTTGCTGACTCCAACGACCGCTCCACAACCAGTCCATCACCTATCGAGGATGAGTCACCGGAGCGTGAGGTCAGTCCGAAGGACACCTCACCATTCGCTAGTCTGGAATATGAGGGCCATATTAGTGAAGGCCAAAGGAAAGAAGAAAGTTACTAAAGAGGATGATGCAGTGGCAAGAGAACAAAGCCACCATAGATCAAGGCAGCCAATGTTGGAGAGTAGTCACTCCCGGTCTTATCCAAGACTAGAGATGTATAGTGGCTAACTGAGCATCGGCTGACGGAGATAGTCGAGATGCTCCAGTTTCAAGATTGGCTAGAGATGTTCAACAGAATAGACCCAGTCTATCCTGAACTACTAAAGGAGCACATGAAGAATCTGGGGCCACTCATAAAGGAAGAACACGACCTCTACGTGGTCTTAAAGGATGTACCAGTAAAAATATATGAATATATCTCTGCCACCTAGGCAGTATACCTATCATTTTGTGGAATAGTGAATATGTGGGGTTGTCAATCTCAAGGACCTCTTTCAATCAACTGACAATTTATTAAATTAATTGAGAATGCTAAACTAAACTAACAAAACATGAAATGTCCCTTTTTAGGGAATTAATCAATCTAACTAAAAACTAAATTAATAAACAACTAGTAAAACAATAAAATTATATAAACTAAAATAAGAAATAATGATTGAAACTTTAAGTCTAAAGAAGCACCCCAAATTGTTCTGCCATCCTTCTCTTCCTAAATCTATCAAATAACATTTCCCTAATTATGCAATAAACTTAGGAATCTTAATTAATACATTGACCGGTCCTTGTGCAACGAATCCTAATTGACTGAAACAACAAACCGCAAACCATACCCATGTTGATTCAAGACAATCACAGTATAACCAGTTCCTATTGGAGACAGGTTAGCTTATATGTAAACCATGCTTCTAGTCGTTAATCAGGTTTAGCTTCCTATGTCTTGTTAACTAATCTCAGCGCTGCCGCATTTTGATTAGAAAACTACAAATATAACTTTAGTAATTGATCACAAAATTAAAGCACATGAAGAGCAGGAATTAAACTATTGTATTAACATTCAGAGGGAAGATTACAAAATAAATCTAAAGATCCAGTTTCCAATCCCAATTCGGGGAGCTTGACTAAGTACTCTAACATGACTATAAAAACATGAAATATAACAGAGATAAACATTAAACAAATCAAGAGAAAGGGAAGAGAAAACACCGATTAAGAAGCTTGACTCTGGATCCCCGCTTCGCCTCCATATTTTTGTCGATCCTCTGTCAAAAGTGTGGTGCATTAGTGGTGGTGCGTGTGGTAATCAGTAATGTTGGTGATGATGGTGGATGAACGGCGTGAGTGGTGGTGGTGATCGATGAGAATGAGAAAGAAGAGTAAGCCTTCTATGCTAGTGTAACACCCCCCATTACACTCACAACTCTAACATACACCTAATTAACGTGAATCATAGCAATAAATAAAAATGTCGTAGCGGAAAAATAAGCCAAACCATTTACCCCGGGTGTTACACTTATCCCCATGAATAACGAAGTGTCACTTTACAACAAATGATAATATAATATACCACAATGATCGGGATACAACATAATCCAAAGTTTATAACGTCTTAATCCCACCTATCAATACCAGAGTCCAAAAGCGGAATGTTAATCCTATGGTATAACTGATATGTATAGCGCTAACTAACCTCAAAATCCTGCACTCACGTGTTGCTTTCCAAACAGCTACGCCCATCTGTAATGTTAGGCCATAAAGGCTCAGCCAAACGCTGAGTATGCCAATAATGTGATCCTAGACCCTTTTAGGTCACTTAGGTCGATTAGCCATCTTGCTTAACATATGGTTCGTTTCATCTGTTCCACTTACATGCTATTTAAATGACTATAATGCGGAAAAAACACACAACAAAAAACACTAAATATCCACATAACAATTCATATAGTCGTGACAATTGTATCCACTTCAATCCTAATAAGGATAACAAAATATTTGAAACATAAATCATTTCTCTTGTCAGTGTCCATCATTCGAAGTCCCGCTTTTATCAACCCTCACATAGTCATATAGGTGTCACGTTAAGGACAATTCCCCCTTTAAACTCACACTTTCATAATTGGACAAACAGTCATATGCCATACTACCCGTGGGTAGATGGACTTACTTGTCTACGTGGTAGACGTCTATGCGGCCGAAGCCATGGTGCCAATGGTAGCACACTCCGACTAACGATCGTATCCGACTCGTTAGATTAACAAATTGAAAGGTTCTTCATCAGGGTTCTCCTTTAGTGATCACTCTGCGCAATCTACTGGAACGTATATACAACCCATATTTACTAAACATACTTTTCATTAAATAATAACACTCTCATTTCATTGAGTATTTTTAATTTATCTCCTCGGTATAGGAGAACACATTTATTTAATGCCTCTCAACTTACTCATATACCTAGAAGTCTTCAAGGTGATGTTCCAGTTTGAGTCGTCGCTTTAGAGACGGTTAATACCGGGTCCTTTAATCTAAGCATCTCACTTAGTGTTTCAGAAGTAAATTACACTCTTGGGTTAGCACTCAAAGTTTCCTCCTAATAGTTCACACACAGTTAAGTGATAATGGGTATCACTTTGTCCGATTGACGTTCACGCACAATTAATAAACGCTTGGACGGTTGAATTACATAAACACATACAATACATCCATACCATGGTTATTCTTACATTTAAACACACAATATTTCTGAACCCAAGGAAACCCCTCGGGATGTTGAGACCACACATTCACATACGTTCACCTCTGAACAATGCTAGCGTGATGATTCACGCTTATCATCTATAACTTTTGAAGCTTGTATCTAGCAACTCGTATCTCTGGAATGTATCACTCTAATATCAGTGTCCATGTTTTGAGTCTATTTAGTCATCCCAGAATAAGTTCTAATCCTTACCCCGTAGTTAACCCCTTAATCGGTTATTTGTTTAACTCGGATTTTTCAATAAATCTCGGGATCTTGATTGATTGTATTCCATGGTTTATACCGCTTAATATTAGTATCGTAATAATGTTTTACTTAGGGACTTAATTCCTAATAACCCATGTTATTTATCAAGGTTATTTCGTCATTGTATATTTATAATACACATATATTGGTATACTTATATATAATGTAGTTTATTACTATATTTTATTGAGCAAGTTGTATTTCAACTTTTAATTACATATTATTCCATGTGTTGGTCAACTTAACACTTGGGTCACTTTGTGTTGATTTGGTCAACTTAGTTTGACTTGGTCAATGTTCTAAGTCAATGTTTCTTTATATTCAACATTTATTATCAACTCTTACTGCATTATATTATAGCATTTTAATTTATATGTCCACCTCTTAAATCATTCCATATTCATCGTTATATGATTAACCAATCATATTACATTTTCCACCTTATGTTATAGATTAATATTATGTACATTATAAAGTTTTCCATAATGAATTAATTCTGAAATACCCCTAACTTCTAAAACTTAATTAAATGATCTATTAATGATCTAAGAAGACTAATAATAATCTTAATACCATTGGGGAACAATCTAAGATCTCAACAAGGAAAAAACATGCCTTAAGATCGGTAAAGCCAAAAAACGTGCTTTAAGAAACCATAGAGATTGTATGACCTCAATTAGGATCCAAAGTGGATTCCTAAGTATTATAAATAATAAGGAACACAATAAAACCATTCTCAAAGAAAACCAAGCCCAAAAACATGTTCAAACACAAATTGTGCTAAAACTCTTTAAAGCACGTTTTTGAGAAAATTGACATTCTAAGTGGGTTTTGAGTGGTGTTAGGGACTGGATTACACCTTGTTATATTAATGTACTATAATGTACTATAATGTACTACATTATAAGGTCTAATTCAAAGAATTTCAAAAAAATCACAAATATGTGCATTGGTTTTGAATAGTACTTTTATAACACTTATTTTCTTAATCTAGTCAATGGTCTAGACAATGCCCTTGACTTTGACCATCCATTTCCGCCTGTTTAAGGCTCCATCCTTATCCATTATCCAGCGCCAAAATATCTAAGGATGAGTCAAAGTTACTATTACCTAAAGTAAGATAATCTTACCTTATAAGCTTATTTTACTCTTTCTCTTTCCTCCCACCCCATTCCAAACGTGAGTTCAGAAACCAGACCCCCCATTCCTTAATTTTTGAGCTAGGAAGCAGCCAACTTCAAAGAGCAACTCCCATGGCATAAGGTAAACATTCAAACATGTTATATGTCATTCTCTTAATCTTTTCTTCCTCTTTCCATTAAGCTAACTTCCAACCACTTCCATCCACTCATCTAGAACGAGTGGTGTTCAAAGGAAAGGGTGAATCTTGGCTGAAACTCAATATTCAAGGGGGAAGCAAGCTTAAGACCTAATTAAGGTAAAAATGTGCTTTAAGCACCTAAACCATTGTCCTGTTCATTTCTGGTGGAAACCTTAGTTTATTTGGCTTATTTTTCTCTCTTTTATATGTTGGTTCAGTTGGTATATCAAGAGCATCAATTCCTAGCCAAATTCATGCCAAAACACCATTTTTGGCATTTTAAACAAGGTACAACCTAGCCTTCTTCTATCCTGATCATTGACGATTATATAGCCTGGTTTAAAGAGTGTTTTGAAACCTTCTTTATGTTGGAAAATAGGGGTGAGAACATCTTGTGAAAGCCTTAAGAATTTGAGGTAAAAATCTAGGTTTTAATGACTTATATCATTCCTATAGTTAGTTCATGTTTTGAACTTAACTATATCCTTGTTGTGCTGTTTAAAATGTTGGAGAAGCTGTGCAAATTTTTCCCTAAGCTGTCGTGGCCAAACTAGACATTAAAGCTCATTAAAACAAGGTATAACATCTTTATATCATGTTTATAAGTCCTTGGAGCTTATGTTATGTCATTACCATGAGTGGATAGTTTATTAGTCATTTTATCTTTAAATTTGACTAGGAAATGTTATAGAAACCTTGGATAAATTAATTAAGTGATTAATTAGCATAATTGTCAAATTTAAGACATTATATGGAAGTTTGGTAATTAATGAAGAATTCTATGTGAGGGCTAAGAGTTTACAATGTTTTTGGTAACATTTAAATGTAATTTTATGTTATAAAGCAAGGTTGTAATAAGGCCATGTCATTAGGCCATTTTATTTAAGTTTAAAAGCTTATTTAATATAATTTATGTACTTACTATTAAGTTTGGGATCAAAGCCTTAAATAAACAAAAATTAAAGGGCTGTAGGTGAATATACCCGAAAACTGGGATTTAAAATGAATTTAAATAAAATTATAAGATTTTATAAAGTTTTGGGTAAAATTGTAAATTTTGGAAAGTTTGGGGTAATTTCTGTAATTACCGAGAAAGTGGGGTCAAAATGATTTTTGGAAGTCAAACATTGACCAAGTAGAAGACTTTGACCAATTTGATGATTTATTAAGTTAATTATCAATTTATACTAAACTATATAGTAAATTGTAAAATTTACATAACATATGGGGTATATGTGAGATTACCAAAAGTTTTGGGTATAAAATGGTATTTTATACACCTATGAGTTATTAGGAATTTATTTGGTTGAATTTGGGGTTATAATGAACTATATATGTATAATATATAGTATTTATATCATTGTCACATTTTGGATAAATATTTGAGGTGGAAATGTGAATAACCGAAAGTATATGCTTAGGAATGATATTTATAACCTTTGGTATAGTTTGGTGATTTTTAGAATAATATATGAGGTTTTAATAATATATATGTATAATATATAGTTTTAATGACATTAGGAAACTATATGTTATAAAATGGGGTGATTTGGTGAATTTAGAAAGTTGAGAGGTGGGAATTAAATTGGAACAGACCATAGGGTCTGTTCGGCAATTATGAAGTATTATAACCACCAGTTATAATTATATTAAGGTTTAAAGGTTATAATATAAGGTATATGTTATAAGTGTAACGAAGAAATAATATTTGGGATTGTTTTGTAATTTCTGGAAGTTAAATGGAATTAAATAAAAGCCGAACATCATAGGTCTGTTTGGTATTTTATAACATTTTATAACCGTAGGTTATAAATGATTTAATGATATAAATATCATAATATATGTTATATAACTATAATGTAACATTATATAAATAATGTGGTGGATTTTGTAAATATTAGAGAACATAAGTATTGTTCGGAAATAATGAGTGTTTTAGAATAAGAATTTATAATATGGTTTATAATGTTATAAGGGTTGTAACATTTATAATATAAAAATATTCATTAAAGAAGAATGAATATATGATAAAGAATTACCATATAATAAATGGTCCCATAATAATTATATATATATATATATATATAATATGTTATGGAGTGAGACATACAATATGGTTCAATAACCATATAATATCATAATTAAAATGATATAAGAAAGAAAAGAATCATAAACATTAGTTAAGGAAATTCTAATGTTATGTTGTACATGAAATAATAAGGAGTTATATAATTCAAAGTATTTTAAATATGGATTATACAACATTACACTTGGAAAAACTAACCTTAGGAAAAAATACTAAGGTGAGATGTATAATATCTGATCAAGATTATACATGCAATATAGTGACAAACTATATAATACAAATGTATATTAAACTACATGCGATAACGAACGTCTAAGTTAAGTATATTAATATACCACGACGTAACCATATGTAGCGTTTACTAATCCCGAGTTAAACCAAAAACCCGACAAATATTGTTAGTAAATAACGGGGAATGAACCGGGAGGGATTAACGACGGTACGGGGTACCGTAGAGTAATGTTGTTATACGGTAGGGATGACAATGGGTTCGTGGGTACCCATTTCACCCGGTCACCCGACCCGCTAAACCTGATGAAAAACCCGTTAAAACGGGTGAAAAACGGGTGACAGGTGGAACGGGTACGGGTGCGGGTAGGGTGACGGGTGAAATTTTTCACCCATCACCCGACCCGCTCACCCGCATAGATATATATATTATATGTTAAATTACTTATTATTCATTCTCCTTCACTCATGATTTTGTAACCCTAACTAGTGAACAAGGAACATTCATGCTCTGGGTGATTGCGCTATTCTTTTTCTCACCACTCTCGGTAATTTTACAGCCCTAGCATACTTGCTCTACGCAGTTTTTAATTCTCTTCACTGAAGGTAATTGCAACCCTAACTGGCAAACATGGAACAAAGATGCTCTGTGCCTCTATTTTCTTTCTTCACTCTCGGTAATTTTGAAACCCTAACTGAAAACAAATAACTTACATGCTCTAACGAAGTTTTTCATTCTCTTCACTAAAGGTAATTTCGTATCCTAACAGGTGAACATTGAGCATACATGCTCTGCGCCTCTATTTTCTCTTTTCACTCATGGAATTTTGCAACCATAATTGGTGAACATGGAACGTACATGCTCTATGCAATACTTCATTATTTTCTTGAAGTAAATTTTGCAATCGTAACCGGCGAACATAGAACATACATGCTTTGTGTCTCTATTTTCTCTCCACTCACAGTAATTTGCAAACCTTAGTGGCGAACAAGGAAAAAGAAAAACAAACGGGTAAACGGGTAAACTGGTTCACCCGCTTCACCCGCGGGTGACGGGTGAAACGGGTGATGGGTGATACATAACAAGTGACGGGTCGGGTACGGGTGGAGCGGGTGAAGTCGGGTGACGGGTGCGGGTGATGGTCCACCCGACCCATTGCCATCCCTATTATACGGGATACTAAACTGTAGTGTTATACGTATTATTAGACTGTTAGAGACGACTCGAGGAGCATCAGATCTAGCTGATTCATACTCCATGGTCCTATAATCCCGGTGCACAGTATGTTATTATGTGGCTCGATTGTCTCTGAGGATTTCCTTAGTTCAGACATTTTGTGAAAATCTGCGATAAGATTGAATGTCTGCTTGTGTGAATTAATATGCGTGACTTGTGTATTAACACTGCATTATTATTACTGTTGTGCGATAACAGTACCGTTTGTATATATGAACATATTTATAAAACGAACTAGCGGCTATGATGCTATCTTATATGTGTAATATAAGGAACATAAGAAAAATGTTGTAGCATTAGGATAATAATATATATTATCCGAGACTTATATACAGAGCATTGGCCTTTTTAACGCCGCTCTCGTATCTAACACTGGATCATGAGTCGACATACTCAGGATTGGACTAACGACCTTAGTCCGCTGTGTTAGGAAAATGGTAATGCGATGCGATGGTATAGATGAGTTAATCAAGAGGATATGGCTCTTGGTGAGTGTTGGGCAAAATAGTGGTGAGACTACTCTAACTATGGGCAGTGAACCCAATCATTGTAGTACAACAAGGTCGTATCCACAGGGACTTCGTAACTATCTAGTTAATTATAAGCTTAGTAAATGTGCAAGAGGATATATACAAAAGTGCATAAATGTAAATTATGGGTTTTGGGTTTTCGGGTTATAATTGGAGAAATAAAGAAAGCAATAAACTAAACTAACTATCTAGGATAGGTGTAGCTCGGGATGGGTATTTGCACCCATCTCCCCTTTACTACCAATGGTCAACCCTCGAACTCATGGCTAAACAACGGGAACGCTAAATTGACTAATAGCCTAATCAAGGTCTACTAATCCTAACCAACGGAGTTGGAACCTGGCGGTTCTTCCAAGTACCTAGTCAATTGATAGCATTAAGCACAAATTTACCCTAAGTTGCAATGAGAACCTCATCTCAAAATCAGTGAAAATCGGCTAACATTGATTTAGTCCCAACGGTTTAGGTTCTATCTCAAAATATCATTTTGATAGAATCCCACAATAATGCTAAACTAATCGGTAGGCCAAACCAACCAATTTAACACGTAGAAGACAAATTGAGCAAACCCTTAACAAATCCCCAAATCATGAGCAACAAGTTTAGAAGTCATAAACACTCAATAATCATCTTCATTAAGCTCAAAGACTAAAATAAAGCACAAACACAAGTTCAAGATTCAACAATGGAGTTTTGAGGGATTTGGGGCTTTATCCAAATCCCTAGCTACAAATGATTCTACACACAGCCATAGGAGAGAAAAAAAAGAGCAAGGGATAGAAGTAGCCATTAATGGAGCTTGGAAGGAGGTGAGCTTCTCTTCTCTTCTCCTCCCTTCTCTTCTCTTCTTCTTCTTCTCTTCTCCTCTTCTTTTCTCCCTTGGAATCGCCTCTTTTCTCTGTTTTTGGGGCGGAACCGAGCTGAATGAAGAATGGTGAAGTTTTCCCCAAAATTCCCCGTTTTAAAACGCAGATCTGGGCAAATTTTCGACCTGTCCGACCCACCCTGGGTCGGACGCGTCCAGGAGCAATTTCGGGGCCGAAAACGTTTTCTAAAGTCCGTACGACCCAGGGT
This sequence comes from Limonium bicolor, assembly GCA_023374045.1. Classification (NCBI taxonomy): domain Eukaryota; kingdom Viridiplantae; phylum Streptophyta; class Magnoliopsida; order Caryophyllales; family Plumbaginaceae; genus Limonium; species Limonium bicolor. The sequence continues at coordinate 382,425,268 of CM041778.1, forward strand.
CCGACCCAGACTATGGGTCGGACGATTCCAGTAGCTCGGGGACAAAAATCGCGTTCTTTTAAAAATCTGTCCGACCCAGACCTATGGGTCGGACGGTTCCAGTAGGCTAACTTCGAAATGCTGTATCTTCTTCGTTTCAACTCCGATTTTGGATCCGTTTGCGCCCACACGTTCCTCTCTTCATCTACTTTACTCCTATCTATGTTATTCCTCCTGTTTAAACAATAAATGTGTAAGACACCAATGAAACACAAAACTAGAGGAAACCATGCCAGAGTGGAGAAATGAGCATGAAAAGTGTTGATTAAACATATGAAATACTCCCCTAAAACATGCTCATTTAGACACTCATCACACCCCCACACTTACCTTTTTGCTTGTCCTCAAGCAAAACCAAGCCCCCAAGCAAGTAAGGAATGCTCAATACTAACAAATACTAACATGAATTGTAGGATAAGAGAAGAAGCAAAATGATTAAAACCTTTGAGGAGTGTGAAGCATCTCTTAGCGGTGGCATGGGAATACTTAGGGGAAAAACAAAAACTAGAGTTTTGGGGTATGATCCGGAGTGCTTCAAAGTTCTAAAGATTAGGTAACTTGGAGAGCTTTTACCATGGCCAACTTCTCTCAAGAATGGGCATTGAGACGAAAACAAAAGGAAAAATAGATTTATGCATTTGTTTCACTTTTGCATAAGAGATGAGAGGATAACATTTTGGCATCAAGCCTTTGCATTTAAGAACACTCAACTCTCATTGTTGGTTACCAATGGCGTCTCACAAGTCCCTTAAAGGATTTTCACGAAGAAGCACCCCTTAGCAATCCCTAAGAAAGAAGGCAAAGGAACCCCAAAGCAATAAAAATCCAACCATATAAGATCACTTGGCCACACCGCATGTAAAATGCTCCTCAAAAGCAATCAAAAAGAAAATTTAAGCATTTATCCCACAACTCATAATAGTATTTGTTCTTAATGAGAACAACTCACAACACAAGGTCCAAGTTTTTTATTTTGGGCGATCGCAAGATAAGCATGAATTATTAAGCATTTAAGCACAAAATTCACCGAAAAGGTCACTCCCCCACACTTAAATTGAACAATGTCCCCATTGTTCACCAATCAAAACCGGGGAAGGTTCCAAAAGACCTTTGCGGGAAGTAGACAGAAGGAAAAGCACACGGGACACAAACAAACAGTATAGCACAGAAGCTATCCCCAGATTTGCAGATTCAAAATTAGAGAAGAGAGAACGAAAACTAAAAGGAACTAGTACTCCCCTGAGATTGCTATTGCCATCAATTTGTAGAACTCCCCCCACTTGAGCTTCAGTCTCAAGTAGCGTAGCTTGGTTGCGGTGTGGAATTGAAATTGCAACCGCATAAAACACTAGAAGCCAAACAAAACTAGGAGTTAAGGGTTAGCAAAAACAAAACCAAAGGAGAACGAAAACAAAAACTGGAAATTAAAATAGTGGAGTCGTTGTGGCAAATATTAAAGGAAGGGTGAAACGAGTACTCCCCGATAAGATGCGGAAGGAAGATAGGGTGCCCGCACAATTGCAAGTGGGAGGGGTCGTTGAGGTGCTACCTTCAATCGTTGGAGATGAAGGTCCTCTTGGAAAATTTCGCCAGAGGTTCCTTTGTAATTGTTCTTAATTCCATCCCTTTTTCAGAGGGGCTTACTTGTTTCCAAAATATTCACAACACAGACGCCACCAATTGGGCGTAAAAGGGCAAGTCCAAAGAATGCCAAAATAGCCCATTATTGAAAACAATGCAAAATTGAAACTAACAGAATTTAAAAGACAGGACACGAAATGAAATCCGGGTTGCCTCCCGGTAAGCGGCCCTTCTTTAAGGTCTTTGGCTAGACCATACCACCGTGAAGTCATCCGGGATCGAATATGAACGTTGAAGTCGGCTTCAACGGGTGGGTTGGGCGGGCATCATCTAGCAATGAAGAACGACCCGGATCAAAGGAAATGTGGCCTCAACACTTAAGATGTGAAAGTGTAAACTCCACCTGTAACACCCCTACTATTAATACAGTCATTAACGTCCAATCTCCTTGCTCATCAGATACTCGTAGCGGATATATACTTACATACAATGGGTGATACAATGCCGTTAGTCACCCACGTGACTAACAAGGCTACTGATTCTACATACAGCATCGGTCTGATGGACCGGAATCCCGAGTACTACAAATCTACAATACATTCTCCACTTACCAATTACTACTACAATCTGCATTCAATACAATACTCCAAGTACCATACAATGTAATCTACATACCGAGTTTACTAGGTTCCTTATACAAGTATAATACCTCTTCAAGTTCATACATACTCACTAAGAGACTACTTATTACCCATTCCTCGCTACTACATTACTTTCTAAATACAAGGGGTGTGCTAGTTAATACACCTCTACATTCTGCTACTACTATCCAATGTAGTCGCCGGTCTCGTGCCTTGACCACATTCGCTTCGGGTACCTGCACACTAAAAAATGTCCCCTGAAGGGGTCAGCTTTCGCCGAGCATGATAACCGCATACCCCGCGTACTAGTGAGGGTACGCCGACCACTTGGTCGAATACATGCGGTTCATTTTCATACAACATACATGCATACATGCTCTTATACACAATACATGAATACTTACGCAAGCATACACACATACACTTTCATACATGGAGTACAATATAACCATCAAATACATACTTACCTTCTTCCGAATACATATACCCAATACATACACAATTTACAATACGGGTTAGCTTCATTGGTCCACCCGGGTTAATCGGGTGAGATTACTCTTTTACTCATTACTTCATACATACGCATACATACTCATTCTCATACTCATACATACTTACTTACTCTTACTCTTACTCATGTTAAGTCGTCGGGACCTCCGGCCCGGGGACTACTCTGTCCCACCACCGGATTTACTTGGTTCACTAATCCAGGATGCTACCCACTTAAGGGATTTGGGCCGTGGACCAGCTTACGAACCAGGAATCGGATCCAACCTCTTGTGTCTCCTCATCCTCACGCGTGGCCGAAGCTATATCGGACTTGTACTCATTCCAATTTACTCACTTAAGTTAGGAGTTAGCTAGTTAGGAATTAGCACAAGTCAACATTCAAGCCACAATAGTACAGTACAAGCTCATATACACATCCATACGAAATACAGTGCAACATACAAGTACACTACAAAAATACAATACACATCATCATTATCCATATGTTTCATGAATTATACAAACTATTGTTCAAGACAAATATCAAGAACAATGTAAACAAGCACAAGTAAGTGCAATATAACCCGGTTCGTGCATTTATCTTATTAGGTGGTCAAATAAGCACACAAATCGGGGTAACCAGATTAGGATACAGGGCATGAAGAAATCATACCTTTCACCGTTGTACTTGTATCCCAACGTTCCTCCGGTATTCACAATTCAAATCCTATGATATACATACATTCAAATGATTAATCTAACTATTATTACTTAGTTCGTACTTACTATGTCCTCACACTTCTTATACTTACACATTACTTATTTACTTTTCTTTACCTTAAGTTTTACTTTCTTATTTAACTTAGGTTTACTTTCTTACATGTACTTGTATATGTGGATATACATACATATATATATATATATATATACATATATATCATTATTATTTAAAAATATTTTATTTTATTTATTTTTGTCAGGACCGGACTTGCGACCGACCTTGCAAGTCCGGTCCATTCCAGTAGCTCAGGTTACGGAAATTTTTCTGGCCGACCGACTTGCATGTCCGGTCGCAAGTCCGGTCCATTCCAGTAGGTTTCATCGGGAAATTTTTCTGGTCCGACCGGACTTGCAAGTCCGGTCGCAAGTCCGGTCGATTCCAGTAGCATCCTGACGGGAAAATTTTCAGCTCGACCGGACTTGCAAGTCCGGTCCAGCCCAGTATTTGCATTTTAATTTCTGTTTTCAGTCCTCTCTTTCACCCATTACTTCCCCATTGTTCCTACACTTAATCCCACATGTTATAACACTAATTAAACCTCCTAATACTCCTTAGTTCATTCACCAAATCCATTACTAACTCCATCAAACAACTTACACAATTCCTTACTTCCTTTCAACGCTTACAATAGTTTCTCCAAGTAGTTTTCGCTACAGATTTTGGGTTCTTATTTCCTCCATGCATAGTTCCCTCTCCTAATGCCATCTTACCATTCCAATTCATTTCCAAGCAACTACAATATCTATACCCAAGTCCAACTCTCCATTTCACCAAATCTTGTACACTCCTTCCTCCTAGTTTCCGCAATGCACTTAAATACTTTTTGCTACAGATTTTGTCATTTACACTCCTCTTCTATATCTCTCCTCTCTATCGACATTTCTAACATTCCTAATGCATTCAGAATACATTACCCATCTCTCTCAACTTACCCTCTATTTTCCTTAATCAAAATCTGTTACACATACACCCTTAGTCACCTAGTTTCTAACACACTAAGTGTTCCATTCCTAGGTAAATTTTGCCATAGTCTCCCTTGTATTGTTATACATTCACCACATTGTTTTTCATCCATACCTATATCGTCTCACCTGTTTTCAACAACCAAAACATACAAGCTCCCATGTACATTACCAATACTAAAACAACACTTAAAATTCCTGCACTTAATAACTCATTCCCAATCTGTTTTGACAAGTTTCAAAATGTCTTTTAAAGGTTTCAAACACTTATTTTCTTCTACACATTACACTACCAATACATCACCATTTTACCATACACATTTTCATTTCCAAACTCTGTTACACATTCATTTACAAAGCTACTCAAAGGTGAGCATAATTTACCTTCTTCCTCTTCTAGTTTCTTTCTCTCCTTCCTTGCTTCTTCTTTCCTCTCTCCTCTCCTCTTCTCACCGGTTTGTAAACCATTTCTAACACTACAACCCATTCACATATACATTTCAATACACCATTTTAATACTAAAACTAACCCTAACCATTATGTAAGTTCTAATATAGGTTTTAGGGTTTAGAAAATTTATTACCTTCCAAGGGTGCAAGTGCTGTTTGGAGTGGTTCAAGAACGAGATTTCCAACCCCTTCAACAAGCCAAAATCAGCTAGAGTGCAAGGAAACCAAACAAGGTTTTAGCTAGATTTTCGTTTTGCCTTTGAGGCTAGAAAAACAATGGAGTTTTAAGGAGATTTTTACCTCAAAAGAACAAGGAGAACAAGGTGGCTCTAATGGTGGTCTTGAAGCTCCAAATAGGACATACCCATGAAAACGAAAGTGTTGGTTTTCGAATTTTGAAAGGATGGAAATGTAGCTCTTGATGAGAGGATTCCAATGGTATACTTTTTATAATTTTTGGAAGAGTTTTGAGGGAGTAACAAGAGAGAAGGTAGAGCTTGTGGGGTTCTCCCAAGCAGCCATGGAAATCGCATGAGGTAGGGGAAGAAAAAGAGAGGGGGAGGGGTGTGTTCACGTGAGACTAGGAGGGAGTAGGAGAGAGAGGAAAATATTTGCTTTTTACTCTCTTTATGGTTTTGTCCTCTAGTGTATTAGACACAAATAAGAAAAATGAGAGAGTGTGTGTGTATATATGTAAAATCGGACAGCACACATAGACCAAGGGGGTTTTAAAATTTTATTTACAATACTGGACACATAAGTTTGTGCTATTTATACTTCTACCCCACAACTTCCCGTTTTTGACAGTTTTTTTACTAATCTCTCGTTTTATATTGATTTTATTGGTCCCAAAGCTTCACTAATATTTATTAATGATTATTTAGTTGACCAAAATTGTTACGAGTCTATTTGACCCTTAAAGACACATTTTCCTGGTTACCTCGAAAAACGTGCTTTAAGGTTCGTTAGTGGTTTTAATCCGTTTTAAGGATCCGTTTTCTTCGGGAGTTGTTCCCTAATATTTGTTTAGACTCAATTAAGCCTTTACAATCCTTACAACACGCTAACCGAGGTCTCATACCTCCTATGGTTATTTAACGCTTATTTAGCGTTTTTCACTTTTAAAGTGTTTCCTTATTCTTTTGGATTTATTTTTCCTTACCAATATTACTTAGGCATTATAGGCTCTTAAATACCTATTAGGATAATTTAATCGCCATATTTAAGGTCGGGTATTTCACCACCGATCGTTCATCAGGTGGAAGTGTTGAGGTGGGTGATCCTTGGTACGAGGATCAAACTGTGGCGGAGCCTCCTCTTCAAATTCAAGGATGTAAACATCCTTATCTTCAGTGAGTGGTGCAGGGAGAACTCCGGAGTGGACTTTGTCTTCAATCTTTGGTCCCGATCAAATGGGAGGTGGCCTCCACACTTAGCGGGTGTACGTTGAGCTTCCACCCAACTTCATTAGTGCACGGGTGGGGGCCTTGATCCTTCAAATGAAGATCAAAGTTAGTGGGCTCCTCCTCTTCAAATTCGAGGATGTAGACATCCTCGACCTCGGGGTAAGGCTCATAGGAAGCCGAGGTGGACATCAACTTCAGAGGGGGATGGCTCCTTGAAGTCGGTGGTGGTACTCTCCTCTGAGGAGTCAGAGAGAGACAGTGTCTCCTCCTTCTCAAAGTTAAGGATGTGAGCATCCTCGTTATCTTGATAGAGCACGGAGAAGGTGGGGAAATATTGGTAGCTGACTTCAGAGGGAGAAAGCACCTTGAAGTCAGAGTGGAGACTCTCTTCTGATGAAGTGTCTTCATAGTCAAGCCGGGGGTGGAGTGGTGCTGGGCTTTCAGATTCACACAGGGGAGGAGTTGGAGAGTAGCTCAAGTCCTCAGCAGGTTGTTCCTCCTCGTGAACCACTTCAATCAGTTGTTGAACTGGTTGCTCCATGTGTTCTAGCTGAGCTGACGTTCTTTGCTGGATCATTTCGGAGGTCCCAAACTTTGAGGTAAAATCTGCCACCATTTCCCTCAAAATGGTGTTGTTTCTCTCTATTGCAACCATAGGACAATGGGAACTCTCATGATCTCCTCCACACTCTCGGCACACAAAGATGGGGTTAGGCTTGGGAGATGACTTGAAATCCTCCAAGAGAGCTCTCAATTCAGCCATTGAGACTGAACATTGGGGGCTTTCATGGTACTCTTCGCACCTTTGACATACACTCCAATGGTTGGTGTTTTACTCGGTGTAGTCGCCATGCCAACCTCCTGCTTGGGGAGTGATAGATGATTTGAAGTTTTCCATGAGAGCTCTCAATTCTGACATTGTTGTTGGACAATGGGGGCTCTCATGATATTCTCCGCACCTCTGACATACATCCCATTGATTGTAGTTCTCTGCGCCATAGTAGTAACCGTACCAACCTCCTGCTTGATCGTAGTGACCATCCATCAGAATTAAGTACCTAAAAAACAAAAATTTATACACAAAATGGGCAAATAAATGAAATGAAAATCTGCACAAAAACTAAACAGATAATAAACCAGATAGTTGGACCGAAGTCCCCGGCAACGGCGCCAAAAACTTGTTGTGCAAAATAGTGGTGAGACTACTGCTAACTATGGGCAGTGAACCCAATCATTGTAGTACAACAAGGTCGTATCCACAGGGACTTCGTAACTATCTAGTTAATAAAGCTTAGTAAATGTGCAAGAGGATATATACAAAAGTGCATAAATGTAAATTATGGGTTTTGGGTTTTCGGGTTATAATTGGAGAAATAAAGAAAAGCAATAAACACTAAACTAACTATCTAGGATAGGTGTAGCTCGGGATGGGTATTTGCACCCATCTCCCCTTTACTACCAATGGTCAACCCTCGAACTCATGGCTAAACAACGGGAACGCTAAATTGACTAATAGCCTAATCAAGGTCTACTAATCCTAACCAACGGAGTTGGAACCTGGCGGTTCTTCCAAGTACCTAGTCAATTGATAGCATTAAGCACAAATTTACCCTAAGTTGCAATGAGAACCTCATCTCAAAATCAGTGAAAATCGGCTAACATTGATTTAGTCCCAACGGTTTAGGTTTCTATCTCAAAATATCATTTTGATAGAATCCCACAATAATGCTAAACTAATCGGTAGGCCAAACCAACCAATTTAACACGTAGAAGACAAATTGAGCAAACCCTTAACAAATCCCCAAATCATGAGCAACAAGTTTAGAAGTCATAAACACTCAATAATCATCTTCATTAAGCTCAAAGACTAAAATAAAGCACAAACACAAGTTCAAGATTCAACAATGGAGTTTTGAGGGATTTTGGGCTTTATCCAAATCCCTAGCTACAAATGATTCTACACAGCCATAGGAGAGAAAATAAAAGAGCAAGGGATAGAAGTAGCCATTAATGGAGCTTGGAAGGAGGTGAGCTTCTCTTCTCTTCTCCTCCCTTCTCTTCTCTTCTCTTCTTCTTCTTCTTCTTCTCTCTCTTCTCCTCTTCTTTTCTCCCTTGGAATCGCCTCTTTTCTCTGTTTTTGGGGCGGAACCGAGCTGAATGAAGAATGGTGAAGTTTTCCCCAAATTCCCTGTTTTAAAACGCAGATCTGGGCAAATTTTCGACCCGTCCGACCCACCCTGGGTCGGACCCGTGTGTCGGACGGGCGTCCAGGAGCAATTTTGGGGCCGAAAACGTGTTTTCTAAAGTCCGTCCGACCCAGGGTCCGACCCAGACTATGGGTCGGACGATTCCAGTAGCTCGGGGACAAAAATCGCGTTCTTTTAAAAATCTGTCCGACCCAGACCTATGGGTTGGACGGTTCCAGTAGGCTAACTTCGAAATGCTGTATCTTCTTCGTTTCAACTCCGATTTTGGATCCGTTTGCGCCCACCGCGTTCCTCTCTTCATCTACTTTACTCCTATCTATGTTATTCCTCTGTTTAAACAATAATGTGTAATACACCAATGAAACACAAAACTAGAGGAAAACAAGCCAGAGTGGAGAAATGAGCATGAAAAGTGTTGATTAAACATATGAAATACTCCCCTAAAACATGCTCATTTAGACACTCATCAGTGATAATTGTGATAAATTAACAATACTAGGATGTCGTGTGGGTATCCGCAAGTATCAAGATAAATTCCAACGGACTACAAATGGTTCGTCGGTCGGAGACTCTATCGCTGGAGTGGCTACTGCCGTGGGTGACCCGCCGTAAGAGATGAGGAACTTAGAGACACGTCATTTTAACAAGACGTTGTCATTAGGTATGATTGAACAATTACGAACAGCTATATTAGCTCGTACAGTAGGAGAACACTATTTGGGCTTGTATACCAAAGACGGGAATCTATACTCGTTTATAATTCTTGTCGTTTCGCCTTGTTGTCATCGGTTTTGCTATGTGGTTTATGATGTATGTGAATCATTGTGGATTGATTGGTTGAATTGAGTCGCTGTACTCGTATGTATGTTGTGGATTGGTTGAATAGAGTCGCTGTACTCATATGTATGTTTGAATTGGTTGTGAAATACCCCAAACTTAAGTATAGTGATTAAGATAATTCTAATCCGTATTTAAGAGCCTAATAATGCTAGAGTAATATTGGTAAGGAAAAATAAATCCAAAAGAAATAAATAAACGCTTAAAAGCGGAAAACGCTAAATAAGCGTTAAATAACCATAGGAGGTATGAGACCTCGGTTAGCGTATTATATGGATTCTAAAGGTTTAATAAGACCTAAATATGGGAATGATTCCCGAAGAAAACGGATCCGAGAAATGTATTAAAACGCTAAAAGAGCTTTAGCGCACGTTTTTCGAGGAAACCCAAAAATGTGACTTTAAGTGGTCAAACAGACCCGTAAAAATTATGAACCATTAAATAAAATTATTAAGCATGTATGAAAGCTTAATAGTCAATAAAAATAATTAGGCGAGAGAATTCCGGAAAATGGGTTCCGGTTAGTAAAAACTGTAACAACCGGGAAGTAGTGGGGTGACATTGTAATAAAAGAAAACTTGTGTGTCCACTTTTGTAAATAAAAAGCAAAAATTTGAGTGAGTGTGTGTGTGTGATCGGTAGCCCCTTTCCCTCACACTCTCTTTACTTCTCTAATATGCTAAAGGACAACAATAAAGCAAAAGCAAATAAAACACTCTCTCACCTCACTCTCTCATTTCCCTCATCTCTCTCTTCTTCCTTAGCCCTATATCGATTTCTCTCTCTTCTCCCTCCTATGCTGGGCGATTTTTGAAGCTCCAAGAAGCTCCAATGGCTTCTCCACTTTGACTCCATGCTCCATCTCCATGTGAGCCCCAAATGTAAAAATAAATACATATTATTGCTCCCCTCATCATCCTCTACACTTCCCTCTTTTTAAAATTCCAAAATGATGAAGTTCATTTTCATGGGTATACCCCATTGGTGAAGAAAATAGCATCAATGTGTAGCTTGGGGTTCCCTCTCTCCATCAAGGTAAAAATCTACGTGAAAAACTCATGTTTTCTCCATCTTGTTTCATAACCGATTTTTACCTCCTTGTAATACTCCATTTTTTCTCTCTCTCTTTTGAGCATAAATTTCACCTTGCAATGGTGGTGGATTCTCCTTCTTGAACCAAGGGCTAAAGCCCCTCCTAAAACACTCCAAAGGTAAACCCTAGAATTTGTATTCTAAACACTCCAATGAGTTAGTGTTAATTTAAGGGTTAGCATTTTAATTGCACTTTTTTCGTGTACATTGGGTGATGGGAATGGAGTTTGGCAACTCCATTCCCATGTAGCCGATTTTGAGGCAAGAAAGGAAGAAGGAGGAAAAATGTGAAAGAAAGAAGGAAGTATAAGCTCAAGGTAAGAGCTCTTTCCTAATGTTAAATTCTATTGCATTAGAGTAATGGGAATGGGTAAAATATTTAAAGAACCCAAAACCTTGTATTAGTATTGAGGATTGTGAAGTTCAAGTATTTAAGAGGAAGTATTTGAATTGTAGGCGTTGGAGCCAAATGTAATGTGTATGTGTATTAAGATTGTGGATTGAGAAAGTATTGGTGAACTATGTTTGCTTTGTATTGCTGGTAGGACCCTTGTATGGGTGTGGCTAGAATAGGAAGGATTTTGGTGAGAATGTGTATGTGTGGCTAGGTAAGAAAAGTAGATGAACTATGGCAAAATTTCGGTAGGACTATGTACATGTATGAATGACTTGGTGAATGGGAGAACCAAGGTGCGTATTAGGGATTGTAGAGATGTTTAATGGCCATGAAGTAGTGGCTATAGTATGAGAATGAAAGAATGTAAAATCTGTTGCAAGAATTGTTGAATGGCATTGGAGAAACTAGGAAGACTCATGTACATGACCTAGGGAATGAGTATTGGACTTGAAGAGGTGAGGCAATGCATTGTAGGCCTCGGGAATGGCATTAGGAGAGGAAACTATGTATGGAGGAAGTATGAACCAAAATCTGTAGCAAAGATGTATTAAATTGCATTGTGGAACTAGGAAGAATTAGTGTGCAAGATTTGGTAAGAGGAGAATTGGATTTGGGTATAGATGTTGTAGATTGCTTGGAATTGTATTTGGGATGCTAGAAGTGGTATTGGTAGTAGAAGTATTGGATGTGAGAATTGAGTTTTAAAATCTGTAGCATAAGTGTAACGAAAACTGTTACAAGTGTTGGAAAAGAAGTGAGGGAATTGTGTAAGTTGTTTGGTGGATTTGGTAATGGATTTGGTGGATGGATTAAGATGATTTGGGGTATCTAAATGAGTGGTAAACATGTAGGGAAGTATTGGTAAAGATTGGGAAAACAATGGGGAAGTAAAACACTAAGAAACAGATTTTAAAACTGAAGTACTGGGCCGGACCGGACTTGCGACCGGACTTGCAAGTTCGGTCGAGCCCAGAATTACAAAGACGGGAAAACCTTCTGGAATAGATCGGACTTGCGACCGGACATGCAAGTTCGGTCGGACCAGAAAATTCTCCCGTCTGAAACCTTCTGGAATGGACCGAACTTGCGATCGGACTTGCAAGTTCGGTCGGCCAGAAAAATTCCCGTAATGCAAGCTACTGGAATGTACCGACCTTGCGACCGGACTTGCAAGGTCGTCGGGCTAAAACTTTCAAATACGAAACTTACTGGAATGGACTGCCTTGGGACCGGACTTGCAAGGTCGGTCGCGCCCTGGAATTTTTACACGATGTAGCCTACTGGAATGGACCGGACTTGCAAGGTCGGTCGCAAGTCCGGTCGAGTAAAAAAAAAACAAATGTTTTAATTATATGATTATAGTAATCATGTATACATGTATATATGCCTATATACACATATGTATATATATGTAGTAATACACCATTAATGAAGTAGTAATGGTAAGAAAGTAAGTAAATGAGTAAGGAAGCAAGCTTAAGAAGTAATAAGGAAAAGAATGGTTTTGTAACCAAGTATGAATGTAAAGGTAGTAAGTAAACATTGAGAATATCAATGAAGGAGTAAGTTAGATCAATAATAGACTATTGATCATACTACTTCATGTATGTATAGGAATCCAATAGTTGATCCTCGAAGGAGCCGGTAGTGCGGATACAACGGTGAACGATATGATTTCTTCATGCTCTGTATCCTAACCTGGTTACCCCGATTTGTGTGCTTATGTGATCACCAATAAGATAAATGCACGAATTGGATTTATAATGCACTTAACTGTGTTTGAACTATCCATTCTTGTTGTATTTCTTGAACAATTAGTTTGTATAATTCATGAAATGAATGAATGAAATTGAGAAGCATGTGTAAGTATTGTGTACCTGAGTATTGTATGTATGTATGGAAATGAAGTATTGACTTCTACTAATTCCTAACATTCTAACTCCTAACTTGAGTAATGAGTAAATGGAATGAGTAGAAGTCCGATATAGTTTCGGCCACGCGTGAGGATAAGGAAACACAAGAGGTTGGATCAGAATCTTGGCTATAATCTTTTCCTTGGACCAATTCCCTTGAATGGGTAGCATCCTGGATTAGTGGGCCACCCTAAATCCCGGTGGTGGGATGTAGTAATCCCTGCCCGGAGGTCATACCGACTTAACTGGAAGTAAAGTATGTAAGAAGTAAGTATTGTATGTGTATTGGTCTTGACTATTGTAAGTCATTGACCGGAAGTAAAAGAGTACCGAACACCCGATTAACCCGGGTGTAATGAAGCTAACTGGACCTTTGTATATTGGAGAATTGTATCTCCGTATTGCGTATTTGTTATGATATATGTACTGTGTATGTATATTCCGGAAGATGGTAAGTAAGTATTGGTTGACTCGTATTGTCTTCCAAGCATGTACTGTTCTGTGCGTATGTATGTATACTTGTGTAGTATTGTAGTATCGTGAATGAGAGCATGTATGTATGTATGTATGAATATATGTATTGCAAAATGAATTGCATGTATTCGACCAAATGGTCGGCGTACCCTCGCTAGTACGCGGGGTATGCGGTTATCATATTCAGCGAAAGCTGACCCCCCTCGGGGGAACGTTTTTAGTGTGCAGGTACCCGGAGCGAATACGGTCAAGGTAAGAGACCGGTGGCGCGCCTTGTAATTAGAAGTATTTAGTTTGTGAGGAATGGGTAGCAGATTGATTCCTAGTAAGTGTGTATGAATTTGGGAGAAGTACTGTATTGATTTTGGAACCTAGCAAACTCGGTATGCGTAGTGTATTATCTTGTACGGAGTTGTGGAGTATTGTATTGAATGGAGTATGGTATTGAATGGAGTAATGTATCGAATGGAGTATTGTAGTATTCAGTATGTATTGAGGGTATGTATTGTATTAAGTAGTACTCGGATATTCCGGTCCATCAGACCGATGCTGTATGTAGCAGTAGTAGCCTTGTTAGTCACGTGTATGACTAACGGCATTGTATCACCCGATGTATGTAAGTATGTATCCGCTGCGTGACTCGGGAAGCACGAGGAGATTGGACGGTAATGATTGAATTAATAGTAGGGGTGTTACAGGTTGAGTCGAGTCGCTGTACTCGTGTGTGGGTTATTGTGTATTTGGTCGAGTTAAGTCGCTGTACTCGAATATGAATTATTAAGTGTTTGGTGGAGTGGAGTCTTCGTACTCATATATGCGTTGTGACGCTTTCAGTTGGTTTATTGTGGCTAGATATGTGAAGCCTGGGGCTTGTTTGTTATTTGAGTTTACTGCTATATATTTATTGCTTTACAGTTTTATATTAAACTACATGCATGAAAATGAACTGCATGCTCTCGACCAATTAACTGAGGGTCTGAGGGGGCATGATAGTCATGTAGTAGCATACTCAGCAGGGGCTGATTCTATACCACAAACAAACATTTTGCAGGTATGCAGCTTCCGGAGTCGGCAGAGAGCGGGATGCGCTGGGTAGTAAGTTACAGTTGTTTAGATTTGTATTGTCGTATTTCGATACGAACATAGAAATATGTATAGGACTGGAATACTTATAATGCTCACTAGGGTTGTATTTATGTTGGAACGGAAAGTTAAGTCTATCTCTTGTTGTCACTGTGGGAAATTGTTTCGTATTATGAATATATCAGTAAGTACGTTATTACTCGTATGGGCGAGTGAGAACGGTGACACCGGTAGTTCAATTGTTTAGATTACCGCTGCGATTACTATGTTAAGTAAGACGATTAGGATCCGATTAGAGTAGGGGTGTTACAAGTTCATTATTTCATATGAAGCACACATTTATTTATTTGTGTCATCTATTCACAATTCTCTTACCAATAATTCATCCTAATATCATACAATGTATTTTATACATTATTATGTTCCTTATTTCATAAGGTTTCTAACCATGTGTTATACTTCTCAAATTTCTAATTTAATCACATTATTTTATGTGATTGTTCATAAGGTATACTTATACCATATTAATTCCCTTATAAAATATTCTCTTATACTTTAATATAATGTCACATTATGTCATTTTGAACTTTACTTTATAATCAACCTATAGTCTCAATTATTCTAAACCGGCCCAGATTCATTTCGGAAATTATAAATTCCCCCCATCAGCTTTTGATTATTTACAAAATCTCCCCAAACATAATATTTGTTACATTTCTAACCTTATTTAATTTTTAACCCAAAGTTTTCAATCATATAATATACAACCAAACACACCCAATATTTTCCAGATTTATTCTTTTCACTCACAATTTTCTTTTAATATAACTAACCTTCTTTATTTTGTAAACTTACAATTTAATACTAAAACTTTACACTATACATATTAACTTATTTAATTTCAAAACTACCCAAATAATTTCTTAAATCTACGAACAGACCCCTAGGCTGTTCTAATACCATTTTTACCCCAGATTTTCGGTTAATTATACATTAACCCCATAAGTTTTATAAATGTTACAATTTAATCTCAAAACTTCATATTATAATCCTTAATTCATTAAATCACAAAACCAACCCAAATTCTTCAAATAATTCGAACGAACCCCTAAGGTCTTTATAATTTATTCCTAACCCTCTAAACTTTCGGAAATTTATACAATGAACCCATTTCTTTTTATAATTGTTATTTTTAACCTAGTATTTCATTAAACTACCAAATTAATTAATCTATCATTTAATTTGGTCAAGCCTCCCATGTGGTCAAGGTTGACCACCCAAAATACTCCTTTGATCCATATTTATATAAATTATGAATTTTGCCACATCTACTTCTCTAGTTTTACATTTAAATACTTTAATTTTATAAAATTCATATCTTATGTTTGTATAATTTCCAAACAGCCCTCTCGGCTTTATTAAGTGTTTGGCACCCCATATTTTGTTTAATTATATTTTGACCCCATTAATTTTTGTGTTCATTTAAACACTTATAAGGTTTATAATTCATTTAAATTATATTGTGACCTTATACTTAATTTATGTAACACCTAAATTCATCAATATCTAAAATGTTACTAAGTGATTATCTTCACTAAAATCACATTTTAGCACCAGATTTTTATATAATTTATATTACAACCCCAAAAACTTAAGAATTAATATTGAAAGCTTTAAATGCTCATAATAAAATGGCCTAAACACATGGCCTTAAACATAATCAAACTTAGTCATAAAATGACATTAAAATGTCTCAAATGCACATTATTATCCATGGCTTTTCTATAATTTTATACTTAACCTTTTTAAATCACTTTTCTTTCACATTTAACTTATAAACTTGACATTAATAAGTCATTAACACTTGAGTTCACTAACCAAACACTTAACCATGATTTAATACACATTATTAAGGTTTAATCAACCCACACACATACTCATATTCTCGGTCCTAGTTAGTTTTATAACATAATTAACTTTAAGGCACTTAAAAGTGTTTAAGCACACTTACCTTGTTATAATCACAAGGAAGCCACACCAAAGTCTTTAATCTTCTAGTCACTAATTAAACCAAGGCCTTAGATTAGGGTTTTGATCATGAAATTAACCTTAAAACACAAATGTAGTCCTTAAGACTTGATTAAGTAAACTACCTCTTAACTTTGATTTTTCTCATTGGAAAAATTCCCCAACCTTTCGGCACTTCATGGGTGAACAAATCCCATTTCATCCACCATTTGAACTATGAAGAGAGTTAAGTTAGTAGCTTAACAAGGTGATTAGTTTAGAGAGTTTAAGGCATGCACTTTGAGCTCTAAAAAGAGAGTCTTTACCTTGAAAATTTTGATGGGATTTCAAGCCATATTCTCAGCCATCTAGAGGGAAAAAAAAGATGAGTTTGGTTCATGGAAAGAAACAAGGAAAGAAAAGGCTTGAAGAGCCATTGCAAGCTCTCGGTTTTCCCTAGGTTTGTAGCCCTTAAAAGAGTGCTTTGGAGGGGATATTTGGTTCAAGTGATGGAACTTAAAAATCCCTCATTTTGTGTAAAAAATGATGTAGAAAGAGGTGTAAGAAAAGACACATTTTCGGACATACACAAGGAAGGGGAAATATGTTTTAAAGGTGTTTTCTTACGTTATGCTTCAACGGAGTGCTCCTAGCTCATTGGGTTGCTATTACCTTGGGTGAAGGTCTTCAAGGGTAGGATTTACATCTTGGATGAAGAGGAAAATCAGATGGGAAGGCAAACCATGGAAAATGCCGCATAAAAAGGGAGATAAATGGAGTTTTGATACCTTAATCTTCCTTCCACCATTAATGGTTTAGCTTTGAGCTTGGCTGGAGCTAGAGGATGAGGAAGGGAGAAAGAGAAGCTGAATACGTAAGGGAAGAAGGAGGGTGGGTCTGATCGAGACTTGTAAGGAGAAGGTAAGGAAGAGGGGTATTAGTTAGTAGAAAGTAACAATATTTTATGTAGGTGTAGTACTTGCTTGTACTTTCTTGTTTACTTTTCATTTCTAATTTTTCATTTCCCTCCTCTTCTTCCTCTTAATGTTTATATATAAGTGGTTGTTGCACTTGTAGTTTGGTTTGACTATATACAATATTTTATATAATCTTATAACTTTATTTGTGATATTATCACATGTATTAATATGTTACATGTAGTATTAATTTTAGGAGTTGATTTCTTCTTAATAATGTTCTTTCTTGGTTAGATATTTTTATGTATAGTTTGTTGTCTATTTAGACTATATGATATTAATATTCATAATGAATATTACTCATTAGATGAATAATTGATTATTCCCTTTCATTTAAATTGATTTCTTATTAATTAAGATAAAATATGTTTGGTGCATTTCAATGGCGTGAAAGCATGCCTGATCAACCCTAATTAATCTCCTTATATAAGCGCCATGAGTGATTATTTGATGTGAGTCTATTTGCCATCATGTAATCATGAATGTACATGATATTAATGATTGATAGTAGCAACGAACATATACTTCAGGTTCTTACGTGCTGATAACTCTATGTTGGGGGTAAATATAATTAGGGCTTGTCTTACCTACAACCACCTGTAGCCAACTGGCTACAGGCGCGCCAGTGCCACGACTTCTTTTTTTTTTTCAGCCTCTCTACGCCGCTGTCTTTGTTTTGTTTTTGTTTTTACTTTTTTTATTCTTTTTTATTTATCATAAAAATTTTAATTGGTTATAACTTTTAATATATAAGTCCAAAATGAAAAAAAATTATATCATTGTTCATCTAAATTCAAGTTCTTCAAAACAAGATCAGTCATGGATATATTTTGACAATTTTTTAAAAATTATTTTTACATGTATGAAGCACAAAACGTAAAAGAAACTTGTACAGATTGTCATACAAACTTGTACAAATGTTCACTAAAACATGTACATCCTCACGTAAAAACATGTACATCCTCGCATTAAAAACATATAGATAGTCATATAAACCTGTACGGATAATTAAATATGTACATCCTCAAATTAAAACCTGTACATATAAGGAAGAACACTTGTACAGACGGTCATACAAACATGTACAGATGTTCATTAAAACATATACATTCTCATAATTGAACATGTACATTCTCACATTTGAACATGTACATCGTCACATTAAAACATGTACAGTCTCACATTAAAATATGTACATTCTCACATTAAAGTATAGAACGGTTTCCAAATAGATTACCCTACCCCCCAAAACACCCCAAAACCCACCCTAGGATAGCTAAAAACGTCGAAGGAATTTTTAGGGTTTGTAGTGGCGGGATTAGGGTCTAACGACCCTAAACCCGCTACCACAAACCCTAAAAACCTGTCGAGTTAGTTGTTACAATATAAAGTATGAAACAAATTCTAAATAGATTACCCTACCCCAAAACACCCCAAAACCCACCCTAGGATAGCTAAAAAACGTCGAAGGCATTTTTAGGGTTTGCATGGCGGGTTTAGGGTCTAACCCGCTACCATAAACCCTAAAAACCTATCGAGTTAGTTACTACAATATAAAGTACAAAACAAATTCCAATAGATTATCCTACCCCCAAAACACCCCAAAACCCACCCTAGGAAAGCTAAAAACGTTGAATTCACCACTTATTACTAATGAATCATAATATCAATTTTAATGAATCATAATACAAAATTAATGAAACATATTATCATTTTAGTGTATCGTCCTATACACATAAAAATATTTTTTTAAAAAAAGTTATAAAAACATTTCCATGACTAGTCTTGTTTTGAAGAGCTTGAATTTAGGTGAACAATGATATAATTGTTTTTCATTTTGGACTAATATATTAAAAGTTATAACAATTTAAAGTTTTATGATAAAGAAAAAAGAATAATAAAATATTAAAAAAGAAAAAAAAGATAAAAGATAAAAAAACGAAACAACTATCGCATGGAAAGGAGAAAAAAATATAAAAAAAAGAAAAATAGAAAATCTACTCGCCTCCTCTCTACGGCCCTTTCTCGAGCGCGTGCTCCTCTCCCCCTGAGTATCTGTCTCTCACGTTTCCTAAATTACAAAAATTTCCCTGGATGTAGCTATATATAGCTACAGTAACATGTAGCTAAGTAATTGCGATATAATTATTAATATAACCGTCAGGATGATGAATTCTTGTGTTGTAGCCCACGTCAATGATATGCAGCGTGAATGAGTCTGTCTGGGTGAGCTCAAGTCTGTCCGGATCCGACGTGCCGGACAATCATATGTAATTTTCAGCACTTGTCCGGACATGTATATTTGGACGCATGTACGGATATAACTTTAACATGACCTAGATTTTTCATTTAAACTCCGTTTTACTCCCTGTTTGTTGAGTTACGAAGCTTGTGAAGTATTGTGAAGCTTGTGAAGTAATTTATGCTCTTGCATGATATTTTATTAAATTTGACACATAAAATGAATCACTTCACATTAAAACATAAATTTAAGGAAAACATATGATAAGTGAGAAATATGTCATAATTCATTGTAAATATAAAAAAATGTAGCCCTAAAAATAGATATATTTCACACTTATCAAAGGTGTAGGAAATCTTGATCATGATCAGCAAGAGCTGGATAGCTCACATCATCCTTATGGAGACAAGAGTGTTAGTGGTATCTTAGGAGAAAACCTGGCGGTCTCTTCGCTGTAAGGTGGACCAGATGGTGGAAGAGATTGGCGGAGGACCAGCGCAGAACTTCCCCACCAACATCATGATGAAGAGAAACATGATACTCCACTGTATCCTTGTTCACAACCTCACCCTGTGCAGTAAAAGAAAACACAATGTATGTGCTCGAGATATTCGACTGATGCATGCTCTTAGGAATTTCCAGAAGAGAGATCTTCTAGGAATGATCCTCCTCACCTTAGATGAAAGTCAACAGGTGAATCAAGGTCTAGTTCATGGTCGTGTGTTAACTCAAGCCATGCTTAAGAATGGTCCGGATCTCACCCACCCACCTATCCTAGAAACTACGACAACATCGGTCTAGAGATACTAAATAAAATGGGAATCAAGACAACAAAGAGAATCATCAAGGAAACCCCCAAGGTTGCCAAGAGTGAAGAAACAAAGTCAGAGATGAGGTAGACAACTAGCATACCGGTGTATAGGCATATACATATACATACATATGATTACTATAGTCATATTATAAAAACATTTTTTTTGTAAGTGTTTGGGCCGTCCGACCCACCGTCCGACCCAACCCTAGGTCGGACCATTCCAGTAGGTTTTCGTCCTCTGAAATTACTCCCGTCCGACCCAGCACTATTCCGTCCGACCCATACCCTCTGGGTCGGACCATTCCAGAAAGTTTCGATTCTGTGGCTTAGCTCCGTCCGACCCACCGTCCGACCCAGGCTCTGGGTCGGACGAAGTCAGAAACTTCGCCATTTAGAAAATTTGCCCGTCCGACCCACGTCCGACTCACGGCCCTGGGTCGGACCATTCCAGAAAGAATTACCGTCGTTTCTCAAGGCCCGTCCGACCCACGTCCGACTTACGGCTCTGGGTCGGACGGTTCCAGAAAGTTTATTTTCGTTGTTCAGGCCTTGTCCGACCCAGCGTCCGATCCAGCTGTGGGTCGGACAGTAGCAGAACTTTGCTACAGGCCTTGTTTTCTTTTCCCAATTTCACCCATTGCTTCCCTATTCTTCCTACATGCATCCTAACATGTTTTAGTACTATTTAGACACTCCAAATCATGCTAATTCATTCCTTAATACATCACACAATCCTATGCTTATTTACACACTCAATTTCCCCAAGTTTCAACTCAACACTCCATTGTTTCTTCCCTTATACCTTATGCTACAGATTTTTCCCTCTACTCTATACTCCAATACCTCCTCATCCAATGCCACTCTTACCATCTTAAATACATTAGCTCCCAACCTAGTTCCATCTCATCTATAAACCCATATTCAAATCTGTTACAAGGTACTAACATTCCTCCTAAACTCTCCAAATACTTCCTCTTCTTAAACAACTCAAGTCCTCTCCTTTCTACACAAATTTTGACATGGTCTCCCCTATAATTCTTACTTCCTCCACACATTATTTCAGCTCACAATTCACATTCTCACAACCTGTTTATACAATACGCTATACTCACCATTCAACACTACTACACACATTAAAATTCCTGCACACATACACATACTACCCAAGGTTTTCCCAAGCTTTTAAACTTCATTTAAAATACTTCAAAACTGTTACATTCTTTTCTCCAATACACTACTACATTACCACTACTCGTTACTCAAATACATTACTTGTTTTTGATACTCAAAACTGCTACAACATAATATACAACTAACCCAAGGTAAGAGCATTACCTTGACTTGTTAGTTTCTTTCTTTCTTTCCCTCTTCTTCTTTTCTTCTCCTTTGTTCTCGGTTCCAGTGGGTTCACACACACAAAATGCTACAGCCCATAACACATACACAATACCATTTAGCATTCATTTTACTCTAACCCTAGAATTTAATGTTTTAGGGTTTAGACAAGGGTATTACCTTTCAATGGATGAATGGAGTTCTTGACTAGCAAGAGAACAATATTCCTAGCCCCCAAGAGAAGCCAAATCGGCTGGAGCAAGAAGAACAAGACATTCAAAACCGAAAAATTCTTAAAATGCCAATGAGGGCTAGAAACGATGGATTTTCGAATTTCTTTTTACCTCAAGATGATAAGGAGGTGAAGGTGCTTCTAATGGTGGACTTGAATCTTCAAATGGTGAATACCCATAAAATCAAAAATGGAGCTTTTGGATTTTTGAAAGGAGGAAAGTGTTCTCCTTTGCAAGGGGATTTCAGTGGTACTAATTTTGTAATTTCTGGAGCAAGATTGATGGGTTAACAAGAGGAGAGAAGGAGGGAGTTATGTGAGTTTCTTCAAAACTCCATGAATGTCGCAAGGTAGAAGAAGAGAAATAGAGAGAATAGAGAGGGGTGCAAAAACGTGAGTGAGGGTGAGGGGAGTGAGGAGAGAGACTCATTTTTCTTTTCTTTCTTGTCTTTATTTACTTTATTTGTCTTTTAGCACATAACAAAGAAATAATGAGAGTGGGGGAGACAAGCTGGCCGGTTCCCACCCATACACACACCAGATTTTTGCTTTTTATTTCCTAAGTGGACACACTAAGTTTCTTTATTTGCATTCTTACCCCACAACTTACCGGTTGTTACAGTTTTTACTAACCGGTACCCGTTTTCCGGAATTTTCTCGTTTAATTAATTTTTTGTTGGTTCTAAGCTTCACTAATATTCATTAATGATTATTTAGTTGACCAAAACTGTTACGAGTCTATTTGACCCGCTTAAAGTCGCGTTTTCCCGGTTTCCTCGAAAAGCGCGCTTTAAGGTTCGTTTATTGCTTTAATACATTATTTGGATCCGTTTTCTTCGGGAGTTGTTCCATATATTATTTAGGTCTTATTAAACCTTTAGAATCCATATAATACGCTAACCGAGGTCTCATGCCTCCCATGGTTATTTAACGCTTATTTAGCGTTTTCCGCTTTTAAAGCGTCTATTTATTTCTTTTGGATTTATTTTTCCTTACCAATATTACTCTAGCATTATTAGGCTCTTAAATACGGATTAGAATTATCTTAATCACTATATTTAAGTCTGGGGTATTTCAATCTACCCCCCTTAAGAACTTTGTCCTCAAAGTTGCTCAAGGTTATAGGATTACAATACTTGCTCATTCTTACTTGTCTATGCCAAAGGTCGTACATTCTTCCTCCTTACAATTTCTGAATTCATTACTTCTGGTTTCCACATTCCATACAATACAAGTATACCATACTTACTTCCGTCCGCATCACGTCCCACCATCTGGTTCCACATTACAAGATTTATACATACATACAATGCAAGGCTATCCCCAAAGCAATGCAATACACATTCCAATCCCGTAGGCGCTCAGGTCATCTAGACACGGGACTCCTCTATGTCCCGCCGCCCTTGGAATAATACCACATACTACCTTACTATCTTCTTCGGTACTCACTTCTAACACATCCTCATTCCCATACTAAAAGAAACTCTTCCACCACTATCAATTAAAAATTTCTAAACATACAACTCCATATTCCAATTTATACTCATTACTTCTGAAGTGGGGTTCCACCACTCGGAGTAACCAAATGGCTAAGCGGAGGGTACATACTGCCTGCGGAGACAAGAGATGGAACTCTCTCCGACCAAACCCTCTTCCGACTCCAATAAACGGACCCTTACGGGCAGAGAGCCGACGGACGCCTCCGAAGAAGAGCAAGACCCTCTCCGAGAAGACTGAGAGTAATAAAGTAGTCATTAATGAAAGGGGGGTAGAGTTGTACGAAAACCTTGTATATTTGGGAATATTCTAGAGTAATGTAGGCCCACGGAAACGGTTATACACTGTAGGGGGGCCTATAAATAAGGGTCATAAGTCATGTAATGGAATACGCTTTCATGAATACAACAATTGGAGCTCTCTTTGCAATCCTGACTTGAGTAAGAGTACCATACACTTTCATTTGGCGCCGTCTGTGGGAAAAGAACGTCGAAAGACAACCACGATCCGATCCACAAGAGTCACGTTTCTTGTTCGACCATGGCACCACGATCAAGCAAGGGGAAGGGGAAGATGGCTGCGACTGGAGAAAGCTCGTTCTCAAAGGAAGACCTCACCGATCTGATGAGGAGTTTTGCGCAAGAGGTTAATGAAAAAATGGCTGAGAACAATGAGCGATTCCAACAGGAGCTGGCGGATAGAGATCTGGAGCACCAGAAGAAGATCAGCGAGATGGCAAGTGTGATTGAGAATCTGAAAGCAAAAAGCGGATCAAAGAGTGAAGAAAGCCGGAAAGAGAAGTCACCACCGAAAGATATGGAGGAGGACCTCGTCGACATGTCGCTGTATCCCTTCACCGAAAATATTCGGAAGGCGAAGCTTCCACCATTCTTTGTCGCTCCAGCAGTAGAGAAGTACGACGGAACCGGAGATCCCGCTCAACATATCAAGAAGTTCATCTTTGCGATGAACACTCAGGGGATCAGTTCCCAGGCACTCTGCAATCTGTTTCCGGGAACACTTACCAAAAGAGCTCTAAATTGGATCTCTTCTCGGAAACCTCAATCCATCTCAAGTTTCAAACAACTTACAGAGGAATTCCAACTTTACTTCGCAGCAAGTAAAAAGATCCAGAAGGATACGATCGAACTGATGGACGTGAGGCAGAGAAGGGGAGAGACGGTGAAAGAATACAGCGAACGCTTCCATAAGCAAGTGGCTGAAATAGACGATGTGGATGAAAAAATACTGGTGAAGGCTTTTGGGAATGGATTGGCAAATCCAAGGCTGGCAGGGAAAATTGCTACCAAAGCACCGCAAACTCACGGAGAGTTAGCGGAAATGCTGCACGATTTCTTGAAATCGGAGATTGCGGAAAATAAGGCGAGAGACTTGGCCAATAGCTTCAGGCCGCTCAATGAGAAGAAACAGGGAGGAACGTCGTCTGTTGGTGCGAGTTATGGGGAGACATCCGCCCCGAAACCTTGGGGAGCGAGGTACAAGCCCTACGGGAAAGATCTGGTCACACCTTCCTATTCTGGGGGAAAGACGACGTACGGAGCAAAAGTTATTTCTATCGCTCCAGGAAGGTACGCAGCCGCAGTAAGGGAAGGCTATCTTCCGCCTCCGAAGAAGCCTGCCTCAGGTGAAAGCACATTGGCGTTTTGTGAATTCCACGGACATTACAGCCACATAACGACCAATTGTGTAACATTATCGAAAGAACTGAACAAAATCGATGAGCAAAAGAAGAAACAAGAAAAGCAGAGACAGGAGGTCTCCAAACAGCAAAAGAATAACAGCGACTACCAAAACCGATCTCGACACGGGCATAACGGGGGAGGCATGAGGAATGAGGATCACCCCGAGCTAGACCATAGCAAATCTTTCGATTTCGGAGTCATAACTGGTTTATTCTCAGACAAAGGGCCGCTCACGACAAAAGAAAAGAAAAGACACGTACACGAAGTCCATGAGAAGCTTCCGGAGAAGAAAGTTCAAAAAAGGGAACCCTTACCACCTATCTACTTCACGGAAGAAGACGAGGAGGGAGTCTACTACCCCCACAATGATCCCCTCGTCATTCGAGCTCAAATCAATGATAGGATGGTGGGAAACATCCTTGTCGACAGCGGAGCAGGAGCAAACGTGATCTCCTTAGCGGCGTTCCGGAAACTGGAAATCCCGGATGAAAAGGTCAAGCCGTTTACTGCTACTTTCGGAGGATTCATTGGAGGAATCACGGCTCAGGCCAGCGGCAGTGTCGATGTCACAATGACGTTAGGCCAAAAGGATGATCGAAGAACAGAAAGGATAACCTTATATATCATGCGAGATCTGTCCGGATACAACGTCTATTTGGGGCGACCCGGGATCAATGCTTTCGGAGCTGTCTGTAGCACCTATTATCTCAAGCTCAAATACTTGACAAGGGGCGGAAAGCTGGTGTCCATCCCCGGGAGCCAGAAAACAGCAAGGGTATGTGAAGTTCGGATCACCGAGGATTTTCCGGAGGAAGATATAGTCAAAGAGGTTGGCTCCAGTCGAGAGTATGAGGAAGGAGAGGCCAGAGCGCGGATGCCTGGAGAAACCTCCGGGAAAGCAGTGGTACCGGCGGAATGGCCAAAAGAGGTACCCCTGAACACCGATCCTTCTAAATTTTTCAAAATTGGAAATGCTTTTCACCATGATGAGCAGATTCGCTTAATGAGATTTTTGGAAAAAAGAAGAAAGACATTCGCCTGGAGCCCAAAGGACATGCCCGGAGTGGACGCCAGCGTTATCCAGCATAACTTGAACGTCGATCCGAAGTTTCCCGCCATCCGACAGAGGAAGAGGATTATAGGAAGAGAAAGGGACGAGGCGGCGCGGACGGAGGTCGAAAGGTTGCTGGAGGCCGGCTTTATTAGAAAAGTCTTTTATCCAAAATGGCTATCAAATGTAGTTTTGGTTAAAAAAGCAAACGGAAAAAGGAGGATGTGCGTAGATTTCACGGATTTGAATAAAGCTTGTCCGAAAGATTTTTATCCTTTACCCTCCATAGATAAGCTTGTAGCGGCAACAACACAGAGTAGCGTGATGAGTTTTTTGGATGCGTTTTCTGGGTATAACCAAATAATGATGAACAAAAATGACCAAGAGAAAACATCTTTTGTCACCTCAACTGGTATTTTTTGTTACAAGGTCATGCCGTTTGGATTAAAAAATGCGGGAGCGACCTTCCAGCGAATGATTGACGAGGTATTCCGGGATCAGTTGTCTCGAAATGTGGAGGCATATGTGGATGATATAGTAGTAAGAAGTGATTCTATAGCCCAGCACATGAAAGACCTTGAGGAAACCTTCAATACCCTGGATAAATACAAAATCAAATTAAATCCTGAAAAATGCGTCTTCGGAGTCACCCGAGGAAAGTTTTTGGGATTTATAGTCGGACAGAGGGGGATTGAGGTTGATCCGGAGAAAACCCAAGCAGTCCTCAACCTTCCGCAGCCAAGAAACATTAAAGACGTACAAGCCCTGAATGGAAGGCTCACTGCCTTAAGTAGATTTTGCTCCAAACTCCAGGAAAAGTCTATTCCATTTTTTAATATCCTCCGGAAAAATAAAAAATTCCAGTGGGATATGGACTGTATGGATGCCTTCGAGCAAATGAAGAAAATGCTCCAAGAGCTTCCAAAGCTTGGCGTTCCGACACCAGGCCAGGATCTATTTTTATATCTATCGGTCTCAGAATGGGCGGTGGCAGCGGTATTAATCATGGAAGAGGAAAAGAAAGAAATCCCAGTCTATTTTACCGGAAAGATCTTAACCGCTGCAGAGACAAGATATTCCAATATCGAGAAGGTTTTGTTCGCCCTTGTGATTGCATCCAGGAAACTGAAACCGTATTTCCAGTCGCACCGAATCACCGTCCGAACTAACTGGCCCTTAAAGCAAATCACCAATAACCCAAACGCCTCCGGAAGGATGATTACTTGGACAGTGGAGCTGACCCAATTTGAAATCCATTATATTCCTCGGACAGCAATAAGAGCCCAAGCCCTGGTTGATTTTATCACCGAGGCAAGTTTCTTTCGTCAAGAAGAGCGGGAAGTCCCGTACAAGATGTGGGTGGATGGAGCTAGGTGCAAAACTGGTGCGGGGGTTGGAGTCGTGATCCAGACTCCTGATGGAAGGAAAATGAATCATGCAATAAGGTTGGAATTCGAAATAACGAACAATGAAGCAGAATACGAGGCATTAGTACACGGACTGGAAATAGCCTGTGCTCTGGGAGTGACGGAGCTGGAAGTACAATCCGATTCCCTGCTTGTAGCAAGGCAGAGTGAGAATATCTTTGAAACAAAGGAGGAAAAATTGAAACTTTACTTAATAAAAGTACAGGATCTAAGGGCAAGATTTTCGAAGTGCAATCTCCGACACGTATCCAGAGACCAAAACTCGGAGGCCGATGTGCTTGCTAAATTGGCAAGTATAGCGGAAGGAATACCGGAAGAAGTTCAGCTACAACTAAAGAAGTTCCCGAGTATAGAAGAGACAGAGACAATGGCAGTAGAGATAACCGATTTAAGTGAGTCATGGATGACTCCCATTGTCCGGTACATCCAGCAGGGGACACTACTAGAGGAAGAGAAAGAGGCCAAAACAATAAAAAGAAGGGCGGCATCGTTCTTTTTTGAAAACGGCCAGCTGTACAAGTGATCTTTTGGCAGGCCATCGTTGAAATGTTTGACAGAAGGTCAGGGACTAGAACTTGTCGGCGAAGTCCACGATGGGGTATGTGGCAACCACCAAGGAGGAAGGGCGGTAATGCATAAAATATTAAGGATGGGCTACTTCTGGCCGGCAATCCAGAAGATGTGCGGAGACTATGTCAAAAAATGCGTGCAATGCCAGTTACATGGTCCAAAGGTTGGAAACCCGCCGGCGGAGATGAAATCTATTACCTCTCCGATCCCCTTTGCGAAATGGGGATTAGATATTGTCGGACCATTTCCAGAGGCTTCCCCCGGAAGGTATAAGTACTTATATGTGGCAGTAGATTACTTCACCAAGTGGGTAGAAGCTCTTCCGGTGGTAAACATAACTGCACGAAAGACAGAGGAGTTTGTTTGGAAGAACGTCGTATGTCGGTTTGGTATACCGAGGGTAATTATAACGGACAACGGTGCGCAGTTCAATTGCAAGAGCTTTAGGGATTTTTGCGAAGAATGGAAGATTGACCTGAGATTTGCCTCTGTAGCTCATCCGCAAGCGAATGGCCAGGTAGAGAATACAAATGGACAAATTGTAAAAGCTCTGAGAAGAAAGTTGGAAGGAAAAAGAGGAAGGTGGGCGGAGGTTCTACCGCAGGTTCTATGGGCTAATAGGACGACTATCAGGGGACCAACTGGAGAAACCCCTTACAGACTGACGTACGGTCTGGAAGCGGTGGTACCCGCAGAAATCATGATACCATCAAAAAGAATTGAAGGGTACAAGGAGGAAGAGAACGATGAGGGCATCCGAGACGAATTGGACATCTTGGATGAGAGGCGAATGATCGCTGACTTAAGAAATCAAAGTGATAAGTTGAGAATCGAGCGACATTTCAATAAAAAGGTAAGGGAACGGTCCTTCTCCGCAGGTGATTTGGTGCTCCGGGAAGTGAAGCAGCCAGCAAAGCTACAGCCTCAGTGGGAAGGCCCATATGTCGTTCAGGCTAAGACTGACCGGGCATCTTATAGGCTCCGGAATATGGATGGAGACGATTTACCACATTCCTGGCACGCAGAATGCCTCAAGAAGTTCTATGTTTAATATTTTCTTTCAACTGCAGGATAATGAGTTGCTTAGCAAAAAACGCAAGAATAATCTCATACGGATGTCGGACGATCTCGTAAATGGTGACAGTAAATGAATTGTTTCGATTGCAAATATTCTTTTATCCCTCGGAGTTTGCAAAAACTTTTTTCATAGGATTAATTACCCTTTGGTCTTAAAAAAAAGATAGAAATATTTTAAAAGAGTTTCTGATTATTGTTTGATTTACTTAAAGCCAAGACCAGCGAGTCTTGAGAAAAGGAAAGAAAGACAAAGAATGTATCCGACGATCTCACCATTGGCCATGGTAGAGTGTTTTGTATCCGACGATCTCACTGTCAGTGTACTGACAGTAGAGTGATAAACCGACGATCTCACCGACTCAAAGTCGGTAGAGTGATAAACCGACGATCTCACCATGTGTACAGTGGTAGAGTGTGAAAGCGTAAAGGTGTAACTAAAAGGTTACCGGAAAAGAGAGCCTTTACAAAGATGAAGTGCAACTTAAAGGTTCTGTATTAATAAAAGTCCGGTCATACCCGAAAGGTCTGGTTGGTCTATTAAATGAAAAGATGTTAATTACAAATGCGAGAGTACTCCAAAACAAATAATCATAACGAAACTGTAAAGCAAAAAGGAAAAAGTTTATTTTTGTAACACCCCTACTACGCACATAACTATACTTGGAATCGCAGCGGAAAATAAACTACTAAACAGTAACTAAACGATTGGTGCTACAATGCCGTCAACCACCCACGTGGCTAACAAGGCTGAATAAATACAAATGTACCGGTCTGATGATCAGACTCCCGAGCATAGAACTAACAACCATATTATACATCAACATAATACCGAGTGTTACAAAATCCGTCACTGTATACCATCACTGTAATCCATCATAACAAGTATATAATACGCCACGGGAGCACAGGCGCATCCCGGGCAAACATCCAAAAGTACTCCAAAAGTAAACTACTCTCTAGGATCTAGAGCCACTCTGCCTCTTCGATCCTCATCCTGCAATAAAAATATGGAGCCCCCGAGGGGGTCAGCACCTTTGCTGGTATGGCTAACGCGCAGCCCATCGGCTACCGGGATACGCGCAACCAATTGTCATGATGACATGGTATTTATTTAAAACACACAACATACATATATATACATAACACGGTATTGTACACATAACACACATCACAAACATACAATTCCTTTTAGGAAGAGAACCAACACAGTTAGTCCCCATTGAGAGCCTAGAGAATGTTGCCACGCTCATACTTAGCTCGTTACATAACTCGTTACCGTCCGGTTAGATTGAACGGTTAACTTAACACAAGGTGCCTCGGATATAGTGATCCAAGCACACCGAAACAAAACACATAGTATGCCCCTGTGGCCCGACGTGAGTCAGTAAAATAGCCTTGGTTAAGCTAAAGGGAAGGTTAGAAACCAAATTGGAAACTTAACCATAACATACAGAGAGAATCGAACCGGTTATGACATCGACTCCCATACTCACACGCGTGGCCGGAACAGACCGGACTCCTCACTTCCCCGTTAGCCCTTGTTAGTAGTTCATCATTGAACACAACACACAATTCACAATCATAGGTCAAGTCTTGTTAGACCCACACAAGGGAAGAGAGAGTCACACTTAACAACATAATAATATTTAACAACTGTAAACTCTTTACATGGTTTAATCTTACAAAGTCATAAACACACAGAAAAACAACAACACACAAGCCGGTGTAAACCGGTAGGCAACAGACTGCAAGAAAACCATACCTCGGTCCTTGCCTCGACTGGTTTCCACCTTGGAAGATTCCTAAACACATTAGTAACGTCGGTTAATTAACGCACTAGTCCATTGTTAACATTATCTACTCAACACTACTAGTTTACTTTTACTTTACACTTGTTACAACTTTTCATCCTTTTAATTGCCTTTAAAACCCCCTAACATGTATTATATAACCTTATTATCATTACTAACCAACTACTATTTTTAGATAACAATTCCCATCTTAAAACAATAATTTTTGGTCCACATAATGGCCTGTCCGAACTTGTGTCCGAGCTTCCAAGTTCGGACACAAGCCGTGATTTTGACAGAAAACAGACACATGTCCGAACTTGTGTCCGGACTTCGGAAGTTCGGACATGAGTCGAGGAAAATCCTAACCAGAAATCCATACGTCCGAACATGTGTCCGGACTTCCCAAGTTCGGACACAGTTCGAGGATAATCCCTAAGAAATAACAGGTGCGTCCGAACTTCCAAATTCGGACGGTAGTTCGGACACTACCTAGAATCCAGAAAACTGTAAGCGTAACAGGGCATGTCCGAGCTTCCAAGTTCGGACGGAAGTTCGGACGTGCCATTATACTCAATTTCTAAGCCTTTAAACACTTAACCAATTTCCTCCAAAGCCTCCAACACTTATAGTATCTACTCCCTAGGTTCCCAAGTGATGTTTCATGCCTATACTAACCATTATATCAAGATATTCCTTCCACACAACATCATTACTCAAACATCATTTCTTACAAACTAAAACTCCTTAAGTCATTCTTGAAATCCCTTTTTCCTAAGCTTACACTTCCTCCTTATTTTACCAAAGTTAGCTTAAGCCTTCATCTAAGTCCAAAATGACTTTGGTACATACTAAAACCTCAAAATCATGCCTAAGTCCTTATTACACTCTAGAACACTTCCTAGTTCATCAAAATTCCTTTACAACATCTTGAACTCCTTATGCATTTTCTAAATTTCGACATAGTTTCTCCTAGCATTTTGTTACACCTTAGCACATTATTTTCATCATTAAACATCCTAGAACACAAAGAACACCAAGAACACTTTCTTACACAACTTCACCAAATTCACACTACATCACAATATAGTGCATAACTTAAATTGCATGGCACTTAGGCCCTTAAAATGCATGGCTCTTAGGCCCTTAAAGTGCTTAAATCATAAACACTGAATTTCCACAATATATATGCCTTTAACCTGCGATTACATACAACAAGACATATGTTATTTTACTAGTCTCCTTGAGAACATTTACTAGGTCATTTACCATGTGCTCTTTAGGTAGTTTTAATAAGCAATTATAGCTCATTTCTCCTAAGGCATTAAACAACATTAAGTTAGTAGATTTACCTCTTTTTCCACCACACTTCCTTCTTGTTTCCTTACAAAACCGTATGGTATTTTGATTCCTTGTCAAGTTCTAAACAATATACAAACATTAAAATGAGTATTCAAGCTATAAGCTTCATCTCATTGTAAACCCTAATTTGACATTGTTTCAAAAACATTAATGTAGTTGTTTTACCTTGATCTTTGAAGAGAGTTTGAATATATAACAAGAGAGACTCCACCTAGTCCATGAAGAGTTGAAATGAAGCTAGAACAAAGTCACACAAAGAGCTATATCAATGTGTATTTTCGGTTAAGGTAAAAACATGGAGGAAACATGATTTTTCTTTGAGATTCCTTACCTAGAAGCAAAGGAGAGTAATAATATGTCAAAATACAAGCTCAAGCTCCTTCAATGGTGGAACACCTTGGCACCGAAATGGAGCCCTTGGAGTTTTGAGAAGATAGGAATGAAGAGCTTGATGAGAGGAAGAGATTGGTGGTCTTTGTTTTTGATTTGGACAAGTGAGCTAGATTTAGCAAGTGGTCAAAGTTGGAACTTCCATGGTGGTAGTAGTATTACCGAGAGAGAACAAGGAAGAAGGAAGAAGAGAGGTGGGAAACCGTGTGAATGAAGGAAAGAAATGAGAGTGAAGATAGGATTTGCTTTAAGGAGATATTTATGCTTATAAAGTAAAAAGGTAAGTTAATTAGTTTTCTTTGCTTACTTATTATTATCAACTAAGGAGTGGTGAGTCACACACTTAGAAAACCGGCCCCCTTTATTAGTATGAGGGCATTTTAGTCTTTGTTTGTCAATTTAATTACTTAATACAACATATGTTATAAACTAGCTTATAAAAAGTACTATTCACCTAAACAAGGCATTAGAAGTGAAATTTTTGATTTCCCACTAATATAGCCACCCAAATGTGATACTATATAGTACACATATATATTTAAGAGTAATGATGGACATTTAGCCATTCAAAACTCATTTACAAGACAATTTTTCAAAAACGTGCTTTAAGACTTCTTAAAGCACATTTTGTGTTTTAACTTGTTTTCAAGCTTGGTTTTCTTTGGTAATTGGTTTAATAAGTTCATTAGTATAAATGAGGTCTTGGTAAGCTCATTAGGTCTTACTCAAGTTTATCCCAAGCTTAGAGCACATTTTAGCTCTTATTGACTTTAAAGCACATTTGTGTTTCCTTTTGTTTAAATTTGTTTACTAAGGTTTCTAAGACTCTTTTTAGTCTTATTACACTCTATTTAGGTTTTTAAACAACATAACTAGGTTTGGGGTATTTCAATCTACCCCCCTTAAAAGAACTTTGTCCCCAAAGTTCATACTTCCACATAACTTAAACATTAGAACATGAGAACACATATTAACAACACTTCTATATCACATTAACAACATCTTTACATCATATCGGACACATGGTCCAAACAACAAAACATCACAACATCATTCAGACTCAGACAGCGGTCTGTAACATTAACAACATGACAACACAACACAGACAATGTATACAAATACATGTCATACACATAACCGAAACGGCTCTACCCCCCTTAAATAGGGGTACGCCCCGTACCCTATACATACAAACACTAAGAAGTAAACAACGACGGGTACTTCACCTTCATCTTATTCCAGCTCCCAAGTGGCCTCCTCAACGTCCTGGTTAGACCAGAGAACCTTCACCAGTCTCACAGACTTATGGCGAGTGTCTCGAGTCTTAGTGTCCAGAATCCGTACCGGAGTCTCCACTGATCGCATGGTCGGCTCTAAAGTTAGCCTTTCCGGCTGAAGCACATGAGACGGATGAGACATATACTTCTTCAACTGGGACACATGAAATACATCATGTACCTTGCCCAGCTCGGGGGTAAATCAAGTCTATAAGCTACCGGGCCGATCCGCTCCGTCACAACATAAGGCCCCACATATTTTGGGCTCAACTTGCCTTTCTGGCCAAAACGGAACACTCCCTTCATGGGGGATACTCTCAAAAATACCTGATCGCCCACGGCGAACTCCAGGTCACGTCGGCGCACATCTGCGTACGACTTCTGTCTATCCTGAGCTGCTTTCATATTATCCCTGATCTGGCGAACTTCTGCCTGAACTTGCTCAAGATACTCTGGTCCTATAACGACCGTCTCACTCGATTCATCCCAGCATAATGGCGTGCGGCATGGTCTACCGTACAAGCCTGGAAGGGAGACATCTTGATCGATGCATGATAACTGTTGTTGTAGCTAAACTCGATCAGATGTAACTTATCAATCCAGCTGGTCTGAAAGTCAAGTGCACATGCACGTAACATATCCTCAAGTGTCTGTATGGTGCGCTCACTCTGACCATCGGTCTGTGGGTGAAACGCCGTGCTCAATTTCAGTTCAGTACCAAGTACCTCTCGTGTAGACTTCCAATATCTGGATAAAAATCTGGTATCTCTGTCAGATACTATCGTCTTTGGTACACCATGATGTCTAACAATCTCTTTATCGAACAATTCTGCCAATCTTGCCACTTTCCAGGTTTCCTTCATCGGATGAATCGAGACACCTTGGTCAGTCGGTCAACTACCACCCAAATCATATTCAGACCTCCCTTGTAGGCGGAAGCCCTACTACGAAGTCCATAGATATGTCATGGAACTTCCACTCCGGCACTGGCATTGGCTGCACCATACCACCAGGCCGTCGGTGCTCAAACTTGACCTTCTGACAAGTGAGACACCTCAACACGTAGTCATTCACATCCTTTTTCATTCCAGTCCACCAAAAATATCTTTCATACCTTTATACATCTTTGAAGCTCCGGGGTGAATCGAAGTAGTAGAACAATGGGATTCACTCAATATGCGCTCCTTCAGCTCAGCGCTACTCCTGGGTATACACAACCGGCCATTGAGCCTAATCAGGTCATCATCGTGGAGTCTGAAGTCATACTTCTGACCCTCGAATGTGCCATCAATAAGCTTCTGTCTAATTTCCACCATATACTGATCCGTCATCTGAGCACTCCGCACCTCTTCAACCAAGCCAGTATGAGAGACTAGCGAATGGAGAGAGTGTGCTCGGCGACTCAATGCGTCAGCTACCACGTTTGCCTTACCTCCCTTGTATTGTAAATTGATGTCATAATCATTCAGAAATTCAACCCACCTTCTTTGCCTCATGTTCAACTCCTTCTGAGTGAACAAGTACTTTAGACTCTTGTGGTCAGAATAGATCGTCACACTTACCCCATACAAGTGATGTCGCCATATCTTCAGTGCGAAGACAATGGCCCCCAACTCTAAGTCGTGGGTAGGGTAGTTCTCCTCATGCTTCTTCAGCTGTCGGGAGGCGTAAGCCACGACCTTCCCGTGTTGCATCAACACACAACCCATACCCCTGCCTGATGCGTCGCAATAGACCTCAAAACCATCTGGGCCGTCTGGTAATGTCAGAACCATGCAGATGTCAGAGCATCCTTGAGACTCGCGAAAGCCCTCTCACAGTCGACTGTCCACTCGAATGGTGCATCCTTCTTCATCAAGGAAGTCATCGGCTTCGAGACACTGGAGAAGTCCTTCACAAATCTCCTATAGTAACCTGCCAGACCGAGGAAGCTCCTGATATCGGTAACTGTCTTCGGCCTAGGCCAGGTGCGCACTGCATCTATCTTTGCCGGATCAACAGCGATCCCGGCCTCAGAAATCACATGTCCAAGGAATGATACTTGGTTCAACCAAAATTCACACTTAGAAAATTTAGCATACAGCTGATTCTTTCTCAACGTTTGCAATACATCTCTCAGGTGGCTTTCATGCTCACCTCTCGATTTCGAATACACAAGTATGTCATCGATGAAGACTACCACTGATTTGTCCAACTGATCTTGGAACAAATGGTTCATTAAGTCCATGAACTTTGCTGGTGCATTTGACAAGCCAAACGGCATAACTGTGAACTCATAATGCCCATACCTAGTTCTGAAAGCTGTCTTTTCGATATCACTGTCTCGGATGGCAATCTGGTGGTATCCGGAACATAGGTCTATCTTGGAGAATACTGATGCTCCCCTAAGCTGATCAAATAGATCGTCGATGCGTGGTAAAGGGTAACGGTTCTTCACCGTGACGCATTCAGCCCCGATAATCAATACATAGGCGGAGGCTACCGTCCTTCTTCTTCACGAAGAGGACCGGCGCTCCCCATGGTGAAACACTAGGGCGAATAAAGCCCTTGTCGAGTAGGTCTCTCAGCTGCTCCTTAAGCTCTGTCATCTCTGCTGGAGCCATACGGTAAGGTTCTTTCGCAATGGGTCCGGTGCCCGGAACTAGGTCATCTCAAACTCAACCTCTCGTGTGGCGGCATGCCCGGCAGTTCCTTAGGAAATACATCAGGAAACTCGACACTACCGGCACATCTGGGCTAAACTCAGGGTCTCTCTCTATGTCCTGAACATAGCAGAGGTATACATCACTCCTCGTCGTAACTCGTGTACATAGCCATGGCGGTGATGATCTGTGTTGAAGGCTCCCTGGGCCTCTGGCGGTAAGATATTGTAACCCCAGATGGACTCCGAAGAAGCAGTCGATGCTCGGCACACAGAATTCTGCCCTTGTGCCGCTCCAACCAGTTCATCCCGACAATCACATCAAAGCCTAGTCCGTCGAACTCTATCAAGTCGATCGGAAACTCTTCACCCCTGATTTGAACAATAGCACCTCGTAGTAGCGGGTACATCGGATCCGCTCTTTCGACGGGAGAGTAACCACGAAGTCTGGCATCTCTTCATCATCTAACCCCAGCCTCTTCGCAAATGATAGCGAAATGAATGTGTGTGAGGCTCCAGAGTCGAACAAGATCGATGCATCCACGCCATTCACTGGAAAGGTACCGGTGAGGATCGTGCCGCTCTTGCCGGCTTCTGCCTTATTGCAGACACTTAGTATACCTCCCGTTCCGAGTGCACAGCCTAATTCATTGGCAACTAATAAGTATTGGGTAACAACACGGTTTATATGCTTCAGACAACTCCACTTTATTCATTAACATACTCTTTTTACAACATTCATTGGCTTATACTGTCGCCATGATTCACACTTACAACATCCTTAATACACACTGGTTTATCACATAATTATACAAGGCTTAAAACTGTCTGAAGGTCAGGTTCAAACGTCCGGGTTTCATGTGTGTGGCATTGATCACTGCCGACGGTGCGGTATTCAGTTTGATCTTTCTGATGCCATGGTATAGCATCCTTGATTGCCCACCCATGATTAATACATCTCCCGATTTCAGCAGTAGCTTCTTTGCGAGGTCAGCACGCTTCTGCTCGCCATACACAAACACTGCGGTATCACCAATGGACCAAGACACCACGGGTACTCCTTACTTAGAGACTCGGGTGACTCGTCCTTGTCTTGGTGTATACCTAACCGTCCACCTTTCTGGTAGAAGTTTACAATGCATAAATCTGCTTTTACACTTGGAATTGAATCCGCTTCAACTTGTTGAGCAATTCCCACGGCGTGGTTAACGACCGCATGGAACTCCTCTGGTATACTTGATACTGTTGCTCCATCTTCAGCTCGAACTTCTTGATATGACTTGGTGTAAGGGTTCCAGTCCTTACCACATGCACATCATCTTCAATTGCATCCTTGCTCTGTTCGGGTTCTGCCAGCATTCATGGTCGCGGTGACCCATCTTCTTACAGTACCGGCACTGAACATCATTACCCTTGCAGTCCTTGCCGGGGTGGTCGCCGTTGCACCACTTGCAGTAATAGTGGCGCTCCGGTCCAGAGCCCGTGCTAGCTGCTATCACACCATACACCATTAATACTTGTTTCACAACTTATTAACATATACTCTAGCTTATCACACAGGATTAGACAATTACCCTTAGGTGGGTAAGAACGTAGGGGCTTGGCCGCATACGCATAGGTGAGCTGCAGAGGCTCCTCAGCAGTGGTGTGGTGGTCTGGGTCTGGCCCTTGCCACCTTGTTGCTGTCCTTTCTGGGACTGGGGGTATGATTTCTTCTTCTTCCCTCCCCACTGCCCTTGCGTGCCTTGGCCCTCGTTCTGAGCCTTGCGCTTGAGCGCACTCTCCTGTCCCTCAGACGGACGGTGATCTCCACAATAGCAGCGCATGATAGCACTCCTATATTTAGGGTGTCAGTTATGCCCCGCCAATAAATTCACAACACTTAACACATCGTACACACTTATTCACATTACACTGTAGTTCCTTTACCTGCAAGGTGGTATATCCAGTAGGCCCCATGCCGTAGCGTAGGCGATAGTTCAGTCCGTTGTAGAAACGGTTCACAAGGATCCGGTCCGAGTAACCCAGATCCGGTAGCAGTGGATAAGTCCGATGAAGGCTGAGTAGTACTCATCTACCGTCATCTTATCCCCTTGTCTCAGGTTGTCCAACTCCAGGCGCTTGGCCTCTTGCACAGTATAGGGTAGTATTTGGCTCGCAGCAGAGCCGTGTACTCCCTCCACTGGAACGTCGGGTCAGCAACTCTACCCTCGCGCACAAGCTTCCACCAGTTTTGTGCCGAGCCCTTCAAGTAATAAGCCGCAAGTCGTACCTTGACCTGCTCAGGTGGTGCTAGGGTTTCGAAGGCGGTCTCCATTTCGGATTGTACGCCTCGAGCTTACGGGGATCGGTCTCCCCACTGAATGAGGGCGGCCTCAGATCAGCCAACGCCTTGACCCAATTGGTCTCTCGTGGCGGTGGTGGTGGTGGCTGAACTCCAGGCTGTCGCCCTTGCTGTATAGCAGCAACCAAATCGGGTACCAGCTGAGCTACGGCGGCTGCAACTGCCTCAGCCATGGTCTGTGCCGTAGTATCTCCATCCTGGTCACCCATACCTCCAGTACCGCGCCCGCGGCCTCTACCTCGTGGTCTACCTGCCATCTGAATTCATTGAAATCTCATTAGCATTATGCTTGCACACTTATCGGTCCAACGATCGTAACGTTTCCCGATAATAAGGTATCTCCACACTTAGTTAGTGGTCAACCTTTCCAAATCTGTTCACTTAGGTATCTGAGTTAGGTTTCCTAACTCGGTATATCCCTAAGCTCGGTATTCTAGTCATCAGAGCGATACTTCGCTCTGATACCACTTTTGTAACACCCCTACTACGCACATAACTATACTTGGAATCGCAGCGGAAAATAAACTACTAAACAGTACTAAACGATTGGTGCTACAATGCCGTCCCACCCACGTGGCTAACAAGGCTGAATAAATACAAATGTACCGGTCTGATGATCAGACTCCCGAGCATAGAACTAACAACCATATATATACATCAACATAATACCGAGTGTTACAAAATCCGTCACTGCATACCATCACTGTAATCCATCATAACAAGTATATAATACGCCACGGGAGCACAGGCGCATCCCGGCAAACATCCAAAAGTACTCCAAAAGTAAACTACTCTCTAGGATCTAGAGCCACTCTGCCTCTTCGATCCTCATCCTGCAATAAAAATATGGAGCCCCCAAGGGGGTCAGCACCTTTGCTGGTATGGCTAACGCGCAGCCCATCGGCTACCGGGATACGCGCAACCAATTGTCATGATGACATGGTATTTATTTAAAACACACAACACATACATATATAACATAACACGGGTATTGTACACACCATAACACACATCACAAACATACAATTCCTTTTAGGAAGAGAACCAACACAGTTAGTCCCCATTGAGAGCCTAGAGAATGTTGCCACGCTCATACTTAGCTCGTTACATAACTCGTTACCGTCCGGTTAGATTGAACGGTTAACTTAACACAAGGTGCCTCGGATATAGTGATCCAAGCACACCGAAACAAAACACATAGTATGCCCCTGTGGCCCGACGTGAGTCAGTAAATAGCCTTGGTTAAGCTAAAGGGAAGGTTAGAAACCAAATTGGAAACTTAACCATAACATACAGAGAGAATCGAACCGGTTATGACATCGACTCCCATACTCAACCGCGTGGCCGGAACAGACCGGACTCCTCACTTTCCCCGTTAGCCCTTGTTAGTAGTTCATCATTGAACACAACACACAATTCACAATCATAGGTCAAGTCTTGTTAGACCCCACAAGGAAGAGAGAGTCACACTTAACAACATAATAATATTTAACAACTGTAAACTCTTTACATGGTTTAATCTTACAAAGTCATAAACACACAGAAAAACAAACAACACACAGGCCGGTGTAAACCGGTAGGCAACAGACTGCAAGAAAACCATACCTCGGTCCTTGCCTCGACTGGTTTCCACCTTGGAAGATTCCTAAACACATTAGTAACGTCGGTTAATTAACGCACTAGTCCATTGTTAACATTATCTACTCAACACTACTAGTTTACTTTTACTTTACACTTGTTACAACTTTTCATCCTTTTAATTGCCTTTAAAACCCACCTAACATGTATTATATAACCTTATTATATCATTACTAACCAACTACTATTTTTAGATAACAATTCCCATCTTAAAACAATAATTTTTGGTCCACATAATGGCCTGTCCGAACTTGTGTCCGAGCTTCCAAGTTCGGACACAAGCCGTGATTTTTGACAGAAAACAGACACATGTCCGAACTTGTGTCCGGACTTCGGAAGTTCGGACATGAGTCGAGGAAAATCCTAACCAGAAATCCATACGTCCGAACATGTGTCCGGACTTCCCAAGTTCGGACACAGTTCGAGGATAATCCCTAAGAAATAACAGGTGCGTCCGAACTTCCAAATTCGGACGGTAGTTCGGACACTACCTAGAATCCAGAAAACTGTAAGCGTAACAGGGCATGCCCGAGCTTCCAAGTTCGGACGGAAGTTCGGACGTGCCATTATACTCAATTTCTAAGCCTTTAAACACTTAACCAATTTCCTCCATCCAAAGCCTCCAACACTTATAGTATCTACTCCCTAGGTTCCCAAGTGATGTTTCATGCCTATACTAACCATTATATCAAGATATTCCTTCCACACAACATCATTACTCAAACATCATTTCTTATAAACTAAAACTCCTTAAGTCATTCTTGAAATCCCTTTTTCCTAAGCTTACACTTCCTCCTTATTTTACCAAAGTTAGCCTAAGCCTTCATCTAAGTCCAAAATGACTTTGGTACATACTAAAACCTCAAAATCATGCCTAAGTCCTTATTACACTCTAGAACACTTCCTAGTTCATCAAAATTCCTTTACAACATCTTGAACTCCTTATGCATTTT
Source organism: Limonium bicolor (assembly GCA_023374045.1). Lineage (NCBI taxonomy): Eukaryota > Viridiplantae > Streptophyta > Magnoliopsida > Caryophyllales > Plumbaginaceae > Limonium > Limonium bicolor. The sequence goes on from CM041778.1 coordinate 382,466,947, forward strand.
CTAAATTTCGACATAGTTTCTCCTAGCATTTTGTTACACCTTAGCACATTATTTTCATCATTAAACATCCTAGAACACAAAGAACACCAAGAACACTTTCTTACACAACTTCACCAAATTCACACTACATCACAATATAGTGCATAACTTAAATTGCATGGCACTTAGGCCCTTAAAATGCATGGCTCTTAGGCCCTTAAAGTGCTTAAATCATAAACACTGAATTTCCACAATATATAGGCCTTTAACCTGCGATTACATACAACAAGACATATGTTATCTCCTTGAGAACATTTACTAGGTCATTTACCATGTGCTCTTTAGGTAGTTTTAATAAGCAATTATAGCTCATTTCTCCTAAGGCATTAAACAACATTAAGTTAGTAGATTTACTCTTTCTTTTTCCACCACACTTCCTTCTTGTTTCCTTACAAAACCGTATGGTATTTTGATTCCTTGTCAAGTTCTAAACAATATACAAACATTAAAATGAGTATTCAAGCTATAAGCTTCATCTCATTGTAAACCCTAATTTGACATTGTTTCAAAAACATTAATGTAGTTGTTTTACCTTGATCTTTGAAGAGAGTTTGAATATAAACCAGAGAGGACTCCACCTAGTCCATGAAGAGTTGAAATGAAGCTAGAACAAAGTCACACAAAGAGCTATATCAATGTGTATTTTCGGTTAAGGTAAGAACATGGAGGAAACATGATTTTTCTTTGAGATTCCTTACCTAGAAGCAAAGGAGAGTAATAATATGTCAAAATACAAGCTCAAGCTCCTTCAATGGTGGAACACCTTGGCACCGAAATGGAGCCCTTGGAGTTTTGAGAAGATAGGAATGAAGAGCTTGATGAGAGGAAGAGATTGGTGGTCTTTGTTTTTGATTTGGACAAGTGAGCTAGATTTAGCAAGTGGTCAAAGTTGGAACTTCCATGGTGGTAGTAGTATTACCGAGAGAGAACAAGGAAGAAGGAAGAAGAGAGGTGGGAAACCGTGTGAATGAAGGAAAGAAATGAGAGTGAAGATAGGATTTGCTTTAAGGAGATATTTATGCTTATAAAGTAAAAAGGTAAGTTAATTAGTTTTCTTTGCTTACTTATTATTATCAACTAAGGAGTGGTGAGTCACCACTTAGAAAACCGGCCCCCTTTATTAGTATGAGGGCATTTTAGTCTTTGTTTGTCAATTTAATTACTTAATACAACATATGTTATAAACTAGCTTATAAAAAGTACTATTCACCTAAACAAGGCACTTAGAAGTGAAAATTTTGATTTCCCACTAATATAGCCACCCAAATGTGATACTATATAGTACACATATATATTTAAGAGTAATGATGGACATTTAGCCATTCAAAACTCATTTACAAGACAATTTTTCAAAACGTGCTTTAAGACTTCTTAAAGCACATTTTGTGTTTTAACTTGTTTTCAAGCTTGGTTTTCTTTGGTAATTGGTTTAATAAGTTCATTAGTATATAAATGAGGTCTTGGTAAGCTCATTAGGTCTTACTCAAGTTTATCCCAAGCTTAGAGCACATTTTAGCTCTTATTGACTTTAAAGCACATTTGTGTTTCCTTTTGTTTAAATTTGTTTACTAAGGTTTCTAAGACTCTTTTTAGTCTTATTACACTCTATTTAGGTGTTTAAACAACATAACTAGGTTTGGGGTATTTCAATTTTGCAGGCTCTGTAGGGTCCTCCACAAGCTTTTCGGACTCCTGTGTTCGCTTCTGGAGGGTTGAGGTGCTTCCTTCGGAGTCTTCCTTCTCGCCTACCTGTGGAAGGGCGGCATCACTCCGAGCCCGCGCGGCAACTGATCCCATAAAGGATGGGGCAAAACATGTATTCCCCGCAGGGCGTGAAAACCTCACTAACTCCTCATGATATCCGTTGGCACGGGCAAGTGCTTCAAACTCCAGGCTTTCGTAAAGAGCTTCGTCAACAGATTGTTGTCTCTCGGAGAAGAACTCCGACATGATCCGTTGGCTCTCTCCAGCAAGCTTGCGGCATTGGGAAGAGAGCGCCTCTTTAAGGCCTGAAACAGAGCGGTCCTTCGCTTGAAGTTCTGATCGTGTCTCCTTGATGACCCCCTTCAACTTTGCAACCTGGTTCTCATAGGAGTGAGTAAGGCTCCGGTATCGTTCTCTCTCCGACTCCGAAGTAATTAGTGACGCTTTAAGTCCAGACACCTTTTTAAGCCAAAAGTCGGAGCTTCGAGCAGCCTCCGACGAAGGACTTGGATTTTCTGCAATAAAATACAATGGATTAGCAAAAAAGTAACAAAGTAAAGAAGAAGCTTTCAAAGATATGAAATTACCGGAAGCCTTTTTCTTCTGAGCTTCCACCTCTGCCTCAAGCTCTTCAATCCGAAGAGCGGCTCCCGCAAGCTTCTGTCTCTCCGACTCAAGACCAGCTTGCGCCTCCGCAAGATTCTTCCTCTCCGATTCAAGATCGGCTTGGAGACCATTTTGTTTGGCCTCAGCTGCTTCCAGGAGCTGGTTCTTTCTTTCCAGCTCAGACTCGAAAGAAGACCGAAGATCCTCGGTGGACTTCCGGATCTCTTCAGCAACCTTCCGGAGGTCTTCAGCTTCCTCTTCCAGCACCCGCTTTTGGTCTTCAAAAGAAGCCTGCAGCCTGTTGATGGTATCCTCCTGGTCGACGGAGGCAAATTCTTGAAGCTCCTCCTGGAGAGCAGCCTTTTTGGCTTCAAATTCAGCCTCTGCTCGCGCCAAAGTTTCTTGAACTTTGGCCTTCTCTTCGTCTGCAGCCTTCTTGTACCTCTCCGCACGAGCCCCGTGGTAGCGGACAGCTTCGGAGGAATATTGAGACTGGGTCTCCACACATTGGGCCATCGCCATGACCTAAAAAACAAGGATATTAGAATAAAACAGAAGGTTTCTCACGACGAGTTTATACAAAAAGGACAAACCTGGATTAAAGCAGCCCAGAGACGCTCAAAAGCCACCCTCTCCGGAAGGGAATGGCGGACGATGGCATCAGAGCTACCCTCCCCAATCCGAAGTTTTTGTTTTAGAGGGGTCGGGTGAGAGCTTGGGGCAAAAATGCCGTTGTCATTTTTGGCTGCCTTCGCAGCAGTAGACCAGAAGGCCTTGTACCCCATCCCACGCACAAATGGAATGCGTGGAACCGGATTCCCTCGGTGGTAGCCCCAGTCCAATTTTGAAGAAGGACCGCAGACTGAAGGATCGGCCCGCGGAGGAGGAGAAGATCTATCGTCCGCATGCTTGCTTCTGACTCCGGACGGAGGAGCCCCCTGCGGAGGAGCATCGGATGAGTCAGAGGAAGAATTTTCCTCCGCACTAGCCTCAGCAATGCCCTTGCCTTTCCCAGGTGGATTCTCGCGGGCCTTTTTTCTCTCCGGAGCGCCGCCTTCCTTAATCGCAACCCCCTGCGTGGGACGACGCGCCCGTTCAGGCTCAGGGTCTGCGGAGGGCGGAACGGTGGCTGCAAAAGACAAACTATAAGTAATCTGACCAAAACAAAGTAAAAGCAAAGGAAGGGCACAAAGGAGCTGCGGAAGGGTATACCAGTGGAAAAAATGGAATCGGTATTTTGAGTAAAACCTTCGTCTACGCAAAAAAAGCCATGCAGATCAGGGAAGAGGGACGATATGGGGGTTAAATCCACATCTTTCTCAACTCTGCCCGGACTACAGGCAGGGGTAGATACGGGAGTACCTGTTTCTGGAGGGATAGCAGCAAGGGGACCGGTGGAACCAGTTTCGGTAACTAGCTTTTCCCTTCGTACTAACTTTATTTTCGACTGATCAACTTTTTTGGGCCCTTCGGGGGCTTTCCTCTTAGTACCAGCGGTTTTGCTACCGGAGGGACTCCGAGTTTTTCCACCGGAAGGAGCAGGGGGAGCTCCTTTTTTCTCCTCGGTAGACCTATAGTCGACGAGCTCCCAGTTGTACCGGAGGGAAAATTTTCCGCCCGATTGGACAAAGGCTGCGGAACAAACAAAAAATAAGAAAGCATCCAAAAACTAATAAAGAAAGAAGACGTATAAGAAAAGTACGTACGGTCAATCTTCGCCCGAGTTTTGTTTAACTTCTCTTCAGAGAGAAAGAAGGTGATGGGGTGGAGCGCAGAAGAAGTCAACCCCTTGAGTATGTCTCCAATTGGAGACGAATTTGCGGAAGGGGGTAGTGGAGCGGCAAGCTGCCCCTTAGCTATGTCTCCGACATGAGAAACTCCGATGAAAGTCCCCCTCGGAGGGTAGAAAACGAACCAGTTGGAAGACCAACCGCTCTCCAGGCTCACACGTTTAAAAAAGGAGTACCCGGAAGCAACCAAGACGGAGATGTCCTCCTCCGTCGTAGTAGTGTTCACCCTGGTGGTGAAGAAATTCACAAATTCCCGCGCGTCGGGAGTAACGTCGTTCTCCGCGCAGACGGAGAGGAAGGCGTGCAGGTAGCCCAGGGCGTTAGGGTTCAAGTGGGCAAGAGTGCAACGCCGGCGGGAAAGAAAGCCTAGCACAAAGGGGTGCGGGGGGAAACGCAGCCCGCGGTGGAGGTGCTCCCGATACACCACGAAACCATCCCCGAAGGAGTTAAAAGGGTGCGCCGTCGGCGCCGGCACGCGAATCTTTGATCCCAGTGGGACTGGCACACCCTTCATGAGCTTTTTTAAATCCCTCACGGTAAGGCTGGAGCCGGTGCCCTGGCGAGGGTAGTCCCCGGTGATATCTTCGAGAGGGATAGCAGGATCCTCAACAACACACTTTTCCCCGTCGGTGAAGAGTGTTGATCCCGCCGGCATCAGAGCAGAGGAGCCTGGGTTTGACAGAGCCATTGCAAGCAGAAGTAACCGTCAAATGCAAACGAACAAGTAGGGGGAGGAATACGAAGGAGAAAATACGCAAGAGCGAGAATCGGGGGATTAGGGAGCAGGGAGGAAGAAGAAGGGGAATGGCCGCTGTATGCGAGAAAGATCAGGGAAATGCGAAAGTTTGAAAGAGTAAAGAGGAGAGTATGGGGGAGAGAATGGGTTTAAATAGGCGGGAATTAGGCACGCCCTACCCAAAAGTAATCGTAACCTACGCCTGCAAATGTGTCAGGAAGGAAGTTTTGGGAAATGAGGGGCGGCAGTTGCAGCAAGACACGTTGCTCAACCTCCGCCCAAACTCCAACGGTATGAAATCTAAGCAGAAAAAGAGCAACTGAGAAGACCCCTTTTCTTTTTTCTCTTTTTTTTTAAAAAAAAGAAAGAGGTCTTGTGGGACTAGGAGGAGCGGAGCGGAACACCAAAACTTTTTTTAAAAAAAAAAAAAGCAACAATGAACAGATCTTTCCTTGTAAAACAAGAAAAAATCTTGTGGGACTGATGAAGTGGGGTTCCACCACACGGAGTAACCAAATGGCTAAGCGGAGGGTACATACTGCCTGCGGAGACAAGAGATGGAACTCTCTCCGACCAAACCCTCTTCCGACTCCAATAAACGGACCCTTACGGGCAGAGAGCCGACGGTCGCCTCCGAAGAAGAGCAAGACCCTCTCCGAGAAGACTGAGAGTAATAAAGTAGTCATTAATGAAAGGGGGGTAGAGTTGTACGAAAACCTTGTATATTTGGGAATATTCTAGAGTAATGTAGGCCCACGGAAACGGTTATACACTGTAGGGGGGCCTATAAATAAGGGTCATAAGTCATGTAATGGAATACGCTTTCATGAATACAACAATTGGAGCTCTCTTTGCAATCCTGACTTGAGTAAGAGTACCATACGCTTTCAGCAATTGGTTTGCCTAATGAGTAGATTTACTAAACTATTAACCTTGAGCAACTTTGAGGGCAAAGTTTCTTAAGGGGGTAGATTGAAATACCCCGTAATTAAAAATAGTGATTAATTAGGCTAATAAATAATTTAGAAGCTTAATTAAGTATAAATAATCATGAGGGAACAAATCCCGAAGAAAACGGATCCTTAAAACGGATTAAAATCACTAACGAACCTTAAAGCGCGTTTTTCGAGGTAACCGGGAAAACGTGTCTTTAAGCGGGTCAAATAGACTCGTAATAATTTTGGTCAACTAAATAATCATTAATAAATATTAGTGAAGCTTTAGGACCAATAAAATCAATAAAACGAGAGATTAGTAAAAACTGTCAAAAACGGGAAGTTGTGGGGTAGAAGTATAAATAACACAAACTTATGTGTCCAATATTGTAAAAAGGATTTTTAAAACCCTTATGGGTCTGTGTGTGTCCGATTTCCCTCCCCCTCACACTCTCTTTTCTTTTGTTGTGTCTAATACACTAGAGGACAAAACCATAAAGAGAGCAAAAAGCAAAATAATTCCCTCTCTCTCCTACTCCCCCCTATTCCCACGTACTCCCTCTCTTTCTCTATTTCCATTCTTCCTCATTGAAGCCCTTCAATGGCGATTTATGCAACAACCACACAAACCTCTCTTCTCTCCTCTTGAAACTCCATCAAACTTGCTCCAAAAATTATAAAAACTGCACCATTGGAATCCTCCCATCAAGAGCTACACTTCTACCTTTCCAAAATTCGAAAACAACTACTTTCGTTTATATGGGTATGTCCCATTTGGAGCTTCAAGACCACCATTAGAAGGCCCTCCTTCCCCTTGTTCTTTTAAAGTAAAAATATTCCTAAAAACTTCATCTTTTTCTAGCCTCAAAGGCAAAACGAAAATCTAGCTAAACACTTGTTTGGTTCTCTTGTTCTATAGCCGATTTTGGCATTCTTGAAGGGGTTGAAAGTTTGTTCTTGAGCTATCCCAAACAGCACTTGTGCCTTGGAAGGTAAAATATTTCTAAACCCTAAAGCCTACATTAGAGCTTGAATAATGGTTAGGGTTAGTTTTAGTATTAAAATGGTGTATTGAAATGTATATATAAATGGTTGTAGTGTTAGAGGAATTGAGATTTACAAAACCGGTTGGGAGAGAAGGAAGAAAGAAGCAAGAAGAAGAAAAGAAAGTCTAGAAGAAGGAAACAAGGTAATTAAGCTCATCTTTGTATAGCTTTGTAAATGAGTATGTAACAGATTTTTTAGAAATGAAAATGTGTATTGTAAAATGGTAATGTATTAGTAGTGTAATGTGTAGGAGAATGTAAGTATTTTGAAATCTTAAAAGACATCATAAAACTTGTCAAAACAGATTGGGAATGAGAAGTAGTGTGCAGGAATTTTTAGTAGTGTATAGCATTTGGAAATTGTGTATGAAGGCTTGTATATTGATGTCTATTGAAACAGGTGAAATAAGTGTTGAATTGTGAACTAGAATATGAGGTGAGAGTGCAAAAATATAAGGGAGACTATGGCAAAATTTACCTAGGATTAAAACACTTAGTGTATTAGGGATTAGGTGACTAATGAGTGTTGTAACAGATTTTGGTTTGGATAGATAGAGGGTAAGTTGAGAGAGATAGATAATGTAATGTAATGTATTAGGAACTCTAGAAATGACATTAGAAGAGGGACCTATAAATGGAGAGAGTTAGAGTAGAAGACTGTAGAAAAATGCAACTAGAAGAAGAAGCTAGGTGAGTGTTGAAAAGAAACTTGGAAAATTATGTGAGTAAGTTAGTATAGAATTGTGTAATGAGTTAGGAAATGAATTAGCAGGATTTAGAGTGTTTAAATTGTACAAAAATGCTAGGATGTATGTAGGAAGATTGGGGAAACAATGGGTGAAAGTGGGAAAGAAAAATAAAATCTGTAGCAAGGTTATGACTTCGTCCGACCCAGACGGTGAGTCGGACGTGGGTCGGACGGGGCTTGAGAAACGAAAACCAATCTTTCTGGAATGGTCCGACCCAGGGCCGTGAGTCGACGTGGGTCGGACATGGCCTAAATAACAGAACGTAAACATTCTGGAATGGTCCGACCCAGGGCCGTGAGTCGGACCGGACAAAATTTTCCGTCGTCAAAGTTTCTGACTCCGTCCGACCCAGAGGGTGAGTCGGACGTGGGTCGGACAGGACTTGGACGACGGAACCGAAACCTTCTGGAATGGTCCGACCCAGAAGGTATGGGTCGGACGGAATAGTGCTGGGTCGGACAGGGTGAATTTCAGAGGACGAACTCTACTGGAATGGTCCGACCCAGGGCTTGGGTCGGACGGTGGGTCGGACGGCCCAATACTTACAAAAAAAAAACAGTAAGCTTATAACTGGTATATATATATATGTATACCCACCTATACATATGTATATATATATGTATGTAAACCATGGACAAGTAATGGAAAGTAAGTAAAATGAAATATAAGTGTAAGGAATGTAAAGACTTAGTGAGTATGGATTAGTAAACACAAAAGTAGTTGAGTTAAGGTCAATAATAGTTAGATTAATCATTCAATTGTATGTATATCATAGGATTTGATTTGTGACACCGGAAGGACGTTTGGAAACACGTACGACGGTGAACGGTATGGATTTCTCATGCCCCGTATGCTATCTTGGTTACTCTGATTTGTGTGTTGTGTGCTAATTGATCACCAAATAAGATAAATGCACGAATCGGAGTTAATATGCATACTTGTGAATATGTAGTGTTGTATGTTGTGAATATTTTTCTTAAATCTTAGTTTGTATAATTCATGAAATGTATGGATGAATATGAATGCTTGTATGAATGTTGCGATGTACTGTGACCGATTGTGAATGTGTTGGGCTTCTAACTTATTCCTAACAAGCTAACCAATCTAACTTAAATTGGTAATTAAATTGGAATGAGTAGAAGTCCGATATAGTTTCAGCCACACGTGAGGATGCGGAGTCACGAGAGGTTGGCTCCAATTCCTGACTCTTAAACTGGTCCGCGGCCCAAATCCCTTAAGTGGGTAGCATCCCGGATTGGTGAGTCAAGTAAATCCCGGAGGTGGGACGGCGTAGTCCCCAGGGCCGGAGGTCCCGACGACTTAACTTGAGTATAAGTAAGTAAGTAAGAATGAGTAAGTAAAGTAAATGAAAGTAAGTAAGTAGGAAAAAGTAAGTAATGAGTAAAAGAGTAAAAGCATTCCGATTAACCCGGATGCATAATTTGGCTAACCTTGTGAAGGTAAGTATTGTGAGCATTATTATATTGTTGCCTTGGAATGAATAATGTACTGTGAATGAATGTATGTTGTATGCAAGCATGTATGTATGAAATAAATGAACAGCATGTTTAGTGGATGTCAAATAGTCGGCGTGCCCTAGCTAGCACGCGGTATATGCGGAGTTTATACACAGCGTTGCTGAGCCCCTTGGGGCACCATTTTTACTACACGCAGGTACTCACGAAGGATGAAGACGTGAAGACTTAGTTTTATTTCTTTATCTTCTTTTTGGATTGTAAACAATGAATTATGATTGGTGTACTGAGTAGTACATGGCTGTAGTTTTTGATTAGCCGGTGTACCATGGGGTACACTTTGTTTGAATCTTGATAGAATGGGAATTGGTATAGATGAGTAGCTGGTAGGAACTCATTCTTTTGGAACTTAGAAATGATGTAATCGAATGTACTTTAATACTCGGTGATCCAGGATGTAAGTAATTGGCATATGATATTTTGGTAAGTAATTTAGTAGCTCGGTATACTATGTTCATCAGACCGTCACTGTAAGTAGGAATAGCCTCGCTAGCCGTATGGGCGGTTAGCGGCATTGTATCACCCACCGTAGTAAGTAGTATTTCCGCTGTGAGTAACTCTGGATTATGGGATGATTGGACGGTAAGCATAGGATTAGCGGTTGGGGTGTTACATCAACACCCAGTTAACTTCCAGATAATAGAGTTACAGTTCGGGGGCTCGTAGTCAAAGATACCTTAACCTCGAGGTGGTTACCAATAATTATGATAAACACATGGGGTTAACTGTAATATCCTAAATCCTCAAGGGGGTTCTCAGTAATTTATTCTTTTTTTTTATGTCGAAATAGTGTCATCCGCGCTCTTTAGTTTCAGAATTCTCGAAGTGTCCGAACATTGATGTTCGGACTGAAGTTCGACATACATACCTGGGGAGCGCTTCGTGTCGTGTCCGAACTTGAAGTTCGGACCAAAGTCCGGACAACTCGGATTTATCTTTGCCAAACTCTCGAATCCGGTCCGAACTTTGATGTACGGACAGAAGTTCATCTCGTTTGCCCAGGCTTCAAACTCTCGAACTGGTCCGAACTTTGAAGTTCGGACAGAATTCGACAGACGCACAGAAACCTGCTCTTTTCTTGACCAGGAACAATGTAAAGCTCTAAGACAATACAAAGCTTAAACAACCAAAATAAAACTGGAATAAAGTACCGAAAATACTGGGTTGCCTCCCAGTCAGCCGCTCCTCTTTAGAGTCTTTTAGCTAGACTTTTTCCACTTGATCAATCAGAGGTAGTGTGGTTGGAAGCTCCACAACAGCCTACAGCAAGTTTCTTCAATCTTCCCAATTCTTTCCGCATTCGCCAAGAGAATTTCTTCTTCATATTCGAACTCGTCTCTGGAAATATCTTTGCTGGAACTGGATTCACTCTGAACAAAGAATATTGCCTGCAAGGGAAAAAGCTTATGATCAGTACCAAGATAGCTTTTTAAACGAGCACCATTTACCTTGAAGGTTTCACCAGTTTTGTTCTCCAGCTCGTATGCTCCATAGGATGTAACTCCCACTACTCTGAAGGGGCCTGCCTGTGATTTCAGCTTCCCAGGAAGAGACGTAGCCTAGAATTAAAGAGCAACACCATATCCCCCACTTTGAAGTCTCTCTTTTGAATCATCCTGTCGTGGATCCTTTTTGTGCGTTCTTTGTAAATCCTTGAGCTGTCGTACGCCTGTTCTCTCAGTTCTTCCAGCTCAGAAAGCTGAAACCTCTCTTCTCTCCAGCATCACGTAAATCAAAATTGAGAGCTTTTAAAGCCCAATAAGCTTTTGCTCTAGCTCAACTGGGAGATGACAAGCCTTCCCATACACCAGCTTGAAAGGAGACATCCCAATGGGAGTCTTGAATGCAGTTCTATAAGCCCACAGAGCCTCGTCAAGCTTGACAGACCAATCCTTCCTGGAAGTTGACGGTCTTCTGAAGAATCCATTTTAGCTCTCGGTTACTCACTTCTGCTTGCCCATTAGTTTGGGGATGATAAGGTAAAGCAACCTTATGAGTCACCCCGTACTTAGTCATCAGGGAATCAAAGGCCTGTTGCAAAAGTGAGAACCACCATCACTGATGATAGCTCTGGCACACCAAATCTAGTAAAGATGTTTTCTTCAAGAATTCACCACAGTTCTAGCATCAGCAGAAGGGCAGGGGATTGCTTCGACCCATTTGGAAACATAATCTACAGCAACGAGGATGTAGTGGTTTCCATGAGAAGAAGGGAATGGGCCAGTAAAGTCAATACCCCAGACATCAAACTCAACTTCAAGGATTCCCTTCTGAGGCATCTCATGCCTTCTTGAAGTGTTCCCCATCCTCTGGCAGTTATCACAGTGAGAGCAGAAGCGGTGGACATCCTTGTGTAGAGTGGGCCAGTAGAAACCACACTCTAACACCTTAGCAGCTGTCCTAGTAGGACCATGGTGACCACCTGCCTCTCGAGAATGGCAGAACTCAATCACACTGTCAACTCTTCATCGGGGAGACACCTTCTAATTAAACCATCAGCACACACTCTAAGAGATAGGGGTCCTCCCAAACATAATGACGGGCTTCAGAAAGAAACTTCTTCCTCCGGTTGTAGCTTAGATCATGGGGAATCAACCAGAGGCAAGATAGTTAGCCAGGTCAGCATACCATGGCTCTTTAACTTTCCCAATTACAAAGATTGTTCGTCAGGAAAGAATTCATTTATGGGGACCCCGTCATCTGAGTCTCAAGCCTAGACAAATGATCTGCAACCCCATTCTGCTTCCCTTGCTTATCAACAACTTCCAAGTCGAACTCTTGGAGAAGCAAGATCCATCTCAGGAGTCTGGGCTTAGAATCATTCTTTTGGAATAGGTACTTCAAAGCAGAGTGATCGGTGTGCGCAATTACCTTACTTCCCAACAAATAGGGCCTGAACTTGTCAAGAGCAACACCACAGCAAGTAGCTCCTTTTCAGTGGTGGTGTAATTCTTTTGAGCTTCAGATAGAGTCTTACTTGCATAAGTGATAACCCTCAAAATTTTATCCTTCCTTTGACAGAGTGCAGCACCAACAGCAAAATCACTAGCATCTGTCATGACCTCAAAAGGAAGAGACCAGTCAGGGGAACCACAATAGGGGCAGAAATGAGTTTACTCTTGATAGTTTGAAAGGCCTTCAAACACTCTTCTGAAAACTGAAATTTCACATCTTTCTGCAGAAGATCAGACAAGGGCTTAGCAATTTTGGAAAAGTCCTGGATGAACCTTTGATAGAACCCTGCGTGACCCAGAAAAGATCTAACACCCCTGACTGATGTGGGAGGAGGCAACCCCTCAATGACCTCCACCTTCGCCTTGTCCACCTGAATACCATCTTTGGAGACCCTGTGTCCAAGCACTATACCCTCATGTACCATGAAATGGCACTTCTCCCAATTCAAAACCAGGTGGGTCTCCTCACATCTGCCTAGTATCTGATCCAGCTGATCAAGACACACATCAAAACTCTGGCCATATACAGAGAAGTCGTCCATGAAGACTTCTATGCTTTTCTCAATAAACTCATTAAAAATCGCCATCATACATCGCTGAAATGTGGCTGGAGCGTTGCAAAGACCAAATGGCATCCTCCTATATGCAAAAGTACCATACGGGCAGGTGAAGGTGGTCTTCTCCTGATCCTCTAGCGCAATGGGAATCTGAAAATAACCGTGTACCCATCAAGGAAGCAATAGAACTCTTGCCCAGCAAGCCGCTCCAACATTTGATCAATAAACGGTAGCGGGAAGTGGTCCTTCCTTGTGGCTTCGTTCAAACGCCGGTAATCGATGCACATCCTCCAGCCAGTGGTCTGTCTTTGGGGCACCAATTCACCTTTCTCATTGGGCACTGCCACTATTCCTCCTTTCTTGGGAACAACTTGCACAGGAGAAACCCAGCGGCTATCGGAGATGGGATAAATGATGCCCGCATCCAAGAGCTTCAAAACCTCAGCTTTCACTACTTCCTTCAGGTTTGGGTTTAATCTCCTCTGGGGCTGCCTCACTGGCTTGATACTATCTTCCATGTAAATTCGATGAGTGCAGAACCCTGGATTAATCCCTTTAATATCTGCCACTGACCACCCCAAAGCTCCCTTGTGCTTCTTAACACTTCCAGAAGTCTGTTTCCTGCGAAACGACAAAGATGAAGAAATAATAACAGGCAGGGCGCTACCCTCTGCCAAGAAAGCATATTTAAGATTTGAAGGAAGTTTTGAGTTCAAGAGTAGGGGGCTTCTCTATTGAAGGAACGAGCCTCTGAGTAGGCCTGTCCAGTGGCTCCACAGGAGGAGCATAAGGGCGAAAGTAGGTTCGTCCCTGATTAAGCTGCTGGACAACAGTAGCTACCTCAGTGCTCTCCTTATCATCCTCAATTGAGTGGCTAACACCTGCTCTAGCAAATCAGAATTCTCAAGCAAGAAAGAAGAGTCATCAGTATTTTAGCGACAAACGCATCATAATCATCAGAACAATCAACATCAACTGAAAGCACAGCATGAGAAGAAGCATTTGTTCTCATCATCTTAGTGATATCAAACTAAGTTCCTCATTATTAAACTTAAGGGTGATCTTTCCTTTGTCAACATCAATGACAGTTTTAGCAGTTCGTAGGAACGGTCGACCCAAAATTAATGGCACTTCAACATCTTCATCCATATCAAGAATGACAAAATCAGCAGGGAAGAAGAAGTTACCAACACCTACCACACACGTTCTCAACCATACCACGAGGTTTGATTGAAGAACGATCAGCTAATTGCAAGTTAAAATTATTGGGACAAGCTCACCAGCATGAAGCTTCCTAAACATCGAATAAGGCATCAAATTTATACTCGCTCCAAGGTCGCAGAGTCCAAACCACAGTCCATGTCTCCAATGGTGCAAGGGATGATGGGCTGCCCTGGATCTCCACACTTTGGAGGAAGCTTCTGCTGGATGGCTGCAGAGCATGTCTCTGTCAGCTGAACATCTCACTCTCCTTGAACTTTCGCTTGTTAGAAATCAAATCCTTCACAAAGCGAGCATAATTAGGCATCTGCTTGATAGCATCAATCAAGGGGATATTGATAGTAAGCTTAGAAAACACACTCAAAAATTTCCCAATTGATCATCAAGTTCTTTTTCTTTCAATCTATTAGGGAAAGGAAGTTCCTTAGGAACCACCTTACCCTTGGAATTTTTAGCAATCAAAGTATGAGAAGGGGAAGAAATAGGAGCCTGGGTCTCCTCAACAACTACCTCAGGAGGGGCTGGGGGCCCTGACGGTGCACCAGTGCTAGAAGAAAGAAGACGGTCTCTTCGTCAGCTTGGTCCTCAGCCACTTGATCTCTATTTATCAGCTGCTTCCTTCTTAAGGTAACTGCCGCTACCTCTCCAGAATCTGCACAGTCCTCAACTACCATGGCTTCTGAGACTGACACTGCCTTCAACTGTTCCTTAGGATTGGGGTCTGGTTGGGAAGACAGTGATCCAGAAGGTCTCTGCTGTAGGAGGAACTGAGTCAACTGACTCATCGTTCCCTGCATCTCCATCATGACGTTCTCTAGCTTTTGCTGACCAGCTGCCAGATTCTGATTTATTACTGTTTGCTGCTCTTGAGAAGCCATCAGCTTATCCACCATCTCCTTTAGATTGGCATTGTTCGAGCTCAATGAGGGTTGCTGACTTTGAGACTGTTGTGGCCTGAACTGACTGTACTGAGGCCTAACAAAGCCAGGTGGTCCTCCCTGGTTCGCCCTCTGAGGCTGCATCTGATGTGAGTTGAGGGCGTTATTCGGATTTCCGTACCTCAGGTTTGGGTGCTGATTCTGCATCCAAGGCTGCCTGTTGTACTGACCAATTGCATGCGCCTCCTCGGTCTGCCTCATCTCACACAACCATTGGGCAGTCCTCGTACTCATGGCTGTCTCCGCACTGAGAACAGCAGACCTCACTGGAACCAGTAGACACCTTCTTGACGATTTGCACAGATGTCTGTCCTATAGTGAGCTGCTCGAGCATCTTCGTCATGTTACACACTATAGTACTTAAATGGTCCTGCTCAGCAACAATTTGCTCCATCATAGGGTCTGGAGTCCGAGGAAGTCTGACCAAATGTGAAGACTCTTCCACCACTGCTGCACCACTGGCGGAGCTCCTCGCAGTAGGACTCCATAGCCGACATAAACTCCTCTCCGCTTTTAGCAAGCAGATTTCCACCCGGTGCAGCTCTGACCTCACGTCTATGCTCATCTCTTAGCCCTTGGAAGAACCCCTGGGCCAAAGATGTCATGCTCTGACCGTGATGAGGGCACTGGCGGAGCAGCTCCTTGAATCTATCCCAGGCTTCGTAGACTGTCTCACTACCGGACTGTCTGAAGGCGGTCAGGTCAGCGATCATCTGTCTGGTCCTGATATGGGGATGTACATCTCATAAAACCTTTCTGTCATCAGCTCCCAGGTGGTGATGATACCTGGTGGTAGACGATGGAACCACTTTGATGCTTCCCCTGAGAGACTGTGCTGGAATAAACACAGCCGAGCATACTCCTCTAGCCCTTGAGACATCCCTAACGAATCCAGATGAACTAGGAAAATGATGGACATGGTCGAGCGCATCAGCCGGGTCTGCGCCTGAAAAGGTCCCTGCAGGATGATTCCTGACAGCATTTGTTTGATGGCTTGGTTTTAGTTTCTGCCATTCTGCTGTGAGATTTGGTAGAGTCACAGGTCCTCTTCTAGGAGCAGCTGGCGGGCGATTAATTCTTCCCAACGTGGCTTGCTCATTATTCACTGGTCCGTTAGCAGCCATGGTGAAGGTAAGTGCTCTTCTTGCCGGCTAGCTGTACGGTTGATCTCTGGGTCTAGATTAAATCTTGGTGGGCCTCGAGATCGGGTACCGTGCATTCACCAAACACCTGCACAATTTACACAAATAAACACACGAAATTTTAAGTTAGTACTGGTATGAACAGAAATGAACAAACTGAAAGATGATAAAGTTAAGAGAATAGTGAAAACAAAACAAAATAAATTAAAATATGTATAAACAACTACGAATAGACTGTATGTAAAATAAAACAAAACTGTTCGAACGAAATAAATTCAAAACTATTCTAAAAATTACAACAAAACTAGCAAATGCAGAATTAAGACTATAATCGAATTAAAACAAAGAGGAAATAAATAGCGCAAATAAAATAAAGTAAAAACAATTGACAACCAGGGCAAAGGACTAGACAAATGTCAAGTCCCCGGCAACGGCGCCATTTTACAAACAGGGAAAATGTTCTACTAAAACTAAATTGAAAAACCTAGAAATTAATAAAACAAAAAGCCTATCGGGTTGCAAAAATCCCGGTCACTATAGTATAGGGAATTAAGTAACCAGGTATCGAACCACGGGACTTGAATAAATAAGCCTAAGTCCTAAGAAAACTGGAAATTTAGGGGGGTTGTGAATTTTTGTAACTGAATTGAGTAAACGCAAATCAAAAACTAAATGAACGATCAATGAAACTAACTTGATGAGTTCAGTGAAATGAATGGAACTCCGGGTTTGGGCTGTTCTTTGCTGGATAAATCTAGTAAAACCTACAATCCAATTATGAGAAACGGAAAGGCCAATTCTTAAGCTCTATTCGATCCTAAATCTTAGTTAAAGGAAGAGCTCACCTATCAGAACATGTCAACTCTAATCTAGAAGTTGGCAAAACACATATAGGCGGATTACGTGCGAAGAATTATAAGCTTTTGCAGGAAAAATTATCTATCCGACTAATCTTTCCCTAAATCTCCAGGTTAATTCAAACTTCCTATTAATCACCTTATCTGATCCTAATAGGATTCACAAAACAACTCTATAAATGCGCAAATTTAATAGAGAAGATGAATGATTAGCATTAACCTAGAAACAATCCATTACAATCCCATAGTCAAACTGCAGAAATCCTAACTAAATTGTATCCATCATGAACAACCCTACCCTAGAGTTAATCCCTACTAGCCCGACATTACAAAGAAGCGAATGAATACAATCAAAAGAGAATTCATCTAAGGGAAGAAAAACCCTCGAATTGAGTGATTATCCAGACTCAGAGATTGCCGGCGCAAGGTTGAAGACGATGGTCTGACTCCCTTCAGTCGATGCTCCTCAACGATGACGATGATGTGCTTGGTGAATATGGATGAAAGTGAAGCTGATGCTGATGGTGTGGATGAGTGGGAAGAGCGTTGTTTTCCAGCGTGAGGGTGTCGTGATGTAATGATATGTAATGTGATACCTCCTCTCCTCAGATTAGGTCACTTATATAGAATTTCTTCCTCTTTTCCCTTCAAAACGCCGAACTTCTGCTGAGAATTTATTCGTGTCCGAACATTGGTCCGACCTTCAATGTTCGGACACATCGTATTGAGCGTTCCAGTTTAAAAAGTCTCGACTTGTGTTCGAACTTCAATGTTCGGACATGCAGCGTAGAACAGATCTTCGACTTTTCTCCGTTGTGATTCTCGAACCATGTCCGAACTTTGAAGTTAGGACTGAAGTTCGGACACTTCATCAGGCACAACACTCGAACTCTCAACTTGCGTCCGAGCTTGGATGTTCAGACACAAGCTCGGACATACCTTCAAAACCTTCTAAATCCTTCGTTCTGACTCCAATTCAACCCCCGTTTGTTGCATCATCACCCTTGTGAGTTAATCTACTGCTTCCTTGGCTTTTCTTTGCATTTGGCGTACAAAACGGTATCAAGACTTGGCAAGCAACAAACCAAAGGAAAACGTAAGATAAGTGTGGAATATTATCAATGTGCGTATGAAAATTAAGCGTTAAAGACCACTAAAACCATTCATATTTCACACTTATCAAGAGGCCGACATCGCCACTCACCACTTCGCCCACGAGCAGTGTCAGGTCATCCGCCCAGGTATGATTTTATTAAAAGGATACCTGACACCTGAAGCACAAATCTCGATCATCCGACGATGCAACGAACTAGGAATGGGTCCAGGAGGATTTTATACACCCGAATTCCCCGGTGGGGCAACAATGAAGCTGAAGATGATGTGCTTGGGAAAGGATTGGAACCCTTATACCAAGACATACCAAACGATGCGAGCAGGAGACGGAGCAACACCTCCAACGATACCCACTGAATACCAAACGCTTGTCACACAAGCTGTAGAAATCGCACAACAATGTGAAGATGAACCAATCCCTGCACTTGAAGCAGATTTATGTATTGTCAACTTCTATGAGAAAGAAGGATGACTTGGCTTACACCAAGACAAGGACGAGACAACGGAATCCCTTGAACAAGGAGTGCCCGTAGTGTCTTGGTCCATTGGTGATGACGCCGTATTTTTGTATAGCGAGCAGAAGCGTGTGGACCTCGCAGAGAAATTGGTATTGAGATCAGGAGATGTTCTAATCATGGGTGGGAAATCAAGGTTGCTGTATCACAGGATCAAGAAGATCAAGCTGAATACCGCACCACCGTCAATAATCAATGCCACACACATGAAACCAGGACGCCTGAACCTTACCTTCAGAAAGTACTAATCTTGTAGTAGCATGTAATCCAGTAGTAACGTGTATTAGAGACACAACATGTGTGATGGTTGGTTATTCAATAAAAGCAGTGTTGGTTATTAAATTCCACTTGCGTTCCACCATCGTTACTTATAATCTTATGAATCAATAGGTTGTGGACTCGGTACCGAAGGTAACCTGAGTATCCTCACCGAAGCACAAGCCGGTAAAAGCGGCACCATCTTAACGGGAACCTTCCCAGTGAATGGCATTGAAGCCTCAGTATTATTCGACTTCGGCGCCTCTCACACCTTCATTTTCCCATCTCTTGCGAAGAAGTTGGGGCTAGATGCGGATGAGCTACCGAATTTCTTGGTTACTCTCCCATCGAAGGAGCGAGTACAATGCACCAAGTATTACAAATCAGCCACGATCTAAATCAAAGGCGAAGCGTTTCCCATCTCCTTCATCGAGTTTAACGGATTGGGATTCGACTTGATAATCGGAATGAACTGGTTGGAGCGGCACAAGGGACGGATCCTCTGCGCCGAGCATCAACTGCTGCTCAAGAGTCCATCTGGGGTCACTGTTTCATACCGTCAGAGACCGAGAGAGCCTTTAACTACAGTCATCTCCGCTATGGCAATGTACCGGGAGCTCAGAAAAGGACATGAAGTGTATTTATGCCATGTGCAAGATCTGGAGAGAGATCTAGAATTTAGTGATGATGTATCAGTTGTATCAGAATTCCCTGACGTATTCCCAAAAGAGCTGCCTGGTATGCCACCACTGAGAGCAGTAGAGTTCGAAATCGACCTCATACCTGGTACTAGTCCCATTGCTAGGGCACCATACCGCATGGCACCTGCAGAAATGACAGAGCTTAAAGAGCAACTACGTGATCTTCTCGACAAAGGGTTTATACGCCCGAGCGTATCACCCTGGGGAGCACCGGTCCTCTTCGTGAAGAAGAAGGACGGTAGCCTCCGCCTCTGCATCGACTACCGCGAATTGAATGCTGTCACTGTGAAGAACACGTACCCTTTGCCACGCATCGATGACCTGTTCGATCAGTTGAAGGGAGCATCAGTCTTTTCTAAGATAGATCTCCGATCCGGATATCACCAAATTTCTATCAAAGAGCAAGACATTGAGAAAACACCATTCCAAACAAGATATGGCCACTACGAATTCACGGTGATGCCATTCGGTTTGTCTAACGCACCAGCCAAATCGATTATTCAGTGATCAGCTGGACACTTCAGTAGTAGTATTCATTGACGACATCCTTGTATATTCGAAGTCAGCAGAAGAGCATGAAAACCACTTGAGAAGAGTATTTGAGACACTGTGCGAGAATCAGCATTACGCGAAGTTCTCCAAATGCGAGTTTTGGCTAGATCAGGTATCATTCCTCGGTCATGTCATCTCGAGCGTGGGCATTTCAGTAGATCCATCCAAAATCGAAGCAGTACGATCATGGCCTAGACCTAAGACTGTTACCGACATCCGGAGCTTTCTTGGTTTAGCCGGTTATTACCGGAGGTTTGTAAAGGACTTCTCGAAAGTCGCTAAGCCCATGACGTCATTGATGAAGAAAGATGCACCATTTGCATGGACAGACGAGTACGAGATATCCTTCCAGAGCCTAAAAGACTCATTGACCTTAGCGCCAATTCTCACTCTTCTAGAGGGCACAGAGGGATTTGAGGTGTATTGTGATGCATCGGGCAAGGGAATGGGATGCGTACTCATGCAGCATGGCAAGGTAGTAGCCTATGCTTCTCGCCAGCTGAAAAAGCATGAGGAGAATTACCCGACACACGATCTCGAGTTAGGAGCCATTGTCTTCGCTTTGAAGATATGGCGACACTATCTATATGGGGTAAGCATCACCATCTACTCCGACCATAAAAGTTTACAGTATGTATTCACACAGAAAGAACTGAATCTAAGACAGAGGAGGTGGATGGAGTTCCTCTCAGATTACGACATCAACCTCCAGTATAAAGAAGGGAAGGCAAACGTTGTAGCCGACGCCCTGAGTCGTCGAGCACACTCGCTCCATTCGCTACTCACTTCTTCTAGCTTGGTTGACGAGGTGCAAGACGCTCAGTTGAGCGACCCTTACTTCACGGAAATCAGACAGAAAATCACAGAGGGAACCTTCGAGAGCCGAAAGTATGACTTCAAATTGCATGAAGATGGTCTGATCCGATTGAATGGCAGATTATGCGTCCCCCGAAGCAATGCTGAGCTAAGGGATCGCATTCTACGAGAGTCACACTGTTCCACATTGCATGTCTATCCGGGAGCCTCTAAAATGTACAAAGACATGAAGAGGTACTTCTGGTGGTCAGGAATGAAATCCAACGTGACTGAATATGTTCTGAGGTGTCTCACATGCCAGAAGGTGAAGTTCGAGCACCGAAGACCGGGAGGAATGGTGCAATCTATGCCCATTCCGGAGTGGAAATTCCACGATATCTCTATGGATTTTGTTGTTGGACTCCCACCTGCTAGGGGAGGACTCAACATGATCTGGGGAGTATCTGACCGCGACACCAGATTTCTTTCGAGATACTGGAGAGCAACACGGGAAGCGCTGGGTACTGAGTTGAAGCTTAGCACCGTATTCCATCCACAAACCGACGGTCAGACAGAAAGGACCATCCAAACACTAGAGGATATGCTTAGGGCATGCCTTAGACTTCTAGGGGAGCTGGATTGAGAAGCTTCATCTTATCGAGTTTTCGTATAACAATAGCTATCATGCTTCGATTAAGATGTCGCCGTTCCAAGCTTTGTATGGTAGACCTTGCCGTACACCGTAGTGTTGGGATGAGTCAAGCAAAGCGGTCATCATAGGACCGGAGTATTTAGAACAAGTACAAGCTGAAGTTCAACAAATCCGAGCAAATATGAAAGCAGCCTAAGATAGACAGAAATCCTATGCGGATGTGCGACGACGCGACCTTGAGTTCGTCGTGGGTGACCAAGTGTTCTTGCGTGTCTCACCTATGAAGGGTGTCTTTCGATTTGGCCAGAAGGGCAAGCTGAGCCCGAAATTTGTAGGCCCGTATACCATTACTGAGAGGATTGGAGCCGTAGCTTATAGGCTAGCATTGCCTGAAGAATTATGGCGTGTTCATGATGTCTTACATGTATCACAACTCAAGAAATACATAGTCGATCCCTCTCATGTATTAGAACCCGAACAACTATCCTTAGAGCCGACGATGAGATATGTCGAGACTCCACTGCGAATTCTTGATACAAAGACAAGAGACACTCGCCATAAATCTGTACGAATGGTGAAGGTCTTGTGGTCTAACCACGATGTCGAGGAAGCGACTTGGGAATTAGAAGACGCCATGAAGGCGAAGTACCCGAATCTATTTGTAGACTAGATGTCTAGTATCCGTATAGTACGGAGGGTACGAGGCGTACCCCTTTTAAGGGGGGTAGAGCCTTTTGCTTTTGCATTGCTTCGGGTTAGCATTGCATAGTATGTATGCATTGTAATTGTATTTTGTTGGCACATGTAGTGCTAATTGTATTTTATCGGCACAAGGTAGTGCTAGGAGTATCCAGTTTGTAGTACAATGAGTGGTATGTGTATGCACTGCTGGAAAAAAAGAATAAACAACGCTATTTTAAAAACGGTTATATTTGTAAATCGTTTTTTAGCATATTAAAGAATGATTATAAAGTAAGGCATTGAGTTATGGTGTAGGCCGGGCATTTTAAAAAACGCTTCACTTAAGAAGCATTCTTTATTGTATCGCGGCCCAACACAAAAAAAAAACGCTTGGGTAATAAGCGTTCTTTATATGAAACATATAAAGAACGCTTTATATAAAAAGCGTTTTTATGTCTCTGGGACGCTCCGTCTGCATATGTTTTTTACTCTCAGCATAAAAAACGCTTCTTAAGTGAAACGTTCTTTATGTTGCCTGAATAAACACGCCACTTTCCCGAAAAAATTTAATCTCTCCCGCGCTCACTATACTTTATACAACGTAAACCCTCTAGCTAGCTACCTCTCTCTCTCGACTGAGCTCACGAATACGTACCCCAGTACCGTCGGCAAGCTACTGCCATCGCCGCCCTTCCGTCGCCGGCCGCCACTCCCGTCGCCCTTCCGTGCCGTCGCCCGTCCGTGCCACCGCCGCTTTCCGGCCGTCTCTCTCGCCCTTGATGATACGCGTTGGCTCCCGATATTTGCGCGCATGCATATTTCTTCTCTGATCATCATCCAAATAGTTGCATGCCTGTCGCCCTCAGTTTCGGTAATTTCATCATCAAAATCTACGAAATAGGAACATATATATATGTCTGCTCTTTCTCTTATTAATTTTGCAACCCGCGATTGAATAGGAATTAACGTACATATACCCGTCGCCAGTACGTTATATTATTGATTCATCTGCAGTAATTTTACAACCTAACTGGCGTAATCGATCCATGCTCCATCGCCTCTTTTCCTGATTCTACTGGAGGTAATTTTGCTAACCAAATTAACTGATCGATCATAACATATAAAACATGTTGTGGTTGGGATTAATCACGTGATCATAAAATATTAGGATTAATTAAGTGTTTGGGGAATATTAATTAATTTTGCAAACCAATTAAACTGTCGCCTAAGCTAATGATTTTTGGTATATACTTGCTGGTTGTGTCCAAATGGACCTGAGATTAATGTGTGTATTAGGCGAAAAAATATAATGTGTTTGGGCGTACAAATATATATAGCCACGTACCATAAATTTTGCAAAACCATGCAAACTGTCGATCATGAACATACATGCTCTGTTTGAGATTAATGTGTTTATTAGGATTAAGTGTGTAGGATTAATTTTGCAAACCAAACTGTCACCTCTTGTACATGCTTTATATATTGTGGTGAAACCCTGTATTTTTAGGGGGGATACTGTCGGATTTTGCAGAAAATTTTGTCAAACTATTGAATTATTGGATTCGTAATGTAATTATTGTTGTGTACAAACTATCTCGTGCAGGCATTGTTAGTACGTACTTTTCATTGTCACACGCCTGATACGGGCTCGTTGATTGAAGTCTAGGTTCTTCACATCAAGACTAAGCAGACTACTCATCAGATTAGGTTAGTTTATAATTTTTCTTTAATAACTTCTTAATTGTTTATATAGTGTTTCTCTGAATAGCTATTAAATATACTCGAACATAGTCACCCGTCTGAGATATACCTACTAGAGGTATATCTTGGACAGTCCCCGTCGGGACTGTCCAATCACGTTTGATCTCACCTTCTAGGTAGTGAACAAGTTTATGAAAAACTGTTCATTTAAAAATTCGGTAGCCTTTCCCTTTTGTTCTTCGAGTGTATACATTCATATATACACTAGAAGAACAGAAGGGAAATGTTGCCAAAATTTTCAATGAATTGTTTTTTATAAACTTGTTCGCGTGTGAGATTGAACGTGATTGGATGGGTTTAGGTTGTAAAATTTGTAAAAGTAACTGGACTAATATCTGCCAACATATGAACGATATCGATCGGTTGTAAAGTAATACATCGATCTCACAGAAAGAGATGGAGTGTTCAAAGATGTACAATGACAGACTTGACAACGATTATCTACAAGGGGTCGATAGGTTCTGTAACATCCTAGTCAACAATCTTCAACGAGGAATAAGGGGTATATTTTGTGTCCATGCATCGACTATAAAAACGACTTCAAGTATAGAGATATTGAGAAAATTAAGGACCATTTGATTCGACATGGGTTTACAGAAGATTACGAAGACATAGCATTATGGCATGGTCAGCATGTAGTGGATGTGTTTGACTATGCAGAAGCTTCAGTAGAACAACCAGAATTGGACGGTAGTGAAAACTTTGGGGATGACACAGAAAACTTTGGGGATGATGACTACTGCACGATTAATGACGAGATCACAGAAGATGCGAACCTTGACACACTATTGGAAGATGTAGAACAATACTTTACCAACAAACTGAGTACACATGAAAACTTTATGTAATCATCTAAAGAACCACTGTACGCTGGATGTGATGCACTGGCATTGAACAAATTAAGTGCGACACTGAAACTATGTAATTTCAAATCGAAACACGGATGGAGCGATGTAAGTTTCACGGAACTATTGCAAATTATTAAGGAGATACTACCAGCGGACAATGTCATGCCTACAACTACTTATGAGGCGAAGAAGTTAATGTGTCCAATGAGTATGGAGTACAAGAAAATACATGCTTGTCCATCGGGGTGTATCTTGTTCTGGAAGGAGTATGAGCTACATGATTGTTGTCCTAAATGTGGTGAATCACGTTATGTAAAGAAAGATCATCAAGACAACAACAAGCCAAAGGTTCGTTCCCCAGTGAAGGTGTTATGGTATTTGCCAATAATCCCAAGGTTTAGGCGGTTATTTGTAGTTCTGAAGGATGCTGAAAACCTTAGGTGGCATACAAC
The DNA here is from genome assembly GCA_023374045.1 of Limonium bicolor. NCBI lineage: Eukaryota > Viridiplantae > Streptophyta > Magnoliopsida > Caryophyllales > Plumbaginaceae > Limonium > Limonium bicolor. The sequence goes on from CM041778.1 coordinate 382,492,084, forward strand.
ACATAGGGTGGACGATGGTAAATTAAGACATCCTGCTGATTCACCGCAATGGAGAAACATTGACAGAATATTTCGTGAGTTTGGTAAGGAATCAAGAAATTTAAGACTTGGCTTATTGTAACACCCCTATTTACCATAAATACAGCGGAAATAAAACTCTAAGGCGATTACAGACCATCGGGTTCCAAACACCCGACACCAAACCTCACCAAATTACAACTTACGAATTACAAAAGCTAGGGTCTGAACTCGAGAAAAACTTAACACAAACATAATAGAAATTAAAAACATTAACTCTCCACAAAACCTAGTCCCATCCCAAACGCTCATTCTCTTCGTGGCCACCTGTAAATCAATTCGTACCTGCAAGATGAAACCAAGCAGCCCACCCCGAAAGGGGCGGGTCAGTTCCCTAGAATGGAACTGGTACTAATCTTCAAAAAAGAACTTTAAAGATAACCTTTAAGCAAGCAGTAACTTGAAATCAATATTTAAAACCAAACAGAGAAACAAGCACTTTAAAAATCACCAAGTCACAGATAGCAAGTTAAAGATAGAGATAAATAATAGAAAAGGAAAGTTAGTAAACAAATTCACACCATGAGTTAGTGAGTATCCAATGCCTTAGTTAGATTAAGTTCCAGTAAGGAGTAGAAAGACCAAGTAGTAACCAGGACTAGGAATGATTGATAGATAACGAAGAATCCAATAACCCAAGAGTAGAATAAACCCTAATGCCAAGTACGTCCTTTTAGGATAGGGGATATACAGCCCCTCTCTGTTCACTACGTCCACCAAGGACAGGGGATATACAACCCCTCTCTGTTAACAACATCCACTAAGGACAGGGGATATACAACCCCTCTCTGTTACCGATGAAGACGCGCGCACGTCACCCAAACAAACCCAGCTCATGGATGAAAAGATATCCAGAGTCAAGAAGAATTACCAAGATTGACGTTCCAAAATTCCCACCAGAACATTAACTGCATCAGAGCGATACCAAAACACTCAGTCCTACAGAGTGCAGAGGCGTAAACCCCGGGCAGATAATATCTAATGAAACAACCAGATAGAAGGAACCAGTAACCATGTATGTCGTTCATTCAAGGCTCAGTTAGTCATACAGGCTGAGTTAGTCACACAAACCATTTTCCTTAATAAAACCATTTAGGCTCAGTTAGCATTTTTCAAAACGTCCCTTAAGTCTGTTAGCAAGCATATGAGTACGAGAAATCATACCTGGTATGTGTAGAAGCAGTAATCCACCCTTGACTAAACTTGAAAGTGCAACGCCCACTAACAACCTATAATTAAGGTGTTCCAAGTATTGATCAGTTATGGAACTTGTATAACTGAACACCTTTTGTTCTTACCGGGTTATAGTTTTAGATTTACAGTTATCCTCCCATAGCACTTGGGCTAGATCTAGTTAATTAAATCTTTTGTTAGGCCCATTTCAGTTGATTAGGAATGATTTAAAGTTTACCCAAAGAGTGGCCCAAAATCTCTTGGACTGTTTAAATGGGCTTTTGAAGTTCATAGACTTGGGCTTAGTAGGTTAGTCCAAGACCGTGCTACGTTTTTGCTATTTAAACTAAATTCCCTAAAAGGATTATGCGAGGTTTCGACTCAGTTCCAAGTTTATCTCGACCAACTACGCCATTGAATTTCTTGTCTAAAGGATACGTCTAATTTTATTTTAATTACTTACTCTTAGCCATGGGATTAGTTTAATTAAACTTTTAAGTTATCATTGGCTAATTATCACAACATCGATTAAAGACCTAAAGTTTAGCACGAGTATATATTTATTCTTCTAATTAGGTTTCCCACAGGGAATGTTAACATTATCCCTTAATGTTCTAATATATTTATATACATATATTAGGATTTATCCCAAAACATTCTTTAAGTAATTTTATTAAATTTAATTACTTTTAATAACTCTTACACATCTAGTATTCACAAAGCATTCTATCTGCTTAGTTATTACCTATAGGATAAAGTATTTTATTTCTTTTTAGTTACGCCTAATATATATTACATATATTTATACTAGTTTACTTAAAACATTATTTATGTAGTTATATTGTATTCAATTCTCTTTATTAACTTCTACACATATTAACATCTGATATGGTTTAAAAATAAGGTATTTCCTCAAGCTTTAATTAAGTATATTAACTTCCACATTATATAATAAATAAAATGTAGACTAGTTTAATTCCTTGATTTAATATAAGTTTCTATTTTACTACTCCCATATATATATATATATATGTAAACAATTTTTACTTCACTTAAAAGATAATACCCAAAATATTTATAAACATACTGGTATAAAATGTTAATTTAGGTTTTATTATTTTCCTCAACATAAAAAGCTTATTAACAAGCCATACTTTAATTTTTGTTACATTAAAAACCATATATTATAGGTTATTCTTATAAAAATTCATAAACATAATTTTTAAACCCATTTACCCTTGTCCAAAAATTCCCAAATTTAATAATATAAGTATAACATTTTAGACATATTATAAAATTTTTATTTCATAAATATCTTTTTTAATTTACCAAATAATTCCAGAAAACCCGTAACTTGCAAAAATCATAACTTACGTTTATAAACTCAAAAACCATATTAATTTACATCAAAATAAACTAGGTTTAATAAGGAATCTATGGTCAAAATTTCAAGTCAAAATACATTCGGGAAGGCATTTAAATACATTCACAAGTTAGGGTTTTTTTTCTGAAATTATAATAAAAACGTATACTCTTACTTTGAAACGATCTAATCTCAGCCGTCCGTTTCTTATAACTACGATCGGACGGCTACTGAAAGCCGAGTTCATCATCCGCCCCCCAACCCGATTCGAGTACTAAATCCACATTTTCTCTCAATCCACAAAACGAAATCGCGTGATTCTTCCTCCATTCGTTTCAAAATTAAATTACGGTTCTAATGACACCGATTTCCCAATTATAATGCAGTATTCTGAAAAATCGATTCTAGGTTCTATTCGAATAGGGTTCTAAGCAGTTCGAATTCAATTTTGCAAAATTCTACATATACGAATGAAATAACCCAAACTTAAATATATTGATTAAGGCAATTATAATCCTTATTTAAGAGCCTAATAATGCTTAAGTAATATTAGTAAGGAAAATAAATCCAAAAAAGAAAGAAACGCTTAAAAAGCGAAAAACGCTAAATGAGCGTTAAATAACCATAAGAGGTGCAAGACCTCGGTTAGAGTATTATATGGATTCTTAAGTCTTAATAATGCTTAAATAATATGAGGGAGCAAATCCCGAAGGAAACAGACCTTTAAAATGGGTTAAAAGCATAAAAGAACCTTAAAGCGTGTTTTCGAGGAAACCGGGAAAACGTGACTTTAAACGGGTCAAACAGACTCGTAACAATTTTGGTCAACTAAATAGTCACTAATAAATATTATGGAGCTTTAGAACCAATAAAAGTAATTAAACGAGAAAATTCCGGAAAACGGGTTCCGGTTAGTAAAAACTGTAACAACCGGGAAGTTGTGGGGTGAGAATGCAATTAAACCAACTTAGTGTGTCCACTTTGCAAATAAAAATTTAAATTGTGTGTGTGTGTGCACATGTGGACCGGCCAACTCCCCCCCTTCCTCACTCTCTTAATGTGTCTTATTAGCTAAAAGACAAAAGAAATAAGTAGAAAAGTAGAAAAAAGAAGAAGGGGCTCTCTCTCTCTCCTACTCTCCTATCCTCACTCACGTAATCTCTCCCCCCCTCCTTCTCTATTTCTTCTCCTTCCTTGTGATGGCCATGGAGTTTTGAAGAAACCCACAAAACTCTCTCCTTCTCTCCTCTCTTTGACCACTCAAACCTTCTCCAAACTCAACAAAAATTACACCATTGTAATCCCCTTGCAAAGGAGAACACTTTCCTCCTTTCAAAAATCCAAAAGCTCCATTTTCGATTTTATGGGTATTCACCATTTGAAGATTCAAGTCCACCATTAGAAGCACCTTCACCTCCTTATCATCTTGAGGTAAAATGAAGTTCGAAAATCCATCATTCCTAGCTCTCATTAGCATTTTAAGAATTTTCAGTTTTTGAACTCTTGGTTCCTTGTTGTTCCAGCCGATTTTGGCTCTCTTGTTGGGCTAGGAATCTTGTTCTCTTGCTAGTCAAGAACTTCATCCATTCATTGGAAGGTAACACTTTTTCCTAAACCCTAAAACATTAAATTCTAGGGTTAGAGTAAAAATGAATGCTAAATGGATAGTGTGTATTGGTATGGTGGTGTAGCATTGAGTATTGTGTGAAGAAGAACAAAGGAAGAAGAAAGGAGGAGAAGGAAAGGAAAGAAGAAAGAAAACTAGAGAATACAAGGTAAAGTCTCTTACTTTGAGCTAGTTTGTATTGTGTATTGTAACAGTTTTGGAGTAGTAAAATGAGTAGTGAATTGAGTAATGAGTAGTGAGTATGTTGTAGTATAATGAGTAATGGTATTGAAACAGTTTTAAAGTTTTTAAATGAAGTTTAAAAGCTTGGGAAAACCATGGGTAGTATGTGTATGTGTGCAGGATTTTATTGTTGTTGTAGTGGTATTGAAATGTGAGTATAATGTATTGAGTAAACAGGTTGTGAGAATATGACTATGTGAGCTGAAATAGTGTGTGGAGAATGTTAGAAATACAGGGGAGACTATGTCAAATTTTGTGTAGGAATGAGAGGACTTAAGTTGTTTAGGAAGAGGAAGTATTTGGAGAGTTTAGAAGGAGTAGTTTGGTAGTTTGAAACAGATTTGGAAAGGAGTGTGTTAAGGGAATGGAACTAGGATGTGAGTAATGTATTTTGGATGCTAGGAATAGCATTAGTAGAGGAAGTATTGGAGGATAAGTGTTGAGGGAAAAATCTGTAGCATAATGTGGAAACCAAAATCTGTAGCATTAGTGAAAAAACCAATGTAAGTGTTGGAATTGAAATGAGGAAATATTGAGTAAGTTGTGTAAGAATGGAGTAGTAAGTTCGGAGAATGAATTAAGGTGATTTAGAGTGTGTAAATAGTGCTAAATCATGTGGGGAAGTATTGGTAAAGATTGGGGAAACAATGGGTAAAGAAAACACCCAAAAACAGATTTTAAAACTGAAGTACTGGGCCGGACCGGACTTGCGACCGGACTTGCAAGTTCGGTCGAGCCCAGATTCACAAAGACGGGAAACCTTCTGGAATCGACCGGACTTGCGACCGGACATGCAAGTTCGGTCGGACCAGAAAATTCTCCCGTCTGAAACCTTCTGGAATGGACCGAACTTGCGACCGGACTTGCAAGTTCGGTCGGCCAGAAAAATTCCGCAGATGAAAGCTTCTGGAATGGACCGAACTTGCGACCGGACTTGCAAGTTCGGTCGGCCAGAAAATTCCCGTAATGCAAGCTACTGGAATGGACCGACCTTGCGACCGGACTTGCAAGGTCGGTCAGGCTAAAATTTCAACTGCGAAACTTACTGGAATGGACCGACCTTGCGACCGGACTTGCAAGGTCGGTCGGGCTAAAATTCTCACGAGAGAAACTTACTGGAATGGACCGACCTTGGGACCGGACTTGCAAGGTCGGTCGGCCCTGGAATTTTCACACGATGTAGCCTACTGACTTGGACCGAACTTGCGACCGGACTTGCAAGTTCGGTCGAGTAAAAAAAAAATGTTTTATTATATGATTATAGTAATCATGTATATATATATATGCCTATACACATATAAGCATATGTAGGTGGTAATACACCATTAATGAAGTAGTAATGGTAAGAAAGTAAGTAAATTAGTAAGAAAACAAGTTCAAGAAGTAGTAAAGAAAAGGAAGGTTTAATAATCAAGTAAGAAAATAATGAAGTGGTAAGTAAATATTGAAAGTATCAATGAGGGAGTAAGTTAGATCAATAATAGATCATTGATCATGCTACTCCATGTATGTATAGGAATCGAATAGTTGATCTCCAAGGAACCGGTAGTGCGAATACGACGGTGTACGGTATGATTTCTTCATGCTCTGTATCCTAACCTGGTTACCCCGATTTGTGTGGTTATGTGATCACCAACAAGATAAATGCACGAATCAGACTTATACTGCACTTAACTGTGCTTGAACTATTTTGTTCTTGTTGTATTTCTTTGAACAATCAGTTTGTATAATTCATGAAATGAATGAATGGAATTGAGAAGTATGTGTAAGTATTGTGTACTTGAGTATTGTATGTATGTATGGAAATGAAGTACTGACTTCTACTAATTCCTAACATTCTAACTCCTAACTTGAGTAATGAGTAAAATGGAATGAGTAGAAGTCCGATATAGTTTCGGCCACGCGTGAGGATAAGGAAACACAAGAGGTTGGATCCGAATCCTGGCTGTAATCTTTTCCATGGACCAATTCCCTTGAATGGGTAGCATCCTGGATTAGTGGGCCACCCTAAAGCCCGGTGGTGTGATGTAGTAATCCCTGCCCGGAGGTTATACCGACTTAACTGGAAGTAAAGTATGTAAGAAGTAAGTATTGTATGTGTATTGGTCTTGACTATTGTAAGTCGTCGACCGGAAGTAAAAGAGTATCGAACACCCGATTAACCCGGGTGTGTAATGAAGCTAACTGGACCTTTGTATGTATTGGAGAATTGTATCTCCGTATTGCGTATTGGATATGTAATGGGTATGTAATGCGTATGCGTAACCCGAAAGATGGTAGGTAAGCATTGGTTGACTTGTATTGTCTTCCAAGCATGTATTGTACTGTGCGTATGTATGTATACTTGTGTAGTATTGTAGTATCTTGAATCAAAGAATGTATGTATGTATGTATGAATTGCAAAATGAATTGCATGCATTCGACCAAATGGTCGGCGTACCCTCGCTAGTACGCGGGGTATGCGGTTATCATATTCAGCGAAAGCTGACCCCCTCGGGGGAACGTTTTTAGTGTGCAGGTACCCGGAGTGGATACGGTCAAGGTAAGAGACCGTGGCGCGCCTTGTAATTAGAAGTATCTAGTTTGTGAGGAATGAGTAGCAGATTGACTCCTAGTGAGTGTGTATGAATTTGGGAGAAGTACTGTAATGATTTTGGAACCTAGTAAACTCGGTATGCGTAGTGTATTATCTTGCACGAAATTGTGGAGTATTGTATTGAATAGAGTATGGTATTGAATGGAGTATTGTATTGAATGGAGTATTGTATCGAATGGAGTATTGTATCGAATGGAGTGTTGTAGTACTCAGCATGTAATGAGAGTATGTATTGTATTGAGTAGTACTCGGATATTCCGGTCCATCAGACCGATGCTGTATGTAGTAGTAGCCTTGTTAGTCACGTGGGTGGCTAACGGCGTAGTATCACCCGCCGTGGAGTAAGTATGTATCCGCTGCGAGAGTACGAATGTATAAGGTGTTGGACGGTAATTACAGTGTTAGCGGTAGGGGTGTTACAACGAAGCATAAAAAGCTTAATTGGTGATTGGGTTAGGTTGGAAACACGACAAGGTTTGACAAAAACGGAGCAATTGATCGGAAACTTACCGGAGTTGCAACAACGGAGGAATTCGAATTCAGAAAATCTGGAAAAGTTCGAACTTTCGAGCAGTTCACGAGGCCGACTTTGAGGATCTATAACTTGTAGTACAGATCGAGTTAGGCTATGTGTAAAGGCTTAATCGAAAGAGTAAACTTACCTCTACATATTGATAACAAGAACTAATCCTAACTCGCAACACACAGAAAGAAATTAAAGTCGCAAGTCACGAGTTTATACCTTATAGTTTCGGTATGATTTTATGTGCTGCGGAATCAGAGACTTTAGGCAACTATGTCCACCAAACGGTTACTAATCAGACTTGGGCATAAACATGACAATTGTAGAGGGATTAGAGATCATTAAAACAAGCTAAAGAAATCAAATTTTGGTTGAGAAACGAAGGAGTTATGATCAATGAAAGTTACCTGAATTCGGTGAGAAACTGGGATTCTGGGTACGAGTTTCGCAAGGGGTCAACTTTAGGTCAGATTTGCGGCTGATGTTTGATGAATTAGGGTATGTGTGAGTAATGGTTGGAAAGAGGATTCGAAGGAGAAGAAATGAAGAAGACGACATTGAAAAATATTAAGAGATGAGTGAGATATGGCCGTCTAAAGTTAGGGCAAAATACTGAAATCTGTTACCGAAATTCAAGGAGATAGAAATCGCCTAAGTCCTGGCGCGTGTGAGCTTGACACGTGGCAGTCATTAAAATTTTGGCTCTAAACTTCAATCTATCATAATTTTGGCTAGGATGATCCGTTTTTGACGTTCTTTTTATCGATCTTCATGGTTTTCCATAACCTATTTATTGGTGTAGGTTTCATGGGCTGGTTTGACCATTCTCAAAAGTCAACCCTAGCAAGGCTTAATAAGCTTTAGGGTTCCTAGGATTTTATATTGACTTTTGTGCTTCAAATCATGATTCCAAATATTTCTAAAATCTTTATAATATAATTGGAGTGTCTAGAAATTTTCCCAAGATTTATTGACTTATAAATCTTGTTGTTAAATTCATATTACTGTATAATAAATTAACTTAATTTGTAGAGTAAATTACTCGGAACCCCCTTGAGGATTGAGCATAATACAGCTAATACCCTTGTGTTTATCATAATTATTGGTAACCACCTTGAGGTTACAGTATCTTTGACTATGAGCCCCTTAACTATAATTCCATTATTAAAACGTTAACCAAGTGCTGACCCATCAACTTAATGACATTATTAATGACATTCTTGACAAAAAACAGTGCTTAATCAGCATTATTATTGTCCAAAAAACGTTAACCCTACCTCAAAAATGCATCTGAATTGGGATGAAGAAGAGTTAAACGATGTTGATTAAGCAGTTTTGTTGTCCAGACTGGCATTAATAATGTGATTAAGCTGATGGGTTAGCATGTAGTTAATGTTTTGATAACAAAGTTATAGTTCGGGGGTTCATGGTCAGAGATATCGTAACCTCAAGGTGGTTACCAATAATTATGATACACACAAGGGGGTTAACCGTATTATGCCCATTCCTCAAGGGGGTTCCGAGTAATTTACTCTAATTTGTATTATTATTTAGGGTTTAAAATAAGAAGTCCCCTAAATAATTTTTAAATAATACTATATATTAAGTTGGTGTGTAATAATAATATTTAGGGTTTTTATAAAAAGAAATCCCCTAAATTAATGTAAATTAATATAGGCTTTTAAGGGCTTAATTACCTTATAATCTGCTACAATTTAAGCAATGTTTCTCACTTATTCTGTGTTTTTCCTAAGATTGATGTTTGATATGAACTGATGCATTTTATATGCTAAATATAGGAAAAACCCGGATAAATGAAGATTTTACATCATAAGGATTGCAACGCAACAAACGGGGAACAAATCCGGAAAAGAGGCGAAGATTGGTCACATCCGGATCAAGATAGCCGGACGCAAATCCGGACATCACATGTCCGGATCCGGACGCAAGACCGGACGTGACCTAAAATCCAGATCCGAGAGTTCTCTGTCTTGTCCGGATCCGGACAGCGATCCAGACATATTTCGTATTTCAGATCTAAAAGTTCTGTGTCACGTCCGGATCCGGACACAGATCCGGACGTCACACAGAGATGAAAAATAAAAATGCAATCGCGCTGATAATCAAGCTTTCAGTGCAATTATCAGCCGAAAGCAAGTTAAGCCCATCCTCAACATTAATTAAACACGCACCCATACTCAATATATTAAGCGTAAGTCCATGCTCGTACCTAACTATCACTAACCTTTGTTTCATTTCTAAACCTATATAAACCCAGCTCCTGTTTCATTTCAAATCGTCCCAGACTCTCAGAGTCTAAGCAATACACTCTCCTCCTCTCTACATATCCTCTCATCCACGCCTCGCTCCATCCCCATTCACAAACTTTCCTCTGTAACTCCTCACCCTCATTCACAGACAGAACCTTGCTCACAGCGCTTCAATTACCCGCGTCCGGATTTGACGTCCGGATCCGGACACAGCCAGAAGAGCGCGTCCGGATCTACATCCGACCCAAGACAGCCGGACGTGACACAGACGAGTGTGGAATTTGCAGAATCTTCGACGGCTTCTAAAATCTGTTTTTCTGCTAAATCCCTCTATCCTTATGCTGTTTATATTGAGCATTGATATTTTGTCTATGGCTGAGTAGTCGTTTTTAATTTCGGTTTACTATGTATCTCTAGAATAATTATTTCTGAACCTTTGTGATTTTCTACAGTACAATAGAATAAAGTTCTTTTCCCTTATGAATTCTTTGTCTTGTTAATCTGATCAATTAAATGAGTTTATCAGTTTGTTAGCTTATAAGTGAGAACTGCGGCTATCAATTGACTACAGGGAAAGAACCAGTTAGTATAGAGATGGTAATTCCTCTAAACACTAGCTGACCATTAATCTAGACTACACTTAAAGCAATTAGTAAACAGTGGATTCATAACGAGAGTTAGGATTCGGTCTTTGCTAATTAGAATTCGTGGAGCGGGAGACCGAATACGAGTTATCCTTATTCTAGGGTTTTATTCGGAATACTGTAGAAATCACTTAGGGGAAGAAATTACAAATCTAGAGAGAAGTAGTAAACCGGAATTTCCCTTATCAAACAAAATAAAAACTATTATTTACCTGTTATTTATTTCTTATTGAATTCCTTTACAATATTCACCATCACTGAAATACCCCGAACTTAAATATGGTGATTTAATTATTCTAATATAGTATTTAAGGGCCTAATAGTGCCTAAGTAATTTTGGTAAGGAAAATAAATCCAAAAGAAATGAGAAAAACGCTTAGAAAGCGGAAAACGCTAAAATAAACGTTAAATAACCATAGGAGGTACGAGACCTCGGTTATAGTATCGTAAAGATTCCTAAGGCTTGTTCATGCCTAATTAGTATACGGGAGCGATTCCCGAAGGAAACAGATCCAAGAAATGTATTAAAACGCTAAAAGAGCTTTAGCGCATGTTTTTCGAGGAAACCCGAAAACGTGACTTTGAGTGGTCAAACAGACCCGTAAAAATTATAAATCATTAAATAATAATTATTAAGCATTTACGGAAGCTTAATAACCAATAAAAATAAAGAAACGAGAAAATTCCGGAAAACGGGCCCGGTTAGTGAATAGTATCAAAACCGGGTAAAATAACGAGCGTTTTCTATAAAAGACGAAGAACGCTCCAGCTAGTATAACAGTGGGGGCCGGTTTTTACTGGTATAAACAGCTCACTCTCACACACACAAGTAAAAAATAAGTAAATCAAAAAGTAGAAAAAAGTACAAAAGTGAAGTAACCCTCTCTCACCTCTCATTCTCACTTTTCCCTCTTCTCTCTCTCTCCCATTTCTCCCTCTCTTACCGTCACCCTCCTCCCTCCTTTGAGCTGGGTGATTTTTTGAGAAGCTCCACACCTCCCATGGCTTCTCTTCATTCTTCCTCACGCTCTAGCTCCATTTGAGCTTGAAATGTAAAATAAAACACATATTCGAACTCCCCTCATCCTCCTCTACATTTCTATCTTTTCAAAATCCGAAAATGAACAACTTCATCTCCATGGGTTTTCCCCATTTGAAGAGAAAAGCACACCATTGTGGAGCTTGGAGTCTCCTCTTTCCAACAAGGTAAAAATCTCCATGAAAGACCTCACTTTTCTCCATCTCTTGGTATGGCCGATTTTTGTCTCTCTCTCTTACCTTGTTATTCCTCTTGTTTTGGAGCTTTTCTTCAACCCTCCAATGGTGGTGAGAACACCTTCTTGAACCAAGGGCTAAAACCCCTCCTAAAACACTCCCAAAGGTAAACCCTAGAAATCTTGTTTTGAATATCTCAATGGACTAGTATGAATCTAAGGGTTAGTGTATTGATTATACTTGTCTTTATGTAATTGGGTGATGGGAATGGAGTTTGGCAACTCCATTCCCCACAAACCGATTTGGACAAGAAAGAGAGAAGGAAGAGAAATGGAAAAGAAATGAAGGAATCAAAAGCTCAAGGTAAGAGCTCCTTCTTAATGCTTAATTTAATGCATTAGTGTAATGGGAATGGGTAAACAAATAAAAGAACATAAACCATTGTATTAGAATTGTAATCGTGAAAGTTGGGTATTTGTGAACAAGTATGTGGATAGTAGGCCCTAGCGCCAAGGAATTGTGTATGTGTATTGATATGGTGTTTGGAGGAATTTATGATGTATTAAGATTTGCTTGTATTGCTGGTAGGACCCTTGTATGGGTGTGGCTAGAATAGGAATGATTTTGGTGATAATGGGTATGTGTGGATAAGTAAGAATTGTAGGTGAACTATGGCAAAATTTTGGTAGGAATATGTACATTTGTGGATGACTTGGTGAATGGGAGAACCAAGGTATGTATTGGGGATAATGGAGATGTTTAATGACCATGGAGTAGTGGTTATAATATAAGAAGGAAAGGATATAAAATCTATAGCAAAAGAGGTATCAAAATGCATTATAGAACTAAGAAGGAATTAGTGTGCAGGATTTTGTAAAAAGAGTGTTGGAATTTGGGTGTAGGTAGTGTAATGGCTAGGGAATGAATTGGCATGGTAAGGAGAGGTATTTAGAATGCTTAGAATGGCAATGATTGAGGAAGTATTGGATGGGAGAATTGAATGGTAAAATCTGTAGCATAAGTGTAACAAAAACTGTTACATGTGTTGAAGAAGGAGTAAGGAAATTGTGTAAGTTGTTTGATGGACTTAGTAATGGATTTGGTGGGTGAATTAAGGTGATTTAGAGGATTTAATTAGTGTTTAAACATGTAGGAAACATGTGGAAATGACTAGGAAAAGATTGGGTGAGAATTGAGGTGAATTTAGAATTCAAAGTAGATAATTAAAAGGGGTTCTACAGCTGACCCACCCAGGCGACCTACCCTAGCCTGGGTCGGTCGGACTAAATTCTGTAACCCGGGTACCCTCTGCAGCCGACCCACCCAGGCGACCTACCCAGAGTGGGTCGGTCGGCCTTTATAAAAAAAATTAAATTAAAATCAAATTAAATATATATATATACATACATGCATATATAAAATATATATATACTTATACCCATACATACATATATATACATACGCGTATATATATATATATATATATATATATATATATACATACACACATATATGTGTATAAGTAAGACATTAGTGCTAGAATAATGAAGGAAAGAAAGTTAAGCACACAAGAGAAAAACTAAGAATAACGGGACAACGGGGTAAGTACGGGAGTAGTAATTATTTGTGTATCATATGAACATAGTATTAATAACAATGTTGGAAACATTATCAGTGGAACAAGTGTGAACCGAGGAACAAGGGAACACACGGTAAAGCTAACCCCAGTGAAAGGTATGATTTTCTCATGCCCCGTATGCTAACCGAGTTACGTTGATTTGCGTGTTGTATGCCGGCTAATCAAGACTAAAGCATGAAAATGGTTTATTGCCTTTCGTTGTATGTCCTGTGAATGTTGTGTGAGTTAACCATTCTTGATTGATTGTATGGCTTCACTTAGTGCGTAGACCGACTCCTAAGTGAGTCTAGTTGTGTAGTGACTCGCAGTAAGAGTCACGTTGTAAACTAATAGAACCGTAGTAACGCGCTAAATTAACAAACCAATAACCGGTAACACAAATCAAGGAACTCACTAGAATGTGAGAGAGTGTACGGGAGTAGTAACCTCCCGGTAACGGTAGGAGAACCGAAACGAATAATCCACAAACCATAAGTAGTGGAAGAGTATAAGTAACCTCTATTAGAGGAACTAATCTTGGTGCAAGACATGAACCATGAGAGTAGTAAGGACTGATGAGTGATCTCCAAACCCCTTAGCAATTAGTCGACCCGTTATGAGAGGACCCGACTGATGTAAGTAATGTCCCGAACTCAAGAGTATTCGATATGTTGGGGAAACCCTTAAATCTGAGGATACTAGTCGATGGTAATTCCCTAAGCTAGTGGAGGTTATCAAGAGAGATACTCCTAGGCTAATCCATGAGATTGTAAGATACTCCAAGAGAGGAGTGTTGGGAATTTGAGTAGTCCGGTAAGAACGAACATTTGAGTATTTGAGGAGCTAAGCGTATAGCCCTCGTATTGTAGGCCCGGTGGCGAGTCTTGTGTATGACTCTGCCCGGTGGCCAAAGTAATGAGTATCGAGTATTGCGTATGTATGAGTAAGGTAATGGGTATTGAGTAAGAAGCAAGTACGAGTATGTAATAAGTACCGAGTATTGAGTATGTATGAGTAAGTATTGAGTATCGAGTACATATGAGTAAGTAAGGAGTATTGAGTAGTGAGTATGCACAAGTATGGTAACGAGTATAGAGTGAGGATCGCGTACGAGTAATGTATTGAACATGGAGTGATGAGTATGCACGAGTAAGGAGTAGGTATGAGTAGAGTAGCGAATATCGAACACAGTACGAAGAGTAATGAATGAATAACAAATACGAATGGTTGACTATCGAACTGTCTTCCTTAGTAAGTATTGAACTTGTATATGTAGGTATTATTGTTTGTATTGTTGCAGCATGAGTATGTATGTATGCATGTAAAATGAACTCCATGTATATCCGACCAAAAGTAGTCGGCGTACCGCGGTTAGCACGCGGTATATGCGAATTTCATATACAGCGTAAGTTGACCCCCTAGGGGGAACGTTTTAGTGTGCAGGTACTCGAAGCTGACCACCGTTCGCGAGAGTAGGACGGGGACTGCTATGTAAGCATGGGTAGTTGAATTATGGGATTTGAATTTGTAATGTTTTATGAATTGGATGTCCAAACTGAATCGGTAAATTAAGGATTGTAGTAAACTCGGTATAGTATAGTGTTGGAGTTGTATTTGAATTATGGTTTAGTATGCAAGGGGAAGTATTGTATTGTGTAGAGCACTCGGTATGTTCATATTCATCTGACCGATAGTATGTAGTATTGTAACTCGCCTTGTTAGTCACGTGGGTGACTAACGGCATTGTACACCCGCCGTTGAGTAAGTAATCCGTTGCGAAGATAAGTATGGTACGGTAATGATGGTATTAGCGGTAGGGGTGTTACAAAAAGTGGTATCAGAGCGAAGTATCGCTCTGATGGATGAAATACCGAGTTTAGGAAAATACCGAGTTAGGAATTAGAAACTTAGGGCTAAGGGTTGAGTGTTAGCGTGAGAGGTACGCTAGACAGGAATTTCCGCGTGAACCGGAAACCTACAACAACCATACCCCGCCCTCCGCAACCCACAGTATTAAGTTGGGAGAATAACGCCAGAGAGATGGAAAGACCTCTCACACTCGGGTAACACCCGATCTTGCAGTTACAAGTAAACCTTATTAGAAAAGAACCTGTCGTACGGTAGAGTCCAAGAACTGGAAGTTCCGAAGACGGTTCACGTTGGATGATGAGGACCGCACCTAATGGCGAAGGATTGAAGATCCTAAATAAAGGATAGTGAAATTTATGGCACCATGGGGCGACGTGCTTCGCAGTCGCAAGAACCATGAGTAGCCAGCAAGAAGAGAAGCACAATCGCGCAATGAAACAAGGAAGATAGAGTAACAAGCCGAGACCAAAGAGCCTACGGACTGTAATATTGGATAATACCAGCAACGGTATACAAACCGACTAAGGAACTAGTCGAGGTTGGATTAATACCAAACCTACACGCCAAGAGGCGGGAATAACCGAACCACATAGTTCAGGTGACAATGGGAGTACTCATAAAGCATATACCTATAGGACTACAACGTAGTTCCTAAGGATAAGTCAAGTCGCGTTAACCACAGTGACGGTGTGAGACAACAGGATTGACAACAACCATGTCGAGAACACTGAGAAACGACTCAGGAGATCAATCACCAAGATCATAAGATCAAAGGAAGATCTAATAAGACCACCAAATATGGATGGAAACGAGACCGTAACCGGTGTACGTTAACCGAAAAACAACCTACCCGCGCACTTGCCCAGGGCAAGTGCAGTAACTACAGGATGGTTGGAAGACTTTTAACAACCTGCAAATACTTGCTAAAGTACCGCTATGACGAATGGAGCAAATATAGGATCACCAATCCTAAGTATTTACATAACGAAATCACGGATTGGCCTAACGGCCCGACCATTGCATTAAGAGTATACCGGTCAGCAAGAAGCTGAACTTGGTCAGGACCTGAATCATGGCAACGCCATGAAGAATTTCTTTTTAACACCGAGCCGTTATTTCAAAACCCAAAACTTTTCTTTCAAACTACGAACCCTTCTTTTAAACCTTGGATTTTTAAAACCAACCAGACAGAATTACGGTGAGTATCATAGAATGATACCAGAGGAGTTGACAATAGAATACTTCACCTAGGCTTGTGACGAACACTACGAGTGTACCCAAATACGGGAGGTGGGACAACCGCACTCCAAAGGAGCTTGCGGGCCTGACATGTAGTTAGGTAAGTGGTAACGTGCCAAGACGGTACCCCACGTATGTATACATGTAGTGTACGAAACAGGGGAAGTAGTCAACTCTATTCTACGGACCATAAGCAAATTCAAAACAGAACAGTTGGATACCCCAAACGAGCAAAGGGAACTCAGATAAGCTTACAAGCTAAGGAGTCAAGAACCTACTACAGGAAGATGATTGAGAGTTAAAGGTGTGAGAAGCACCAACAACTGAATAAAGACATTGGACCTGTCTTTAATATATTAAAGTAAAACGCGATGACTGGAAGGAATACCCAGTCTAAACACAGTAAGGCAAATGCCTAACATTAACACATCAGTGTTCAATGAACGGGATGAGATTCCCAGAACAACTACCACAAACACACAGGGTGATGTGGCAAGGTACCGGAAATACATTCATCGCCGGAAGGAATATCAAATCCGTTATAACATAAGGAAAAACACCAGTGATCTACCCTAAGAACGGGAGACACTATAACCCTCAACGTATAACTCAGATCCAGAACCGCAAGGTGGGATAACAAACTGAACATACTCATAAATGTCAGCCAGATGCTACCATATAATTGGTACTACCCAGGAGCAATCCATAAAGGGTATCAAGTCAACACAGTTGAATGAGATATCGTGGTAAGAACACCACAATTGGAACGAACATACGGTTAGAACACCGAAGGGATCCCACTTGACAGGGGATACCCCAAATCAATAAATGGTATCGATCAATACCAGGATACAAAAGGGCCTCCAACGAACGGAAGCGTGATGCGATGATCTTATTAGGGAGCCCAGTATCACCTCCAAGCCCAGCGATGGCTTACAGAGAAGTAACCACTCGAGAACGACCTATGATAAGCAGAGCTCTAGGCAATATGGCTAGTAGGCCATGAAACTATTACCATACACAACCCAACGATTACAAAACCCATTATAAACCATATGAAAAGTGGTCAAGGACGACACCAATAAAAGGTTAACAACCAATGAGCAAGGATACCCCTCATAAATGTGAGACCGCGAGAGCGGTGAACACATGGATTCTAAAGAGAAGGATACCATTAATAAATACCTGATAATACACCGCTTTCAGAACTACTAATGTAGCCAAGCTTGAGCATACAATTATTGCTAAGCAATGTGGAATAAGCTTCAACAACAATTGTTGACAACCAAGGAGTAACCGGATATTAAACCAATGATGCTCAGGGAGCTCAGAAAATTAAGGAATACCATATTCTGTATTTGCCAAATACATGGGGAACCATTGTATAAATGATAGAGATGCATGAGCTGAAGCTAGCAACAGTGGATGCCATGTAAATCAATACTGTGGGATCAGTAAGAACATGGTGCGCAGCAGGCGACCAACGTATGCGAATAATCACCCAATACTAGGGAGTTGTTAATACAAATGGTAGATAGACCGGGCAACAAGCCAGAAGTCTGCACCAAATAATGAAGCACCACCTGAAAGAGTAACGATCAGTCCTATTGCAATCTCATAAGAGAGTTACTGTCAAGGGTTCACGCCTCTGCACTCTGTAGGACTGAGTGTTTGGGTATTGCACTTGTGTAGTCAATGATCTAGTGGGATAGCTAAGGATATGGAAAACGTAAGTGTGGTAAATTCTTCCTTTCACCAGTGAACATGACATAACCAGCTAAGCAAAAGCTCGGAAACAAACCGTGCGGCCTAAGGCCAAAGAAGCACGAAGAGTGTGAAACACACCAATAATCACAAGATGTGAATTCCATTGGAATAAAAGTGAAAGGAGACTTAAGAAAGTCACAAGGACCGACGCATTGAAAATGCAAGGTCATACAAGTAAAGAACACTGGTAATGAACCAGAGAAACTGGTATAGTTCAGAAGCCACTAACAGTAGAGGAAGCACTACAACTAAGTAGTGACTTAACCTCAACCGACAATAAGCCGGAGAAACCAAGTGAATGACCACTACAAACACAACAATATGGATATAGATTGCCAGAGAGCTGGTTATGAATCTAAAACACATCGAGCTCGAGCACGGTAAAAGAACACCACACTTGGTCAATAAACCTTATTCCCACAACAAGAGGGATAAAAAGGCGATGTGTAACACGTTAAGGATAACGAGAAGGGCGAGTAACCCAAGTTATCAGGGTCGCGCAGCAGAAGCTAGTGGGCCCAGAATCCTAAGTGAAATGCACCTAGAACCGAACCCGGTTAAGAGTTAAATAACTCCGATGAAAATTCTTGATGCAGGGACTAACCGATAGTACGGTTAAGATCCGTTGATCAAGGAACATTGTATAATAGACCGCATGGAAACTGAACCACTCCATGACGGCTGAATGCCTTCGACCAACGTCCAATGTTGACACATGGTAGATTACGTGGGCGTAATCCCTTTTAAGGGGGGTAGAGCGAAACCGCAAATGTATGTTTTACGTGATAGGTGCGTAAACTACAATGCGCATAGCGCAAAAGAATTCGTTTTAATGATTGATACTTATGTTACATAAACATCTGTATTCACTCATTGTGTAATTGTGGTAATTTGGGAAGTAAGTATAGGAAAAGGAGTAGAGAAACTCCAGGGGAATGAGAACCCCGATTGGTAATAGTATGAGGAATGAGTATGTATGGGAGACTTGAGGAGTATAAATTGGTATGGAACCGATGTATGTAATGATTATAAATCGGCATAAAACCGATGTATTTTATGAGTATAAATTGGAGTATAGCAAATTAATGGGATATTATACCCATGAATTTTTAAGTATAGTAGTTGGAGAAGATGTAGTAATAAATGATGAGATGATTAGTAAGTAAGTAAGTGAATAGTATAAATTGGAAAATGTATGTGTGTGATTATGAGTAGCAAGATTAAAAAGATAGAAAACGAAATGATGTTTGACGAGCTGTCTGTTTGTATTGAGGTGGGAAGTGGAACTTGATTTGCTAGCGATCAAGGGAAGCCGAACACAAATTGGGGTGGAAGGATAATTCAACACCAATGCTGATCACATTGGGGTTGAAGGACTCTGGAAGCTCCCTTAAGTGGTCACAGTAATAACACTAGTATTAGGTATAATCATCATAAATGGTATTTGGGAGATGTATGCAAGTTTTTAAAATGAATTTCCAAAACTAATTTGGTACAACGTTTTCTTAAAACTTGAGAATGAGGATCGGTTTTAAAACCGCTCCCACGGGCGCTAGTGGATCTTTCATGCCTAGGCACGGGTATCCGGTCGAAACCATAGGAGGTGAAGCTAGTTTTGAGTCTGTGGAAATGTAGAGTAGTTTGAAACCACTACTCCGGTTGTACGGTAACAGTGTGTGTTTTGTATTTTTCCAAGGGCACTGGGGCAGCGTAGTCCCGAGTAAGTATGAGTAAGTATGAGTAAAGTATGAGTAAGTAAGTATGAGTAAGTGCCTGAGGATCTCTATATGTGCAAATGAATTTGATCAGAACCAAAGGACCGTAGAGCCAGAAAGCGTAAGTGCTCGAGTCATGACGGCCGTGAACCAGAAAGCGTTAGTGTTCAAACGTGACCGGTACCTGAGGGATCACTCGCCATTGGGGGAGGATTGTACCTAATTGTCTGCGGATGGACCCCCTTGGAGAGGAGTAAAACGTATATTTTTGATTGCCATGCATGCAGTGACATGCTGTTTGGATGCGTAGTATGCATCATGTCAGACATTCGGAGTTTGACAAGTTATATGTAGAGGTCATAACCTTAGCATAGAGTATTTATACAAGTAACGATATTAGATTCACCAACTTTGAGGGCAAAGTTCTTTAAGGGGGTAGATTGAAATACCCCGAACTTAAATATGGTGATTTAATTATTCTAATATAGTGCCTAAGTAATTTTGGTAAGGAAAATAAATCCAAAAGAAATGAGAAAAACGCTTAGAAAGCGGAAAACGCTAAAATAAACGTTAAATAACCATAGGAGGTACGAGACCTCGGTTATAGTATCGTAAGGATTCCTAAGGCTTTTTCATGCCTAATTAGTATACGGGAGCGATTCCCGAAGGAAACAGATCCAAGAAATGTATTAAAACGCTAAAAAGCTTTAGCTCACGTTTTTCGAGGAAACCCGAAAATGTAACTTTGAGTGGTCAAACAGACCCGTAAAAATTATAAATCATTAAATAATAATTATTAAGCATTTACGGAAGCTTAATAACCAATAAAAATAAAGAAACGAGAAATTCCGGAAAACGGGCCCGGTTAGTGAATAGTATCAAAACCGGGTAAAATAACGAGTGTTTTCTGTAAAAGACGAAGAACGCTCCAGCTAATATAACAGTGGGGGCCGGTTTTTACTGGTATAAACAGCTCACTCTCACACACACAAGTAACAAATAAGTAAATCAAAAAGTAGAAAAAAGTACAAAAGTGAAGTAACCCTCTCTCACCTCTCATTCTCACTTTTCCCTCTTCTCTCTCTCTCCCATTTCTCCCTCTCTTACCGTCACCCTCCTCCCTCCTTTGAGCTGGGCAATTTTTTTAGAAGCTCCACACCTCCCATGGCTTCTCTTCATTCTTCCTCATGCTCTAGCTCCATTTGAGCTCGAAATGTAAAATAAAACACACATTAGAACTCCCCTCATCCTCCTCTACATTTCTATCTTTTCAAAATCCGAAAATGAACAACTTCATCTCCATGGGTTTTCCCCATTTGAAGAGAAAAGCACACCATTGTGGAGCTTAGAGTCTCCTCTTTCCAACAAGGTAAAAATCTTCGTGAAAGACCTCACTTTTCTCCATCTCTTGGTATGGCCGATTTTTGTCTCTCTCTCTTACCTTGTTTTTCCTCTTGTTTTGGAGCTTTTCTCCATCTCTTGAACCAAGGGCTAAAACCCCTCCTAAAACACTGCCAAAGGTAAACCCTAGAAATCTTGTTTTGAATATCTCAATGGACTAGTATGAATCTAAGGGTTAGTGTATTGATTATACTTGTCTTTGTGTAAATGGGTGATGGGAATGGAGTTTGGCAACTCCATTCCCCACAAAACCGATTTTGACAAGAAAGAGAGAAGGAGGAGAAATGGAAAAGAAATGAAGGAATCAAAAGCTCAAGGTAAGAGCTCCTTCTTAATGCTTAATTTAATGCATTAGTGTAATGGGAATGGGTAAACAAATAAAAGAACATAAACCATTGTATTAGAATTGTAATCGTGAAAGTTGGGTATTTGTGAACAAGTATGTGGATAGTAGGTGCTAACAGAGAAATTGTAGAGATAAAACTATATACAAAAGAATAAACAAATAACTAAACCTACAACTCTACTACGGGTAGCAAAATAAAACCCGGTCGGAGTATAGTGTAAATATATTACGACCGAGAGTATCGTACCCAAGGGACTTATAGAAAACTAGTCCTAATCCGGGCAAAAGCCTATTCTAAAACAAGGGGGGAAATGTAAATGTGATCCTAAACTAAATAAATAAATAAATAAACTGACTTTGATTTGGGAAGATTATCAATGCAAAAGGTTCGTATGACCAATGATCAAAGGTGGCAAGTCTCAAAGAGGATTAGGTCTCGCAAAAATGCATATGCCGGATGTGATGCCGGATCCTCGCTACCCGGCAGATTCATGGCCTTGAACGTGCCGGATAACTTATACCCGGCATGCCATCCGGCATGGTACATTTTGTAAATAACATTTCCAGATTCGGATCTGACAAAAGGAACTCAACATTCATACTTGCATCGTGCATAGCTAATGCCGAATACAACAGAATAATGGGAAATAAGAGATTAACCCTAAACCTTAAGTCTTGCTCCCGCTATGGCGCAGAAGACAACGTTAAAGATTACCTAAATCCTAATCTGTCCTATTCTAGTCTTGTGAACATCAAATAGGATTAAGAGATAAGAGAATGAATAGCTACTTCATTCTACTTGTAAGAAGATTGGAACTCGGGTTAAGAAACTTGAAAATTCCATAAATGATCATAAGAGTTTTACAAGGAAATCATCCCTAACCAAAACTAACAAGGATTCTGCATCACCATCCACACAACTACAAGAAGAGAATACAAGAGGGAGAAGGAGATGTTAATAGCCTTAACCCTGACAAGGTCTTCTTCTTCTCTTGCGTGGATGGATCTGCAAACGTTCCTTGGACACCAACACTTGGAGTGGGGCGGAAATTGAGATGTGAATGAAGTAATTATGGTGTTGAAGTGTGTCAATTGCTGCTTGCTCGGCCTATTTATAGGCATAATTGTGTCTTTGCCGGGCGTCGTGCCGGGTCCCCAATAGCCGGCACACGTGCTAAATGCGCCCAACTGTTAACGGTCGAAACCGTCGATGTCCATGCGAAACAGTGCTTATGCCGGGTAGGACTTACCCGGCATCACATCCGGCAGCGGTTGGAAACACGTGGATCACATGTGCTGTCGTATGGTCAATCGAGGCGATTTTACACTTATGCCGGATAACATTTCCCGGCATAACATCCGGCAAGGCTTCTTTCTGTTCTGTACTTATGCCGTGCAGAAACTACCCGGCATGGAGTCCGGCTTCAATCTTAACTTCTGCCTAGAAAATCATTCCTTGCACAGAAAACTCATAAAAACATAAGATTGTACAAATATTATATTTTAACACATAATTAGCATAAATAACATAAATATAACTTTATTTAGATAAATATAATACTAAATCTAATGCATAAAATATGATAAGTCTGCGGCTTATCAAGGCCCTACACTTACCTTTTGCTAGTCCTCGAGCAAAACAAGATTAGAAAGAACTAATTACTTATGCACAAAATAGATAAACTTTAAATGAAATGTAGATAAATATTTCCAACTATATGACTCGAATTCATAAGTATCACTTATCTACCTTATTCTATCGAACATACTAATGGGTATAAAACAAGGAATTTCAAAATCGATCAAAAACTTTTGGGCTATTTTGCATAAGGGATTTGTAATCTCTCCTTTTTCCGGTTTCCATCATTCAGCTCTATTTTTCAAGAGTTTCTGAATGTGGCCAAGACTCTCATCAATGGTTTTTATGAATCAGCCCTATTTTGCAAGGGTTTCTGAATCAACCATGATTTTTTTTGCATTGAAGAACGGGGAATTTAGGAGAAAAACAAAAGGAAAAACTCTCGTTTCTTGCTTTTATTCTGAGGCATTTTTGCAACCTCAAGGAATATAATGCTTTTCCTTTGGAAGAAGATTTTTTTCTTTCTTTTTTTCTTTTTCTTCTTCTTTCTTTTGCACAAAAACCCTTTTTAAGATTTTCACCCAAAAAGGTTTTTCACGATTTTGAAAGAAAAGAATAACACCCAGAAGTATATAAAGGAAAGAATTAGGAGAAAGATCATATACTCATGTTAAAAAAAAAAACAAAAAGAATCAAAAGTTAAAAACAGGAATCTATAAGTCATTAGAAAGCTTACCTCTTGAGAGAACAAGCTTTTATTCATTCCGAATCTTATCTCAATCAAAAACATGCAAAAAGTTTAGTAAAACATTGATAAACTTTAAACCTATGCATATTATTAAAAACTTATTTTTTTTTAAGGGGGGTCCCTGCCCTACACTTGGCAGGAACACTGTCCCCAGTGTTCGAAAGAGAACAAAAATGTTTTTTTTTTTTTTTTTTTTTTTTTTTTTTTTTTTTTTTTTTAAGAAACTAAAATAACTAGGTTGAAAATATTGACGAAAACAAATCATATATATAAAAAATAGAAATTAAATGTAAGAAAGGCTCCCCTGATTGACATTGAAGGTGTGAGGAGGACCCGCCCTACACTTAGCCTTTTAGGCTACTTGGCGTTGTCTGAGATCCTTGGTAGAATGGTGACCGAATTCGCGTGCTCCCGTGGATTGGTTTGCGTTTGAGATGGGAGTTGACCTTGCTGTCTTGGTTGCATCAGAAGTTGCTGTAACTGCAACTGCAACGATTTGTGCTCTTTGCGAATGGTCGAGATCTCATTTTGAGTATCCTGGGTCTTGTTCATCAGGGCTGACATCATGTCACGAAGTTCAGCCATTTCAGCCTCTGATGATGTTGCAGGATGGGATGGTCTGAATTGCCTTAGACCTCCCTGGTAGCCGGCTTGACTCTGGAAGTGTTGAGGGGATTGGTTCCCCTGTTGCCATGGCTGCCGATACCCTTGGTTACTCACAAAGTTGACTTCCTCAACACTCTGAAAGTCTGGAATGTCAGGGCTCGAAGCGTGTGGTCGTGCACTAACCACGTTCGCCTGTTGAGGAAGTTGATTCATTGCTATTTGCTCCACCACTTTCTGTAGAGCGCTAACCTTCGTTGATGTCTGGGCATTACTCTCCATTAACTGCTCATGACTCTGCATAAGTTTGTCAAATTTAGCATCGCCCTCTCCGACTTGAAATAAACCAGCGGTGCCACCCCTGGTTCCACCTGTGGCCCAATCTCTTATCTCTTCACAAAGAGATTCAACCCCACTAAGGAATTGATCTCCAGGTTTCTTCAATATGTCTGCACCAAAGGAGGATAGGATCATGGTCTTGCATTGGTTGACCAATCCCTGTAAAAAACAATAGTGTTCCTTGGTGAGGCCGTGGTGTGGACATGTGCGCAGCAACCCTTTGAATCTGTCCCAAGTCTCACAGGTCTCCGAGCTCGGTTGTTTGAAGTTGTTAATGTCGGCGATCATCTCCAGGGTGCGACTTGGGGCATGAACTTATCATAAAACTTGGTTGCCATGTCCTCCCACGTGGTGATGGTACTAGGGTTAGCTGTGGTACCATTTGCTGGCGCTCCCCGTAAGGCTATGGGAAGAGGGATAGTCTGGCATATTGGAGGACGTTATTTGTGGAGGTTAGGGTTTGTGTGCTGTAGAAATTTGGTGACGTGGAGCAAAGCATCGTCCGGATTTGTACCATCAAACAAACCCAATTCCTTGATGCATCGGATTTGATGATATGGCTTGAGTTTTTGCCATTCATCATATTCGGTTTGAGGAAGGAGAGGAAGGTCGATTGCTGGTTTCGGCCTTGGTTGGAAGGCCTGTTTATATTTCGGACGGTAGGTGCTGCCATTGATGTAGGATCTGCTTCTTGTAGGGTTCGTTGTTGCCTTAAAGTTTGAAGCAGGGTTCTCTCGATCTCCGGATCAGGGTTGGCTAAATTGTCAGGAGTACTCGTAGATCGAAGAAGCATTCACTTGGACAACTTCAGAGGAGCAAGAGAACATGTTATAATATTTCGTAATAATAAAGAAATAATATAATGATATAATAAGAAGTATGAAAATACATGAATGAACAAATTTTTGGTTATGCCGGACAGAGTGCCGGGTGAATCTTACCCGGCAGTGGACTTCCTCCACTAATGCCGGATTGTACAAACCGGCATGCTACCCGGCGTGACCAAAAATCGAACATAACTTATTTAAAAGACATTGAAGGTAGAAGATAATCAATATATATACAAGAGGAATTTATTACTAACTGTCCCTCCTATTTTCGATAATATATTGAGAAAGTTTGAACATGCCGGGTGACGTGCCGGATACAACCTGTCCGGCATCGGACTTCCTCCGAAATGCCGTGTGTAGGAAACCCGGCACAATACACGGCAAGCGCAAAAAATCGAAATTCAAAATAAAGAAACATAGTATAGGGATTAATATAAGAGACAATTTGAACATGCCGGACATGATGCCGGGAGAAACCTGCCCGGCATTGGACTTCCTCCGAGTATGCCGGGTAACTGATTTCCGGCACTATGCACGGCATATCCAAATCTGCACATCTAAGGGCGAAAGTAAATTAAAGAATGAAAGAATAAAAGAATGGAATTTGTTGAATATGCCGGTTACGAGACATCCGGCCAGGAATCCGGCCTATTCAACAGGAAAACAAAAATGAACAAAAATCAATTAAAGAATCAACGAATAAAGAATAAAGAATAGGGCGTTTTACCGAATTTAGGACTTGGACTAATTCCAAGTCCCCGGCAACGGCGCCAATTTGCTAACAGAGAAATTGTAGGGATAAAACTATATACAAAAGAATAAACAAATAATTAAACCTACAACTCTACCGGGGAGCAAAATAAAACCCGGTCGGAGTATAGTGTAAATATATTACGACCGAGAGTATCGTACCCAAGGGACTTATAGAAAATTAGTCCTAATCCGGGCAAAAAGCCTATTCTATAATAACAAGGGGGAATTGAAAATGTGATCCTAAACTAAATAAATAAATAAATAAACTAACTTTGATTTGGGAAGATTATCAATGCAAAAGGTTCGTATGACCAATGATCAAAGGTGGCAAGTCTCAAAGAGGATTAGGTCTCGCAAAAATGCATATGCCGGATGTGATGCCGGATCCTCGCTACCCGGCAGATTCATGGCCTTGAACGTGCCGGATAACTTATACCGGCATGCCATCCGGCATGGTACATTTTGTAAATAACATTTCCAGATTCGGATCTGACAAAAGGAACTCAACATTCATACTTGCATCGTGCATAGCTAATGCCGAATACAACAGATAATGGGAAATAAGAGATTAACCCTAAACCTTAAGTCTTGCTCCCGCTGAGGCGCAGAAGACAACGTTAAAGATTACCTAAATCCTAATCTGTCCTATCCTAGTCTTGTGAACATCAAATAGGATTAAGAGATAAGAGAATGAATAGCTACTTCATTCTACTTGTAAGAAGATTGGAACTCGGGTTAAGAAACTTGAAAATTCCATAAATGATCATAGAGTTTTACAAGGAAATCATCCCTAACCAAAACTAACAAGGATTCTGCATCACCATCCACACAACTACAAGAAGAGAATACAAAGAGGGAGAAGGAGATGTTAATAGCCTTAACCCTGACAAGGTCTTCTTCTTCTCTTGCGTGGATGGATCTGCAAACGTTCCTTGGACACCAACACTTGGAGTGGGGCGGAAATTGAGATGTGAATGAGTATATTATGTGTTGAAGTGTGTCAAATTGCTGCCTTGCTCGGCCTATTTATAGGCATAATTGTGTCTTTGCCGGGCGTCGTGCCGGGTCCCCAATAGCCGGCACACGTGCTAAATGCGCCCAACTGTTAACGTCGAAACCGTCGATGTCCATGCGAAACAGTGCTTATGCCGGGTAGGACTTACCCGGCATCACATCCGGCAGCGGTTGGAAAACACGTGGATCACATGTGCTGTCGTATGGTCAATCGAGGCGATTTTACACTTATGCCGGATAACATTTACCCGGCATAACATCCGGCAAGGCTTCTTTCTGTTCTGTACTTATGCCGTGCAGAAACTACCCGGCATGGAGTCCGGCTTCAATCTTAACTTCTGCCTAGAAAATCATTCCTTGCACAGAAAACTCATAAAAACATAAGATTGTACAAATATTATATTTTAACACATAATTAGCATAAATAACATAAATATAACTTTATTTAGATAAATATAATACTAAATCTAATGCATAAAATATGATAAGTCTGCGGCTTATCACCCAACACTGTTCTCAAAAGTCACGCCCCCATCCACCTCTTCACACCCATTGGAATTAATGTTTGAACAAGGAATCGCTATCCGACAAACTGCTGTTCTCAAGGTTGCATCTCCCGTAGTGGTCTGTCTCTCGACCCAAAACGCAACTATCCACATCTCACAACATATCCCCAAATCTTTAATCCCTCCCCCATGCTTAAACCTCCTGGAGGCCGCTTTCAACGCATGGCTGGATGCATTCAAGGCACAGCTCTCCATCATCCAATCGAGACAGTTCCCAAAACCCATTTATGACCAACCGATTTATATCCCCCCCTCCATATGCTCTCCCAATGCAAGCCCACCTGTCTCTTCCGCCACGTCGGATCCCCTCCCGCCCACCACCAATCATTTTTATCCCGCATCTCCCCCATGCCCATGCAGACTCAAATCCACTCCCCTCCCAATTCTCTGCCTCATCCCACCCGTGTCAAACCTGCCGATTCATTCCCTCCCCCCGCTTCCTCCTCTCAGCCACGTAACCCCCCCTTCCTCCTCACCACCATACAACTGTCTCAACACTTCTTCCCCCACTGAGATCCACCTGGAGGCCACCCTAACCCCCGAAAATAGTGCCTCTTCCCCCCAAATAAGTGACTTGAATCCCCCCATTTCGCCCACATCATACCCGATATACTTGACCCCCACAAGTGCATGGCATATGGTAAACGTCTCGGTATAACCTTCCCAAACCCCCACCTATCTCTGCAAAACATTAAGAAAACCCTCTCACAATCTGACCAAAATGACCCCACGCATAGCCTTCCAAAACATTCGAGGAGCAAACAAAAGGGAACGGTGGGCAATTTTAAGAAAGGAAGTAAAAGAAACAGGCGTAAACTTGGTGGGTCTCTTCGAGACTCATCACTCCAAACCACTTCATGACTCCAAGGGCCTGTGGGGCCCAAGAGGATCCTTTGAATGGCTGGAAGTCTTCTCTGCCGGTCACCAGGGAGGTCTGATCGTTATGTGGCAAGTCTCGAGTCTCCAAATTTCTAACCCAATCCTAGGCAATAGATGGATTGCGGTTGATATTAGTTGGACCCCAGGAAATTTCCAGGGCACGGCAATTTTTATTTACTCACCCACTTCTCCGCAACAACGCTTGGAAGTATACCAAGAACTGCTCTCACTAAAGCAGAACAAACCACTCCCACTAATGCTGATCGGAGACTTTAACGAGGTACTACATGGTGGCTAGAGAAAAGGTGGAGACGAAAACGTCATCACCAGAAGCATGAGAGACTTTCAGGACTGGCTTGACGAAATGGAAGCTGTGGAAATTCCTTTGCAAAGCTGCAAGTTTACTTGGCGCAACAAAAGGGCTATGAGCAAGATAGACAGAGCTTTTGCCCAACCAGAGTGGTTCGCCTCTTTCCCGTCTCTTTCATCGCATGCTAACCCCTGACGCCTATCTGATCATCGTTTCTGCTGGATCAACCTCGAAAATTTGGACTGGGGACCGAAACCTTTCCGAGTTCTAAATGCTTGGACCAGCCACCCCTCATTTGCCCAATTCTTCAAAGACGAATGGAACAAGCTAGGAAGCCTACACTTGAGTGCCAAACTGAAAGCAATAAAAAAACCTCTAAAGGAGTGGAACACGCATATCTTCGGTCACATAGAAGCAAAGATTGATAAGCTACTAAAAGATCTGGAAGAGCTCGATAAACTTGTAGAGCAATCAGGCCCCGATGATGCCATAGAAGAAAGGCGCTCACATCTGTTACGCCAAGCATGGCAAGCTGTCCGCGCCAAGGAACGCTACTGGGCCCAACTTTCCCGAGAAAAGTCTATAAAAGAAGGGGATGAGAATACCAGGTATTTCCAAAGGAAAGCCTCTCTGAATAATAAGCAAAACCGTATCCGTTACCTGCAGGTGCAAGGACAAACTATCACAAAGCCAAAGGAAATCAGACAGAACATTGTTCACCACTTCAAGAGACTTTTTCAATCTCCCATAAATTCTGGTGCCACTCCTCTCTTCCGGGGAAACCACAAGCTCTCAACTGAAGCATCCCACACCCTCAGCTCCATACCATCCGAGCAAGAAATAAGGGAGGCGGTCTGGTCTTGTGACAGTAACAAAGCTCCTGGATACGACGGTTTAAATTTCCATTTCATAAAAGCCACATGGGCCACCATTGGACCGGACATCACCAAGGCTGTTCTTCGGTTTTTTCAAGATAATATCCTCCCTCAAGGATCAAATGTCACTTGGATAAGTCTCATCCCCAAAACTCAATCAGCTTCTAAACCGGAGGAATTTAGGCCAATAAGCATGGTTGGCGGAATATATAAAATCATCTCAAAAGTGCTAGCCAAACGACTCGCCTCCCACATGCCGCTCCTTGTGGGCGAAACACAATCAGCTTTCATTAAGGGTAGGCATATCCTTGAAGGGCCCCTAATAGCCAATGAGGTTGTCTCATGGCTAAAACGGAAAAGACGACCCGACATTTTACTCAAAATTGACTTCTCCAAGGCTTTCGACAGTGTATCTTGGGAATTCGTCGACCAGATCCTACTGCTCTTCGGTTTCGATGCTACCTGGCGCGGATGGATACGCACCTGCCTATCAACTTCAAGCCTTTCTTTCCTGGTGAACGGCTCCCCGACCACTCCTTTCCAGCCTCACCGAGGTCTTCGACAGGGCGACCCGCTATCCCCGTTACTTTTTGTTCTCATCTCAGAAGGCCTAAACTGGCTCCTCGACAGAACGATCCAGCTAGGTGATAGAAAAGGCATCGCTGTCGGTTTCCATGATGTCCAGGTCTCCCACCTCCAATTTGCGGACGATGTTCTCATTTTTTGCCAACCGAGCGAGATGGAGCTTGAATCAGTCAAGTGGTGTATAACTCTGTTCGCAGATATGTCTGCACTGGCAGTAAACTGGAGCAAATCAAAGGCAATATGCATCAACTTGTCTTCGGACCAGGAGGAAATGGTAAAGGAAATTCTCGATTGCGACATTGCTCACCTTCCTTTCACTTATTTGGGATGCCCAGTGGGGTCTGACCCGCAAAATGTGAAAACCTGGGATCCTGTAATCCGCAAGCTCAAATCCCGTCTGACGTCTTGGAAAGCTAGCAGTCTATCCCGGGCAGGGCGGCTAGTCCTCATTCGCTCTGTCCTAGACAGCCTACCACTCTATTACCTAAGCCTTTTTCGAGCTCCGAAATCAGTTGTTCAAGAAATTTACAAAATTCAGCGGTCCTTCCTCTGGAAATCTAGCTCCGGTAGGGGCCTTTGTTTGATCGCGTGGAAAAAACTTATCTTGCCCAAAGACCTGGGTGGCCTGGGCTTAAGTGACGTCAAAATCAGAAATGCCTCTCTCCTCCTAAAGTGGTGGTGGAAATATTGCCAGGACGGTAGTAAACTATGGAAACGTGTTGTCTCCTCAAATTTTGGCACTGATATCAATCTACCCCCTTTGACCCAGCCTGGTGCGACCGAAAGGGCTCAGGTATATGGAAACAAATTATCTGTATACACACCTGGTCCCCAAGCAGCAAAGTAATTGTGGAAACAAATCTGAAATGGATCATTAATGATGGCAATACTGTACGTTTCTGGCTTGATAATTGGATTGGAGATATGCCCCTGAAGCAAAGTTTCCCAAGACTCTTCCTTATCTCAGAGCAAAAAACTGCAACTATAAGCGCATTAGGATGTTGGCTTGGCACCCAGTGGATGTGGAACTTCTCCTGGCGTCGCCACCTTTTTGTGTATGAAGAACAAGAGGTAGTAAACATGCTAAGCCTACTGGACCCCTTTCAGTTAAACCAGTGCGACTCCCCTGATGAGCTGGCCTGGTCTGCTTCACCATCGGGAGCATTTACTTCCAAATCTTTCTACCACGAAGCTAGCCTGCTAAAAGTACAAACTACCACCTCCTGGCACAAGCAATTTTGGCAGCGTCTAGCTCCACCTAGAAAGGAGCTGTTTCTCTGGTTTCTTCTTCAAAACAAGTTAGCCACCAAGGACAGAGCCTTCTTCGAAGATTCACTTCCGATCGCACTGCTCCGCTGTGTCTTCTGCCAATCTTGTCTAGAAACTGCTGCTCACCTCTTCATCAACTGCTCCAAAACCAGGTATTTGTGGGCCGATATCCTATCGTGGTGGAACATCCCCTTTGTCTTTCCTGACTCCTGCGCAACACTGTACGAGTCCTGGTGCAATATTTCCCTGCCCCGTGATATCAAAAAAATATGGATATCCACCTTAATCCACACTCTCTGGAAGATTTGGGACCTGCGAAACAAGGTATCTTTGAAGCCACTCAACCAAACTGGGCTTTAGCTAGTCTCTCTGTGAAACGAAGCACGTGGGAATGGACAACGCAGAAGCTTCTCCCCCCAAACATCCCCCCTCATGTTTTTATTAACTCCCAAAACATTCTGTCCTTTCTTATCTAGATTGATGTAAGATTTTACCTTAGGCGAGTGCATCATTTGGATGCGTACTGGCCACTGTCTGCTTACGCAGCAAATCATCAAAAAAAAAAAATTCATCCCTTATCATGCAACGTGAACCACCAAAGGACTTCCATCCTTGGTTCTGTCATTTTACCCCAGATATAACTCGATAGTGCGCACTCATTTCCTTCAGCTACAAGACTTACATACAACTTCTTGGTAGTGAATCCATCCTCCTCCTCCCCCGGTAGTTCCATCTTCTCTATTATGCATTAACAACTGATTGCTCAACATTAGTAGCAGATTATATTTCCATGTCTTTTTCATACCTGAATAATGGCTTTCTCCATTCAATTTTCCAAGACCAGCAATCGTTTGTCCTCTCGCCCATCTCTGCCACGTTCCCATCCTTTTAATAACACACCACCGAGTACAGGCGAGGAAATAAATCACGAAGTAGTGTTGCCGCTCCTGAAATAAATCACGAAAGTTTTTATGTAATTTACTATGTTACTCCTAATTTCTAGAAAAAATAATCTAGTAAACCCGGACAAAGACAACATAATTATAGAGGAAACATTTTCATAATGGATTCACTTCCATTAATACTTGTGCACTCTCTTTTGATAAAAAAGATAATCAACAAGAGATAGAGACAAAATAAATGATAATGTTACCTCAGAACTATGTCCTTTGGTGTTATCAAAATTAAAAAGGTGTAATGTAGTTTGTTGGACTACTTCTCAGATAACTTCTCGATAATGGCTTAATTTGCGAGGCGGGATGTAATATAGTTTCTTGAACTGCTTTTCAGATAACTTCTCAATAATAATATAGGGAAAATTACACATCCCACCCATCAGGGTTTGGCCAAATTACAAAAAAACCACCCATGTGGTTTAGGTATTTAAAATGCCCACCCATTACATATCCCACGTTTGTCACCCGTCAACAATTTCTCCATTCCGTAATTGAGTCTGCTTGGCGTCCATGTAGACTCCACAGCATAATATTATTGGCTTTTTTTGCTGACATGGCATACTCAGTCAATCTGCACAAGTCAGCACAAATTCCATTAATCACGTATACCCCATTCCAATCCCTCCCATCTTTCTCTTCTGGTTTCGCTGCTTGCTCGACCAATTTATTAATCCCACCCCTAATTCCCATCCAATTAACCCTAATTCATTGAGAATCACCAATTGAACGTTGAATGACTTACTTTTGGTTTAGAGTGAGAAGACCGTAAGTGCAGAGAAGGATGAAGACACAAAGAAGGTATTTCTTTCTTGTTCGCCAGTCAGGGTAGCAAAATCACAATGAGTGAAGAGAAAACGATGTAGATGAATTCAAAAAATAGATTGCAACTCGAAAGAATAGAGAAAGGGCCGAAACAGATGCAATTAAGAGCTCTACAAAGTGAAGGTCACTGGCTCACTGCAATTGGGAAAAATCTGTAGGAAGAGGAAGTGGTGGCTGTACGGCGGATTGTGAGAAGTAAGGTAAAGAAAGCATATGTGTCGTGGGAGAGCAGAAGCCATGGAAAGAGACTAGAGGGCGGGAGAGGGAGAGTGACGGTGATACAATAATGAGCAGCAACCGTTGGAGTCGTTCCTATGGAGCAAACCAGCGCCTCCATCCTCTCAAGCCCACCGCCATCTCATTCTCGTCTCGTTTCTCCTTCTCCTTCTCACGGAATTCGCAACGTGTGGCGGCGACGAACGAAACTGACGGTTGGAGCTTCGAGGCGGGGCGCGTCTGGAACCGAGAACGGGCAGGGACAAATCGAAGAGGAGCCCGTGAAGCAAGAACCAAATTTCTTATGGGATCCAAAGGTGTATACATTTCCAGCTAGAGTTCGAACAGAAAATTTAGGAACATTTTGTATCTTTTCCTCTCTGTTCCTCGGGACATTAGAGCCGATTGTTCTTTACGAAAATCTGTAACTTCTGGCTAGATCTGTGTGGTTTGTGGTTTCTTTTTGTTTTTTTGGGGTTTTTTTTCCAGTCCTTAACCTCACTTAAGAAAATCACAACCAGAGACTGACACATGGACAAGATTAGACGAAAATTGTAAAAATATTAACAGATGTATAACGGAGAAAAGTTGGTGGGTGGGGAAAGTAATTTCCCATACCACATGGGGGTTTATGAAAATACGTCAAACCTGATGGGTGGGGATGTAATTTTCCCAATAATATATTATTGTAGCATCTAGTCTAATAGCTGATATAATGACAGTCGACTCAATATATTAAAAAACATCCATAAAAGATTAGACGATGATAAGATATTCAAATGGATATAGAATTGGAAAGGATGCCGATCCTTTCCTTTCCCCTGTCTTCTCTGCTTTGTCTATGATTCTTTCCCCCTTCCTAATAGCCCATGTTATTAGATATTAGTCACCGCTAACTTCTCCCTCTACCTCTTTCCTCACCTCTCAAATCAAACCTCTCTTCCCGACACAACCTGCAACTCAAACAAATATCTAATACATATAAAACACGTCTTTACATTTTTTAACCAACAAGTATTGTCCTCCTCGGCGGAGGTTCCTAGGGATCGCAGCGGGTAAAGTATCAACGATTTTGTGAGTAACTCTCCCACCGAGCCAAACTCTTCTCAGCAAACAACACAGCCGCAACTGTTGCCTCCAGCAAAAGATGAAAACGAAATATCTAATCAAGCAGCCAGGGAGCGAGAGGAGCTGGATTCCGGATCTAATCAAACCGTTAGTCAATTGGAGCGCGATATTGGTTCTTCAGGTCTGCATGTACGCTCTCCCCCCTTTTCTTAATTTGCGTATCATACTCTATTGTGCACTATGCAACAACTGAATATGCAGACGACTCTATGAGATGCTCAGAGTCGACAAGGGGGGAATGAGAGTTTTGATCACTAATTGCATGAGAGGACACTGCTCATGCACTCAGGCTTTGGATTGTGTAAGCTTTGGAAGCTAGTCTTAATCCTATTCACCATGGTTATTTTTGATGTATTAATTTTCGGTTGTTTTGACTTCAAGTACTTGGGTAGCTCAAGATGTTACTTCTTTAGGTGTTGTTCTTGATCATCAGAAGCGCGTAGGGTTTCTAGTGACAATCGCAGGTGGTGATGGGTCTTCCTTTGATTTGATGATGCAACCTCCCAGAGGAAACTAGTTGCCCATAACAGTTAGGTTAGTGGGGTATTTCCTAGGACTACATATTATGTACTAAGGATAGTCCTTAGACATGTAAGGCTTGCTTGGTAGGTGGTAAGGGAATGAGAATGAAAATGATGGGTATGGGAATAGCAATAGAATCAATAGTATGAGAATAAGTATTACCATAACAAAATTTATTATTTATACTTTCATCATTTATTGTGATGTTCAAATAATTTAAATTTATTACAAAAAATAGAAACCAATTATTTTATACAATATTTACGTGATAAAATTTCACAAATTTTTATAATAATTAAATATAAATAAATGTATATTCATTTCTAACATATAAAATTAGATGTAAAACATATAATCAATTATTATTACTAAAAACATAAAAAATTTAAATTTCATCGTAATTGTATTATTGTATATTAAATATGTAATAGCAAATTAGAGCAAATCAAATGAACGGACCAGCTTGGCTTTGTTTCCCCTCGACCCACCTGGCATTATTGATTTTTGAAAATATATAAAATTAAAATGAATATTAATAAATATTATATATAATTCAAATAATATTAAACAAATATAGTATAATATTAAATAAAATAAAAATATTATATTTTTAATATGTATATATTGTAATTCGGGCCGTGAGCGAGGCTTAGTCGCGGGCTCCAAATTTTGTAGGGGCCTGACCCAGTTTTTGTATATAGTTATTCGGGTCAGGACAAGCTCAGTTGCAGGCCCAATATTTTTTTGGCGTCCGGCCGGTTTTTATTTGAGCTCAAATGTTGTCCAAGCACCTTTGATTTTTTTATCGGATGGGTTTTTTTGGACTTTTTGGGTGGGTGACCAGGGTTGTACTTGATTAGTTCTATAGCTAAGCAAGTGTTAGTGTTTAATCATAAATTATTATATGCATTTTTATTATTAACTACAACCATATTAAAAATCTTTAATATTAGTGATAATATATGATTTGATTAAAAATATTATTTCACACAAATATTTTTTTACATATTTTATTGAAAAATATAATAAATTTTGATAGAACTAAATATTAAATATCAATAGATCTATAAAATAAAGTGTAATTAGTTAAACTGTTTTCATAAAATAATCTAATAAAATATTTAATGAAATTTGTTATATCTTTTAGTTTCAAAAAAAATTTATGAAATTTGATATTTTTTTACAAATTAAGACTTCAAGAAAATAACTAACTAATAAATATGCGGAAAGTTGGTAATAAAACAAAGATGTGTATTAAATGAAAAATGATAACCACCCCTCCCTTAGTAATCAATCTATGAGAATTGATTCTTATATCCACTTCCTATAAATTTTATTCCTTCTAACAAAGCATAGTGATAGAATAGTTTTATTTCCATTCCAATAGATTCTTTGTCATAATAGTTTTATTTCCATTCCAATAGATTCTTTGTCATACCCTCCTACCAAGCACGCCTGTAATCTTTTAATTCTTTTAATGTTAGGCCGGTCGATTTCGAAAAAAATGGTTACAAAGTTCACAAACTGGTAAGCCATATACTTGTTTGAGGATAATAATGAACCGAAAGAAATACTGAAGCATAATGAAAAGAGACACATGAGATTTCAAAAAACAAGAGTAAATTATTGAGAATCTCATGGATTTTGGGATAATACAGTTCACCCTTGTAAATAACAATATTATAACCATCCTGAGGTAGCGGGATCCCTAACTAGGAGCCTCCAAGCTATAATTTTATATTATTCCATTAAATACATGCTGACTTGTCAGAGAATCTAAAATAATAATGTCACACTGAAAAAAACAATTTCTACCCACTTCATTTTTCAACTAAGTCTCTCTCTCACCCTTTTTTTTGGTTTGTCCAAGTTGGCTTCAAATAATAATCACTTCCTCTGTTGTTTTTACCTCATACTAATTACTCCAACCATGCTCCGTGATTGCCAGCTGATTTTCCCCTTGTGTTTTTATTTGCAATTTTGTAGTGCGTTGATGCTGCAGGTTTACTGCCAAAACAGCGGTGGGAAGAGTAAAGTTTTAGTGATTAGGAGAAAGAGGTAGAACAGGTCTGGCTAATGTTACAAACTGTTTTCTTGGGACAATGTTTGTAGGACATCCGCCAATTTTTATCTTAGTAATCCTAGTGGGTGTTGTTTATTTTGAAGGGATGGATGTTGGTGTCATGTATTGCTGGTAGAACTAAAGTGATCCAAATTGAAAAAACTAAATACCTAATTTGAACCTAAATTTAACTAAAAGATGAATGAGAGCTGAACAATGACACATAGTAAAAAAACGGAAAATTCACAATATACCCTTTTTTTTCTTTTATAATTCACAATATACTTCTGTTGGTTTTCATATTAAACTTTTAACATGCTTAAATGTTATCCAAAATTGATGAAACTTTATATGGACGATGCTAAAGTGTTATATTTTGGTCCAATATCAAATTTGAAGTTTTTTAAGCTCACATGTGGGACCCATGAACATGCCACAATTTTCATTGGGTCTCACAGGTCACATGTGAGCTAAAAAAACTTCAATTTGATATTGGACCAAAATATAACACTTTAGCATCGTCCATGTAAAGTTTCATCAATTTTGGACAACATTTAAGCATGTTTAAAGTTGAATTATGAAAATCAACATGAGTATATTGGAATTACGAAAGAAAAAAGGGATATATGTAATTTTCCCTAAATAAATGACTAGATACATGGTACACAAACTAATTGAAATCGCATGTGTACCAAAATTACATAAAGTTTAACCAACCTTTACAAACATTGAGAACTTAAGGAGAAAGATAGTAATAATGAATGAAAGGTATCTTGCACGGGAACCCCAAAACAAATTCATAATGATTATATGTAGGGGTGTCAAAATTGGGTTTCAGGTCGGGTTGAGCCCAACCCAAGCCTGAACCAGACCCGAAAATAGTTTAGGTCAAACTTGAACTCGACCCGAATCCGGAGCGGGTTATATTTCTTCAACTCGAACCCGGAACGGTTTGACCTAAAACTGACCCGTTTTTTCAAAAAAAATATTTTATTTTTAAAATTTTAGATTCTTTGATAAATAAATATAATACTTTAATATTAATTAAATATTTATGTAATATATTTAATCATAAAGCACTGATTAAATGTTTATTTTAGTCATAAATTAATCAATAAACACTAATTTAAGTCATTAAATACAACATATTTTCTATTTTCAATTGAAAACATTCAGGTTACGGGTTGGCGGGTTCAACCTGAACCCGAAGCGGGTTTCAATGACCAACCCGAAAATATTTCGGGGTAAAAAATCTCCACCCAAACCCGACTTTTTACGGGTCGGTTTCGGGTTCAGGTCAAGATTGACATCCCTAATTATATGCATTCAAAATAAAAAGACCTTTAGATATGGCTTAGAGGAAACTCATGTTGAAAATTACTACACTTGAGGGCTAAGGTGTTCTAGTATGGTTTGAGAACCACCCAACCAAAAAGACTAGTTACTGTAACTTTCAAATGAGTGCAATAGAGTAAAAAGGTTAGCTTGTGTTTGGTTGTCTATGAAAGACCATCAAGGAAAATTGTCTCAATTGAGGGAGGGAATTGGGTGTCACCTTTTGTTGCTATTCTCCTTCTCTCTTTTATGTTTTGAGCCACCTTATTCATTTTTGGATTCTTGTGCATTAGTCGTAATTACAGTACTCTCGGTAGACTTTACAATCCTTGAGATACAATACGGTGACTCATTGATACAGACTAATCTTACAACAACATATGGTACAGTAATTTACCGAGCTATGGATAGCTCCCTTCGTGTTTATAATAAATCGTTGTTGTTCCATGACATATTGAAACCATTACTTTTGTGGAAGAACAACAATATCCTTTTTTTACACACTGGCTGGACTGCACATATTAAAGTTCATCAGATGCTTAGGCTGTTGATAACTATCTGTGATTATGTTGAAGGATATAAACTTGCATTCATAGAATTTTACATCTGTCCATTAACGTTGCAGGCTTGTCCAATCATCAATTTGTTCCTTGAAGTGCTGACTTGATTCTTGGTTTGCATTGCTTTTGGTAAATGGGTTGACCTTAAGTCTATATTCATACTCGTCACATGCTACGACAATGATTATAATAAGGTTGATTTATAAGTCTAATGGATAAACCTATACTAATCTCCGGTCCATTTAGTAGACTATAATGACTTGGGCTGACATTATATCTCTACGTAGGCCCATTAAAAACCTTTATTGTAAGTCCAGTCTGTTTTCTTACACTCAAACTTATCAATGTATATTAATATCCTCATGTACTCGGTTACACACATAATACAATGGAGATACTTTAAACATATTCTACATTATTCTATTGAGCTCTCTTCTCTCTCCGTAACAATTTATGGTATCAGAGTTGGCTATCGTGATGAACGTTTGATTTCTTCTTCTATCTTCTTCGATCCCTTCATTCAAGGTTGAAATCACATCCTGATGAATCTTTCACTGGTGGAAATGGTGGTACTAGAGGAAATGGTGACCCCATCGGTGCTGCAACTCCATATAACTCCCCGATCTTTAGTTTTGCACAACCGATCTCCAATAATTCCTAGTCAGTATTGTCAGCGGCAACAAATCTGGTGAAATTGAAAATAAA
Organism: Limonium bicolor; assembly: GCA_023374045.1. Taxonomy (NCBI): domain Eukaryota; kingdom Viridiplantae; phylum Streptophyta; class Magnoliopsida; order Caryophyllales; family Plumbaginaceae; genus Limonium; species Limonium bicolor. The sequence continues at coordinate 382,532,406 of CM041778.1, forward strand.
TAATTTCAAAATTTGGCAAGAAGTTATCTCTACCTTTTTAAGGGGTAACAATCTATATAAGTTCATTAACGGTACTCACTCTTGTCCTCCTCTAATGCTTGACAGCAGCATCAACAATGAATATCTGAAATGAATTCAATTAGATCAGCTTGCATTAACAATAATTTTTGCCTCTCTAAGTGAGAATGTTATTGGGCATGTAGTGAGCATGAAAACTATTGCTAAGCTTGGGCATACTTGAACGAAACTTTTGCTTCTTAAACAAATGCACAAGTTTGCCATCTACACCCTCCAACTCGCATCCATTAAGAAGCTTCCTAATTAGATTGTTACAACTTATTACAACAAAGGTCAATGCATGGTTGATCTGTGGCTTTAACTGCTCATATTGTTTCGTATAAAGAGTTTCAAAGCTATATTATAAAGGAGCTCCCCTCTACAGTGGCTTGGTCTCCACTATCCTCACCAGAAATGATCATTGTGGTTCTACCCAGCCTACCACTTGATGTTGTCCAACAAATGCTGGATTCAACAAACAACAGAAGCAAGTAACCTCGTCTGTTACTGTTAATGCTACTTTTCATACTGGATCTACTTATGATAATAAGGCAAATCGTAGTTGCAATAAAGGGAGATTTCTGAACACAGAGGCAGGGAAAGGGAAAAAAGAGCTGCTTACTAAACTAGCTCAAAAACCCATAAATTTCACAGGAAGACCGATAATTATCCTCTTTGCCAAATTTTCCAAAAAAGGGGTCAGAAGCCTATGCTGTTACCACTGTTTCACTTTTCCGAGCAGCCTAGACTAGAGCTGTCAAAAATTTGACCCAACCCGAAAACCCGTCCGTTTTATCCGAACCCGAAACTCGAATGAAACCCGAAATATTTAAATATAATAAACCGAACCCGATTGGGTAAAACCCAAAGACCCGAACCCGAAAGACGAAAAATTTAAAACCCGAAACCGACCGAACCCGAAATGACCCGAAATAATAGTAATTAAAAAAGTATCCAACTCGAATTACATGACATAACAGTGAATATAAATTGTTCTAACTGAATGGCCCTAATAAAAAACAAAAAACTGATTCAAACTATTATATCCGAATAAAAATTCAAAATAGGCACTTATTGACATTTAGGTAATTTATATGAGTATATTCTTATGGAAATTAGGATATTTTATTTAATAATTTTGTTAAAAAATATTAACCATGATCCGAAATAACCGAAACCCGATTTTATGACACTATTACAACCCAAACCCGATTTGACCCGAACCCGAATGACCCGAACCCGAAATGACTCGAAAGTTAATGAACCGAACGGATATTGACCAAAAAAATATGACCCAAAACCCGAACGGGTAACCCGTTTGACAGGCTAGCCTAGACCACCATCTACCATGACTGCTAATGCCATTAGTCGAACACCTCATCTGGATTGGATGCTCGACACAACAACATCCCATCACTTTGGGGTGATTTTTTCAAACTCAATCTAGTGCCTCTGATTGTAGTAAATTGATACAGTTTTTTCTTGGTGATGGTTCTTCTCTCAGCATTCAACATCAGGGAACAAGTGCTTTAACTATGGCTGATACGACATTTTCCTTAGTGATGTTATGCATGTCCTTAAGCTCAACAAGCAGCTTATTTTTGTGAGCATGTTTTGCCAAGACAACGAGACCTTCTTTTTCACCCTAATTATTTTTAGTTGAAGGATACTCAAACACAGGCAATTCTCCTCAAGGGGAGTGCTGAAGATGGTGCGTATGCTTTCCATTCTACCTCAATAGCAACTACTACATCCCCTCACCTCAATACTCTACCGTGGCCCCTTCTACTATGTGGCATGCAAGCATTGGTCATCCTAGTGATGCTTGACTAAACAATTCTCAAAATTATTTGTTTACATGTCTGTAGATTCAAGAATAAGGAGTTGTGTATTGCGTGTTGTCAAGGCAAACAGCACGCCTTTTCCTATTTCCCTCAGATTCTGTTTAGACTAAATGTTTTTATTTACTGTTTATTGACCTATGAGGTCCTACGTATTGCTTGTTAGAGGATGGTTTTAGCTATTTTATGCTTATAGTTGAAGATTTTTCATGATATATGTGGCTATATCCTATCAAGAATATGTCTGATGTTGCACTTATTCTCCCCGTCTTTTGCACAATGGTTAAAACTCAGTTTCATACCAATATCAAGCAAATACAACTGATAGAGGAGGGGAGTTCAGAGCCATGGAGAAGTATTTTCAGGATCAAGGAATCCATCATAGATGCACCTGTTCTTATTCACAGCAACAAAATGGGTCAATTAAGAGCAAAAATTCACTATGTGGTTGACACAAAGACTTATGTTTACTTTCTCAAGCTTCTATGCCTATGAGTTTCTGGTCCTATGCTTGTATAAATGCAACCTATCTTATGAACCACACCCCCACTAAAGCTATTAATGATTCCACACCCTTAATCCAGCTACACAACAAACAACCCACCTACACTCATCTAAGATCTTTGGATGCAGTTGCTGGTCCAATCTTCAACCTTTTAACCCTCATAAACTTTCTTTTGGATCAACTGAATGCATTTTTCTAGGCTATGCAGAAAACTCTATTGGTTACATTTGCCTTGACAAGTTAACTAACATGCATTACATCTCCAGAGATGTGACATTTCAAGAAAATGTTTTTCTCCTTTCCACTCACTACACTTCTCCTCCTCAAACTTTTATTGATATACCCACGGTTAGAAAGCTACTTATGCCCGTCATACAACCCTCCCCTTCATCCCTTAACCTCACACCCGCCCCTACACAACTTCACAATAACCTACACCTGTCTCTTCCTTACCTCAATCTTTTTCACCTAATTCAACTCATGTCCACATCACGCTAACAATCCACATAATTCCCCTTCTCCATCACCCCTCCCGCCCCTCCTTCCACTCACTCAACCCACCCCATGGCTACCAGAACCCACATACAACCAAGCTATCAAACGCATGACATGGAAACATGCAATACAAACAAATTTCAAGCTTTAAAAAAAAAACACTTGGGAACTAGTGCCTTTTAAGTCACACATGAAAACATTAAGGACAAAATGGGACCTTAAAACAAATAGGCATACAAATGGTGACATGGAGAAAAGGAAGTCTGCCTTGTGGCTCAAGGCTTAGGGCAAACACATGGTATTGATTACACTGAGACTTGTATTCCAGTTGTCAAAGTGTCAACATAGAGTGGATCTAGCTATAGCTACAGCAAACAACTGGCCGTCTGGCCCATACAACAACTAGATGTGGATAATGCTTTTCTCCCTCAGAACTTGAAGAAGAGGTTTACAACAAACAACTTACTGACTTTGTTGACAAACAGTATCCTCACCATGTTTGTAAGTTGAAAAAGGCTCTCCATGGTCTAAAACAATCTCCTAGAGCTTGGTTTTCTAGTCTGAGAAATTACCTCATTCACATTGGTTTTACCTCCTCCCAGTTTGATCCCTCCTTATTTGTCTACCTTAATGGTAGTGACATAGCCTATCTTTTAGTCTATGTGGATGACATTCTTATCACAAACCTCTACACCCACACTTTTTATTCAACTTACCACATCACTTGCTCATGAACTTCCTCTTAAAGAATAGGGAACCTGCACTATTTCCTAGAAGTCACCGCCACATAAATTCCAAAGGCCTTACCCTAAACCTCTCATAGAGCCACTACATTAAGGAACTTCTCTGCCCTCATGCTAGATCCTCACTTTCTTGACACCATATACTCTCCTACATACAACGATGCTTCCCTTTAAAGTATCATACGATGCTTCCAGTATCTAGCTTTCACCAGGCCATATTAGTTTTGTTGTAAATAATCAACCAACACATGCATCAACTGAAAGAAATACATTGGGTTACAGCAAAAGAATTTTACGTTACCTCAAGCTACTATCAATCTAGGTTGTTCTTCTCTGCCTATGCTCTTGGTGAACTCTGTATCTATTTGGACGCTGATTGGGATGGATTCCCTCTCTAATAGACGATCCACATCAGGTTTCCTGATCTTTCTTGATGACAAGCTAGTGTCTTGAAGCTCCAGGAAACAACAAACTATTTTCAAATCCTCCACCAAAGCAGGTGTAAATCTCCAGCTACAGCTACATTAAATGCGTTGTGGATTTAGAAATTGTTAACAAAGTTGGGTATAGAACTTTGCACAAGTTCAATCTTGCGATGTGGTAATATTGATGCGACTTACCTTGCTTCCAATCCAGTACTGTTTCACAATCGCGCCAAGCATATTACGGTGAACTACTTCTTCGTACACAAATGAATTCGAAATGGAAGTCTTCGTGTCGAGTTTCTCCTCACACAAAACCCAACTTGCCAATGCATTGGCAAAAACCCTAAATTGAAATAGGCATTCGATATTTCAATCCCAAATGCTCTCTCATAAAGACCCATCCAGACCGCGGGCAGATAGTAGACTATAATAAGTGGGCCGATATTATATCTCTACATAGGCCCATTACCTTTGTTATAAGTCCAGTCTATTGTTCTTACACTCAAACCTATCAATGTATATAAATATCCTATGTACCCGATTACACACATAATATAATAGAGATTATTGAATATATTCTACACTATTTTATTGAGCTCCTTTCTCTCCTATAACAAACTACAGTTTACTAACCACTTGGATTTGATAATGATCTACACTAAATCACTATTCTCAAGTTCATGTCAATGAGAAAGTATACTAGGTAGGTGACTTGATCATTGGATCAAGGGGTGCTGGGTGTTAGGCAACTAACTGTATTCCATGATGTTAAAGGTTACATATGTGATTTACTTCTGACCTATGCGGATGGAAAGAAAGATCTGCGGACAGCATCAGCTTCAAGAACCGTCAACATAGGATTAGGACCTTTCTTCTAGATCCCGTTAGCCAAATTGACCATCTACTACTCGTAAAACAAATACCTCTTTCACTTTGACTAATCTACACCTTTGACTTGCTTTTTGTCTTATCCTCGTCCTCCACTCGCCATCACAGATGAACACTCCGTTTCCTTCCCCGCCTCTTCCGCCATCCGCCCCCCCGGAGGAACAAAAACGATCATCCTAAACATGGCTAAACAACCCTTAATCCTCTTCCTTCCGTTCCTTCTCATCCATCTTATCGTCTTCCTCCCCACTCCCGCCAATTCCCAATCCGATCGGTTCAATTCTCCTCACCATCAAGCAGCAATGGGGAAACCACCATCCCTCTCCACCTGGAGCACACCACCAACAGCCTCCACTGCAACTGGGACGGCATCCAATGCTCTTCATCCTCAACTCGCGCCGTCGTCACCGGAATCTCCCTCTCCAATTACAACATCATTGGCGAATTCCTTCATCAATCTGCACCCTCCCGCACCTCACCCACCTCAACCTCTCATGGAACTTTTTACCGGGCACATTCCCACCTCTCTCTACACTGCACCTCCCTCACACATCTCGACCTCTCACAAAACCTCCTCATCGGGTCATTCCCACACGACATCAACAAACTATCACCCTCCTTACAATACCTCGATCTCATGGAAATAATTTCACCGGCGACATCCCTCCCTCCATTTCGGAACTCAAAGAACTCCGGACCCTCAGCCTGATGCAGTTGTTGCTCAACGGGACGTACCCGGCCGAGATCGGAAACCTTACCAACCTCGAAAATCTGTCACTAGCCGTCAATCCGTTCTCGAATCCGATACTACGCCCTGAGATTGGACGGTTACGGAATCTCAAGTATCTGAGGTTGTCCGAGTGCAATCTGGTGGGTGAAATCCCGACGAGTTTTGAGGGGTTAACGAGTCTAGAACACTTGGATGTGGCGTATAACGGTTTGACGGGTTCGATCCCAAAGGGACTATTCACGTGAAGAACTTGACGGTGGTGTACCTGTTCAAGAACAAGCTGTCTGGGGTTTACCTGGTACGATAGAGGCGACGAGTTTGACTGAAATTGATATATCCAATAACAGCTTGATCGGTTCGATTCCGGAGGGTTTTAGGAAGTTAAAGCGGCTGAGGTTTTTGAATTTGTTTGTAATCAGCTGAGTGGTGAGTTGCCAGCGGGTATTGAATTGTTGCCTGAACTGGAAGAAGTGAGGTTGTTTGAGAATAAGTTTATGGTCCTCTGCCACCCGAATTGGGTCTACATTCCAATTTCACGCAATTGCAGATTGGGTATAACCAATTCTCAGGTCCTCTTCCGGAGAATCTCTGCTCCAATGGAGCGTTAATAGGTGTAACCGCGTTTTGCAATAATCTGAGCGGGGAGGTACCAAAATCCCTTGGAAACTGCAAGACCCTCCAGACCCTACAGCTCTACAACAACTCCTTCACGGGAGAAATCCCATCCCCAATCTGGACATTACCAACGTCTACAGCTTACAATTAAGTTTCAACCGCTTCACTGGTCGATTACCACAACACCTGTCATGGAACCTGACCAGACTTGAGATTGACAACAATGAATTCACGGGCGAGATCCCTTCTACCACATCCCAATGGACCAATCTACACGTCTTCAAAGGCGGGAAAAACGCCTCACTGGCTCAATTCCACCGCAACTCACCGCTTTAGCCTCACTCGAAGAGCTCTCCCTCGAAGGAAATCGGCTTTCAGGTCGGCTACCAATGAAGATAACTTCATGGAAATCGCTCACTTCTCTTAACGTCGCGAATAATCAGCTCTCCGTCCGATTCCTAGTTCCCTTGGCACTTTGCCTGTTCTGTCGTACCTTGATTTGTCAAACAACGATCTGTCCGGTGAAATCCGTCTCAACTTGGGAAACTGAACCTTAACTCTTGATTTGTCCAACAATAATCAGCTTACAGGAGAGGTTCCGTACTCGTTGGACAACTTGGCATATGAAAACAGTTTTTCAAACAACACCCAGTTATGTACAGCAAAAGGAAACCTGGTGTCAACACTACCCAGATGTGGTTTTCCTCCACTAGCTCATCTCGTCGTAAGCAACTGTCATCCAAGTACCTAGCCCTGATATTAGTTCTGGCAGCTTTCGTTTTCCTAGCCACATTGTACTTCACTATCTACACGATTAAGGACTCAGACATCGGCGAGAAAACAATAACCACAACATGATGGCATGGAAGCTGACTTCATTTCAAAGGAGGCTAGACTTCACGGAAGAGACCATCGTGACGAGGCTGTCAGATCACAATGTGGTTGGATCAGGGGGTCAGGGAAAGTCTACCGAGTGGGGATAAACAGGGAGGGAGATGCAGTGGCAGTTAAGAAGATACAGAACAATAAAAAGGTTGATGATCAGTTCATAGCTGAGGTTCAGATACTTGGAACAATTCGGCACTCAAACATAGTGAAGCTGTTGTGCTGTATCTCGAGTGATGAGGTGAAGTTGCTGGTTTACGAGTACATGAAGAATCAAAGCCTGGATAAGTGGATACATAAGGAGAGACAGGGTAGGGATATTTTCTTTGGTTCGTCGACTGAAAGTAGCAGCAGCAGCAGTGAGGAAGAGGAGAAGAAATTGTTGGATTGGCCTACCAGGTTAAGGATTTCGATGGTGTGGCTCAAGGGTTGTGTTACCTGCACCATGACTGCTCTCCGCCAATTATTCATAGGGATGTGAAGTCCAGCAACATATTGCTGGATGCGGAGTTTAATGCAAAGATAGCTGATTTTGGGCTCGCCAAAATTTCAGTGAATAAAGGCGAGCCTAACCCCATGTCTGCAGTTGCTGGTTCTTTTGGATACTTTGCACCAGGTACGCATGAAAAGTTAAGAACCATAATATATATATATATATAGGCTAAACAAATTGAATTGCTTTTGTGACTTCATTTGTATAAAAAGTTATGCTTGTTGGTATTCGAATTTGAAACAGAGTACCGATACACAAGGAAAGTGAGCGAGAAGGTTGATGTGTACAGCTTTGGGGTGGTTCTATTAGAGTTGGTAACAGGGAAGGAACCAAACAAAGGGAGCAACACTCTGAACCTAGCGGATTGGTCGTGGAAGAATTACGGTGACGGGACGTTGACATTGTGAGTTCTCTGGATAAGGAGGTGCTTCAACCATGTTACGTTGAAGAAATGAGCAATGTGTTCAAGTTGGGACTGATGTGCACCAGCACGCTGCCTTCTTTGAGACCATCTATGAAAGAGGTTCTGCAGATTCTGTCTCTTTTGACAAAGAAGAAAGGAGAGAGCACCTAAGAAATGAAAGGATTTGTGAAGTATGAGCATTTACAATTCAATTGTGTAGATGTAGATTAATGTATGGAACTATATATATACACACAAGAAGAATCGGCCGAAAGCTACTCTGCTGGAGAATAGAGAATCAAGGGCAGAAGAGAGCAAACAATCAGGTAAAGGAGGGAAAGAAACGAGTAATAGAATTTAAATGATTCACATAACTGAAGGTTATTTCTGGGCACGGAGCTGAAATCATTAAGACTTTTAATTTATATCTTAGAAAAAGGAGAAAAAATGAATTATGAGATGGTTATCTCTCACATTTAGTTTATGAGTTGAAGAAAACTAACTACATGATCTACTCCTATTGTTTTTATGACAATGTACTGTTTTTTTTTTTATTTTTAATGGTTGGCGCCAGGCCTTGTATAGATGAGTGGTAGTAAATAATGTATGTACAAAGTAGCAAGAGAGTGGAGGGAGCAAGGAGAAACCAAAAAGGAGAAAACAACAAGCCTAATACCTTATACTACTAGGACCACAAACAAGAAGACCTTCGCATAAAGACCAACAAGAAGAAGAAACAGACACACACAAACCCTCACAGCAAGGCTTTCCATCGATGAAATAAGCAGTCATCATGAAGAAACGAGTGCATATCAAGTGGGGGGTGATTCCATTTAAGTTGCACCATCGCCAAACGTTAAGCTTCATTGTTTCAAACGGATCCCAAGTCGTCGAGGCATCCGGATTAAAGGTTTTTCTATTTCTATCTTCCCATGCCACCAAGCAGAGAGCTCTGATTGTTGCCTTCCAAGCCCATTTAATTTCACAATATACTGTTGCTCATCGTTCACCACTATGTTAATGGAAAAGGAATTATTTTCATAAATGGAAGATTTGTTGATGTGGGTGTTATATTTATTGTTGAATAAATAATTGAGTTTCCAGCTGCCAACTTGTAGCTCAGTGGTCTTGATTTGAGACATCTGGTAATAACCTGAAGTAGATTTTATGATAACCTCCGATTCTCGTGTTGATATTTCTGTGATATATTTTTAACATAGCCATACGAACATATTCTATAACTCGAAAAAAGGCTGATGTTTCCCATCCTAGTTAAAGTTAGAAAAGAAATGATTTCCATGGGAGCTACAACCCAAAATAGTAGAGATTTGTTTGTTGTGTTGGTAACCCTGACTCTCTGCCAAGGAATTATATGAAGTCTTACGGCTTAGTGGAGTATGTATTATATTTGGGAGGTCCGCAATGAATATGTTTTTAATGCCAAGCATGCTAATAAATAGAAGTGTATTAGAAATATAAAAGCTTAGCTTAGGATGAAATTGGATAGTTATAAGTGGTGTTATAATAGACGTAATAGAGCCATTTGTAGCAGGCTGGAAACTACAATTGGATGTACTTGCTTTGAGAATCTTGAGATGGCACATGCAAGTCAAGCTGTCTATATGTTCCATCTCATGTCCTATACTATTGATCGTTAATTAATATACTTTCTCTTTGTTTCAAAAATGTAAACTTTGTTAAACTTATATTGAACACTTGATGATATGGAAAGTCAAGTCGTACCATGCCATTAAGAAAACACCTCCACCGATTGGAAGGTTTGTCAGGACATCGTAATAAGAGGGTGTTAGAATTAATGCTAAATCCATTGAGTTACTCTTGTGGAGTTAATTGGTTTCGTCATCCAATTAATTTATTATTTACGAAGAGTTTCACGGAAGTTTAAGATCCATTAGTGGGAGCATTTATGTGGTGTGAAATTAATGGCATCTGAAGCATGTGAGTTTCTAACATTATGAGGAGAGTTATAAGGAAGTTGAATCTTTGAAAGAAGAAGTTTAGACTTCTGGCTTTCTAGATACCCGAGTGCTAGTTGTTACTAGGTGTTAATGGATTGTGTTAATGAGGTTGTAAATGTTGTAACTTGTGAGCCATTATGTGGCAGTTTTACTGGGTTAACGTTGGGATAAGTGAAGGGTTTAGATCTATCGCTATAAATAATCTAGTAACCCATAGCTTAGGAATTAGGATCATCCCAACTTGTGGGGACCACATCCAAGGGAGTCAAGAGTGGTTCTATGAGAACTCAAAGGGACTCAGGTAAAAACACAAGGGAAACACGGGAAACACGGGTTGATGGGTTGGTTGGGTAATCCTCATATAAACTTGTAATCGTCATCCTCTTAAGAAAAGTTGTTTTATCTCCTCCCGTGGACGTAGATTATGTTTGGACCGAACCACGTAAATTCTTGTGTCGCTATTTTATCATTACATTATCTTGTGTTTTTCCTTTTCGGTAATCATGTCGATCTCACCTCGATCCTGGGGAAATGGACCCTAAATCCTAACAAGTGGTATCAGAGCTCATAGTTTTTTGGGGCATCGATGTTGGTGGAGATGGCATCGGGAAGAGAGAATGGCGATTCAAGATAATGTGGGCTTTGATAAAAGTGAAAAATGAAGGAAGCAGTTGGAGAGGTGACGTGTTCTTAAGAAGATGTAAGGTGATTGAAAACAAGTTAGGTAGAGAGGATGAGCTTGTAAAAAAGTAAATTCATCAACTATGTATGTTTTTGGTGTGGGGATGTACTTGAAGATGTTGATGTGCTGTTGGAAAGAGATTAAGTTGGAAATCTTAAATCTTGAAAAATCCGGGTGCATCGTTCATATTTGAAGTTAGATCTAGTTCTTTATTTTGTAAACCCTTTGTGGGGGGAGTAAGTACAATAAAGGATGGTGAGATCTAGTGAAGCCTCAATGGTGATGAATTGGTGCAGAAAATGAGAAAAAAATATATTTTCTCGGGTCACGTGACGGATCGTGGACTTCCATGGAGCCCTGGAGATCATCTAGCAAGTGGGTAGACCTAGGGTTGTGGTAGCGCGCATATAACCACAAATGGAGCTTCGCGTGGTGATCAATTGTGAAGCTATTGTTAGGTCATGTTTGGAGACTTTACGAGAACTAGATAAAGACGGAAGAGATCACTATTGTCTTTGGTTGCGTAGTTGTTTCCTGATTTGCTACTTACTCCGTGTTTGTGGCGGGTCCATGAATATTTGGACCAGATGAGTCTTTGAGGGCTCAGAGAGGAGTGGTCAATTTATCGAAGTTTGAATGTAAACAATCCAGATGAAGCTATTCGGCCCTTGTGTGGGCTATCTTTAGGATTATTATTCAAGAGGAAGTTTGGCATTGTGTAACACCCCAACCGTTAATCTCATCATTACCTCTTAAACCGTTACTATTTACTCCTACTCACGCAGCGGAACTCTAATTACAACGAGGGGTGAAACAACGCCGTTAGCCACCCATGTGGCTAACCAGGCCTTTCTTACATACCGTAACGGTCTGATGAACTGGAACAACCGAGTACTTCATACAAATACAATACTCAATTCATATCCCTACTATACCGAGTCTACAATATACGGATGCCGATAACATACTCGGACTTACACCTCAATCAAACGCATAAGTAATTACAATCTAACTACCCATGCTCACAGCAGTCCCCGTCCTACTCTCTCGAACGGTGGTCAGCTTCAAGTACCTGCACACTAAAAACGTTCCCCCTAGGGGGTCAGCTTACGCTGAATATGAAATTCGCATATACCGCGTGCTAACCGCGGTACGCCGACTACTTTGGGTCGGATATACATGGAGTTCATTTTAATCAAACAACATGCATCATGGCAATACAATATATATGTATATCACACAAGGAATCTACATCCAATCACGGAACACGATTCCTAACTAACATAACAATGTTGTTGTAGTGGTAACTGGTTACTCTTAGGCATTGAGGGTTATTCCTCACTATGCCTTGTTTACTTATTCAATACCTCACCCGCTTCTCGGATTACTTATTCGTATACACACCCATTCTCTTGGGCTACTCATTCTTTTACTTACCCATTCTCTCGGGTTACTCATACATATACTCACCCTTTTCTGGGTTATTTATACTCATTATCTCACCCACACTCTTGGGTTATTCATACTCAAGCTCTTGTAGATTCTCGAGACACTACAGGTCTCCTACGTCACGCTTGTTACTCTTATACATACTTAAGCCAAAACTCATGGCTCTCTAGCATAGTCTTACTTCCCCGGTTTCGACCCTACTCTGGGTCTAGCATGGTGGGAAGGTTCAACTAGCTCACGGAACTCTCTCTTAGTTCCTATCTCTTTTACTTAGGTCCGACTACTCTCGGACTACTCTCGTTCCCATACACTCCTCTCTCGGAGTTATAATAATATCATGTATATTAGTCTAGAAGCATCATTCTCGATGTTTCTAATGACTTTGGGAACTTTACTTAAATTCGGGTAATCTTAGGTTTAAGGGTTACCCTCACATATATGCTTATACATTCGGATATTTCTTATACCGGGTAAAATCCTCATATAAGAGGTCGACCGTATCTCAAGAGAGTCACATAGTCCCTTAGGTCTCTTTTACCCTTCTTATATGTTTACATTATTGGACTAACTTTAATCCTCTCGATGGAGGTTCGTTTATCCCTCCACTCATATTTATTTCGTGGATTGTTGCAATACGGTTTCCTAACCGTTATCGGGTATTTACTCAACCCGTACATCTCCTCACATTCTAGGGAGTTTATATGTTTGCGTTATCATTACACTTAAATCGATAGTTTATGTGTGTTTGCATACTTCCATTGGTTATGTGACTACCCGTTCAACGGGTTTCTAGTCAATCAAATACTCACTAAGAGTCGGTCTATGCCCTACGTTAGACCACACCGGCATACAAGTATGTTAGCTCATACAACATACAACAATGCATGCATAATCAAACAAGGGATTATTTTCATGCTTTAATCTTGATTAAGCCGGCACACAAACACACAAATCAGAGTAACTCGGTTAGCATACGGGGCATGAGAAAATCATACCTTTCACCGGGGTTTTTACTTTTACCGTGTCATCTCACCATGCTTGGTTCACACACGATCCACTGATAACATTCAAATGTTTTATTAACATCAAAGCATTACGGTATGTAAAACTAATACTCCCGTACTTAACCCCGTTTATCCCGTTATCTCGGTTTTACACTTGTTAATTTGAGTTCTCATTTCTCACTCTCTTCTAACACTTTCTTACACTTCTTAGGGCCTTTACATGTCACCAAACAAGGCCTTAACATCTTATAACATCATTAACATTCAAACCCCCATCATTTAAAACCTTTAAAATGCTCTCTGTAGGTTTCTGGGGGTGGTCCGGGACTTGGTCCTTACCTAAAGTCCCGGACCAATTGTTTTCCTAACTCTCGGCTGATTTTAGACTATGGTCCGGGACCTTGTCCTGGAGTATAGTCCCGGACCAGGGGTGTGCTGCAACTCTCGACCGTTTTTTAAGTGTGGTCCGGGACTTTGTCCAAGGACCAAGTCCCGGACCCTGCTAAAACCTGCTCCAAACTTGATTTTTCCACTCCAAATCAATCCTTAAACCACCCTTAATCTTTCCATAAACTTTCCACATGTTTAACCACCTTTAAACATGTTCCAAACCTCTTCAAATCATGGGTTAAACCCTTACCCAAATTCTTACTCAAAATCACTTATTTTGCATTCTAATTTTTGCACCAAGGCACACTTGTGCATTTTCTAACTCCTCTTGGCACTTGAATTTGCACTCACTTAATTTGACCATTCCAAAACTTCCAAGATAATGCACACCGATTACCAAGTTCCAAGACTCACTCTTAAAGCCTCGAATTCTCATTCCTTTTCCTAAAGCTCCTTAGGCATTTACACAAGTTCTTGCTACAGATTTTAGCATCCATCTCCTCTTATTAAACAAGTGTTCCCTTGGTGATTTTCTAAACCAAACAACCACCATCATCACCTAGTTTCTCTAGGTCATTACTTACCCACAACCATACTCAAACCCCCTTAAATTCCTACACAAATTTTGCCATAACTAGGCTACTTTTCTAACATTTTCACCACACCAAATATGCTCACAAACACTTCTTCTCCCCTGTTCGGTTTAGACATCAAAAACCACATCAAATTCCCATTTATTCACACATATAAACTAGCTCAGTTCCCAAGCTTATTTCTCACACTTAAACAACATTACACATCGTCACTATTCTTTCAAGTTGTAGTATCTTAACCACACTAAAACAATACCATTAATTCAACACTAAAAATCTGTTTTACAAGTCAAATAAAATCAATACAAGGTGGGCTCTTTACCTTGTTGATTTTCGGTTTTTCCTTCTCTTCTTCCTCTTTCTCTTGTTCCCTCTTTCTCTTCTTGTTTCCACACCACACAAAGGAACATGGATTGCTAGCTACAACCATATTCCATTCCACACATAACAAACAATCAATTCAAATTTTCCCACAAAAAAAAAAAACTAGTATTCTAAGGAGCTAGTTTCAAGGTTTAACTTAGGTATTACCTTAAAGTTCCCAAAAGGAGAGCTTGGCAATCAAATGATGGAATTTCCAACACTCCACAAAGGCATGAAGAAATCGGCTGAAATGGAGAAAAATCCAACGTGGATTTTTTTTTTGATTTTACAAGAACAAGCTAGGAAAGGATGGAACTCTTGATTATATTATTACCTTAAAACATTAAGGAGATGATGGGGAGTCCAAAGCACCCCTTTAAGCTTCAAGAGGCCAAACTGCCATGGAGGTGAAGATGGAGGTTCCAAGCTTTCGAAGGGTGGAAAACGTAGCCCTTGACGAGAGGAATTCAATGGTGGTGTTTTTGTGTGATTTGGTGAAGAAATGAGTGAGATAATGGAGGAAGGAGGTGGTGGCTGCTTTGTTTCTTCTCAAATCGGAAATAGGCAGAGGAAGAAGAAGATATGCAGAGAGGAGGAGGAAAAACGTGGCTGCTAAGGAGAATGGAGGTGAGAGAATCACTAACCCCCCTTTTAACTTCCCTCCTCACTTTATTTATTTGTCATCTAGTGACTTAATAAACTAACTAATTGTTTAAGTAAGTGTGTGTGTGTGTATATTAAAACCGGTCCCACATTATTAGTGAGCTGGAGCGTTTTCCCCGTTTTTCGAATTAAACGCGTTTTATCTCCCGGTTATGACACTATTCACTTACCGGGTCCGTTTTCCGGAATTTTCTCGTTTAATTATTTTAATGGTTATTAAGCATCCATTAATATTTATTTATAGTTATTTAATCAACTATAATTTTTACGGGTCCATTTGACCACTTAAAGTCACGTTTTCGGGGTTTTCTCGAAAAACGTGCTTTAAAACTCCGTTATCGTTTTAATCCATATTTGGATCCGTTTTCTTCGGGAATCATTCCCGTATACTTATTAGGCCTAACTAAGCCTTAGGAATCCATCTCGGACCCTCTCGAGATCATGTATCTCTTATACTCATTTAACGCGCATTTTAACGTTTTTGCTTTTCAAGCGTTTTCTCTTTCTTTTGGTTTATTCTTTTTACCAATACTCTTTAGGCACCATTAGGCCCTTAATAATTTTATTAGAGTAATTTAATCACCATTTTTAGATCCGGGGTATTAAACATTGATAGTGGTATGTGATTGGCCGGATTGAACATTAAGAGCAAGAATTGTTAGAATTAATGCTTAATCCGTTGAGTTACTCTTGTGAAGTTAATTGGTTATGTTATCCATTTAATTTATTATTTATGAAGAGTTTCACGGAAGTTGAAGATGTATTAGTGGGAGTATTTATGCGGTGAAAATAATGGCGTCTAAAGCATGCGAGTTTTCTAACATTATGAGGAGAGTTAGAAGGAAGTTAAATCCTTGAAAGAAGAAATTTAGATTTCTGGCTTTCTAGATACCCGAGTGTTATTTGTTACTAGGTGTTAATGGATTGTGAAAATGAGGTTATAAACATTGTAACTTGTGAGCCATTATGTGGCAGTTGTTACTGGGTTAACGTTGGGATAAGTGAAGGGTTTAGATCTATCGCTATAAATAGATCTAGTAACCCGTAGCTTAGGATCATCCCAACTTGTGGGGATCACATCCAAAGGAGTCAAGGGTGGTTCTATGGGAAACACGGGTTGATGGGTTGGTTGGGTAATCCTCATTTAAACTTGTAATTCTCATCCTCTTAATGAAAGTTGTTTTATACTCCTCTCGGGGATGCCATGTTTAGACCAAACCACGTATATCCTTCTGTCGCTATTTTATCATTACATTATCTTGTGTTTTTTCCATCTTCGGTACCATGGTCGATCTCACCACGATCCTGGGGAAATGGGCCCGAAATCCTAACAGAGGGCATACTTTTAAATGTTGGATTCATCTAACAATCCACTAATGCACTTGTTGTAGAATACATCACTTTATATCTTTTGCAATATTCATTTACGCATTACCATCAACTAATAAAGGTTCTAATCCTAGTGTTTACTCAGTTTTTCATCATTATTCCCCTACCTTGATTCCCCGTTGTTTGCTCTTGATGTTAAGCACACACTAGAATCTTAATGTTTCCTACCTTCATTCCTAAGTCTGAATAGTTTTATTTTTCTTTGGAGTTCCGCTCAAGAAAATCAAGAAGTAGTACTTCAACACAGGGTTATTTTGTATGCTCACTTACATAAATAACCATTAGACGAGGGCTTGTTGAGAGTCGCAATCTAATGTTGGCATTTGAATCTCCATATTTTTAGGTTCAGATTCTATAAGTTGGATTTGATACACAGTTTGGGCTGGATCCCACACTCGCGCCTCATACCTTCTTCTAAACCTACAAGTTAGACGAGTATATTTGGTGTCATCAATAAGGTGAGTCAACAATATATGTTCGGTGGTGCGAGGAAATCATGATAGGTGAAAACTTTACTCATGCTCTCCTTTTGGACCTTATCACAGGGAGTATCAATAGATAATGATTACACAATAGAAAATATTTACGTAATAGATAATGGTTATAGTGAAATCCATAGTCATGTACCTCTTTCTAACCCCTAGTGCGAGTCACCTAGAAATTCAACAACCACACTCAACTACAAGAACACAAGACTTCAGAAGTGCGCTTTGTTATTGAATAATCAAGACTCATGCTCCTACTAGCTTATTTTGAGAGAGTATTTATTTGCTACAAGCCTGCTTGATCTAACTTCTATTTCTTTCACTAGAATTACAGAGAGAGGGGAGCTTCTTCTCTAAGAAATAAAATAGAAGATAGAGAGAGAGATTGACATACGTTTGATTGATGAATTGCAAAACTGTTTACAATACCCCTTTATATAGTACTTGAAAAAGTAGAATTCCTTTCCCTAATAATCTAAATCTCTAATCTCCCTTTGATCTATGATTCACGCTAAGTATCCATCGGATTACCTGGTTACTTGTGAAATCACACTCAGGGATAACTTTACAATAAATAGAGTAATCAGTAAAAAAGATTAAGTAAGTATTGACAGCATGTCCATTTCTATGGGGGTGAACCCCTACTTATAATTTTACCTTACAATCCTTGTTGTTGCTAGCCTGTCAATCCACTTGTTTTGCCAGGCTGTCACCTTGTTTAATTTATAGCTATAAGTATTTCTTGGATATGATTGGTCACATGCGACCGGTTCGCTTATTTTACATAGTCTTTAGATGAGGCTTCGTCAGAGTCCGGTTATTATCTTACATATCTTTATCTGTACAACCAATCGTTGGCGACCGGTCGCCTCCTATGCTTATTTCTCACTATTCAACCAGTCACATATGACCGGTCGTTATTTACGTCTATTCCTGCTACTGTGACCGGTCGTGACTACCGGTCGCTATTCTTTGTTGCTTGGGTGCTGGCTTCTTGATCCTTTCTTGGTTTTTTGGCTGGTCTCATTTTTTCCCTCTTCAGTACTAAGAAGTGGCTCTTTCTATGGTTGTAACTCTATGTATGGTTACGACTTTACATATGGATACGACTGTTATGGTTACGACTTACATATGGATACAACTTTATATATAATAACGAACTTTACATACATAAATCTTGAATATTTAAGTTACTTTTTATTTTTGCCCCCCCCCCCTTAAACTTAATTCATTCATGACTCCTAACATTGAACATACTTTGCTCAACACTTCTTGCTTCAGCGGCTTCTGGAAAAATCTACAACCTGATTATAAGTCTTCACGAACTTCAACTCCACTTCATTGACAACAACACAATCATAGATAAAATATTATTTCATATCGATGTGTTTGCTCCTATCATGAAATACTGATTCTTGGCTAAAGCAATAGCCAGTCTATTGTCAATACAAATCTCTATCACCTTCTCTTGGGAAGTCTTTAACTCTCTCAATATTCTTCTTAACTATATGGTGTGACAAACACATGATGTGGCAGCGACATATTATTCAGCTTCACTTGTGGAGAGTGACATTCGGTTGCTTCTTCAAACTCCATGAAAAAGTTGTGTCTCCTATATAGAACCTGAAACTGATAGTGCTTTTTTTTATCATCAATATCTCATGCCCAGTCATTGTCACTATACCCCACAAGTTTGTACTCTCCATAGGATGAATAACACAAACCATTGTTAATTGTTCTCTTTAGATGCTGAAAAATTCTTTTCGTTGCCTTAAACTGATTCGTTGATGGAGACTCCTTAGCAACTAATAAACCCAACTCCAAAATAATATTCGGCCTTGTGCATGTCAAATATCTCAAACTTCTAACAAGACTTTTGAAAATCAGAGGATCCACCTATTCGCTTCATCATTTTTTGACAACTTCAATCTACCAGCATATTTATCGGATGACAATCTTCCATCTTAATTTCTGCAGCACCTCCTTTGCATAACTTTCTTGTGAGATAAAAAATCCATCCTCTTTATGTTTTATTTTAATGCAAATATAATAAGATATGATACTAGGATCTGTCATCTGAAATCCTTGGTCATGATTTTGTAGAATTCTTCAAACATTCTTGGATTACTTCCTGTAAAGGTCAGATCATCATTCTTACATATCTTTACATAGGCCGATTTATGTGGGCACTTGATGTAACCATTATTTTGAAGATATTTGTCAAACCGACTGTTCCATGCTCTCGGTGCTTGTTTCAAACAATGTCTTTTTCAATTTTAATACTTTCCCTTCATGGCCTTTGACTTCATAGCCTGAAGGTTGTTCAACGTACACCTTTCTTCAATCACTCCATTCAAGAATGTTGATTTTACATACATTTGATAAAATTTCCACTTCTTCTGGGCATCAAGTGAAATGATCAACCAAATGGTTTCTAATCGGGCCCGGGGAAAACACTTCACCATAATAAACTCCAACCTTTGGCACACTAATCTCCCCTGGTATCTTTCTATTTCTTCTTTTTGGCTCTTCTTTAACTTATAAATCCATTTAAGACCAATGGGTTTTTCTTCTTTCCGCAAGGTCACAAGATCCCACATATCATTTTTCTCAATGGATTTGATCTCTTCATCCATGGCTAGCCTCTACTTATTTTCTTTTATCGCCACTTTAAAACTAAGAGGTTCACAATCTACAAAATGACAATAAAGAGTAAGTTCATCATCAACTTCTTGTTTATGATCAAGCTTCTCATAGATATCTTCAAGTATTATCATCCTCAATGGTACATTCGAATTTTCACTTGAGGAAGAAGGTGATATTCTCACAGAAGATGCTTGTGTTGGTGTCAAGGGTGATAACAAAAAATAATATGATTGTTGTGGTCTCACTAGTGTCACAAACTCAGAATTTTGTTTCATCGACTTGAACTTCATTGGTGGCAAGTGCGAAAAAAGATAATTGCTTCTTATCTTCATGATTTCAGTCTAGATCTACTTCATTGAAAATAACATCTCTGCTCACCAAGATCTTTCAAAGACTTGGATTGTAAAGTTTGTATTCTTTGGATCGCAGATCATAGCCAATGAAAATGTATTTCTTTCTTTTGTCATCAAGCTTTCTCCTTTTTTGATCAGGTATGTGCACATGGGTAATGATCTGAACACCTTTGAGTGAGACAAATATTGCTTGAAACCACTCCAGGTTTCTTGAGGGTTCTTGCTATAAAGCCTTCTTATGGGTCAACAGTTGGATAAATATACTACACAATCCACCGCTTCAGCCCAAAACTCTTTTGGCATCTCCTTGCTCCTCAACATACTTCGACCCATATTAAGAATGGTTCGAATATTTCTTTCTGGCACACCCATTTTTGAGGAGAACATGGCGCGGTGTCACTCACATCACAAAACTAATTTAATTCATTCAAAAAATTCACCACCTATGTCTGTTCTCGATGACGTGATATAGTATCCACTTTGATTTTTAGCGAAAACCTTGAATTTTTTAGCATGCAGGATACTTTAGATTTTTCTTTAAAAAAAAAACATGTCTTTCTACAATAATCATCAATAAAGAGTAGAAAATACAGACTAGAACCAAGAGACTTTGGTGTGATTGGCTCATAAACATCAGCATGAATAAGTTCAAGTGGTTTTCGACCAAGCATCATTCATAAAACTATTCAAGGTGGTTGATATATAGAAGACATTTCTCTCCATTCTTTTTTAACCCATCTTCTTTAAATTTTCAAAGTTCACACGTCTGAACCTCAGATGCCAAATCCAAGATGTATCTTTGACACAAGCTTTCAGACACTTGGCATTAGTAGTACTCTCAATATCAAGAATAAACATCCTATTTTCAGACATCGGCACCTTTGCAATCATTTTCTATAACTATTCGTTAGATGTTGGTAATCTATATGTTAGAGTTTAGCCAGCGGATTTAGGTCCGGTTTATTTCTTTCTGTGATTAAGACAGTACATCAAGTATGATTGCAAGAAATGAAGAAGTCATCCAGATTTACGTGGTTTGGTTTTGAATGACCTTGTCCACGGGAGGTTTGACATAGGCTCTTAGTAGGGTGATAGAATCGGGTGATTACAAGTGAAGAAAGAGAGATAGATAGAGAGAGCGCGTTGAGAGTTGTCTTTTTCTCCCTGTCGTGTGTTTTGATAAATGTGACATTGATTGCTATTTATAACGAAACGGATAAGGAAGTGGTGAGTTCATTTGGCCTGCCGTTTGTCCGCTTGCGGGCTTGATGATCTGGATCATGTCACGAGCTAGGGTTGACGTCACCTAAGGTAGGTCAATGTCAGGGGCAAAGTTTCCTTGCTCTGATTCGGCCACCCCTTATTAATTGCCAAAAGGACACTTGCTGTCTTGAGGTATTAATGGTATGTTAAAGAGCCATGCGAATTGGTAATCATGAGTGTCGAAAGTGGTAATTATGGATTGTCCAATGAGACTAATTGGACAGGTCATCGAGGGGTGTACCGAGTCATGAGTATTCCTCTGTGGTGAAGGGAGTTAATCGAGGTTTTGGCTGGAAATGCCCATCCGCCTTTGCCCGGCTTCAAGGT
Organism: Limonium bicolor; assembly: GCA_023374045.1. Lineage (NCBI taxonomy): Eukaryota > Viridiplantae > Streptophyta > Magnoliopsida > Caryophyllales > Plumbaginaceae > Limonium > Limonium bicolor. The sequence goes on from CM041778.1 coordinate 382,554,072, forward strand.
AGGGTGAAGCCGGCTTCCTGGGTTTGTCGATGTCTTCCCCGGCTAAGGTCCTTGTGCCCCGATCGTTGGTTTGTCACCCAGGTACATGCGATCATAAGAGGGAGATGTGATTAGTACTTTTAATAATATGGTTAAGGTATGACTATAATACCGTACCAACAATTATAATATATCCTACAAATGATTTATCTGATAATTAGAATATCTTAATTTACAAATGGAAGAGATAAAATCCTAACTACCTTTATCAGAATAAGGCGGTTCGTGCAGATAGACAAGAATGCTGCCAAATAGCTAAGTGTACCACTTGATTTTTTTGGGATCTTGTAATGCTACTGATGTCAATTCACGACTTAGTATTTGTTCTCAGTTTCTAACTGAGTTTGCTGAGCAAAAACTTACATCAACACATTGATGGATGAGGGTGAGGGCAAAGCCTTCATACTAGTACTAAAATTATCATAAACGGAAAATTTGAAGCCATGTTTTCTGTAAAAAAAAAAAAACAAATCCTTGTTTTCCATTTTTCCTTACAATATGTCTTTCAATTTTTTTATCTTCAAACCTAAAACACCCCTTTTTTCAACTTATTTTTCTTCTTCACCATGATCTTTTTTCCTTTTTTATTTCTTTTCCTCCATCATAACTCTTTTTTCCTCTTTTCTCGCACACATATCTAATTCTCAGACAAAATAACTTCCCCTCTTTTTTCTCTCAATTGTTTACTTTCCTATCTTCCAATTCCTAATTCTCGAAATCTCACAAATGCTATTTCCCTCTTTCAATCATTCTCAGTAGGTTGTGTGTATTTGAGGGACTCCGACGGAAATGGTTAGAATTTGAGATTATGGGTGTCAGAAATAAGTCAAAACGTGAGTGGAAGAACTTCAGTGAGAACAAGATGCACGAGTTAGATGATGGTGATGATGACTACTCCTATTGCAGGGTTTACGGGGTGCAAGTCGAGGGCATTAGAGATATAGGCGTGGGGATGAGGATTTTGTCAATAAGGGTGTCGGGGCTTTGTACAGGGATTTGATATCATTTTGTAGAAATAAAATAGAAGATAGATAGAGGATATGGAAATATGTATGACTGATAAATTGCAAAAACTATTCACAACAGCCCCTTTATATAGTACTATCTACTATGAAGTGACTCTTTCTATGGTTGCAACTCTATGTATAGTTGCGATGTTACATATGGATACAACTACATATAGATACAATTTTACATATAGTAGTGATACTTCATCACAAACATGACTCTTGAATAATTAACTTTTATTTTAAACATCTTCACTATTCGGCAAACAGAAGCCTACTGGACGGCTAGCATATCTTCATAAGATTGCTCATTCATTCAAGCCAAATCCGATGGGCACCCTAATGGAACTTGAAAAGAATGGTGATGCAAAAGTATACCATTTTTTGTGAAGAAGTATACGAATTTTATGCTACCAGGGCTTTAAGGTTAGGAAAGCGTTTTGCGTTGATGTGGGATCAACAATGAGAGTGAAAGGAGGATGATGAATGAAAGGATGGAGCACAACACATAAAAAAGAGAAGTAATCTTTGTGCAACCCTCTAGTTCATTTTCTACCATAAGTCATCATCAATCAGATACATATCACCTAGGCCTAAGATGATAAATTTATCTAAACATTTTTCAACCTTTGGTTGGTAATTAGGTATCACTAAAAACCTCAACACTCTTGTCTTCTCTTACAGGGTATAAACTACCATCTCATTTAAGACGGCTTCTATTGTGCTACGAAGTGAATTAGTGCAACTTGGTTCATAAATGGATTCCACTTTTTTATTCCCCCACTCTTATTATCTGTCTTAAGCCTCACTGGTATTAATTAGTGGATTCCACAGTAGCTTATAACAGATTTACTATATCTACAGTATTGACCATACATTTATCCATTTGGAGTTAGCGAATCCTGTTGGCAGATTTTATAAAATCAGTCATAAGTCATCTACCATTTTTTATACGTATAAGTGGCGTATTGGAAAAAAGAAAAAAAATACAAAATCAACTAGCTTCTTTTGATTATTTCTATCTAAAAAATCTTCTTTAACTATCTTTTTTACTATTCTATTCTCTATATTTTAATACTTCTTCTATAATTTCAGCTTGACAAATGAACACAACCTTAAGATAATTTTTCTTATATAATAACACATATATAAAACAATAGTTTTTTATTCTATTGCATGTTTATGTATTATATCATACTCCCTCCGTCCTGAATGACCGTCCTGTTTACTATTTGGACATGTCGTTTGACTTCAATTTTTAACATATAAGATAAATTAATTTTAAAAATTTAAGTTTTACATATGAATCCTTACATAATAAACTATATGTTACAAAATTTAGTTTTATAAATTATTTTATCTTATATGCTTAATATTGAAGTGGAAAAAGTGTCATAAAGCAAACAGGACATAATTCAGGACGGAGGGAGTATTTATCTCCTACTCGACATATTTATTGATACTTCTAAAACAATTATTAGCAACTTTATGTACTAGTATTTATTTCTTCTTTTAAAAACTACAAATATTTATTTGTTAACTTTTAGTTTCACCAAAATTGTTTACTTCATTTGAGTTATAATAAGATTAAGGTATATTTGTATTTACAAACTTGTATCTGCATAAATCTCTGAATGGTTGAAAAGGTGTAACCTTAGCACTTTCCGCCATTACCCATAACAATAAAATAAGGTAAGTTATAATACAAAGGGTCACTTTTCATGCTGGCCACGATAGAAGATTGAAGATTAAATTTTTAAGGTTAATTATTTCAATATTTTACTCATGTGCACACCCTTAACATATATTTTGTTCGAGTAAAAAGTTATTCAAAGTATGCATCTTTAGTCCAAATGTAAATTTACATAATTTTTGTAAATTCTTTAAAGTATACATCATAATTATCTATTTTAAAACTTCATAGTTTTAATTTATAAAATATTTTAATATGTTAAAAGATGATGCACATTTACTATATATTTCTCATTTTACTTTTTTACGAAACAAACCAACTTGTCATTAGCATAGGATATGATACATCATTACATAGTTAAAGCTGTAATAAATCTCAAGAGTAGTCAGCTGACATAAATAGTAGATCAAGACCCACCCTTCAACATCTGAATAGTACCTGCAAAGTAAGGTACAATTCTGACCGACTATAACAGGAGCCTTCCAAGCTCGTTTACCTCACATAGGAAATAGACATAGTTAACCTAAGTATTCTAAGCAAAATAGGCATCTCCATAGGCTATATATCATTAAGTCTAAAGATATAAACATAATCTGAAGACTATCTAAACTAAAACTACAGTAAACAAAGAAAGGAAAGATAACCAAGTAAAAGAAAATAACAATTTAACCCAAGATGGATGAATCCCTTCATCTACATAACCATACGTTCATAAAAAAAAAAAGCACAACCACAAGGATTAAAAAAACTATGTTCACACTACAGTTCTGTCAATCTTGGTGACCATAGCTTATAGATGTCATTTATCCTGGCAGTCCCTGGAAACTTTAGGGAATGTCGTCGATTCATGTGTGCCGAAAACCTGTTGAGAAGGCTCCATCTGATGAACTAGGTCCACCACAAGAGGAGCTCCACTCCTAGACTGCATTTTTTGCCCTTCTTGACACAAGGACGAAGGACCGGTCTTATAGGAAGTTTAAACCTCCTCGAGTGTGCCAACGTTAATGATTCAGTCATAGTTTTGTTTCTTCCCACCTGTTATGGTTGGATGTTTCTCAACCCTCATCAAAAATGGGGTTCCCTCCGAGTCTTCATCCTCATATCTCCGAATAGTCTCATGAATAGGGGCACAACGTGGACTTGGTTGTAAGGAACAAGAACCACCCATTGAATCGCCTTTGTTAACACTACCCTGATGCCCGTGAAGGATCCGCTTCTAGAGAGAAAAGAAATAATTTCAGTCACCACAAATTTCCTTCACATATACTTCAACCCACCGTCTTCTCTGTTTGAGTTTTCCTACCTAATCAAAGCCCGAACGCCCTCAACCACAGACCATAAGGATAACACCCATAATGGATCAGTTTGATCGGAGCAGTCTTTAGTGGCATGCAAGAACCATCGATTGAGATTTTAACGCATTGTAGAATAGGTTTGTAAATATTCAAGAGGACTTAAATCCTCATGTATTTTCTCCCTATATGACCATCGTCCTTGCCATATTCAGGGAAACTTCCAAGTCAATTACCTAATCGGTGGACAAAGTCCTTATGCTAAAATAGAAAGGGTTTGTCATGGATCATTACAAGCGAAACCCATGATCATTGGGAGCCTTCAATTTAAAAAGTGCTGGAAAACAAGAAGTGAATGGCCAGGGCCTTGGCTCTGAACTACATGCACTAGATCTGGCTTTTCAAACTAAACAAGAAATAGATTCTTGCACCTAAGGGTGCTCTCTATAGCTCGAACATCCATACCCTTAGTGAAGAAAAGATTACAAAGGAGGCAACGTTCAAAGGAAAGCACTTGGCCGTCATCTACCAGATCATCCAAGGAAGTTGTCTCCCCCTCCTTTAATGTGAGAGGAACTTCGCGCATCAAGAATCAATCTCATCCACCAGTCCATGCAAGGAAGGATCAATCATAGTTATAGAGAATTAAAAGTTGGAGCATGAACAAAGGAAATTTTGGATGGAAAAGAAGGAGGAAACAAGAAAAGGTCAAAGCTTTACGAGGAAAAAGAGCTAGAACTATAATCGAGATAGGAAACGAGAAGGCCAGAAGCCCTAACCATTCCAACGGGAGTGGATTAGGTGACGGAGATGGTTTTTCCGTCCGTGACGGAAACTTTTTTTTTTTAATATCAGCACCCCCACGTGCTGTAGTTGGGACTGGATTAGGTGATTATGTCCTAGGATGTTCCATTTTGATTTTATTTTTATTACACATCTCATATACATGCTTGTATGTGGTCAGTATTTTTTTATTACACATCTCACATGCATGCTTGTATGTGGTCCGTATTTGTTTTAGTTATTTATTTTGTTAATGTTAGAATATCATTATTTTGTCATTTTTCTAATATATACATTGTTTATGTATATATGTAAAAATGGAGCATAATAATTAAAATATATTAATTAATTATAAAATAAAAAAATTATTAATATAAAAATACTAAGCTAATATTTATAATTTCTAAATTTAAAAAAGTGATGTATAATATTTTTTATAAAACTTTAAACGTAAAAATAATTTTGCGGAAACATGTATATATAAATCTCCTTAGGCAAAATCCAGTGGGAAAAAGCCTAAGTGATGTATAAAATTTAAACGGTGTAATCGTTATACTTAATTGTGATGTAGAAAGTGATATATTAATTAACTATAACCTCCTTAGACAAAACCCAATGGAAAAAGCCTAAGTAATGTATAAATTTAAACGGTGTAATCGTTATACTTAATTGTGTGGAAACGTGTATATATAATCGTGGCGTAGAAACGTTATATATAATTGTGGCATGGAATATATAATGGGGTAAGCGTATATATGTAATCATGACGTGGAAACATTTATATATAAATCGTGGAAACATTATATGTAATCGTGGAGAGGAAACATTCATATAAATTATGAAAATTGTTTATATGTAATCAGATCGTGGAAATGTTTATATGTAATCATGGCGTGAAAACGTTATATATAATCATGGAATCGTAAACGTTGAAACGTTTATATAAAAATGTGGAAACATATATCTAACAAAGTGAAAATGTTTAAATAAAAAGGTGGAAACGTTTATCCGAACTCGTGGATACATTTATATATACATCGTGGAAACGTTATATATAATTGTAGCATGGAAACATTCATATATAATAATGAAAATGTTTATATGTAATCATGTCGTGGAAACGTTTATAAGTAATGGTGGCATGGAAAAGTTATAAATAATCATGGAATCGTAGAAACGTGGAAACGTTTATATAAAAACATGGAAACGTATATATAAAAATGTGGAAACGTTTATATGATCTCGTGGACACTTTTAAATATAAATCATGGAAAAGTTATAAATAATCATGGAATCGTAGAAACGTGGAAACGTTTATATAAAAACATAGAAACATATATATAAAAATGTGGAAACGTTTATATAAACTCGTGGACACCTTTAATATAAATCATGGAAACGTTATATATAATTGTGGTGTGAAAATCTATCGAGTTAGTCATGACAATATAAAGTATAGACCGACTTCAAAATAGATTACCCTAACCCCATACAATCGAAAACCTACCCTAGGAAAGCTAAAAAACGTCGAAGGCATTTTTAGGGTTTGCAGTGGCGGTTTAGGGTCTAACGACCCTAAACCCGCAACCACAAACCCTAAAACCTGTCGAGTTAGTTGCTACAATGTAAAATATAGAACGGTTTCCAAATAGATTACCCTACCCCCCAAAAACACCCCAAAACCCACCCTAGGATAGCTAAAAACGTCGAAGGCATTTTAGGGTTTCCAGTGGTGGGTTTAGGCTAAACCCGCTACCACAAACCCTAAAAACATGTCGAGTTAGTTGCTACCATATAAAGTATGAAACAAATTCCAAATATATTACCCTACCCCCCCAAAACACCCCAAAACCCACCCTAGGATAGCTAAAAATGTTGAAGGCATTTTTAGGGTTTGTAGTGGCGGGTTTAAGGTCTAATGACCCTAAACCTGCCATCACAATCCCTAAAAACCTGTCGAGTTAGTTGCTACCATATAAAGTATGAAACATATTCCAAATAGATTACCCTACCCCCCAAAACCCACCTAGGATAGCTAAAAACGTCAAATGCATTTTTAGGGTTTGTAGTGAAGGGTTGAGGGTCTAACGACCCTAAACCCGCTACCACAAACCCTAAAAACTGTCGAGTTAGTTGCTACAATATAAAGTTCAGAAAAACTTCCAAAAAGATTATTGTACCCTCCAAACCCACCCTAGGATAGCTAAAAGCTAAAAACATCGTAGGCATTTTTAGGGTTGTAGTGGTGGGTTTGGTCTAACGACCCTAAACCTGCGACCACAAACCCTAAAAATCTGTCGAGTTAGTTGCTACAATGTAAAGTAAGAAAGGTTTCCAAATAGATTACCCTACCCCCCAAAACACCCCAAAACCCACCCTATGATAGCTAAAAACGTCGAGTATTTTTAGGGTTTGCAGTGACGGGTTAAGGATCTAACGACCCTAAACCCGCTACCACAAACCCTAAAAACCTGTCGAGTTAGTTGCTACAATATAAAGTACAGAACAAATTCCAAAAAGATTACCCTACCACCCAAAACACCCCAAAAACCACCCTAGGAAAGCTAAAAACGTCAAAGACATTTTTAGGGTTTGTAGTGGCTGCTTAGGGTCTAACGACCCTAAACCCGATACCACAAACCCTAAAAACCTGTCGAGTTAGTTGCTACAATATAAAGTACAGAACAAATTCCAATAGATTACCCTACCCCAAAACACCCCAAATCCACCATAGGAAAGTTAAAAACGTCGAATTCACCACTTATTACTTAATGAATCATAATATCATTTTTAATTATTCATAATACAAAATTAATGAATCATATTATCAATTTAGTGTATCATAGTATATATGTGAAAAATATTTTTAAAAAAAGTTGTCAAAACATATCCATGACTGGTCTTGTTTTGAATAGCTTGAATTTAGGGGAACAATGATATAATTTTTTTTATTTTGGATTTATATATTAAAAGTTATAACAATTTAATTTTTTATGATAAAGGAAAATAAGAATGAAAACTAAAAAAACATATTCTTGGTAATCACGCGCATGAAAAAAAAAGACGCTATTTGGATAAGAATTTGGCTTAAAAAAAATGTTCATCTGTGACAAAAATAATATGGACTGCTACTATAATAACGAAGATAGTTCAATGGTTCAGATTAGAACTAGAAAAACGATTAAAAAATGTAAGACCATGAATTCGTCCGTCACACGACGGAAATTTCCTCTCGGTCACCAAAGCCCCTCCGTAATAGTTTTTATTTTTATTTTAAACCAATTTCAAAAGTTCATAAATTTAAAAAACTTTTCAAAGTAAAACACATTATACTTATACAAAACAATGAAATATTGAATTTTGTTCTATTTACTTATTTTAAGAAAGAAAAAAACTGTGATATATCCCTCCTTCCCGAAATATTACTATACACTTTATTTTAAAGAAGTTTGGAACTATGTCTTGCTGCTTCCGAAAGTAAAATGAACACATGAATGCTATAATAACATCCGTCGTGGACGGAAATATCGCTTCCGTCACCAAATCCCCGCTGCTGTATTCCAACATGCAAAAACAATTATTGGAAACCCATTTCCCAATACAACACCATTTTGGTCTTAGTGCATTGAAGACCTAATCGTCACGAAACACTACCCGGAACAGGAAGGAAAAGAGGAAAACTGAAAGACATAGTTTTAAGGACTCTCACCGTGAAGAGAACGCTTGTTTTTCTAATGAACTGCATGTATATACTTCTCATTTTAGAACATCATAAATACAAATTTTTATAAAAACATCAATTTTTAACAACATCACACAAATCAACATATGAAAACCAAATAACCAATAACACATTAACTATATCATTTAAACAATCTTTTCCCCAATAAAGTAGTTGACCCTATTTATATACACTTAGCTCTAACAAAGGTGACCTGAACATGAAAATCCAAATCAACCAATCCGACACAAGTCCAAAATTTGACAAAATAATATAATTTGAATAATAACTCAAATCTTGAAACAATCAAACCATACAAAACCAAACTGAAAAATAGGTCAAACTAAAAACTACCCAAATTAAATTACCTTAATCGTACACACCCCGAATCAAAGTTACCCGACTCCTTATTAGGACCCAACATGTAATAAACAAATTAATTTGATCAATTACTTCAATCAAAAGTCATCGAAACTAAGAATATTACAAACTTGGGCATACTTTTTTAATCTAATCTAAAGCTGAACCAAAACCAAACCAACCCAAGTATCAAATAATCTTAAGTAGAGATGACAATTTTAAATGGATATCCGTTAATCCAATCCACCCGATTTAAATAAACGGATGAAAACTTAAAATATACGGATGACGGATTGGGTGACGGAAGATCGAGTGACGGATCGGATCGGGTGACAGATGAAGTTTTTTCATCCGTCACCCGTCATCCGTTTAAAGTTAGATCTTGTTTTCTTTCAAGTAACCAAACAAATTTTATAGATTTTTTTAGGAACTAAAAAATACACTCCATTTTTATTGTCTTTCTCATACAACACAAATTATGTTTATTTTCTTATTGATATTGGTGGAATATTTTATTATGTTGGAGTAAAGTTTCCTTAAAATACAAAGAAATTTTACTTTTATCAATACAAAAATAATTTATATTCATTACTATTATAAAAGTTATTGTTTATGGTATAGAAACGATTATCACCCGATCCATCCGAATCACCCGCGGATGACGAATGGACGGATGACGGATGGAAAATAAACGGGTGACGGATGGACGGATGATGAATAATATATCTAGGGGACGGATGTGGGTGATGTTTCACCCGACCCGAACCCGACCCATTGACATCCCTAATCTTTAATTAACTTATAACCCATAACATATACTTCCTCGTTATTTTTAAATGTTATTCTAGTTTTTTTATTTGTTACGATTTAGATATCATTCAAGATTTTCAAGATAAACTTTATTCATTGTTTCCACCACTACCCCTATTAACAACAACAAAAATATACTCACATTTATTGAAAAGGAAACATAAAATTAGATTAATCATTTACCTTAATTGATGTGTATAAAGTGACAACTAGATTTTAAAATAAACGGAAGAATATTATAAATACTGTTTGAGAACGGACTGACTTTTTGATTTTCAAAAAAAAAAAAAAAAAGAGAGAGAGAGAACGGACTGACTTTTTCTATTTTTTTGCGTTGAATAAATATGACTCTGGCTTTGGGGCCGGCCGTAGGTTTCGGGACGGCACTTCTAAAGGCTCAAAATTGATTTTTGAGCATGGTGCTCAATTAAATTATGTCGTTAGATTTATAACAAATAAATTGAAGGTTCAGATTTACTGTTTATTATAGGGGTATAGATGTCAAATTTAATTTTTATTTTTTAAAAAGGAAAAAATATAAGATTGCATGATCTAGTTTACAGGGAAAGAAATAAATCAATAATTCTAATAAATATTCCCACATTGGCAGTTATAATTTTTTAACTGTAATAGAAGTGGAGTAGTGATTTGAAAATCAAAGTCCCACGTTGTATGCAAAAAAAATATTATTTAAAATAACAAATTAGAAATTAAATGACAAGACTCCTCATAGAAATGTATAAGACAACGTTGAATTTATTTATTACTTAATAAAAATTAAATCAAACAAAAATAATCAAAGAATTAATTTTGAAACAACTATTACTTTACCAAAATATCTACACTTTTACTTGAATAGGATTAATTAAAATTCACAATTCTAAAAAAATCCACACTCATTTTAAAATCAGACATTTTACTATAATATCTAAATAAGAATGTAATTTTAGATGAGTTTGTATATGCAACAATCTATTTGAAAAAATGATAAACCATTAATATTTTTTAAAGTGGAATGCAGCCGATCTAGTTAGAAAAAGAGAAAGAAAGATGTACATTTAAACAAATTATTTTGAAAGAAGCAATTAGAAAATATTTGACATGAACCCTTTAAAAAATATAGATCATAAGTGAAATTCCTAGGTTGTCTTATTTATTACTCATTAAAATAATTTCACTCATTCGTTTTAAAATTATATTGTTCAAATAAAAAATCTACACTTTTATCAAACAAATCTACATCTACATTTTACAAAATCTATCCTTTTACTCAAATAACTACACTTTTACTTAAATGAGCAATTACTAAAAATCTACAATTCTATCAAATAAATCTACACCTTCATTTTGAAAAATCTATCATTTTATCTGAATATCTACACTTTTACTTTCATTTTTAGAAAATACTAAAATCTACACTTCCGTCATACAAATCTACACCTTCGTTTCAAAAATATATCCTTTTACGTAAATATCTACACTTTTTCTTAAATGAGCAAACAAATCTACATTTACATTTTGAAAATTGTATAATCTTAGTTAAATATCTAATTTGAAAAGAAAACTATAAACCATCAATTCTAATAAAGATTCCACATTTTAAGCAACTTACTTATTTAAAAATAACAAATTAAAAAAAATCTTTGGACATAAACTTTGTAGCATTAATAGATGTTTTTTAAAAAATTCCACAATGTCAATGTCGTATATTTAGGGAAGTTACTAGTGGAATAATTATTAAAATGCTAGTATTTTTTTTTAAGATGGACAAGAGGAAGTTGGTGAGAAAAACTTCCGTAAACTTCATCTCCTATCAATAAGGGGGAGTGGTTAGTTATAATTGAAAAAGTCTATTAACCCTTATTATTATTATTTGATTAGTTTTTCTTTTTTATAAAACTAATTATTAATAAATAATACATATACATTTGAAATAATATTTTGAAAATACATTGTAATCTGAATTGTTAGCTATTGTTTGCATATTACCCAACTTTATCCCATGGGCATGTCCGTGTTTGCCTTCTGCGATCTGCCTTTGGAAAAATGAGGAAACAAAATCCGTAAATCGAAGCTAGATATTTTCTTGTTGACATGGAGGTTATTGTATTTATACATACCAAGTGCGTTTCTGAAGGGAATGCCAGAACGCTATGCAAACGATGTCGTTGCTTCTTCCGGTTAACTTCGACGGAAAACCTGAAGAACATTAATCTAAGCCACATCGTGCCACGTGTCCTAGAATGTAATCGTAAGGGTCAAAATAGATCCTTCCGCAGAGTACTCCCAGAACAGCATTTGATTTCATGGCCAGCTCATTTCACAAATCCTACATGGCCTTCCACCTCTGCCATTGCTGGTCCAATTAGGACCTCGCTCCGGATCCACGCATACATTTCCTATTTTATTTCCGCCTCCCGAATCCGATCTCTCTGTCTGTCTCAGACGTCGGCAAACTATATCCAGCCTCTCTTCCCTTTGATCTTTGTTCCCATTCATCTTCCCCAACTCTTCTATTTCGTGACGTGATTCTCCAAACTGCTCTGCTGAGTTCCATGTATGACCGCGTGCAGATGAAGTGAAGTTCCACAAAAGAATCTTCCTTGTTTTGTTGATAAAGGAGAAGTGGATGCTCTTATCTGAAGCTTGGTTGCCAAGTATATTACACTTTTATTTTTACTGTTAAGTCTCAGGTAATCTTTATGCTAATTGATTTCCTGAATTTCCTCTTATGGTGTTCAATTTCTCAATCTGGTATTTATTCTGGTCTGGTATGTGGTTCGAGTTATTCTTCTTCTTCCCGAATGACCTTGTGATGATTATTTGGTTACTTCATATGTATATATTGATTATGATTGTCCACCTTATCGGTCACTGCTGTCTTCAGTGTGTGGAATTTTCTTGTAATTGTATTAAGGTGGTGTTTTCAGTGTAGATGAATTGTGCTGATTCTTTGAATTTTACATTGGAAAGCTTGTCCTACGCTATCTAAAAGTTTTCCGCGTCCTTTGTGTTATTCTCTAATCGCTAAACAGATCGAATTTGCCGTCACACTTCTGGGGGAGTTGATTAATGATTCTCCTGCCGACTGCGGGATTTGTTCTTTGAAGAAGTGCAAGTATACTTCTGGTTACGACTCATCTTTTCAGTAGGTTCCTGCTTTGCAACTGATCCATCTGGTTATTGAGGGCTGTTCCGATGCATAATAATGACCCTCAGATAACGGGCCTCCTGAAGTCAACCAAGTTACGGCAGCTGATAAGCAAGTGGAGGTGAAAGTTGGGGATTTAGCTGAAAGACTGGTCACAACTTGCGAAATAATGGGGCTAAAGAAGAAGCAAATGGTTTTATCGGGGAATACTAGCCAGTTTCAAGTTGATGCGCAGAGATCTAATGGCCCATTAGTGAGATGGGAGAGTTTCCTTTTCTTCTGTGAAGTCTTTGAAAGTCCTCCTATTGAAAATGATGATTCAACTCGTCATGTTGTCAGTGCACTACTCCGTAACTGCAGCTATGAAGGTAATTCCAATCGCTTGTTTTTTCTCCACCTTGTCTTTTCTTGTTGATATATTTGATTGCTGACAATATATGCATGTAAAATGTAATGGACGGTGTTCCTTCAGGTGAAATTTTGATATGCTTCATGATATGGATTTTGCTCTTTATTTTTCCACACTATCCTATGTGTGATGCTTTGCTTTGCCATTAAGTTATGACGTATATTGTAAAATTGAATATATCTTAATTGTATGGGAATACTACCGGTAACTCCCAAGTTCTATTTGATATGTTTTAATTTTTTAGGACACTCTGATTAGGCTTGGAATGCAGCTGTCTGAAATTTTATTTGTTTCCCTCCTTTATCTAACAAACATGTGTTGTATTCCAATCGGTTCTTGTAGCAAAGTAAAATTACCTGCTCTATTCTCAGTTATTAACGAAACTTTTTGGTACCAGGATTCACGTCCATCTCTACATTACCGGCTCCAGCAAGATTAGTTTTTATTCCTTTTCTAATGACCTTTGAGTTGGATTTTCCCCATATGTGACTAAAAATGGTTTGTCGTTATTTTAATATCTGGCTATTTAACTGATATATTTATTGCGTAACATAAAAATGAACCTACAAGGGTGTTAAATTTAAAGGTTTTAGATGTCTATGTTGCTTTAAAGAGGGGACTTATTGATAAACAATTTCTTCTCCTTTCACTGTTGTCCGTTGAATTACAGTAACTTCACAGTAGATGAAGCTGGGTCATTTAGATGGCAATGTTACGTCGGAACTAGGAAACTAGGAAATTTTATTTTTGAAAGAACTTGAGAAAATGCTGGATGTATATATTTCTTGCCAGCATTGAATTCAATAGTCAAGAAATAAGATGTTTTGATGATTAATACCTTCATATGGATCTTTCATGTTGGAGGTGCTGCTGTCTTTTTTTGTAATATACCTTCCTTTCCCCTTTGTAAAGAATGTAAAATTTGGTCCATGCAGTGACAGCTGTATCTAATGGCTACCAAGCATGGAAAATCTTAGAAGACTTGAACAACCAGATTGATCTTGTGCTGACTGAGGTAGTAATGCCTGGTTTGTCTGGTATTGGCCTTCTCTCTAAGATCATGAACCACAAAACTTGCAAGAACCTTCCTGTGATCAGTAAGCAACTAAGCACTTTCTTGAAAACATTATTTTTTATGTTTCACCAATGATGTTTAAAATGGCTATTCCTTGCTGAGTTTTGTTGCAGTGATGTCATCGCATGATTCTATGGGTATAGTCTTTAAGTGTTTGTCAAAGGGTGCTGTTGACTTCCTTGTGAAGCCTCTTCGGAAGAATGAACTTAAAAATCTATGGCAACATGTTTGGAGGAAATGTCATAGCGTGAGTTCTCACCACACTCTCTGTTAGATTTCTGTGTCCAAGTAGGTAATAGATGAAGCAAGTACATGCTTCTAAACACTCCTAGTCTGATATGCAAAACCATACATACAAATTATTTTCTTGTGCAAAAGAGACTTATTACTGTCTTCTTAGCAAATTAATTCATACGCCTTAGAATGTACTCTGACCTGATTAGCTTGGCTGATAATGAACAAGCATGGTGGTGAGTTGCATAGCCCATTGATTTTTTTTTGGTGTCTGATACTTGCAATAGTCTAGTGGTAGTGGAAGCGAAAGTGGTGTGCGGACTGAAAAGTCCTCTAAGTCAAGGAGCGGTGAAGATTCAGAGAATGAGATTGCTAGCAGTGAGGAGTATGATGGCAAAAACATTCAGCTATCTTTACTCGGTGGGAGTGACAATGGGAGTGGTACTCAGGTAACCTCGTTGCTATGAATCATCAGCTTGAAACAAGACATGCACTCTTTTTTCATATGATTTAGTTGGGTTATTTTACTGCTTAGGTTCTTTTCGATTATTGCCAATTGGTAAATGGTATGCATTTTCGTATAGGATTGTCATGAATTACGTTCGTTCTTGAAACCATTCTATACTATTCTTCTGTATGGTTCATGTTGTCGATAATCCCAAAGTGATTTTCTATACTCTGGAAACAGACAGAGTGGTTAGAGCACCCACAATAGAGTTGATTCCAATCTATAATATGTAAAAGAAAAGATAAATGATTATGTGGAGGAGAGAGACATGAGAGAGGGTTTCTTAGCTAAGGATTGAGGAGAGAGGGTTTCTTAACTAATGTTGTGAGAGAGGAGAATAAAATAATAATACTTTATAGATGGATTCCACTCTTATTGTTGTGGTTGCTCTTAGTGAACCTTGGTGAGTTACTGACAGTAGAATCCGGGCTATACTACTTGACTTGGACTATCAATCTTCACATATGATAGTCTGCCCATTTGCTAGCAATAAGACAACATTATAGTATTCTGTATCTTTTAGAGAGCATCTCATGTGCATATATAAACAACAGTGTCAGGAAAAGTAGTTGGAGAGACGTACTCTTATCTTAAGATGAACCCTTTTCTTCAAGGATACAACTATAATTACTGGACAGAAAATGACAATATTGCCCTGGATTCCAGCCTTTTTCTTTTGCTTTCCATCAACAACCTCCAGTGTCAAATTGCTTGACCCCAATATTGTCCTCTTGTTCTATTATTAGGTCTTGATGGTTATGCAACATTGCAGAGTTCATGGACAAAGCGAGCAGCAGAGGTTGGAAGTCCTCGGGTGGGTTCTCCCTGGGAGCACTCTCTGATCCTCCACCGGATAGCACCTGTGCTCAGGTGATATCTTCGGGCCAGAGGCCTTCGCTAGTAGCTGGGTCCCAATGCCTGCCGAGGAGCACAAAGGATTAGATGATCAAGTTGGTAATACCTAATACTAGCTATGCCCCATTGAAATCTTAGCTAGCATTCAAGAGGATATTTAAAACATTAGTGCTTGGTTACATTTCAATTTCACGTACTACTAACTAATAGAATAGTGTTTGCCATTTTACTCATCCTGGCTTATGACCATGATCAGAAAATGTTACAGTGGGGAAGGTATTCATCGATAGGACCATCAGGAAATCCAGAAGCACGAAAAGAGTTTCCTGAAACAATGAGATTAGTCGAACAACTGCCAATCCTAAGGATTCCCCTGTCCCAGCAATTGAAGAATGAGGACCAAAGTTTGACAAGCCTAGCAGTGAACTCGGGAGTCTGAAACTGAAAGTGGAACAACGACTACTGATTTAAAAGCTGTCTGTGTGGCAATGTGATCTTCAGAGAGGGTTGGGTTGGAGTTACCATGTGGTATGTCTGAAATTTCCAAAAACAAAGATAAATCTGTTTTGAAAATAAATAGGAATTGCCTTCTCTTGAGCTGACGCTGAAACGAACTGGAGATGCTGGTGACATCAGACCTGCCAATCAGGACCAGAATACCTTGAGACATTCTGAGCTTTCAGCATTCACCAAGTATGCAAAATAGATAAAGTGTTTTTCCTATTAAATCTAATTAATTGATTTGATAAAATGAATTAGTACCCTTTTTCTTGCAGATACCAAGGTGGTGGTACAGCTGTCAAACCAGCTCAAACCGGTAATGTGGGTAGTTGCTCCCACTTGATAACAGTTCAGATGCAGCTAAGACAGATTCCAACCCCAATCGGCAGTCCCATTCAAGTAGAACTCCCTAAATCGAGGGCTCAAATAACAGTAGCAATACACAACGATATGGGATCCACAACTTATCGGTCATTCACCAAGGCAACCGTGGAGTGATTGACAAGCCTTCAGCGAAAACCCTTCCCGATGTCTTGCTGATAGTGGCAGCATTACCCTCCCAGATGAAGGTGGCCTCAAACCCATTCCCAGATAATTATTTGTGAACAAGAACAAGGTATCACCAGTTCACACTGTTGTGATTCAAGCAGATAGTCAGGGAAAGGAAGTGCAAGTTCAGCACCATCATCACCATTACCACCACCATCACCATCATCATCATGTAAAAGCAGTTGAATCCTGACGATGATGAGTCATCTCAACAAGACGTGGTAATGAAACAGCGCAATGTGGATCATCAAATGGGGAGAGGAACCCAGTCGCAACTGACGTTGTTGGCAATTTCATTGTCAATAGAAGTGCTTCTGGGAGCAACCATGGCAGTAACAACACCTATGGAGTGTCGCCCCAGTCAAAGCCGCGGGGTGAATGTGGGTGTGTTGTCAAGTGCGAAGCTGGTGAT
The DNA here is from genome assembly GCA_023374045.1 of Limonium bicolor. NCBI lineage: Eukaryota > Viridiplantae > Streptophyta > Magnoliopsida > Caryophyllales > Plumbaginaceae > Limonium > Limonium bicolor. The sequence goes on from CM041778.1 coordinate 382,571,471, forward strand.
GTCAGTGGTTATGGTGGTAGTGGTAGTGGGTAGAGGGTAGTGGTAGTGGGTGGGCTGGAGTAGATCAAAGTCGTTCTGCCCAGAGAGAAGCTGCTTTGAACAAGTTCCGTCAAAAACGAAAAGAAAGATGCTTGAGAAAAAGGTAATTTTTTTGATTTGATCATTCTTCTTGCGCTTGTCCAAGACACCAAATTAGTTATCTATAGTATTGAACTTTTAATTTGGTGCATTAGGAATGAATTAACCAAGGCTGCAGCATATCTGTATGCTAGTTTCACTGGATGAAACCGTTCTACTTTCTAGGCTAGTGACAATATGTTTATGATATTGCATTCTGCGAATAGCTGTAACATTTTCTTCGGTTTTATTTTCCGTCCTCCACACGTCAATGATTCATAGGTAAGGTACCAGAGCAGGAAGAAGCAGCAGAGCAAAGACCCCGTGTGCGTGGACAATTCGTGAAACAAATCAAGAAGCAAAAGCAGCGATGATACAGACAGCTGACAGTGAGTCCCTCCTTCACCTTCTTCATCCCAGAAATTTAATACTTAAACCGAGTAAGAGCCTGACCGTCTACTTATACTGAGAGGATCTGTTTACGGTCAAGAGCGCAAATGTATTGCATTTTCATAGAATCGACGTATCCCCTATTAAACAAACTTCCTATTCTTGTGTTCGAATTGGAGGCTAATGAAAACATACCCATTTTATATACGTGGTCTCTTTGGTGCGCCGGTTTACAGTGTACTTTTATTTTCTGAGACACGGGAAGGAAGTTCGCTTTGCTACACAGAAGATAGAAGAACATCCGTAGTAACCTGTCTTGTTTTAAGTTGATGAGTGGATGTTCCTGACCCGGTTTTGTGTATTGCAAAGTGAGCGGTCCCTAATTAAGTGTGCCGTGCAAGGTAAGCCATTGCTGCTAGCAGTGCTGAGGTTGATCTTACTTAGATTGATAAATGATAAACTTACAGTTCTATAGTTGGCAGTGAAAGTTATGAGAATGACAGATCGCGCGCATAATAAGGTAGATGGAAAGTGTAAAAGCACCCTATGTGTGAGAAGGAGAGGACTGGGCGTTAAGCCGTATTTCCGATCGGTCCTGGTGGCTGGTAGTACGTAGTAAACTAAGCGGTGCCTCTGGAATGTTTCGCTGCAGCAGCTATGGAAAACAGTTTCGGCTGTTTGAAACAAGAAACCAGAATAAAAATTGGCATATGCCATAACGCATCATTGTTTCTCCATAAATTTTTTGTAGAAAACTTTAATAATCCAAGTGAGATGATAGGTATAGGAACAGAATTTCTAGAATTTGAAAGCGAGAACTCCTTTTTTTTTTAATTTGTTTAAGACTTTTTGGAAAAAAAAAAACAATCAACAAAATTTTAAAAACGTAAAATCAAAATGAAAATATTTATTTTTTGGGTTTCTCAAATTTTCGAAGCTCGTATTTGTTTTCTATGTTGCTAATCACATTATTATTTGTTACAACAAACACCTTCAAGTCAGTTGTTTTTTTTTTTTTGTCAGAAACTAGGAAAGGGGTGTGCGGTGCTCCCATTTCCGATAAGAGTTGAGTTATTTGACTCTCAACCAATGTTGTCAGCCTTAATTGGTTAAAACTGAAGTCTTATTAACAAAGAAAGAGTTATGTCAATCGATGCAACAAATAGTATGTTTAGTAGCAGAAAGTCCAAAAGTAAAAATGGGAATCCCACCACAACTGTCTCTAGTAGTGAGTAAACAAATGGCGGTAGTTGGAGACGAAGACAGCCCATTAAAAAAATCTGACGATTGAATGTGTCATACATGTTGAGTATGGTACGGAGCCCACGTCGGATATTACTGCTGGGCTAGCAACTGTCGACTATACACTACAAGTGCAAAACTTGGCTCGCAATCTAAGATACCATAATGTTTGAAGATAGTACTGCAATGATTTTTTTTGTGCCTCTCTAGAGCTAGCCTTGCTTTGCAATCCCATATCCCTGAGCAAGCAAACCCTACCTCAAATCTTAAAACTGCAATTTCAAGTCCCGAACCATCAATCAAACACATCATCATCATATTATAGCTGGATCAATATACAAAAAATCAATACTACTCTACTAATCAAAATGGGAGGCTTACAAGGCCATGTTCTGTTAGGTCTCATCTTCCTCCTATAGGATCATGGCATCTATTCAACCACAACCAAACTCCACTTTCCCACCCCCACACATTACTTTTCTCCCAATCCATGGTTCCCGTCCTCAACCTCCTCCGCCGGCATCTCACGTCACCTTGAACTCTACATCATCATCACGGCTGCATCATCTTCACTTTCTTCGACTTTCTTTTAACTCAACCGCCATCCTTTAATCAACCCAGATGACGGTCCATCCCATCCATCCCATCTCCTCCGTCACCTCGAACACGCTTCCATGGCATTCTCATTCCTTCTCTACGCCATCTTCGCCATCATCCTTGCACCCCACCACTACCAAGCTTTCCTCTTTTTTAACCGGGCGGCCGAATCCGAACCCGAGCCCGGTTGTCTGGTCCTTGTTTCCTTATCCTTTGCGCTGGAACTCCTAACTCTTCCACTTCCACTCCACAGACCATGTCGGCGTGGAACGTCAGTATCACCTCCTCCTTGAATTCGTCCTCGCCGTCTGCCTTGCCACAACCCTAAGGGGTATCGGTTTCCCTCGGAGTTTCGCCGTTGGGTTTGTCCGGTCTGTGGCGGTGGTAGCTCAAGGGGCGTGGTTGATTCTCATGGGTATCATGCTGTGGACGCCTGGTTTTGTCCCGAAAGGGTGTGTTATACGGGAAAGAACGGAAGGGAGGGGATGGAATGTGATGGGGAAGCATCAGTAGAGCGTGGGAAGGCGCTCGTTAATATACTGTTCAGTTGGAGTTTGATTGGACTGTCGGGTGTTGCGGCGTCGTTTTACTTGTGGATGGGGAGATTGTATGGCGGGGTTTTGTGGTGTTGGATGATCAGAGGAGGAAATGGTGGTGGCTGCTGCGGCGGCGGGGAAATGCTGTGATCGTAACAGAAGTTGGGGTATGAGGGCAGCAGTTGGGATTGTGATGTGGTTTACCCTGGGTGTGCGTGTGTATAAAGTTCTTCAATATTGCTGAATTTGTTATTCAATACCATTTGTATATCTAACGTTCTAGGTTGGCATATTAAGGTTTCGACCCTCATATACATACACTAATTTTCTATGCTTGGAAATGCCCCCGGTACCAGTCATTCAAAGGTTATATGTGTTGTGATCAGTTTTCAAATACAACTATTAGAATAAAGTATGATAAATGGAGCGACACTTACATTGATATTAGCTGTTTGAATAAACAGATGGGAAATTGTGGAATCAACGCAAAAAATGATTAAAAAAGTTGCTAAAAGCCACAAGGTCCACGATGGATATTAAGGTTTAATTAGGAAATATTATCAATATCTCCTAAGGTTTTAAGTGAATTCACCAAAACCCTAGCCTTTATAACTTACCACAATACTACTCTTAAGTTTTTCTTTTCCTTACGAAATATCATCCGTCCAAATTCTTACATAGTATCTTTTATATTCTCACTTTACCATTCCACCACATTTGGCTGTAATAATGTCAACAGTATAAGGTCTCACTTTTTTAAAAAAAAAATGGTATCAAATTTAACAAAACACACAAAAAAATAATTAAAATCATGTAAATTAAAATAATGTTGACACGTGACTAAACTTTATTAAAAAGAAAAACACACACATAATTAAAAAGCATGAAAGTTGAATATAAATGTGAAAAATTACTTAATGATTAAAAAATAAACAATATTATCAAAATGTTACTAACGTCAAAACAATTGGTGACATAAATTGTAAAAGAGCTAATAATAATAAACCATTAATACTTTAATAAATTGTATAAGTTATTTAATTAGTAAAAATCATTATAATCGTGGAAATTGTATTAAAAGTATAAATAGTTATCATTAAAATCATAAAAAATTTTAAAAAATAGATGACTAAATAATAAAATTATAAATGTGACCCCCAAACCGGTCTAGTTCAAAGGTTGATACACGTCACACACTTATTACTTAAGATACGCAAGGCTACTAAACTGATCCCAAATCCGAAATTTATAACTCATTAAATTATAGTACAAGCAATGCTTACAAGGCCCAATTTAACGGTTTTACAAAACGGAAAATAAGCTCCATGGCTTCAAAATACATTCGAACCACTAGGTCGACAAATAAAAATACAACAGACACTAAAAGAGGAGAAAGTAAAAGATCTCCCGCTGTCGGCTAACCAATCTATAAAATAGTGAGTATATATAAGGCGTGAGCAACCCAACTCAGTAAGCGATAAACTTCATCAGCATGAGCATGCTCAAACCCTTTTACATAACATAGCTTATATAGATATAAGTTGCACAAATCAGAATCAGATTGAGAATCAAAACGAAAAACACTTCAAAACACTAAGAGTCAAATACAAAGCATAACAAAACAGAAGTCACAAGAGTAACTTAATAACAGAATAACCTTTACAGAAATTGCAAAGCCTTTCAAAGTCCAGAAGTCACTTGTCAAAACTATAAGATGAACAAACTTAGAACAGAGGTAGAGATTTCATATCAAGCATATTTGCATAACAGATCATAGTTCTTGCAAAACGGAATTCATAAACCAAAGCTGTCAAAAGCACAAAAGACATATTAGAAGCAGAACCCACGCTTTCAGAATGAAACAGAGCACAAAGAAGAGTCTCATGTCAAAAGATGTCAAAGCTCCAAACTCATAGAACGAAAGTCAAATACACTTTAGCAGAACTTACACTTTAGCTGAACTTATCAGAATTCACAAATCAGAATTGGTTACTAGCTCAAAGCACCCAGAAATGGTCCGAAGACCAATGACCTGAATATCCCACATAATAAAATGGTCAGAAGACCAATGGTCATAAAATCCCACATAACAGAATGGTTTGATACCATTAGTTAAACCCGTCGGTTCCAGAACGGGGAAAACCCGTGAAACATAAACAAAAGAATCCTACGCAGCATGCTACGAGATAGCTAGACCCAGCCATCCACAACTCAGAAGGCAAATAACTAGATCCCAAAATAGAAATTTTACTTTCGGGTCAAAAGGTGTTGTCATGAGGAGACAACACATCAAAGAGAGGTATCTTTACAAATCGAAGCCAAAGACTTCACAAAACTTATGCCAAAACCATCAAAGCGTAGAAAACAAAGCGAAAGCGGAAGTTTGAAATCTCAATTAGTGAAGTAAATAAAAAAACACCAACAAAATGGCACTTTCAAAACAGAGTTGTGTGATTACGCACGTAAACTTAGCAAAACTAGTTATATACACTGAGGGATCATAACCCCACAAACAAAATGCAAAACGGAAGTCGAACGAACATTTTAGCCAAAATTAGAGGGGTGTCCGGATATATGTGCGGATTTGAAAGTTCTGACACATGCCGAGACTGAAAACAGAGAAGTCCAGTATTGTGTCCGGACAGAAGTCTGACGGAAACGTATGCGGTGGCATCCGTGTACGGGCTTGCAAGTCTGAACATGTGTCGAGATTTGAAACCCAGAGTCGTCCTTGCACTCCGTCCAATCTTGCAAGGTCGGACGGAAGTCCAGACACACTAAATTCAGTGGAAAACAGAGTGCACCAAGAGCCATGTCCAGACATGCAAGTCTGGACAGAAGTCAAGACATAACGGAAACTGCCAAATCAAATGCAAAAATTGACAAACTCAATTGCTAGAAATACTCCATTGATAACACAACATTCTCTATATTATAGTAGGCAACCAACATACAATACCATGGGGTTTTGACAGAAAAAAAAAACCACAAATCCAATCCAACTCGGAATCACAAATAAATTCAGAGAAATCATCAAACATAATAAAAAATGAAATCCCTTTAATTGGCACCAGGGTGAATACACCCATACCGAATCCATATACAAGCTACCTCAAATTGAAGACTCGTAAATCCTTACTGAATCCACAACGCACACAACAAACCATTCCAGAATCCATCGCCAAAACAACTGATCGAATCAACCAAGGGTCAGAACCAAAATAAAACAAATGGGAAACGAAACGAAGAACGAACACAGAACATACCCACAGTCCCAAACCTGAATTGACAGACTTGAAGACCGCAACCCACACACAGACCTCTCTAGACAATCGAACACCGAGAGCAGAAGAGGACAATTGAGATTTATGAGGGAGAGAGACATAACCGAGAATAAAAATGAGGAAGGACAAAATGGACAGGTGTTAGGAAACTCATTTTCCTATCCCTACTAAAACAGTCTACCAAACTTACTCTCTTACCCCTCCTTCCTTCTTAGTTAATAAAATCAGCCCGTCACATGACATAATCCCACCTAATATAAGGTTAGACATAAAATAACAATCCCTTTTAAAACCAAAGATAAAAGAAAACAAAAATGGGGTATAACAATAAATGTTCCAAAACACAATAATTTTGAATTATCACATAATTTCAAGAAATTATAAAAAGTGACATAAAATCACACAAAACAGTTATACAAAACCTATAACATAATGAATCATTATATAATTTAAAATTTTGAAAACTAAATAAATGTTATAAAAATATCAATAGTCACATTTTCATATTTGTTATATATTTTTATCATTTTAAACAATAAACATTATAAAATTTCCATAAACTTGTAATTATTATAATTTTTCAAGTATTCACCTTCTTTAATAATTTTGATAATTTGTAAAATTATTTAACTTTGCTGATTTAATTAACTTTTTTGTATGTGCTTTTTAGTTTTTATAATTTGTAGTCACATATAAAATTGTTTTCTAATGTTGTATTATTTTAAATTACTTTCAACATTTATTTTTAAATTCTTAGATTTCAATTAACTTTTTGTGTTTTTGAAATTTTTTTATAATTATTTTTAAACTATTTGATTTTTTATATGTTGCGCTCATTTTTAGTTTTTATAATTTTTAGCTATTTTAAACATTATTTTAAATTTTATAATTTTTATTATTTATGTATGTTTTGTTCAAATTTGATACATTTTCCTAACAAAGAGTTTGATTATATTCCTTTAAGATTATTGCATGGCACGTGATCAAAGTATAATATGGGAATATACAAAATATACGGATGTGAACTAAGTAGAAAAATAAAATCTCAGGGTATTTGATGAAATTCACTTAAAAGTATTTGATCTAATTTTGAAACTCTTTTTGTCTAAAAGCTTCACGAGTGAAATATTCATCTATGACTAATGCTATTAATTTGGAGTGAATTGGAATCAATTTTCTCACCGTGTAAATGATGCCAAAGAAAAGTTACGTAGAAGTTGATTTAAGCCGTGAAAATCTTAATTTGATTTATTTTTTAACAACTTTTTATTCATCTTTCTTAAACTTAAGATTCACAATAAATCTTAAAAACATTTGTACATGTAAAAAATATAGTAAAATTTGAAATTTATCAAAATATATTCATGTTGGGTCTTATTTTAAAAACTCGAATTATAATGAACAATGGTATAAATTTATGTTATTTGTGAACTTATATGTAATAAACTACAACATTTAAAATTTTACAAAAATAGAAAAGACAAAAATGACCAGCCCCAGCTTCGGTTCCGCGGCTGTTTAATTATTACTGGTTCGGTTAGGGTTATTGATTTTATGAAATCCGTTTAACCGGAAAAACTATTTAAGTCTTTTATTTTTAAGTTTTTGAAGTATGAGTTTAAACTATATGGCCAATTATTAGTTTTAACAATTAAGTATACATTTATATAGTTATTATTAGAATTATACTAAAACCAATAAAATTGTACCAAAATGACGGTAAATCGGTTTAAAATATACCAAAACCGGTAAATCTTACGTTTTTCACTAATTATAAGAAAAAAAAAACATAAATTTTCATCATTCGAGTAAACCGTAAAAACTGATAAAATCGCATAGAAGCAAAGGGTTAACCAGTCCCGAATTAACCGTTTCTAAATGAATCGTTAACAGTTATCAATTCGACTAGCCGCAACAGGGATCGAACAAACAGGTTAACCGTTTACGAGCACCTTAGCTCTACCGTTACACTCCAGCAATTTGAATTTTTACGTCACAATCCTCACCTATATACAAGCATATGTAGCTATCTTGGCTATATTTGTATTGATATAGTTTGTATATAATAAAGTACAAGGTTTATAAGCTTATTGTACAATTTAAACAATTAGTATGTACATCTAATATAATTTCAGTAATATCACAATTCAATGTATATTTTTGTATATACATTCTTACAACTTTTATATACCAATAGTACAATTTTTAATAGAGTAAAAGTACATATATGTAGTCATATATAACTACATGATATAGACAAGATATTACCTTTAACGTTTCATCTTGAACAGCCAAGTTTTCTTCAGATGTCTGGACAAAGTCAGTACAGTCCTTCTTTCAGGCTCTGTTCGGCATGACTATTTTGGCAGCATAATGCAGCATATTTGACAACAGAATGCGCTGGCATAAATGCAACATATTTGTTGGCAGGAATGTGCTGGCATAAATGCAGTTGTTTTGAAAAATGTTGTTTGGCAGTGCGGCATATTGCAGCATGTTTGGTTAAGTTAGTTATATGTAGTGCGTTTACCGTTTTCGTATTACAATTACAATTTATTATATGACACTACATAACTTTATTTTGTTAGTAAAAATAAATAGAAAAATTCACAAACAATATTACTATGAGTATTTAATTTACAGTAAAAACTTGAGAAACCAAGAAAATAAAAATATTTATATAACCAATAAAATTTTTATTTTTATTATTTAAGCAAAATTTGTAACTTCTAAATGATATATTTTTATTATCTAAATTTTATAATTCTTACAAATATGAAAGCGTAAAAAAAGAGAACAAGCGTTTCAAATTTTCTGATAATGTTATGTGAATTTATTTAGTGAAATTGTAACTTTTAAATATATAATATTTTTGTAACTTTGTATGTTAATAATTTATATACATTCATATTTTTATATAATATTTTAATTTATATATCAACAAATGTGTATATTTGTTGGTTTTTTAATTTTATTAAGTTATGTGGTATTACAAATAATATATTGTAGATTTGTATTATAAATGTGTGTTTTTTTAAAATTGGCTAAAGAAGTAGTACTATTTTTTATAATTATTTGAAGCATTATGTAATTTGTAACAAATAAAGTAAGGGGTTGTTCACTTTGGGCTAACAAGGAAAGGGAAACGGTTTCATTCCGTTTGATATTGTTTGTTTAGACTTTTTAATAATTTTGTTTCCCCAAATTTCATTTTTGTAAACCCCAAAATCCTCTTCCCTATTCCCCCGCATAACCCCGTGGAAAACTTTTCCCTTTCCTCAGCTTTCTCTCTTTCCTTTGGGTAAATAATTATTTTTTCCCAAAAAAAAACGTGAATCATCATTTGAAAAATTATTTTTCCTCTCTTTCCTCTAACAAATAATTGATTCCCCTCTTTTTCCTCAAAATAATTATTTTTGCTCTACACAAATGATAGTCACGGGTGAGAAATTTCTGGAAAAAAATGTTTCTCTGACGAATGAAACTCACGAATGATATTATATTCGTTAATATGCAAATACTAATATTTCATTAATATTTTTTTAAAAAAAATATTTTGCAAATCTAATAATATATTTATTTTACTATTTAATTAAACTAATATTAGATTCCCAACTTATTATATTATTTTTAACATTTAAAATGAATATGACCTGATTTGAAAATGGTAAAAAAAACATAGAGTTATGGCGTAAGATTTAAAACAATTTAAAATATACAATTATTAATAATATGGGGTATTATAAAAAAATCTTAAACAATCTGAATAACTTAATTAGAAAATGATTAAAATACGCTGGAATGATTACATTTTAGAATGAAGAGAATATTACTATTGAATGAAATAAGAATAATTTCAGAAAATTGGGATGATTCCCTGTCCAAAACCAAACAATAACAAAGGAATCATGGGGTTTCTATTCCGTTTCTGGGTCGAACCAAACAGACTTCTTGATTGGGGGGAATTATTTTCCTTTCCTTTCAATTCCCTTTCCTGATTTCATTTTGTTTCTTTGTCTTGAAGTGAACGCCCCCTAACTTGTAAAAAAATCTTTTTTTAAAAAAAAATCAATAGTCACAATAATTGCATTATGAAGTGAGTAAAGAAACGGAAGTGAAAGCACTGAAACGAAAAAGTAGCATTTTTGTGGGCATTTATGCTGACATTTATACTCTTTTAGCCAAACAGCAAAAACAAATAAAAGAGTTCAAAACAGCATATGCTGGTACATTTATGCTATCCATTTATGCTCATTTTGAACATGTCGAACGCAACCTCAGTGTATGAAATGTTCGGACTATGGCCATGTTCTCTAGAAGTATGGACGAAGTTTGTATGCAAGCTCTTGGATATCATCCTTATGTTTGGACTTAGGTAATTTCCCTAATCCCATTTTCTTCTTGAGTCTGAAGTTGGCCATGTCTCGCCAAAAGGCTAGAGTATATAAGATTGCTCATTTCTCTTTCTTTTGAGTGGGTAAATGCTCTTGGTTCACTCCTTTATATGATCTTGGCACTTATTCATCGTCATTATGCAATACTACAAACCGGTAGCACTCTCCAAAGAGCTCTGTAATGTGGTTTATAAGCCTTCACTCTTATACAAGACTGCACCGATAGCTCTTGTAATGTGATTTATAAACTTGTTACTAAAGCCCTAGCCAACAGGGTGAAAAATATTCTCCCCAATGTCATTTCTCATAACCAATCGATCTTTGTCCACGAAGGCTAATCTCTGATAACACCATAGTTGCAAATGAAGCCCTACATTTTCTTTGTCACCGTTCTACTTTCAGGAAGGGTTACTGTGCGTTAAAACTTGATATGAAGAAGGCATACGACCGTCTTGACTAGGATTTTCTTCAAGCTATAGGCTTTCCCCATCATGGTATATATTCCTATCGTGAATTGTGTATTTTATCTGTCATTGGCTGTTAATATCAACGCTAGTCCTTCTCGATCTTTTCGTCTCCGACAGGGCATCCAAGACGATCCTCTTTCACCGTACTTTTTTTATTATATGTATGGTGCAAACGAGAAATTTTAACCTACTAAAAACTACGAAATTAATCCTAGAAATTAATACATTAAATCCCTACGGGTTGTAAAATAAATCCCGGTCAATGAGTATAATGAACTATAAGCTACCGGGTTGAATCCACGGGGACTTTGTGATTAAATCTAATCCTAGGAAAACAGCAAAATGGAAGGGTTGTCGGTTGTTTTGGTTTTGTGAATTAAAAAAAACGAGAAAACTAGTAAATTTTTGAGCAAATAAATTCAATGAAAACTATGTGTGAAATGGAACTCTGGGTCAGGTTATCTTTTTTACTGTTAGATTATGCAATTCCTGCTGGTTAATTTGAGATGTCGATTGGCAAAATTTCTAAAACTTTTCCAAAGACTAAATCCTAGCCTCAAGAACTCGCCTAGCAGAACGCACTAAATCTAATCTAGATTTAGCACAACACGAATAGACAAATGAGCACGAGGAATTATTTTTGTTGCACTTGAGGGAAAATCTAACCTATCCGGTATAATTTTCCACAAGCTTACAAGTTAATCGGCCATTCCATTTATCACAAATCTCGCTCAAAACGGAACTCGTAAAGCAATCAACAAATTAGCTACTTTTATTGAAAGCGCATAGATAACTTAACCTGCAACAATCGACAGAAAATCTCAAACCGACTAGTACTAGGAATTACAAAATCATTCCAGTCAGATAACCTTCCCCGGAGTCTAACCCTCCTAGCCGAGCATAATCAAAGAACAAATACAAGAAGAGAGAGTAGAAATCATCTTGATATTAGTTCTGAAATTCGCCAGATGAGAGGTTGAGCAGATGAGCGAATTTGGAGCAGAAATCTTCTTTCTCCGGAGTTGAAGTGGTCACGGCAGGGCAAGAGAATGAGAGAAGCGCGTCGTATGCTCTGTTCGTGCGTGAGTTCTGAATGTATTTCCCCTGCCCTCGCGAATGCTCCTTAAAATGAAATTTTTGCACACAAAATACACAAGTCCAGCTCACCCGTCCGGGTCACTTAGCCGGACATCCTGGTTGGACGCGTATATGTATTGAAATCTCTGGGCTGCACTCGTGGTCGTAAATATTTCTGTCCTTCTGAGCACGTCCGGGTCACAGGGTCGGACAGGAGAGCCGGACGTGTGAAAAATTTGAAAAAACACACTTCTGGCCTGTCCGGACCACTTGTTAGGGGCAGTTAACAACATGTCCGGGTCAATGGGCCGGACAGGTCAGCCAGACACCTGTATATTTGTGCCCTTTTTTCCGTAAACTTCGACAGGGTCCAGATTCTTCGTTTGAGCTCCGATTTGCTCCCCGTTTGCGGCGTTGGAAAGCTATGAGAGAACTATGCATTTTCACCACCATCATTTCCTACTTTTAAAATATAATTTGCATCAGCTTTTGCCCAAAGTAAGAGTCATGAAAGCATACGATAAGTGTGAGAAAGCGCATAAAAAAGGTTGCATAAAATAAGAATTTAGCACCTATAAAACCATATCAATTTCACACTTATCATATGGATGCTTTATCTTCTAGCTTACAGATCTATGAAGATGCTGGTACCATTTCCCCATTTTGTATTGCTCGTAATTCCCCTTCAATTGTCCATCTTTAGTTTGCGGACGATTGCCTTATTTTCAAGCATGGTGATAAGGATGAGACCATCCTGATTTATGATTTGTTGTCTTCATTCTGTTACTCTTTTAGTCGATCTATTAATAAAAGGAAATCGCAGCTATACTGCTACATATTTATGAGAGCTCACATCTGGGATATTATTTCTACTACCATTTGGATCCTCGAAGTTCTTTCTCTTCAAGTTACTTGGGACTTCCTACTAGTCTAGGCCGCTTAAAGAGCATAAATATAGGTTTTGTTGGTGACAGAATTTGGAAGCCTTGAATCTTGGTCCAGCAAGGTTTGGCTAGCAGTCCGAGTAATTATGATTAAAAGTGTGATTCTTGCCATCCTTTGTTATACAATGCAAATTTATTTGTTCTTGAAATGATCCTTGATAAATTCTCCTCTTTGATTTCTCATTTTCACTGGGGTGGGAATCCCTCAAAACGTCGGTGGTCTAGATAAGGAAGGATACTCTCCATCTGGCACGTGAGGGGGGGGGGGGGGGGTGGTCTGGGTCTATGTGATTTGTTTGCCTATAATTTAGCCCTCCTTGGTAAACAAGTGTGGTATTTGCTATCTACTCCTCAATCCTTTATGCCCCAAGTTTTGAAGAGTGTTTACTATCTCTCGATGATTCCATCCTTAATATTCCCAACCTAAGAGGGGTAGCCCTATGTGGAATTCGATCAGCGAGACCGTATTTCTCTTGCGTAAGGTTGCAGATGGAAAGTGGGTTGTGACTTGTGGCGGCAATAATGTTATGTCTGATCCTTGTCTTCCTCGCCCCTGGTCTTTCCGTCCAATTTCCCCCACACCAATTGGTATGAACCTTTCAATTGCAGACTTAGTTGATCAGAACTCCAACTCGTGGATTCACCTCTTATCAACTCTCTTTTTTGCCCTTCTGATTACTCATTGGTTACCTCCTCTCCAGTCCCAAACAGTAGTAGATCAGATACTATGATTTGGAACTTCACCAAATTTGGCTCCTATACAGTTAAATCTGGATACAACGTTGTCATGAGAATCTTAAGTAAAGATGAGGAATCATGCATGTAACACCCCAACTATAAATACCGTTGTTAGCGCTTAACCCTCCACGTCGATCCAATAAAATCGCAGCGGAATAAAAATCCCACTCAATTTGGTGTTACCGCTGTTACTCACCCACGTGACTAACTAGGCCTATTCAACTCATGTTACGGTCTGATGAACCCGAATATACCGAGCATAAATATACACAACGCTTAAACAAAATATACTGAGTGTCAAGTAGTTTACATACCTAATACAAGTTCAGTACTTTTATCCCCATACTTACAACCAAGAGTGTACAAAAACTACTCGTAAACAACAAAAATTCCCAAAATAGTTCTACCCACTCCTACACTCAGGGAGAGTCATCTTGCTTCAAATACCTGCAAATAAATAGTGGGCACCAAAGGGCTCAACAACTTTGCTGATATGGTAGACGTGCAGCCCACGAGCTACCGGGGCTACACATGACTAATCTGTCAATATACATGCGGTTGATTATTATTCAAGCAACATTATGAAGTACAATAAACATACAACATATCAAGCAGGGGCGGACCCAGAGATTGAAAGTTGTGGGGTTATTGACAAATAAAATTTATTATAGTTATTTTTTTTCTAAAATTTATGGGGTCACTGACACAAACATCTACCATATAATCAAAAAACTACATTAGAACTTACTATAATTAATTTATTTTACAAAAGTCATGGGGTCACGTGACCCCGGGTGCACCCCCTTGGGTCCGCCCCTGATATCAAGCATGTAATAACATAACTCAATCAGATCGAACATCATAATGGAAGTTCATCGAGTAAGTGAGTTAGTTTCTCTATCCTTCCTAGGCCTGAGAATTTGTTTAGTTCTCGTGTTCGGCCTTAACTTATGTAATGTCAACCGTTCTTTTTATATATCGTTTTGTAAATAACCCTAGAAAGTGAGTGTGAAAACTCTAAAGCTTGAATAAACAACATCGGTAATTCCTTTCCAATATTAAGGAGTTATTCAATATTCTTACACCATGGTCCACTATTATACATTTTCATATGTGGGAAATGTTTGTGAATCTCTAACCATTATTTTATGTTCCTTATGTGCGTTGATTAACTAATCGTAGTTAGTACGCAAACTCAAAGGAAAGTCGGGTTAGCACAATACGAAACATGAAAAAAATGCAATATACCATTTTCATGCATTTATCTTGTTTGGGTTGCACATAAACAAGTAGCACACAAATCAAGGTAAACCTCGGTAGCAAGCAGACTGCAAGAAAACCATACCGTACACCGACGAGCGTGGCTAGTCTAGACGATGCTCGCCTAACCCCGTCGAATGTCTCTGACTATTCGGACCCTATAATACATTAGTCAGGTGGCTTCATAACTTATTTAATTTCTAACCAATTCATTATTTTATGTGACGTTCTTAATTAATTCCTAACCACTTCATTATTTTATGTGATGTCTTTTCGTCTTAAAATAAGTCACAACCATTACCGCTCTTAACTTAAGTCACTTAATCCATTCATTCGTTAATATCAAACAGCCCATTTTGTTTTTAATTAGTTCTCCACCGTCTTAACTTTTCAATATTACAAATTGACCTCACTCAGCTACAATTAATTCCTTTTTTAATTCATCTTGTAAACCAACTCTTTATTTAATTATCTAGCAAACCCACCCATTATTTTCGGAAATTCTAAGCTAACCCCAAATGTCACTTTAACCTTATATTAAGCTTTCCAATATTTACGGTTTTGCCCCATTTATTTCCTAAACCTTACAGTTTAATACCTTTAACCTTATAATTCCAATTTATAATCTTTTCTTACTAACTCTTGCTCAATGACTTAGTTACCACTAGTTTGACCTTTTGATTACAACCGTAACCCACATCTTTTAAAAATTATCATTTTGACCCCTAAGTTTTACAAACTTTACAATTATGTTATAATTGTTATTATAACCTATAGTTTTTTTACCCCTTTATTTAATTAATTTCAATTTTACCCCCCCCCCCTTTCCGAAAAAATTCCTACAGACCCCACTCCTTTCCGTTTTCAAAGTATATTTTTCCTTAATTACAAATTTACCCCAACACTTTATAATTCCTATATTTTATGTTATAATTCATATTAAATCCTAAGTTTCAATATTCAAATCCAAGTTTTGGTCAACATTTGACCCACACCTATCTCGGCCTTATTTACCCATATATACCCAGGAATTTTATAAAATTACGCTTGGGCCCTAAATTTTCCTATAATTTACATTTAACTACAAAACTTTATCTTAACTTATATTTCTCTTTTATTTTTCAAAACAACCTTATATTTTTGGCTTTAATATTCCATATCCCTCTTAAAATTTTTCTTTTTACAATCTTATACTCATTCCTTTAGTCATAATCTTACTAACACATTTTAACACTTTTAATTACTTAAATGGTCACAAACCTAATTCATTAAAGTCTCTAAATTTGTAAGTATTTTTGTACCCAATTTTCAAAGTCTCCAAGTCTTCCAAAATGTCCTAAACTAAATTGATTTTTCTACCAAAGTATATGCTATGTTAAAATAAGCACTTAAAAACATTAAAAGCATAAAAACACTTAATAAACTAGCTAATTGTTGTTGGCCATAATACAAGCCTTAAATTCAAACCAAAACAATAAAAATAAGCCTTAATTTAATAAATAATTATGCAAACAAAGTAAACACCAAAACAATATACTATCGGCCATAATTTTAAGTCACACACAAATCACTTTATAAGTCATTTTCCAACTCATAAATCATTAGTCTAACTTAGTCCAAAGTTTATATGTTGATTTATAATTTTTCTTAGGTTTAAACTAACCCATGTTACAGCCTAAACTTTCGGCCACCATAATTAATCAACATTAACAACTTTTAAAACATAAAATGAGCATTAAGGAAGGAATATTAACCTTAAGCTCAAGTAATTGTTTTCAACAGCTCAAACTTTCATCCCTAACAACAAATAGGGAGAAAGATCACCCATTGTTCATAAACAAAGGCTAAACCACCAATTTAAGCTTTAAGACTTAGTTTAAAGCTTACCCTTTGTTAATGTAACTTTTCCTTTGTTTTTGGCATTTGGAATTCGGCGGCAAACAAGAAGAGAAAAAAGAGTAAGGATGAATCCCTTAACAAGATCAAAGGGAAGACTAGCTTAAAGCACATAAATTAAGGTGCTAGGAAATGTCTTTACCTGAACACTTCTAAAGTGTTTTCTGGCCACGGTTTTGCTTGTCTCAAGGAGATGGTTTGAAGATTTAAAACACACATGGGAAGATGAAGGAGGAAAGTTAGGTAAGTCACCATTTTCGGCTAACATAAGGAAGAAGAAAAAATGGTGTTTTAAGGAGTTTTTCTTACCTTAAGCCTTTCTAGAATATGGGTAGGTGTAACCCATGAACCTCCACAGTTTTGTCTTGAAAATGTTTTTTCTTCTTGATAGGTTAGAACAATACTTTGGTGAGAAAATAACCTCCTTGATGAATGATGAAGGAAAATGGTGTTTTAAGGTGTAAAGGAGTATTTATGTAGCTTGTATGGCTAAATGAAGTTGCAAGCTTCCATGGGATCCTTCCATACTGGCGTGAGGGAGCTTCTTAAGGGGAGAGAATATGGAAGCCAAAGGGAGAACAAAAGATAGTAATGAAAGGTAATGATGAAATGGAAGGTGATAAGGCTTAAAAGCAAAAGTGGTCTTGCTTTTAATGTATTAAAATGGGATTTGATGAGATTAGTCATCCCTTTATGACCTGCCAAGAAGATATTTTGAGGGAGGGGTACTTTGGTCATTTTAACAAGCAAAGTGAAATAAGGTCCTATTTGGCACTATTCACAAATGAGTGCCGAAATTTCTGATTTTTTTAAAACTTTGAATTAGGCATCCTAATGTGGTATATTATAGTACATTAGTACATTATGATGTAATGAAGCCCTTAAAACCACCTCAAACCAATTTCTAGGACAATTTCTTAAAAATATGTGTTAAGGAGTTTTAAAGCTCATTTTGTGTTTTAGCTCATTTTATGGCTTGGTCTTCTTTTTAATTGTTCTCACATGTTCTTAGAATGTTTATAAGGTCTAGGGGTCAACTTTGGACCATAAATGAGGTCACATAATCCCTAAGGATTCTTAGAGCACATTTTTGCCCTAATAGTCCTTAAATCATGTTTTTGTGTTCCAAGTGGTTTTAAATTGTTCACAAATGTTCCTAAGACATGTTTTAGCCTTATTATATCATAATTTGATATTTAATTACCATATTTAATGTTGGGGTATTTCAATACGATGGTTCCAAATCGGTCTTTTTGAAGAAGGCGGCTGTTTCTTTTCTCCCTACGTGGGTTTCTCATTTTAGGTGGAGACTTTGAAATGATGGACTTTTGTCTGGTTAAGTGTTGGATAAGTGTGGTTTTGGTTCCGTTTCTTATCTGTTTTGTGGTATAGAAGACCTTCCTCATGCATTGATTCTTTGTCTTAATGGCAGTGGCCGATTTTGGCTCGATAGTACATATCCCCGTCATCTTTTGTCTTGTTCCCGGAACCTTAATACCTGGTTGGAGTGGATTGCTTCTACCTTTAACATGACACCTTCTCCTCAATTATCCATATGTTATGGTCAGTCTAGTAGGCGTGAAACAATGTTATTCATGGTATCTCCCCTTCTTTGGACAAAGGAATGGATCGTGCATCTACTTTTCTTCGTCAGTTTCGTGTGGCTAAGGTGGGTTGCGATTCTTTTGACACTGCTTGCTCTCATGGGTGTCTTTCAGAGCCTAGGTGGTTCAAGGTTAATTCTGATGTCAGCTCCATTGGTAATGGTCGCTGGGTGGCAGGCTGGATTTTACGGGATGCATCAGGCAACCTTGTAGCTTGTTGAATCAGTAGGGTGATGGGTTCCTTGTCTCCTTCTATTGTTGAAGCGGTGGCTTTCGAGCTTAGAATAAACTGGGCAAAAGGCCCATGATAAGAGTGTATCGTTGTTGTAGTGGACTGCCTTGCTCTAATTGAGATACTGAGGGGGAAATCTAGTCGGCCCCTGAGGATGAGCGATTACTCTACGCCTTTGCTCTCATCAGAAGCGGGATGATTCTCTTTATTGGAGCTTCATTAGAGCATGATTATCAAAGAACTCAAATTTAGGTTCTTAGCACTCTCTTTCCTATTTCTCTCATTGCCACATCAATTTAAAAATCATGATTTTTTTACCAATATTAGAGAACCCATCATTTGGTTTTAAACTATCTATATTTGAAATATCATTTTATATTTTACTTATTAATTATCATAAGAATACAAATATTTATCTTTAATTATTATTACTACTATTTTCAATAATACACAATAATCTTAACTTAATATTTTTTATGATTAAAGATTATTATATTTTTGAAACAAAAATAAAATAAAATTTATCCATATATATTATTAATGTAATTTTTTTACTATTTGTCAATTGATATTAGGATTAAAATATTATATTGAATTTTGAAATGAATACATTGGTACAAGTATATTTTAATATTACATTTTTATATCATCAAAATACAAATAATAAGTACTAATTTACCTTATATATACATATATGTTAAAGATATCAAGAAACATAGCCAATATAGATCTCGTTTTGTGGAGAATGAGATTTTAAGAGTTTTGATACATTTAGTTTATTTATATCATTATTAATTTTAAACTATTAAGATTTTAAAATATATAAGGTTTAATTATTTATACTTGATTTATTATAATTAGGAAAAAATGGTGGGTCCTATTTTATGGGTTATTAAAAAGTTCTTCATGCAGAACCCAAAATGAGGTGGATTCCACCCATGGTAGTAAAAAAGAAAAATAGAAATGATGAGGTGGAAGAGAGAAGTTGTGAGGGAGTTGCTTAATTAAGAACCTGGAGAGAAGATGTGAGAAGAAATTAAAATATTTTTTTTAGTGGGTGAAATCTACTCTCCTTAGGCTCTTAGAGGTGAAGGAAATTAGGTTGCCCACTCCCTTTGACTCCGGTCATCTTTTCCTTTCCGATTTAAGACCTAGTAAATAGGGATGACAACGGGTCGGGTGACGGTACCCGACCCGTCACCCGCGACTTCATCACCCGTCACCCGTCACCCGCGGGTGAAACGGGTGAACCCGTTACCCACCCGTTTATATATTTTTTTAGCAATTTTTTTTGCTTTTAACACTTTATATAAGCTTAATTTTTTTTAAAAAATCATTCATATTTGTTCAATAATATGTACCGCATCATCTAATATCATAACATAATTAAAACATAGAGTATTAGCCAAAATATTTCTAAATTATCTCAACAAATATGAGATAAGTATATTTTTTATTTAATATAAGTACATACAGGTGACAGATCGGGTGAACGGGTCGGGTGACCGGGTGAAAATTCTTCACCCGACCCGACCCGTCACCCGTACCCGTTTCACCCGTCACCCGTTTTTCACCCGTTTATTTCAGGTTTTCACCCGTTTTTACGGGTCGGGTGGTCGGGTGAAACGGGTACCCGTCACCCATTGCCATCCCTACTAGTAAAGTCTGGAACTCTAATTTTCTAGTTAGTCTCGTCTCTATTAGGGCATCCACAATGAGGAAAGTGGATTCCACCCACTAACAAATACTCCCTCATATTCAAAGTATCTGTCGTTTTAGAGATGAATCTGGAGGGAATATTATTTTATTACACATTCTATCACAATCTCTCTCTTATTTACCTACGTTATTAAAAAGAGTGTGTTTTAGTTAAGAACCGTCTCACATCTTTCTCCTCCATCTCATCATTTTCTTTTTTTACTACTATGGGTGAAATCCACAGTTCAACACCATTGTGGATGTCATAGCCACAATTTTAAGTTCTAATAAAGTGATTCTTTATCCTTAAAATAAACTCCCATACAATTACAATAAGATATGAGCTGTAGGTATCTACAATGGCGGTGAGGTTAACATATATTTAGGTGTTATGTTAACAAAATATATTATTTTATTAACTAAGAAACTTTCATCTTCACAATATGATAGGGGAGTTCCTCAACATTCTCTCCTCCCACCTATTATTTTTAATTTTGTTTTTATTAGAATATTTTTTATTATCAAAACAGTATTGTAGCCAATAATTGGGTTCGTTTGGGGACAGCTGCTAGAGGCTGATGTTTGTGTCTTGCTATTGGAAATTGAGAAGCTGTCTGCTTGATGGTTTTGTAGAAGCTGTCAGCTGTTGATTTTGGTGTTTGGTGGAACGCTTGCTGATGGTTTTAAAAAGCAGAGACAATGTTAGATTCTGCTACTGAAAATTGAGAAGCTGTCTGCTGATGGTTTTGTAGAAACTGTCAACTACTGGTTTTGGGTGTTTGGTGGAAACCTGCTGATTTTAGAAATTGAGAAGCTGTCTGCTGCTGGAAGCTGTTCCCAAACGAGCTCAATATTAATTTAAGAAATGGAATCCACAGCTTCTGTATGCTCTTAGGACAGTAGCGTATTGAGTTTCATGAGTATTATGCCTTTTTAAAATTTGATGAATATTCTAAAAATTATTATTGCGTCGCGTAAATTCAAAACTCTCCGAGCAAAAAGCTCCCACTTTGGATCTTCGCTGTCGGAGGAGTTGTTTGGGTCTGTCTGCTATTGTTGAACCACTCTCCCCTTTCTTTCTCTGAAAGCACGGTCTCACCCCAACAGGGACAGTGATTTGGTTAACTTTGTCACAGTGCCTTGGTCTTTGCCCTCCTCCAAAGCTGTCACAAAGGGAGTAGAGAAAAAATAGAAAAAAGCTAGAAGAAGAAAAATGGGTTGGTTCCCCTGCACAGGCGCAGGGAAATCAAACGAAGATGGAAAGAAGAAGAGCGTAAAACGGAGGCCGACAGTTGATCAGATCTCGCCGACTGCAGGTTCTTATTTGACGCCATGGTCCTCATTTTAAGTTAAATTTGTTGCGAACCCAGCTTATCAGTTTTTGTGCTTCCCTCCAACTAATGTTGGTTCACCTCTGCTAAATCTCAACTCTTTCTTGCCTCTCTAGAATTTCTTAAATTTTGAGCTGATTTTTTTACCTCAATTCGGTCTGTTTAATTATTAAAATGGCCAGGTAACCCCTCTGGGGTAGCTTGGATCTGGGATTACTCAACGGGGAAAACTAGCCTTTGGGGTCTCATTTTCGTGACTTGAGAGCTGGCGCGTTTTCAAATTCGCGAGCTTCTAGGATTTTACTTAACGCAGGTGCTTGAATTATTGTGCTTTTATTTACTTGAATGGTTGTAGGCCGATCCTAGAAATACATTTCCATAAAGTCGTTATACGGTAGCAATCAGTCTCTCAGGGGAGTGAATGGAATTGATAATGTGTATCAAAAAATTATAGTCTGCCGATTGACTGATTCCTTATCATATGAGTTGAACCCATCAACCGGTTTAAGCGTTCTTACTACCTTTGGGTATTATTTGGAGCTTTACTTCATATTTAATGGTCACATTATAGTACCTCCTTTTCCACAGTCAACTGCTTACAAAGGGATGCATTGTTTATATTCAAGGTGGTCTGTGATACTAAGTCCACCTTGAGCTTTTTTTTGGATTTCATATCATATTTTTCTGCTTTGAATTGTCTTGAGGTCTTTCTATCCGCGCTCAACTCTTCAGGATTTTGCCTTCATACGAGAATAGTTAGAAAATGCTCTTAAAAACACCATTAGTAAATCACTTGAATATGCTTACTCTAGTTTCTTGGGATTTTGTGGCTGAATATCGGACAAGTAATGGATTCTGGGTAGTTATCCTGAATTATGTAATTACCGTTGATATTACAGAAGGTAGTTTGATATCTGCCGGTTTACTTTAGCAATTCCTGGGACTTCAGCATGTTTTCCCCTTTTCACAGACAAGTCAAAGGGCAATCTCTCTCTAGATGTAAAGAAAGAAGGTCCTAAAGATGGAAACTCAGATCACATTCCAGCTCACACATTTACATTCCGGGAATTGGCAGCCGCAACCAGAAATTTTAGAGCAGATTGTCTACTCGGTGAAGGAGGTTTGGCCGAGTCTACAAAGGACGGTTGGAGAGTACAAATCAGGTTTGTTACCTTTAAGACATCTTGGTCAAACAAATATTAGGAACGGATTGCCGCTTTAACTAGAACTATAACTTTATATATAGATCCACAAATTTGCTGATCGTATTACCACATTTCAGCTGTGTATATTTTTTGTTTTCTCTTGTACGACATTGATAAGGCATTTTTTTTGGACTGGATTGTAAAACTTGGGATGTAATTATTACAGATTGTTGCTATTAAGCAACTTGACCGAAATGGTCTGCAAGGCAACAGGGAATTCCTGGTTGAAGTATTGATGCTAAGCCTACTTCATCATCCCAACCTAGTTAACTTGATTGGATATTGTGCCGATGGAGATCAACGGTTGCTTGTATACGAATATATGGCATTGGGATCATTAGAGGACCATTTATATGGTAAGTTAGCTCTTACAATTTTTTAAATTTTCACAAATAGAAACTACTATTACCTGCACTCCTCTTCTTTGGTGTCTTAGCACGTGCTTTGTCGGCTTTTTAGTACATGTTTGTCTATTTCCATGTAGTTTGATGCTCTGAAGATGACTTCTCTTTTATCATATTATAACTTTCTTCCAATTTTCTGTTTTATCTAGAGCAAAGTAATCAACTCGCTCTAGGATTTTAGCAAATAGATGCACTGTGGGAAGCATCTCAACTCTGTGCTGACCTTATGATATCTGTAAAGAGATGGACATTCTATGTTTTTATATTATAGATTACTCTTAGGTTCTCCGAAAAACTGAGGTTGATCCAAGGGCTTTCTCTTTGTTTACTAGAGGAGCAGGATCCTGAAAACACAGCTGCACCCTTAGTCACCAGAAGGCTAACTAAATTTGGGTTCTAAGTTAACCTCGAATTAAAGCATTCAGTGTGCCCCACAGCCCCTGCCATACCTTTTATGTTTGGAAGATTAATTTACCCATGATCTTACAGCTGATGATATTGACTGTGCTTTCTTCTTAGGGTGTTGATGTGTTTTAGTCTAGGAGCAAATCTGTCTGACGTTCTCTTTTGCATCAGAGCGGCATGTCATAATTAAATATGACCAATTGATTTTTTTTAGTTTTTGGGTATTGAAGACACATAACTGAATGTTTCAGAAGAATGTCTGTCCTTTTGGTATCTTTCTGGTTTTTTGAGGAAACGTTTCTGGTTATTAAGTGCACATTGATGGACTACTGCCATTACCATCATTTTGCTTTTTTTTTTCCCACTAAAAACTTGGATCTTGTTTACCCTTTCAACTTAAAGCTTCAGATAAATTAATATGTAAGACTTGCTGCATTTGCCCCAGTCCCCTATTCTGCTCCACTTTGTATACAAATTATAAGTCCATATTCTCTGTCGGTCTCAAACATTGACTCCTAATACTACACAGTCTTGGCTCCCTTCACTTAGATGGGTGATAGCTGAAGCTGGTACCTCTCTTTGTAAGAAATTGAAAGTAAAAGGTTGTCTTGAAAAAATGGTAAACTACTTACTGACTTACAGTAGATGATGTGTGTGACATATAAAGGAATAAGCTAAATTGATTAGCTTATTCAACAATGAAGTGAATGGGTAAATTCTCATCATACAAACTTTTAGCCTTCCTGAATTTTGTTGATTTCTCTCTGCAATAAAAATTACTCACCCTCCCAATTTCAGCATCCTGATTCTAATGATGCGGTGTTTTCTGGTTAAAGGGACCTATACTACAATGCCCAATTCAGAAACTTCTGTGTGTTCTTCCTTCTTCATCTACTCAAAAACACTAGGATTATGTTCACTTTTCCTTTTACACTTCATTTTGTGGGCAGCTCTCATTTTACAGACACCCTTTCTCCCCTTACATTGTTCTCTTCCTTTTGCCTTAACCTATAGCAGCCAAAGTTATCACTGAAACCCTGGTTAGAGGTTGATAGTGTAGCTTGATCCTGGTTGTTGAGGATATAACATGCCCTCTTCTCTTCAACTATCATGTTTACCTATCAGTGTATGGCTGTTTTTTTTGGTAGTGTCATTATGTGCTTTTTAGAATGAAGCCACAGCCAAAAGTTACTCCTCTTCGGTGTGGCGTGAAGGTATTAAATATTCCATCAGTGGTCTTATGTTAAGTAGTAATGTCTATTTGAATGCTGCTTCCCAGGTGGTGATGATTCTTTTCATTTGATATAAAGTCCAACTTGCTGTCTGATGAAACTTGTATGCAGATCTTCCTCCAGGTAGAAAACCGCTTGACTGGCTGACTTGAGAATGAAAATTGCAGCTGGGGCTGCAAAGGGTTTGGAGTATTTGCATGACAAGGCAAAATCCCCCAGTTATATATCGTGATCTGAAATGCTCCAACATATTATTAGATGAAGGGTACCACCAAAACTATCAGATTTTGGGTTGGCTAAATTGGGTCCTGTTGGAGACAAAACCCATGTTTCAACCCGAGTAATGGGAACATATGGTTACTGTGCCCCAGAGTATGCAATGACTGGGCAGCTAACACTCAAGTCAGATGTCTATAGTTTTGGAGTTGTTCTTCTTGAGATCATCACAGGAAGAAGAGCAATTGATAACAATAAAGCCGCCGGGGAACACAATCTGGTTGCATGGGTATGTATCATTTCTGCCCGTTTATCTCTTCCCAGTTTTGCTACTAAATTCTTTACTTTTTGATGAGTTTGAATTATATATTCATTTGCATTTATGTCCTTTTCTTGGATTGAAACTGTGAAGATCGGATAAGTGGAAGCAAGGACAAGAGAAAGGAAAAGACTGGTTCCTTTTTTTATGGGGCGTAGTGGCTAAAGGATGAGAAACCTGCTTTGTAACTTCGCTTCGAGCTTGAAGCTAGTCATCTTATAGAGTTGAAGAAATTTGTGTTGCTTAATAATATCTGAATTATTAGCAATAAAATTGGCTTCTCTTGTCCTTTTATTGGATAACGAAATGCAGAGGAAAAGGAGGGAAAACTGAACACAAAACTGGAGAAATAAGGGACTTTTGAATACAATTAGGAAGGGAAAGAAATAAACATGCGCAGGGTTGGGGAATTCATGATCTCTCCTTAGTAACGAACTCTGTTTCAAATGGTATTAGGAACTCTTCTTTCTCCTTCCGTCGTTCCTGCATTTTTTTTATTCTTTTTCCTCTCGAAGAGTGTTCAGTCACACCAACAATCCCCTAGAAGTACACATCAGTAACCACATCTTGCATGAGCAACTTGCTTGAAGATGCCATATCATCTTGAAGCCACTGGCGGACTAGAGTACCTGTGTGAGAAAAGCCGTAGATGAACTATTTAACCACATACGTATTGATTCATTATATTGATGAATTTTGAATGTACTTATTTTCCCATCTCTTGCTATATTATTTTCAGGCTCGTCCATTATTCAAGGACAGAAGGAAATTCTCAAAATGGCAGATCCAACTCTTCAAGGTCAATACCCACCAAGGGGTCTTTACCAAGCTTTGGCTGTTGCAGCAATGTGTGTTCAAGAGCAACCAAGCATGAGGCCCCTCGTAGCAGACGTTGTTACCGCCTTGAGTTATCTTGCTTCTCAGAAGTTCGACCCAGAATCCCAACCAGTTCGAAATTCTTATTCTGGCGCTTCGACTCCTAGAAGCAGATGAAATGGGAAACATTGATAATGAATCAATGATCAGAACATTATGGAGGTTTACAAACTGGGGACGGCCGTGGTAAGTCACAAAAGAGACTTCGGGTCTGTCCCTGCTTGTTGGGCTAAGATGATGAGAGCTGGTCTCTGTCTGCTGCTGGTCTTAAACTTGTTGTCAGTCTGTAAGGTGGTGGCCTTTCTCCGTGTTGTAGCCCTGTTTTTTTTTGGTAAATAAGAGCTTTGTGGTGGTGGTCTTAGTGGGATTTTGTATGAAAATTACTCTGGCGGTTTGTCTTGCCTCAGTTGTGATGCATTTGCACCTAGATGTTGCTCTTATATAGCAGTTGAAAAAGGATATGTTCATATCATTTATACAGTGTCAGTCTTCCGTTGGTCGTGCTCCTGTCTCTAATTCCAAAAGCGAGGTGTGGTGGGACATGAGATATTAAGATTCTTGTCTCGGTCATATGCTGTATGTTGTAATTTGTAATTGTGTCTTCAATGTTTCCTACTGTTTGAAGGTCTTCTGTTCTCGGTGAACGGTACTAGTTCTTTCGACCTAGCATCTGTTTTCTTTCTTTTGCTGAGGCTCAAAGCTCTATTCGCCTCATTTTGTGGCTGGTTTGATTCTGACTGTTTGATCTAAGTTATTAGAGACGAATATAGGGCTCACATGAGATCCAGAATCACGTAAAAGTGCGGTAAATATGTTACTATTAAATATGGGCCGTTCTTTTAAAACATTAATCTAGTTTTTTAAAGATTAATGTCTTTTGTTAAAGTAGTGGACAAATGTCAAATATTGATTGGTCTACATAAGTCATAACACTTATCAGGTAACATTTGTTAACTAGAGGACATTTACCATTGAACCATTAAAGAGGACCAATACTCTGGTGGCACATGTGTGTGAACCATGAGATAAACTTGATTATATATTCGCTATAGTCGGTTCTTTGGATTCCGCGATGATGGCCTAGCTTCAGTTTAAATTGCTGTTACGTACGTATTCGTTTTGAAGGTGGTGATTCTTTATTTGATACGGGCCTCTTTGATCAATTGAGCATTTAGGCTCTGTCGGCATGGCTGTTTTTGGCAGCATAAATAAATGCAGCATATTTGACAGCAGGAATACTTACTGGCATAATGCGCATAGTTTGCTGGCGCAATGTACTGACATAATGCAGCTGTTTTGAAAAATGCTGTTTGGGCAGGCTAGCATATATGAAGCAGCGGGGGGTTCAGTTAGTTATATGAGGTGTTACCGTTTTCGTAATTTCGTATTACAATTATAATTTATTATATTACACTACGTAACTTTATTTTGTTAGTAAAATAAATAAAAAATTCACAAACAATAAAAATGTTATTTCTATTATTTAAGAAAACTGTAATCCTAAACAATATATTTTATTATTTAAATTTTATAATTCTTACAAATATAAAAGAAAAACGTAAAAAAGAGATGTGAATTATTTAGTGAAATTAGAACTTTTAATAATATATAATATTTTTGTAACTTTGTATGTTAATAAATTTATATGCATTCATATTTCTACTATACTATTTTAATATTTTAATTTATATATCAACAGTGTGATATTTTATTCGTTTTTTTAATTTTATTAATCTATGTGGTATTACAAATAATATATTATAGATTTGTATTTATAAATGTGCTTTTTTGTAAATTTGCTAAAGATGTAGTACTATTTTTTATAAAATTATTAAAGCATTATGTAATTTGTATAAATAAAGTAACTTGTAAAAAATTTCTTTTTTTTTTAAATGAATAGTTACGGTTTAATGCATTATGAAGTGAGCTAAAAGAAAAGGAAGTAAAAGCACGAAAACGAAAAAGTATCATTTGCCTGTGCGCGCATTTATGTGACATTTATGCTGTCATTTATGCTGACATTTATGCTGACATTTATGATGTTTTAGGCGAACAACAAAAAAAAATAAAGGAGTACAAAACAGCATCTGCTGCTATATTTATGCTGTCAAAAAATGCACAATATAGTGCAAGGCGAAGCAACGAAGATTCTCTCACAGTTACGGACAGTGCGGATAAATGGATAGCAGGTAAAGAGGTTGTATTTGATTTTCACTTGCATTTGTGGATTAATAAATGTAAAAATATTTGTAGAGTAGTTGATTGTTAACAGTTTTTTTTTTTAAGAAATTGATACAATAACTGAATCCTGCGTCTGAACAAAATAGTGACCGCAAAAGGTAAATACTACCGTAGACATGAAGCATCGTGCGTCGAAAAAATGTGATGCGGATGAGTGATGTGAATTTGATATCTTTAAAAGTTTTTTTATTATCGTATTGAAAATTTTAAAAATTGATGTGTATTAAGTAATCTATTACACAATTAAATAAAAGAATCTTTTAAAAGAAAATCTAAAATTTCAAAAACAATAATTCTTAGTTTATATTTACTTTAAATTTTAAAAATTGATTTTGTAATTAAGTAAATTTAGTAAACTGCTAAATAAAAGAATATTAGTATTAGAAAAAAAGCTGAAATTAAAAACAAATAACTCTAACAAAAATAATATGAAATAAATTTTTAAAAACAAATAGTTGTACCGATAATAATATGGAATGAATTTTGAACAAAAAGTTTTAAAAAGTTGAACAATAATTAACATTTATATGAACACAAACTTGGTGTTTAATGAACAAAAAACCAATACAAATAATTTTTAAATAGATTTTTAATTAAGTAAATGTAGTAAAAGAATATTTCGTAGTAAATCCTGGAGGTTTAAAAACAAATAATTCTACCAATAAAAATATGATTTTTTTTAATAAGGGGTTTTAAAGTTAAACAACAAAAGTACCATTTATATGAAATAAACTTGACAAAAATGGTATATTATTACATGTTTATCATAAAATTTCTGATGAAAAAATCGGTATCGATTTTGAGCAGTTTATAGACAATAGTTGAACATATGGTCCAAAAAATTGAACAACTAAATTATATTACTAAAGTGTAAACTTTAAAAATAAGCAACATTATGAAGTAAATTTTGAACAAAGTGTGTCATAAAATGAACAACTACCGTGTATCTGAACACAACTTGAATGTTTTCAAAATGGTAATCGAATTTAAAAAATGGTAATTGTACTAACCTTTTTTATTAAATAATTGTTCGTGAAAACCTAGTTTGAATTTTAAAATGAACAAATTGTAGAAACAATATGAAATAAATTTTGAATAATGATTTAAAAGTTGCACAATGTGTATCGCTTATATGAACATGATATTTAAAAAATGAAAAACAAATAAAATCTCCCAGGAAGGAAAGCTCCTTGGTCTTGAGAAATCACCTTACCCATTATATTTTTGACTCAATTGACAAGAAACTAGGAGATGACACCGTAAAGGTGTTGCAAAGGGAGATGACCCGAAACTCAAATAGTGAATTAGCCTCAGCCTTCTTCGGTACGAGCACGATATGAATTTGGTTTATCCCTCTGGCATAGTCTTTGAATTGAGCACCTGAAGTGCAGTGTTAGCAAAGTTAGGTACAATGATATCCTGAAAGGATCTAATGAAAATTCTATTGGTACCATTTGGTCCCGAGGCTTCATATGATGCATCTGCTTGAGTGCATATATTATTTCCTCACGAGAGTATTGCTTACTCAGATCTTCATACAATCATTTGGAATCCATTTTCTATGCAGCCAGGATACTCCATTGGTTTGGGTTAGTTGAAGATAAAGCGAGGCAAAAAAACTCCTGGTTGTTGCTTTTAACCCTTCCCAGCTAGTGACTCTAACTCCTTGATCATTAATCAACTCAAGAATGAAATTTGTCTTTTCCTGCCTAAACTCGATTGAAAAGAAGGAAATGTTTCTATCTCCATCTATTAGCCGCTGAAATTGAGCACGCTGAGCCCATCTGGTCTCTTCTTTTAGAGGAGGAAGTCCACCAATTGTTCAAGGCTCTCCACCTGCCACTCTATTTAATTTCCTCTTTAATCTCCTCAATTCGAAGGAGTTGTCCGGTGACTCTCTTCCTCCTCAAATATTGAGGCCTTGCCATATTTGGTTACCTTATCAACATAGTTGTAGAGACCACTATTGTCCTGCCAAAGCCTCTCTAACGATGATATGACAGCAGAGATTCAACCCAGACATTCTCGAATTTAAGGTTTTGACCCCCTTCTTCTTATGATTGGGTGCTAAGTTTAATCGGTTATGATCGAACTGCCCCACTGGAGATGAGTGTTACGGGTGTGAGCAAACATACGAATCCATTATGGATTGGTCAAAAAATTTTGTCTAGTCTTGATATCGTATTACAACTGTTACTCTGTTTATTCACAACGGTGTATTATTCCGAGAATCCCAAATCATTGAGGTCATAATCATGGTAGTTTTTGAATTCTCTCATTCTCGATCTGTTTCGGTCTATTCTTCCTTGTTTGTATCCGTAGAGGATATCGTTAAAGTCTTCAAAAATGAGCCATGGAGCTTTGAAGTCATCTCGAATGTGTTTGAGCAAATCCAAGGTCCTCCATCTATCAATTGCCAATGGCCAACCATAGATTCCAGTACACCTCCAACCAGATTGAATCCAACGATCAATGTGGTGATTTGTGTAGGATTCTACTCGAAGGCTTATAATTTTTCCAGTAGAGGGAAATCCCTTCACTTCACCCAATACAATCTACTACAAATGCATCAAATCCATATAAATTCATGTCAAATGATTCACATTTCCTTCGTAGTTTTCTTTGTTTCACTTAGAAAAATAATCGAAGGGTACTCGGATCAGATTATCTCCTTTACCCATCGATAGCTTTCCGAACTTCCCAATCCCTTGCAATTGATCGAGAGAATGCTCATTCCATGCGATGAAACATCACCTTGTAGATGGAGAGAGGGCGAGTTTATTGGTGGTGAAGTTACAACAAAATGATACGCCAAGGTTGGACATGTAAAAGAGCAGATTCGGTTGAGGGTTGCCGTGGAGTCGACTCAGAGGAACCTTCACTATGGGAGGACAAAGTGTTTTATATTCCGGTACAGATAAGAATCCCAAGAGCAAGACTTGTAGTTCAATACTACATTAGTGTCTTGATTTGAATTACAATTTTCTAGCTAACAGATTCCATCACGATAATGATATAATGCAATGTCATCATTCAACTATGAGATAGGTAAATTGGAGTCACTATTATAGAGATGCTATTAAATGTCCAGATTATTGATCAAAAGGATTAATAAATGTCCTTGAAATAATCATTTGTTACTATCTTTTTTTTATATTAATAAATATTTATCATTACATTCCTTTTCTTTTTGTTTGCGACCTTTAAATTACATGATCCATTATAATACAAAAATATGATTTACAATAAGAAACGAATTCTCTAGTTTTTTTTTTAAAAAACTTATATTTCTCTTTCTAATTCTGTTGAAATTTGTAGTAATTAGTTACTTTGAGAACTCGAAAAAAGGAATCACGCAAAGAAATTCCATTCCTCTTCTCTTCAATCTTTACCAACGCTAGGGATGTCAATCTTGACCCGAACCCGAAACCCGACCGAAACCGACCGTAAAAAGCCGGGTTCGGGTTGAGATTTTTGACCCGAAATGATTTTCGGGTTGGGTTCGGGTTGGGTCATTGAAACCCGCTCCGGGTTCGGGTTGAACCCGTAACCCGTAACCCGAATTTTTTTTAATTAAAAATAGAAAAATATGTTATATTTAAAGACAATTAGTATTTAATGATTAATTTATGACTAAAGTAAACATTAATCGATAACATATGATTATATATTGTACATAATAATTAATTAATATTATAGTATTATATTTTTATTAAATAATCCAAAATTTAAAAAATAAAATAAATTTTTGAAAAAAAAGGGTCGGGTTCGGGTTAAAGAAGTACAACCCGCTCCGGGTTCAGGTCGGGTTCGGGTTGACCAAAACTATTTTCGGGTCGGGTTCGGGTTGAGCTCAACCACCGACCCGAAACCCGATTTTGGACACCCCTAACCAACGCCATGCCAATCCCTCCGCCTCCGCGTTCGCCCCAAATCCCAATCTTCTGCACAAGTTTCCACAATTAATTCATCAATCCAATGGCGGTCATATTCCCTCGCAGTCCATTTCTATAAGCCTCGGACGGAAGTAAATAAAATGCCCCGTGAAGCTCACCACTTCCCTCCTCCGCGTCACCACCACCAGCCCCACCGTCAAATCCCCAATTCCCCTCCGGATTCCGCCTGGACGAGGCAAATCCGTCTCCATCACCCGAAACCACGCTCTCTCATGTTCGCTTCGGGATGGATTGTTGTTGACGGGATGGTGTGGTGGTGGTAAGATTAGGAGTGGGCCCGCGTTGTCACCCGGCTTAAAATTAGGTCCCATGGCGCACGTTAAGACGCAAAAGCAACAACAGCAGCGAGAATAAAGCTCCTCCTGCCTTTTTGTAACTCCGCCTTCCTCCCCATAAAACCTATCAACAATACCGAGCTTCCCTCTTCTCTTAGGTCCTCCTCATTTTCATCTTCATCTCTCTCCTCCTCCGTCTCCTGGGTCTCCCCCCTCTTCCTCAGGTCTCGTGGCCAATCATATGGGTCACGAGAGCAGCCGACACGAAGTCTCCTGGTGTCAAAATGGCGACGGGGTTTCGCCGACAAGTCTGTCTTCTTTAAAGGAGAAGGGGGAGAATGGAGAGGAAAATTTCGTTAACCTGAAACGATCGGATGATGATAAGAAGCGATCCAAGCTGCTCACATTACCCACGGTTCTCACACTCGCCCGTGTAGCAGCTATTCCTCTGTTCGTCGGCAGTATGCTTTCTTAAATTTCTTTCCCCTTTGGATATTGCATTTGGAGTGATGAATAATTTGAGCTTTTCTATCCCCGCACATTCTTTTTTATTCTTCACAGTTAAATAAAGAATATATGTTTGCATCCTTACTGGAATCCAGCACAAGCCGTTGCTCGTATACGAAAGTTACTATTGTTATAGCTAGGTTTTGGTTTGGTTTTTAGGGGTTAGCATGTGCTTTGATTGCGTTTAGGCTTTGGCGCTTTGCAGTTTGCAACAATATCGTGAGCGAATTTTGAAAAGAATAGGGTTTTTTAATGTGGTCAACGTAAAGTTTCTTCATCAGCTCTTTGATATATGTCGGATGAGCATTGACCCTTTGGGTGTTTGTTCTTTCGCGCTCATTGAGTTCCAATTTGGTTGGAATATGGTCTTACATCAGCGTTAGGTTTTGCCTCTCTTCTTGCTTTTATTGTTTATTACTTCTCGATCGTTTACTGCTTGTTGCTTGAGATTTTATTACTTGCCGATCTTTGGAAGCGGCTGAAAACTATCTTCTTTGACCTGTTTGTATGCTGTTTCAAGATTGTGGGTTAGCTTTAATTGCGAATCCTAACATCAACTTCTCATCTCTTCCCTTTAGTATTTTAGGAAACTGATTGCTTTTGTGGGGATGCTCAGATTCTATTGGTTTTTAGGTTTTTTCGTTTTTTTGAATAAAATCCCTTCTATCAAAGATCTGCCTAATTGAGTATAGCAGTTCAGTGCAAGCCTGGCGCACCGAAGGTGTGAAATTGACTGCTCATAAATGAGTAAAGTCATGGGTGTCATCTAGGTGATTATGTGTTTGGAACTCTACGACATTCCATTTAAGTATCAGATCGAATACAGTTTTCCGTGCTTACCTTTAATGAAACTTTTTAATTGTGGTTGTTCTAGTATCAGAAGTGGTAGCTGAATTAGTCGTAAAATGTTTCTGTGCCATCTTTGATCGTTAGTAAATTACTTGAGCTGCTAGCAACTAGTTTTTTTCTCTCCCTATTTGTGTAGGAACTAGTGGCTACGGTGAACTCATCTTATAAAAAGGGATAAGCAGCAAGCAAAACAACTAATTCACAGATGCGAGCTTTTGGCTGTCATTCTGAACAGTTTGAATAGAGCTTACAATTTTGAGTTAAACTTTTTATCATTAACTGCCATAGCCAATCTGAGCTGCAAATGACTGTAGGTATTTGGAAAGAACACCACACCCCATGGTAAAGGGGTCAGAAACCAAGTCCAATGATAAGAGCTATCTGCTCACCCGTTCTGTTTACAATACATGGCTTACATTAGTTAATAAAACCAAAGCAAAAGGAAATCTTCCCCATATATCCGTGAGAATTCACAGTGTCTATGCTGTCGCCTACCAAAAAGATGAGTCCTCCTTACTTCCCATTATGGAGATGTTTTTCCGGTACCCTACTAATTCCTTCATCCCTTCTCTCTCCTCAAAATAGTGCTACTGATATAGGGAAGTACATACACCAATGTTGGTCCAGTTCATATCTAGGTTTGACTCATGTCTGCAAATCCGGTTTCCTGTTTCAAAGATCAATGGCCCCTGTAAATTATTCTGTTGTTTATTATTTTTGATCTGCAAATATGGAGGTTCCAGGCCTCTAGTATTCCATTGTCTATAGTTATATTGGATGTAGCTTGGAAATTGGAGGCTATTAAGAAGTAAAAGAAGGCTATGCCTCTATAGTGCTAGATAAGGACACTGATCAGTGAATCCTGGTTTTCTTGATGATATGTTGATTTGCTTAACGACTTTTGTTTTTACTTTTTGCTCTTTTGAGGTAATATTTTCTTTTATGTTACCAGCATTTTACGTGGATAGTTGGTGGGGAGCAGCTGCCACGACAAGTATATTTATTGGAGCCGCCATAACAGATTGGCTTGATGGCTATCTTGCTCGTAAGGTAACTACTATCCATGTTCTAAGTTTTATTGCATAATACACCTTTGTTCCCTGATGTTTCTTTTTCTTTGCGGATGATTTGAATCTTTTCTTCTCTACTTTCAGATGTGTTTAGGCACTGCGTTTGGTGCTTTTCTAGATCCTGTTGCTGACAAGGCATGGTTTCATCAACATTCTTTATCTTGAATTTGTTCTGTTATTTGAGGTTTTGCACCACCTAGGTCAAAAGGGATGTGCTTTGGAGAACGTTTAATTTATTTCTGTTTTTCAAGCTTGCAGCTTATGGTGGCAACTACCCTGGTGTTATTGTGTAGCCGGCCCTTGGATGTTTCACTCTTTGGGAATGTGCCATGGCTATTTGTCGTACCTTCAATTGCAATAATTGGTAGAGAGGTTATTATCTATGCCTTACCTAGTACTCCTTCATTTAAGTGATCACCTCGCGTCAGTTTCATTTTCTTTCAGAATGGTTGCCATGGGAGTCTGGATTCATTTACTCCCTTGAAGGATATGACTTTAATAAGGTTTTGTAACTGAAATCTGGTATAGCGACGTTCTAGCTGCGACCCTAAGTAATAAATATGTTGAGATTTTTGTTTTGATAGATAATGGCTAATTAGGTGAAAGTAAATTACCAAGAAGATAGAGAGCCCCTCCACACACCATCCACCAAAACTAAAAACTGTCTACCACCAACACCCATGCTCCTCAAACACAACCACACATGCCAACTCCCCAAAAAGACCACAAAAAATGAGCATCATTAATCCACAACTACACTGCCTAATCCTGAACTGATGAGCACTGCTCAATTTTAAGAACGACTAATAGAACCAAAACAAAACCTGGGGACAAATAAGGTAAAGACTGGAGCCTATAAGATATGATTTGTAGAGAGACAATACAAATACATTAAATCCCAGATACGAGATTATGTGGAGCCTTGTAGAACAGCAACAACATCAAAGCCTTATTCCGAAACAATTGGGGTCAGTGTGTAGCCGTGTAGAACCTTTATGTAAAATTGAATTTCCCGTTTACTGAAAGATTGTTCTAGTGTTTGGAAAAACGGACAAATAAGGTAAAGACTGGAGCTTATAAGATTTGACTTGTAGAGAGACAATACAAATACATTAAATCCCAGATCTGAGATTGTGTGGAGCCTTGTAGAACAGCAACAACATCTAAGCCTTATTCCGAAACAATTGGGGTCAGTGTGTAGCCGTGTAGAACCTTTATGTAAAATTGTATTTCCTGTTTACTGAAAGATTGTTCTAGTGTTTGAAAAAACTTTCATGATGGTGCTTGTTTACTCATCCTGGGTGATCTAGAAATTAGTGACCAAGGGTTGGGTATTTTCTGTTTCACAGATATACATGTTTAACTGAATGCCAGACGCCAAACAAAGGGAATCAATCATTTGATCTGCAACTTAATGTTAAATTTCTTTTAATGTTTTGGGCATTTTCATTTCAAATTGTATCATGTGTTTCTACCAACTGCATTTAGACTGTGGATCTGTGATAGATAAAGGCAGCCTTGATAGTGGGTGTGTTCTCTTCATCCTTTTTTCCTCTTCTCATCATGTGTGAGTATTCTTTTATTGTGTGTTAAATTTATACCATATTTGAATCATGTGGCTCCGCTAACCTTTTTGCAGATAACAATGTCAGCTGTGAGGGAATGGGCTGCTTCTCAAAATGGTAAACTTTCAGAGGTTAGTTTTTATTCCTGGACATATTTTATCCTAGTTATCTAAAGTTCTTGGACTTACATCAATATATGATTCTGAGTATATAACTACTAAATCTGTTTACCAGGCTGTTGCTGTAAATAATCTGGGGAAATGGAAAACAGCCACACAAATGATTGCGCTGACTATCCTACTGGCATGTCGAGACAACAGGTATTTTTCTTTTCTTATGTACAGTATTAGTAAGAATAAGGAGAGGTATGTATCCAAGCGTAGCAATAAATTAAGGGATCACTCTTAATACATATTTTTTGTTTTGGCCCGACATTTCAGCTTTGATGGACCGCAAGTGATAGTAGCATCTGGGGTTGTTTTACTGTACATCTCAGCTTGGCTGGCTGTATGGTCTCTGTTTGTATATATGAGGAAGATATCGAAAGTACTATTGAGATGAGAATTATTTTCAATCCTCTGTTGAAGTAATTTGATCCTCGGAGGGTTTCGGCTTTGAAAAATTTGATGGGATCTGAAGACATACTTCAAATTCATTTTTCTTTATATGGGAGCTGAGCTTTCTGGATGAGGGAAGTTTAGGAGACAACGCACGCTCTCCTGGGGCTGAGCTGAGCTTGCTGGTACAGAGTTAATTTTCTCTCTTGCTGTACCCAATTTCACTAAACCAGCTGGAACTCAAATGCTTTATGATGTAAGTTAGTGCTCTATTTGGTTCGAGTCTCGGAAAACTGTGGACTATATATGATATGGTAATCCGATAAATCGCTTGTACTAAGTGGTTAGTTCCAGGTACTATTTCACGCATTGAATAGTATAAAGATCATGGCTGTTGGTTGTTGAGGTAATAACTCATCCTGGAAACCTGATCACTCAACTCATGTAGGGTTCTTTGTTGCCTAATTGCTTGATCATCGCTGTGACTTGGCTCGCCCTAGTTTTGAGCAAGGTTTAGTGGTAATGCATCTCTAGCTAGCCCTTAACCGGAGCATTGCTTCATTTCTCTGACCAGTCCCCCTCTTCCATGTAAGAAATAGAGCCTATGATATGAATATTGCTGCGTCGGAGAAGTCGACTGTTCAAAGAACAATAAATGCTCATGTGTAGGCTGATAATGAGTTAATATTTGATCATGCTAAAACTAGGTAAATGTCACAAAATAATGCTCCTTGCTCCAGAAGTACAAGTTCAAATTGTCATTTACATTGAATAAAAACTAATTAATTTGCAAGAAAAGATGATACGGGTAAAAGTGGAAATATTGTACAAGAAAGCTAAATGATTTATAGGAGTTTTTTCATCAATCTTTATTAACCATGATTTACCCTCAAATTAATAAGAAAAGTAAACTAAGATTATCTGTAATCATTCATATTTATTGGACTCTCCGCCATAACCTAGCGATTTAGTAGGTTTATCTATATAATATTCTAAGTTAAATATGCAATAAAATATCTAGTTGAGATACTATATTTTTGCAACATGAAATGCATTATACTCATTAACCTGAAGGAAAAATGATAAAAATACCTAGTAAATAAAGTTTTTTAAAATTCACAATATGTCCTTGAGTATTAAAAATTCACAAAAAATTAAAATACTATAAAATAAATATATATATATATAAATTATAAAAAAATTAACAGAGTATTAAAATATCTTAAATTTTAAAAAATAAATATTTTTATATGTTTTAAAATTATTCAGTACCATAAACAGTTTTTGAAAACATAATTTATATTAATTTTCTACTAATTTGTAAGTCTAAATTTGTGTACCATAATTTTTTAATTTTCTTTTTTTTCTACCAATTAGAATTATTATTCAAGTAAATTAAACTAATTTTGAGCAAAATAATTTAAAAAAATTATATTCTATTCTAAGTAACTTATGACAAATACTTTTGTTATCTACAAAATATTATGTCAAAGTTATATGCTAAATAAAAAATCTGAGAATATTTTTTTCAATATTTTATGATTTTTTCATTTTTTTCAATTTTTTAAATTTTATATATATATATATACTTTTTTATAGTATTTTGATTTTTTTTGTGAATTTGGTGAATTTTTAACACTTGGAGTCTATTGAACTTCAAAAGTACTTTGTTAGTTAGTATGGGGAATTTTTGTCATTTTTCCTACTGGTCCATTTCATGGACTTTTAAAAAAATATAGTGACATTTCGTGACTTTCTTTTTTT
The DNA here is from genome assembly GCA_023374045.1 of Limonium bicolor. Lineage (NCBI taxonomy): Eukaryota > Viridiplantae > Streptophyta > Magnoliopsida > Caryophyllales > Plumbaginaceae > Limonium > Limonium bicolor. Next base: position 382,610,719 of record CM041778.1, read on the forward strand.
TAGTGACATTTCATGAATTAGCTAAAAATACAATGGTATTTCATGAATTTCCCTACATTTTTAATAAAGAGATGAACTGATCTCTTAGGAACGGTGGAAGCCGGCATCAGTATAAAAGCGGGGAAGATGAAGAAAAGGAATGACTTTCATTAGAGAGGAAAACGAAGCTTGAGAGGAAGAAAACCCTCGCTTCTGGAATTACAACCTGCCAAAAACAACTCACAGCACCAGAGTCATATAACCTAAACCTAGCAACGGTAAAGGAAGTTCCACCCAACCACCCTCACAGCACGTGACTGTAATAAGATATAACATAACTATAATAATACACATATCATATATACAACTTATATCATATACCGTAACACACCCCCTCAAAACTCACAAGGAATGTGTGTTTTGACCCTCAGAATGCAGAACTCCCATGCGCGTCAACAAATCTGGGTACACCTTCCCGGGCAACACTTTGGTGAGCAGGTCCGCAAGCTGCTGCCTGGAAGGAACAAATTCGATGCAGATAAGCCCCTCTTGCAGTTTCTGGCGCACGAAATGAGCATCAACTTCAACATGCTTGGTACGCTCATGCATCACCGGGTTCCGGGCAATGTAAATAGCAGACTGACTGTCGGACTTCACTGGAATGGGTTCAATCCCTTCAACTCCCAGTTCTGCCAATAGCCTGGTGATCCAGCTCAATTCTGCCGTGACATGCCGCATCGAACGATATTCTGCCTCAGCGGAGGACAGAGCCACCGTCGTCTGTTTCTTTGACTTCCAGGAGAGCGGGCATCCACCAAGTTGTATGAAGTATCCGCTAATGGACCGCCTGGTGTTTGGACACGTTGCCCAATCTGCGTCACAGTAAGCCAAGAGGTCAAATGAAGAAGTGTTATTAAAGAATAATCCATACCCAAGCGTTCCACTGATGTACTTTAAAGTATGAATTGCAGCATGAAAATGAATATCAGTGGGACTGTCAAGAAACTGACTTAACACTTGAATTGCAAAACTAAGATCTGGTCTACTATGGGCAAGGAAACTGATTTTTCCGACAAGTTTTCTATAGACAGAAGGGTCTGATAGAGGCTTTCCTTCCTTTCTGAGCAGCTTAACATTCAATTCGAGAGGGCCTGCTACCGGTTTTCCTTTCCCACAGTTGAATTCCCTAACCAAACCCTCTGCATAACTCTTTTGTGTCAAAACAAGACCTCGGGATGTATAAACAAATTCCATTCCAAGGAAAACATGCAGAGGTCCCAAATCCTTAATCTGAAACTTGTTGTTAAGTGAAAGTTTTACTTGCTCAATAAAACCATGATCATCGCCTGTTAATAAAATGTCGTCCACATACACAGCTAAATAACAAACCTTATTGGCTTTTTTTTGCAGAAAAGAGAGTAGTCATTAAGAGATTGAGAAAAACCAAGACCTTTGAGAAAAATGCTTAATTTATGATGCCACTGACGGGAGGCCTGTTTAAGGCCATACAACGATTTCTTAAGGAGACAAACTTCATTAGGATTTTCAGTTTTATAACCCTCAGGTTGTTCCATGTAAACTTCCTCAAATAAATCCCCATGTAAGAAAGCGTTCACATCTAATTGGTTTACTGTCCATCCCTTTTTCGTGGCAACAATAACTAAGGCTTTGATAGTTGTGAATTTCACAACCGGGGAAAAAGTTTCTTGATAATCTATTCCTTGCCTTTGTGTAAAGCCTTTCGCTACCAGCCTAGCCTTGCATCTTTCTAATGTCCCATCTGATCTATATTTGAATTTGTAGACCCATTTGCACTTGACAGCCCTCTTTCCTTTGGGCAATTTTGTTAAGACCCATGTTTTATTTCTTTCTAGGGCTAAGAATTCATCCTCCATGGCTTTCCTCCACCTAGACTCTCTCACAGCATGATGATAATCTAAAGGTTCTACTTCCTTGATTAGTTTAGAAGTCTGATTAGGACTGGTCCTAGCAACTAAACACAGAGTTTGGTCAGGGCTCACAGAGGAGATCAAAGAATCACTATCATCAGTGCAGATAAAATCTAAATCATGTCTTTGTGTCAGAACAGATGCATTGTTGACAGAAACAGCAGCAGTTCCAATTCTATTAAATAAAACTGCAGTGAAAGGGTCTCTCTGAAACTTATCTTTTTCGTGAGCTGATACTTGATTAGTTTCATAGTCATCAAGGTAGGTGGGCGCTCTCCTTTCCCTTTGTGACCTTCTGATGAAAATCTCCTCGGGTTGGTCTGATGCCTCTTGTTGTAGCTCTTCTGGTGACTGAATCTCTAGGTCAACAGCTGGAATTTCCTCAGTCTGTCCCTGCAATTCAACTTCCTTACACTGGAGATTCTTGTTAGTGCCATTACTGTCCTCTTCATCACAATCAATATGCAAGTCAAAAGGATTATTACAGTTCAAGGAATCAGAAGGGTCATTACCTGATGTCTTAAAGGGGTATAAATTCTCATGGAATATCACATCCCTGTTGTATATTACCTTTTTATTATCAAGGTCATATATTTTGTACCCTTTCTTACCTTGGGGGTAACCCAAAAACACACCCTTGGCACATCTAGCTGCAAACTTGTCACATTGATTATAATTTATATTGGCATAACATAAACAACCAAAACATTTTAAAGCTTTGTAATCAGGTTTGGTTCCAAAGATAATTTCATAAGGAATCTGATCATTTAATGAGGCTAAAGGCATTCTATTTATGAGGTAGGTGGCTGTGAGAACACTATCTCCCCAAAATTTCATTGGAAGCCCTGAATGGAACATTAAGGCTCTTGCTGTTTCTAGTATATGCCTATGTTTCCTCTCAACAACTCCGTTCTGTTGAGGGGTGTGTGGGCAACTAGTTTGATGTTGAATTCCCTTTTCCCTAAAATAGGCAGTTCCTAACTTAGAACTGCCCATTTCATATGCATTGTCAGATCTTAGGCATTTTACCCTTTTGTTGAACTGCCTTTCTACCATTTCAATGAAGTTTATAATGATCTGAAGACAATCTGATTTATTCGAACAGAAATGAACCCAAGTAGCTTTACTTTTGTCATCAACAATGGTTAGGAAAAATTGTAAGCCATCATAGGTTCTCTGGGAGTAAGGTCCCCAAAGATCAACATGGATCAAATCAAAAATATCCCTAGAATCTGACTTGCTATTTACAAAGGGCAGTCTATGGCTCTTGGCCTTATGACACGACTCACATACAAACTGAATGTTATCTTTCTTATTTTCAAACAGATTCAAACTCAAAAGCCTTTTCTTAGGGAGGTGCCCTAACCTATGGTGCCATAGAGAAACATTGTCTTTGCAATCAAAACCTATTACTACTTTATTGACAGAGCTGACAGCATTGTTCATATTACTAACCAAACTCCTAGGACTTCTTTTATCACAATGGCGATCCAGAATGTAGAGTCCTCTGCAATGGTGGCCTATTTGCATTTCATTCTTCTTGTTACAGTCCTGATATACACAATGTTCAAAGTCAAAGCAAATTTTCCCTCTCATCTCCTTAGCTAATTTACTAACAGCAACTAAATTAAACCTGAAGCTAGGAACAAAGAGGACATCATCAAGGGTTATCAAGGAATTGATCTTAACCTTTCCCACTATCCTAACTCCCTGAGGGTGCCCATCGGGCATAACTATCTCAATCACAGTGTTCAAGACATGATAAGAGACAAATAAGGAAAGATCACAGCACATGTGCTCAGTGGCACCCGTATCCAAGATCCAAGTGGCAGAATTTAATTCCTTTCTCAGTTTATTTGTATTCTTAGTTTGGTCTGGATAATTACTATGTCTTTGAATAGAATCAGAGGAGTTAAGGAGAATGCCATACCGACGAAACCACAGTTGGTCTCTTGGGCTTGCTCCTCCCTCACGGTCCCTTGAGCCTTGTTCACGAAGCTAAAAAGTTGGCTGACTTGCTCATTTGTAAGAACGCCTCTAAAGGGATCTTGGGGAGCCTCTTGTCTGTTTTCCTCGACACAAGAGTTGGCTCCTCCATAGTTTGCTCCTCCATTCTTTCTGTTCTTGTTAGTTCTCCAGCCCGCTGGGTAACCATGCTTGAGGAAGCATTTTTCTTCGGTATGGCCTCCCTTCCCGCAGAAAGTGCAGGTTAGATTCGTACGCTTGCCTCCATTGTATCCTCCCCGTGGCATTGGCTTCTTTGCTTGGTCAACAGAGAAGGACAAGGCGTGGCCTCCGTGGGATTTCCAGTGCTTAAAGTTTTCTGGCGCTCTTCTTGGATCAACAAGGAGTACACTTGTTCGACGCTGGGAAGGGGGGAGATCATCAGCACATTTCCCCTTATGATGGAATAGCGCTCATCTAATCCCATCAGGAACTTGATTAGCCGCCTTTCAGTTATGTATTTCTTGAACTTTTCTGAGTTATTGCAGTCACATAAAGGTATGCTGTTTGTCGAATCAATTTCATCCCATAGCTTCCGCATCTTGGTGAAGTAGCCGCAAATGGAATCTCCTCCTTGGGTTAGTGCACTTAATTGCTGCTCCAGATCATAGATCTTGGTAGCGTCCTTGTGTTCAAACCTCGCACATAGCTCCTTCCAAATGTCGAAAGCTGTGGTTTTGAACATGACGCTCTCCGCTATCTGTTTGTCAAGACTTGAAAGCAACCAGGATATTACCATTTTGTTGCAGCGGTCCCAGGCACTCCTCTTGTTGTCAGGTCCTTCCGGTCTCTTTAACGTGCCATCGATGAGGCCCGACTTGCTCTTTGCTCCCAGGGCTATTTCCACTTGCTGCTTCCAGCAGGGGAAACCCGAAACTCCATCAAATTTTGCGGCCAAAGCGACTCCAGGCTGTTCTGAGCTTCCAAGGTAGAGTGGGTCACCGAGGGAGATGCCGTTGGAGGAAGAAACTCCGGCGTCCTCCTCTATATTCTTTCCTTTGTCAGAATCCTTTCCTTTATCAGAATCCTTTCCACTCATTTTTCAAGTATGCGAAAGAAAATCGGATCGTACTCGCCCTGTTCTGTCGCTGCGGAAGCTTCGTTGTTGAGATGTTGCCCGTTCTTGAAGACTAGGAACTCAACACTGAAGTCTTCGATTGCGCAGACGCGGCACTTCTTGGTGCTGACGAGGAGAATCACTCTCGCGGCTGAACGACGAAGACGCGCGAGCAGATTGAACTCTTCCCAGATTATCGTCGAGAAAGCAAACCACCATTCAAATTGTGTGCTCTGATACCATCTTAGGAACGGTGGAAGCCGGCATCAGTATAAACAGACGGGGAAGATGAAGAAAAGGAATGACTTTCATTAGAGAGGAAACGAAGCTTGAGAGGAAGAAAACCCTCGCTTCTGGAATTACAACCTCAGCCGTAAACAACTCACAGCACCAGAGTCATATAACCTAAACCTAGCAACGGTAAAGGAAGTTCCACCCAACCACCCTCACAACACGTGACTGTAATAAGATATAACATAACTACAATAATAAATACAACTTATATCATATATACAACTTATATCATATACCGTAACATGATCTGCATATTTTTTTCAATATTATTAATCTATGTTGTATTATAAATAATATTGTGAATTAGTATTTTATTTTGAAGTCACAGTAATTGTGAGAAGGAAGAAGAGAGGCGAAAGTAAAGGGGCGGGAAGGAAATTGACAGCCTTTACTGGTGGAATATGCTGCGGGGAAAATATATCAATCAGTCAAACAATAGTACCAAATAAAGTAATCCCACTAACATTATTAATCCAAATATACTATACTTGTGCTAGGTTTATGTTAGTGCCTAACGACACTCATTTCACTGATTCCGTCATGATGCGATCGGTGAAAGCACAACTTCTTTTTTTTGGGGAACTAGATTTTTTTAAAGACAGGTGATTTCATTAGTTAAGAACATAAACTAAGTACATTAGGGATTTCATCCCTCACCCAAAAACAACATCAGCATCCTCATGCAACCCTCTTTTAGCCATAATATGCGCTTCCATATTGTCACCTCTACTTACATATAGAAAACATTTTTTTCTGCACTTGTGAACTGACCACCAAAAGATTACACAAAAAGACACTGTTAACATAATCTACTACTTGCTTACAGTATGAAACAAAAACAACATCGTCCAAACCTAAACTAAGTACATAATCAACAGCAAACTTCAAAGCTTGCACTCTACCACCTATTATCCAACCGCTTCAACTTTTCCTTCTGCATTGTATAAGACCATCCCAATTCCGTATCGCCCGTTTGGCAAAAAAATGCCATCAACAAAAACCGAAACTTATATTTCGTGAGATCCTCCACCTTCTGAACACCCATGGCCATTGTATGCAGGAATGCTTCAGCTTGATACCACCCGAGCCACAAATTGTGCACCTTCCCACCCCTAACCTAGCATTGAGCAAACAAAAGTTTCCAGAAAAAAGAGAATATATGATTTCAAGACAGCAAGCGAGAATGTCAAGCAACCATGTAAAACCAATCACATAATTCAGAATCATTCTGTAGGCTGAAAGGTTGAGCAATATCAGACATGACCCACAGATCCTGACATCAGGGCGCAACAAAAAACATGCAACATCGAATCCAACTCACCGCATGAACAAAGAGGATCCACTTGATCCCCACATCCTCCTTATATTAACTCTACATGGTATAACACCATGGAGAAGTTTCCAGGCAAAAATTTTACACGAGGTGGAATGTCACATTTCCAAACTCGACAGACAGCCTGCCCCACTCTATTGTGCCTAGATATATTGGCTTAATCTATTTGAGACTCTGTCACCAAGGAATAGTAAGCAGATTTTTACACTGAACTTCCCTGTTTTTGACAAACCCCAATACCAGAATCTATTGTGTCCTGTAAAGGCATTGAAAGGACTAAATTGGCGTCAGAAGGGTGCAACACAAGTTTCTTACTATAGCACTGTTCCAGGAATGGGTAGACTCGTTAATTAACAACAAAACCCGCCCTTCCTACCTAAGAACACTTGGTAAATGTCACAGAAATGGCTGCCCACCTGTTTACCTTGAATCCATCTACCATTAAGCTTGATGGACATGCCGTTACCCACTGTTTTATAAGCTCCTTTAGTAATGAGATGCTTCACACTCCATAATGCCTTCCAGATCAAACTTGGTCTACTTCCCAAACTAGCATGAAGGTAATCAGAATTACTGAAATAACGGGCTCTAATTAACTGTGCCATTAGAGATTGTGGCTCAGTCAGTAAGTGCCATGCCTGCTTATTAATAAAGCTTCATTGAACTTCTGCAAATCTCTAAATCTCAATCCTCCTTTACTTGGACTTTGGCCCAAATACTGCCATTTAACCCAATGAAGACCTCTTTTCACGCTACTGCCTAACCACCAAAACCTCGCCAACATTATTAATGTCCTTGATTAAAGAAACCGGTAGCTTCACTATATTCATGACATAAGCAGGTATTGCTTGTAAAACTGCCTTAATAAGAACCCCCCAACCTGCTTGAGAAACTTTCCTTGACCACCCCTGAATTTTCTTAGCTACCCTATCTCTAATATACTCAAAACATTTTAATTTACGACCCTTCAGTTTACTATGGAAAAACCAGACACAAACAAAGTCTAGCTCCTCCCTTACACCGAAAGTTGCACTTATTTGCAGCCTAAGTGAGTCAGGAACTCCTCCTGAAAGACTACCCCCGACTTCTGCAAATTAATACTTTGTTTAGATGCCTCAGTGAAATCAAAAATAATATCAATTAGAGCTTGGGCATTCTACTGAGTAGCTTTTCCATATATAACATAATCATCTCCAAAAAAGATATTAGTTACATAAGAAGTTAAGCCTTTTACCCTCAAACCACTGTATAACCCAACATTTGCAGCCAGCCTCAAGCTTGAAGAAAAAACCTTCATGCAACAAATAAAAAGATATGGAGATAAAGGATCCCCCTGTCTAAGGCCACGGCTAGGAGTAAAAGATTCACCAGGAAAAGCATTAATCAAAACCGCCATAGTCACACTTGTAATACATTTTCTAACCAAAGAAACCCAGTGTTGATGGAACCCCTGCATGTTAAGACCTCTAAAATAAAGTCTCATTCAACCCTATCAAAAGCTTTTGACATATCTAGTTTATAAGCAAAACTTCCGCTACACGCTGCAGATGAATGTTTCATAAGATGCATTAGCTTGTGACCTATCACAACCTGATCAATTATCTATCGACCACCCACAAAAGAAGCTTGACTATTTGAAATAACAAAAGGCATTACTGCTTTAACCCTATTGACAAGAACTTTTGATATTACTCTGTAGAGAGTGTTACGCAAAGATATAGGTCAAAATCAGTAATTCTATGAGCTCCTTTCTTCTTTGGTATAAGGACTAAATGTGTGATTAATCCCAAAAGGAAGACATCAGAGTTTAAAAAAGAGAGAACCATATCAAAGAAATCATGCTCGATTACATCCTAATGATTTTGAGAAACATACTGTTTACCCATCCGGATCTGGGGCCTTGCTGGGGTGCATTCCTTCCAGAGCTTGTAATACCTCCTCCCTGGTATATGGGGAAGTCATGGTCAGTGCAAGATCATAAGGAACACGATTTTAAATGCATGCAAGTAGATGATAATTAGGACTAGAAGTACAGGATGTGAATAAAGATCGGAAATATGGTGGGCAACAGACTCAATACCATTCCAGTGGTGAAATCCAACACCGTCAATACCTGAAAGAAATTGAATAGTGTTTTCCTAGTTCGATAACGAAAAAGGCTAAAGAAATATTTGCTATTGCAATCACTAGTTGAAAGCCAGTTTGGCTAGATCGTTGGTACCATCTCATTTCTTGTTTATACAACAGTAAATCATATGTTTTGAGAGATCATACCATACCCTCAAAGTATGCTCAGAAGGATAGCTAGAGGCCACATTATGCATGTCCGTTGCAACCGGGAAATACAACTACGCTCTCTTTTAACCTCTTTCTCTCCTATTGCTGAAGCTCCTTCCCATAGATCGTTGTGTACTCATAAAACCCAGATCCAATGATTCATCCCAAACCCTTTTTACAATCCTTTTGCACTCGCTTTCCATCACCGAACATTCCTCAAATTTAAAAGGTTTTAGCCCCATACGAACTCGAGTCACTAGTGCAGAAAATGTTTTTAACCATGGTTATTTTGCCTATATACCACGGTTAGGAACCGTGATTTATGCTCGCGTCGTATATTTACAAATAGCTATAAACGACGGTTCATAACCGTCATTTAAAGTAAGTGAAAAAATCACGGTTGGTCGAAACCCTCGTTTAAGACCCCTTCTCCCGCGATATTCATTGACTTTATACCACGGTTGGGAGCCAGAACCGTGGTATAAAGTGTGTTATAAATGACGGTTCCGCATATAACCGTGGTATAAAGTGTGTTATAAATGACGGTTTTTCTTAAAACCGTGGTATATAGTGTATAAAATCAATAATAAACCACAGTTATACATAAAACCGTGGTTTATAGTCTGTGTTTTTTTTTCAAATCGCCGGCGATTTAGCGGCGCCGGTATTCCAACAAAGCACAGACAGAACAGAACTGAAGAGGCCAGAACATGTATGTTCTTGTTTGCGAATTAGGGTTGCAAAATAATGAGTGAAGTCGCATTATGTTCCTTGTTCATGGTAGGTTGCAAAATTACCGTGAAAGAGAATGTAAGAGGCGTAGACCATGTTCAAAAATTGGTGTAGGTTGCAAAAATTACCGTGAAAACAAGAGAATGAGAGAGGCCGGAGCATGTCCTTGTTCCGGTTAGGGTTGCAAAAATTACAGTGAGTGGTGAAGAGGAAGGGAAGAGAGAGATATAAAAAGAGAATGAATAGTGGTGCAGAGAAGGCGCAGAGGGTTGCAAAAATTACCGTGAGGAGTTTGGCCCTTGTTCGTCATGGTGGGTTGCAAAAATCACCGTGAGGTTGAAGAGAAGGCGTAGAGCATGTTCCTTGTTCGACGTTTGGGGTTGTAAAAATGACCGTGAGTTATGAAGGCAGTGGAAGAGAGATATAAAAAAACGAATGAATTAGTGGCGCGTCGTTCAATTTTCAGCGAAAAATATTCCGTTAAGACAATAAATGACGGTTCACGGTGTAACCGTCATTTATAATATTACCACGAAGAATAAACACGGTTCCCAACCGTGGTTTATAGTCAATGAAGAGTGGCGCGCTGTTTAATTTTCAGCGAAAAATATTCCCGCTAAGACAATAAATGACGGTTCACTGTGAAACCGTCATTTATATATGGCAAGAAATAAACCACGGTTCCAACCGTGGTTTATAGTCAATGAAGAGTGGCGCTGTTTAATTTTCGCGAAAAATTTCCCTCTAAGACAATATATGACGGTTCAGCAGATAACCGTCATTTATAATGTAGCATGAATAGAATAAATGACGTTCAATATACAACCGTGGTTTATAGTCAATTTTTTTTAAATTAAGAGTGGCGCGCCGTTTTCCCACGAAGAGAATAAATGACTGTTCTGCATAAAACCGTCATTTATAGTATGGCTCAATTAGAATAATGACGGTTCTACATACAACTGTGGTTAATGTTATATACCACGGTTCTGCATAAAACCGTGGTATATAGGCCGTGGTTTAAAACTTTTTTCTACTAGTGAGTCTGTAAAACCAATTTGGTCGGTCTGTGATCAGACCTACCCCATATCAGGAGATAGTTGGTTGCATCAGGAAATCTACACAACTAATCATCATTACAGACAAACCTATCTAACCTGCATTTTGTATTCCCGGTCCCTCCTTCTTAGTATAAGTGAAAACCACCAACATATCCCAAATCATATAGACCACATTCAGACAAACAATCCCTGAAAGCCTGCATTCCAGCCCTTGATCGAATGCTGCAACCTCATTGTTTAGAACCATACATAATCTCATTAAATATCCACCAACTAACCACGATCCATCCCAGAAATTGGCCAGGCTCCGCAACAAAGTTCAAGTTCTTCATCTTTCTAGACTTCCTGGCCACCCGTACAGGCCTGTAAATCTCCAATGAAATTCATCTCCCTCTACAATGATTACATCAATATAATGAGCCGAAAGCTTAAAAAGTTTACATCCACCGAATCCTCCTAAAACAAAGCCACTCCACTGCTTCGACCAATACTGTCCCCGACAATCAACGGTAACCACCCATCCTACCAGCCCATCTCGCAATTTCAAAGCGGACAACTTAGTCTAGTCTTAAAAACAAAAACAAAAGTAGGTGATTGCTCTTGGCCAAGGTCCAACAACCAGCGAACTCACGAGTACCACCTAAACCTCGGTAGTTCGCAACTAACACCGACATTATTCTAAGCGGCCCTGGGCATCCCCCAGGGTCGTCTCTTTAGCATTGGATGAAGACTGACCATTCTTCCCATGTTTATATCCTTCCTTCTACCCTGATTGCTCTAAGAACTCCTCTAAAGTAGAGTCATAGCCACAGTGGCCATCTTACGTTTACATGCGGTTCTGACCGGAGACATTTCCTCACGTTGAATCAGTACTTCTGGATCCTAAGGGATTTCTCCTTCCTCTATTTCAACACCAACATTCCCATCCACTGAAATATCCTGCTTCATTCCTTTAGTGGAGAAACAACTACAACACCAACTTCCCCAACCTTCTGCTTCACCTGAGTTTGACGACCCATGCCATTGCATGAGAATCAAGACGAACTCAGCTACTAGACCCCAATCCACCAACTCTAAGCCATAACCCATAGGGAACTCCCTATATGCACATTAACCTTACTAGTGCAATACCGAGACTAATGAGTGAATAAACCACAACGAAACAAAAGCTTGGCAAACGCTTACAAGAAATAGGAAGCAGAGTTTGTTTACCACCAATCGTAATAGAAACAACTCGAAGAAGCGGCTTCATCACATCAATTTTTAACTTTATACGCATATACCCATCTTATCACCAATGCGGCGAGCAAACTCCTTGTTCATAAGCGAAATGGAACCTCATGGACACGCACCCAGAATGGAGCCCATTGGAAGGAGTATTCCTTAGGGGACTTAGTCGATCAATGACAAACAGGACAAGAAGGTAGCCATCAAAAGTCCATGGCCCCGTCTAAAAAACCATGCCAACACTCCTCATCTTCAAATTCAAAGAAAAAAACACCTGTACCCAAAGACCGAATTTTAAGTGTTCCTCGGATTGCCAAACCTTCCCCAAGGTCCTTTCCATCACCTTCACATCAACGCCTCGAGCCATGAACAACTTCCCAATTAAACACCACTCCAAAGGAACGTCGATGGAGCATCCAGAAGGTCGGTCACCTCCATAGTTTTCTCCTCAGTTGTAGTGAGAGAACATATCGTTGAACTTGCGTAGAAAATCATCAAACGTATTACCGGGGCAGCCATGCATGGGTATATACAGGAAAGGAAAGAAGATGAAAAGGCAAGACAAGAGACGGTAGGTGATGAGTAGGAAATTGTATAAACCCTACAGACTGAGAGACTTACGGGGATAGAGCTTTTAAAGAGTCGAAGTAGTAGAGTAGATATGGTAGATGACAGAAGAAAGGAAGCAACCCCGCATGCAAGTTGTAGGACTCGCAGAGAGGAGGAAAACATGTTGATATTGCCAAATCTAGTGCATAAGATTTGGAAAAAGGCATGGTATTATGTGTCACTATTCAGATTCTAATCTATTAGTTTCTACAGTTACATTGCTTTACTATTCGGTACGTGGGATTAAGGGTGACAATTTTTTACCCAATTTGAAAACCATGACCCAAACCTAACCCGTAAATATTGGGTATATGTTAATATTATTGTATCTCATTAATTTTGAGACGGATATAGGTTACCTATTAAATATATGGGTTAGGGGTTAAAGTTTAAACCAGATTGAAACCCGAACCCATTTACTTAATTTACTTAAATAATAATTGATAACATATGTAATATGTTACTTTAATATATACTAATTCTATAACTATTATTATAATAGTAAACAAAATACTATCAGTTCCTTAGTCCCACACAATAATTTTTTAAAAAAATCTAAATACATTCTCTAGGCCATCTATATCTATCATTCACTCTTTGTTAAAAAACCTAAAGAATGTGTCATTCATTCTTATAGCCGCACAAACTCCACCGTTCACACCATTTCATCCGCACAAATAACAGATATGGTTAAGATTATTGACCAATTTAACAGAATATTGACATTTGGACAAACGACATACAATGATTCAAAATAAATGACAGTAATGTGCATGCTTTTAGGGACGACTGATCATTCTGCAAAAGAACAAGAGTATTTGTATTAAACTGGTTAAATGTGTTGGGTTTGGGTTCAATGATTTTATATGGGTTGGACATGGGTTGAAAATTTGTAACTCGATTATTTTTGGGTCGCGAATGGGCTAATACAATATTTATCGGGTTGGGTATGAGTGAACTTCAACCCGACCCATCAACCCGAATTGAGATCCCTTCATGGGAACCATAAATGTTAAAATTGAAATTTGTTATTCTTTTTGTTTAGGCAATTTTATATTTTGTTCTACCAAAATATTTTTTAGGGTTCTCTTATTTTATTGAAGTATTTTTATTACAAGTTAAATTGATATTTTCAAATTGAGACATACAAAATTGAAACAAAAGTATGAGCAAGTCAACTGTCTCATACTTCTTTGTGATAATGCAACCTAGACGAGGTTCCACAAACAAGGTCTGCTAAATTTTGAACGAAAACATTTAGCGACGTCTAATTTTGTTTATATAAGGGTGTGTTCATTTACACCATTAATCATGCAAATATTTGGACGATTTGTCTCCAATTTCCAGTGCGTTTCGTGGTTACTGCAACTTTAAAATAGATGTAGGATTTGTTGCATTTGAAAATAGAGTTGGGTTGCAGTTTTACTAGATACCCTTCTCTTTTATATGAATTTTCTTTATACACCAACATTAGGCTCTCTTCGGGATGGTTTTTTTTGCGGTTGTTTTGTAGCTGTTTGGTCTGGTTGTTTTGGTTGATTGTTTTGCAGCGTTTTGTTGTTGTCTGTTGCTGGCATATTTGAGGCTGTATTGAAAACTGTTGTTTGGCAGTGTGGCTGTTTCGCCCGGTGTTTTTGAATAAGTTAGTTACGTGTAGTGCGTTTACAGATTTCTGTGCTACGATTACAAATTTTATATTACATTTTAAAACAATTTATAACTAAGTTGTAAATAAAGAAACTACTAACAAATATACATATTAATATATACATAATTTATTAACTAGGAAGACAACAATTTTTTATACAATCAATTTGTTAATATTTATATTAAGGTCTATACAAATAACTTCACTATTATCAACCACAATTCTGTCAATGGATAACAACAATTATAACTGTACATGGTTTTAACACACAAGGCTACTTGTTGACATTTGAATAAAAGGAAAATATAATAATTAATTAGTGAACTTTATTAATGTTTACATCATACAAAAAATAAACAATTTAGTTGTTAAAAAATATGGCCTATATTACTATATGTACATATAATTAAATATTCAAATTTTATACCTTATTTTTAATAAAATAATTTGTAAAAACTACTACTTAATGACATTTTTATAAAAACAAATAATAAGTGATTTTTTTAATTAGTTAATTTATTCACATCAATCGCTACAATTTTACAACTCTAACTTGTAAACAATAATATTCATGGTATTCATTCTCTTCATTACGGTAATTTTGCAAAATTGCGGTATTCATTCTTGTTGTCTGTTTTTGTGGTTATTTTGTGCTGACATTTCTGTGGCTGTTTTAAAACTGTTGTTTGATAGTGTGGTCGTTTGATATTTTTGCCAAAAATACCACCTTACAAAAAACCATTCCCATGAACAAGAAAACCGAAGCATCTCAATGAAGAACTTCGGGCCGCCATCACAGCTGGATAACACTTGAATGAGCTACAAGTATAAGAATCCACTTGTGTCTATCATTCTCACAACCAGTGACTCGGCAAGAAGTCGATGTGTATCGGTACCTCGCCACCATGTCAGCACAACAAACGTCATTCAAGAGACGCGTTTGGTAGCTCGTACGAAGGAGGGAAGATATTCCACTCATCAGACCTCAAATGGCTCTCACTGCTCAAATCTCTATCTGTTTACTTCACAGAATTGAAGTAAATTTGATTCCATACAACTCTGTTACTATTTAGTTAATTCACTGAATTGATCGATCAATATACCTAGGTTTGCATATAGTCTTCCATGGCTCATATACACTATCATTATGTTATATTCTACAAATTCTTACCGACCACACAGAACAAACAAATATGGGAGATCAACCGGCAAGTGAAAGGTTTAATAATGGAATAAAAGGAGGAAGAAGGAATAAAGACCACCCAAAAACACGATGTGTTAACTGAAGGAAATATTGCCGACAAGTGAAATGGAGAAACGTAATTTGAAGGGTATTATGGTTTTGCCCATGTTAAGTGGAGGAAATAATGGACGAGCAACGAACAACCTAATTATTCTGTGTGAATTAATCTGGGATCTTGCCTCTTAAATTGATGTTACTTTAAGGGTCAGCGAATTTGCGTTGCAGCAACGACACCAAAAGAAGTTTCAAGTGACAAAAATGAGACGAGACGACAAGAAAATTGACTAAAAGAGAGAGAGAGAGGAGAGAGAGAGAGAGAGAGAGAGAGAGAGAGAAAGTAAGAGGAAGAACGCGCCCTCACGCGCGCAGAACTTCCTTTCTTCGTTGTTGAAGTTTCGCCAACGAGAAGTCTATAGCTCATCATGAGCTATCAGCACAGATATGTGTTAGCTCTGAGAGAGGAGCTGCCCGCAAATTAGAAGGAGGAGGAGGCATTGAATGCACCAACAAAGAAAAGGAGAGGAAGGCGGAGGAGCAAGGAGTGCGGATCTGCAGCACGTCGCATCGGGACTCAATGGTGGTGGATGCGGAGAAGCTGAATCGTCAAGGCGGGCAAGAGAAAGAGGACGCAAATGATTCTCCACCGGTGAGATTGAATAGTAACGGTAGATCTCACCCTCTATTGTCTGCTCTAGGTTGTAAATTTCCAGACACAAAATATGCAGATAATCTAGGTTTTGCAGTAGTTATTATGCTACCGTGTAATAGAAGAACAGAAATTAGAAGCAGATTCATCCTTGTATATGATAATCACTCCTCTCATGCTCGCATCCTTCACCTCGTTTACTACCATAATAGACAATCCTCTGCCATAGTGAATCCCGCCATGGAAAACATGCTTCAAAACTGGAACAATCTGAACCTTCACCCACCGAATCTGAGATTTCAGATTCTGAACCCTTGATCATCAAAAATTCTAACCCCGACCACAAAAAAGCCCTGGTTGGAAGAGTGTGGCACCCAAATAGAATTCACTCTAGATTGATGCAAAATTTCATGAATCAGATATGGAAACCTAAACCCCATCTTCGGGTCAATGAAGTTGAATACAACACCTTCTCCTTCTCTTCTCTACTGAAATCGAAGCTAAACAAATTCTGGCCAATGACCCATGGCATTTCCAAAATAGACTCTTAGCTCTCAATATTTGGGTTGGGATACATGGGTTACCCATTGGTTACATGGGTTCAAGACTGTCAATATTTGGGTGGGGATACATGGGTTACCCATTGGTTACTGCAACAGATCCTCAGCCATCCTTCTAGCTCAAAGACTAGGAACCTTCATTGAATTCCCAGATAAGGTTAATCCTTTACTCTCTCGTGTTCTTAAATTCAAGATTGAGATAGATATAAAAGATCCTCTCTGTCGTGTGATGTTTGTTACCACAGGCCAAACTAAAAGAATTTGTAGAGTGTCGTATGAGAATCTTCCCAACTTCTGTTACATTTGTGGAAGAATTACCCATACCATGAATGAGTGCAAAATCACCAAAGATAACCCCAACTATCTTGAGAGGTTCGGCCCTTGGATTAGGGCAGAGAATGCTAGTACTATGGCTCCAGTCACAAAAGAAAATCTGCTTCAACAATGGAAAAAATAGGGGATAATCAAGGAAGAGTATTTCACTAAGCCCAACTCTACAACCACTCCTAGTAACCCTCATGTTAATGTTGAGCTGTCATTGGCTATGAATGCTTCCCCAGGCTTAAACCTCAATATCAACCCTTCTCGATCCAGCTCCACAATACAAATCCCTAGTCAGGGTACCATCTACTATCCCACCCCCTTGAAAGCCATCCCTCCGCAACCCCCTCTTAGGCTGAACCCTAATATTCAACCCCAACCAGTTCTGCCCTTGTCTAACCCTTTTTCTCAACTCCATCCCATCGCTCACAAAATCCATTTATTCCTACGCAAGTTATCCCTGAAACTCAGAAAGATGCACATTACCAACACCCCCCAAATCAATATCATCCAATCCTTGGTACTCTCACTCCCTTAGTCCACAAGCAACAAGTTGGTCCCTCTCAAACTCAAAGCTCTAATCCTCACCCATACATCCATTTCTACAAAAAATTTAACTGGAATGATGTTATTTCCTTTTTTGGATCAGAAACTCACAAGAAACCAAATAGCCCAAAATCCATCAATCAAGCCCCCCTCAAACTGTCTCTCAAGTGCTAAGAGAAGCATATGAGAGTTAACCCCCTGCTAAATTTACTTCTTGCTCTGATCCAAATGAAACCTCACCCTCATCCTTCAAAGGCCAGGTAAACCGAAAGCCCTCCCATCCCTGTCCCTTGGTCCTATCAAATTTGTGTTCAAGAAGAGGAAAGTTTCCAAGCCTCAGCCTCTTATGTAGATCTACTCCTGTTCTGGAGGAAGATATAGAGGAGTCTGATAGCTTTGAAACTCTCCTAGCCAAGGCAGACTTGCTGAGCAGCAAGGCTGCCTCTCCAAATGAGTTGTCTTAGCTTGAACTACTGGGGTTTGGGTCTGGGGGCTCCTTAAGAAGCACAAACCTGAGATAGTCTTTTTGATGGAGACTCATAGGTCAGCTGATCAGATGAAGGTTATTATTAAGAATTGGAACATGTTTGATGGAATTTGTGTGCCTAGCTTGGGAAGAAGTGGTGGTCTGGCTATGCTATGGAAGAAAGGGATTAAATCTTCTGTCATCAACTCCTCCTCTCACCACATTGCAATGGATATCTCCCTCCCAGGTATGAACACTTTTAATTTTACTGGCTTTTATGGGTGGGCAAACTGGAACTTAAAGTTTCTGTTGGAAACTATATTGGCCCTTAGAAGACAAGTTAATATCCCTTGGATTTTAGCAGGGGATTTTAACCAGATAATGTTTGAAAAGGAAAAAGGAGGTAAGATAAGAAATGATTCCCATATGGCCCCCTTTAGGGATGCTGTTAGAAGGGCTGGACTAGTGGATGCTAGCTTTATAGGATTCCCTTTCACTTTACACAAACTGTCAACCAGTTCCTCATCTTTCGGTCAGTAGGTTAGATCGAGTGTTTATCTCCTCAGAGATCCAAATGATTTTCCCTTCTCTCTCAGTCCAACATCTCCCTAGAGATTCTCTGACCACTGTCCGCTACTCATTAAGCTTCTAGGAACCCACAAAAAACCAGGTAGCATTTTCAGATTTGAGGACATGTGGCTTTTGGAAGATAAGTGTAAAAAAATTGTAGAGGAGTGTTGGAGGAATTCTAATCTAAACTTAATGGAAAATCTTCTAGATGTAAACAAAAATTCTTATCCTGGGATGGGTGGAATATCCACAAGGTTAGAAACAAAATCAAAGATAAAACCAAGGAACTCCACAAAATTGCCCTCACCAACCAAACCGTGGGTAGTATCTCTAATAGGAAGAGGTTGTTTGCTGAAATTGAACTCCTTCATTTTAAAGAGGAGTTGTGGTGGAAACAGAGGGCGAGAGACAAATGGATTAAGGAAGGAGACAAAAATACGGCTTACTTCCATACCAAAGCTACTGCTAATAGTAGGAGGAATTCAATCTTTGGTCTGGAGCATGACAATGGTATTATGGCCTTCAACTGGGAGGAATTGGAAGCAATCTCAAGATCTCATTTCCAGAATCTCTTTAGTGCCACTACTATGGACAACCCTGACCCTTTTTATAATCTGGTTGAAAACATTCTTAGTCCCGAGCACATATCAGTCCTTTCCAAAGAATACAGCATCATCCTGAGATTCTGAGAGCTGTGAAAAACTTGGGAATTGATAAAGCCCCTGGCTCTGATGGCTTTAATGGAAAATTCTTCAAACATTTTTGGGACTCATAGGGAGCCAAGTTTCTCGGTTGGTCCTTGGCATTCTTAATGGGCAGCCACTTCCCCCTTCTCTGAATGATTACTACATTACCCTCATCCCGAAATCCCAGGAGCTACTAACCTCAATAATTTCAAACCCATAGGCCTTTGTAACTTTACCTATAAGAATATTACCAAAGTTTTAGCCAACAGAATTCAACCCCTGCTCCCTGAGATCATATCAGAAATCAATCAGGATTTGTCCACCAAAGACTTATCATAGATAATGTAATCCTAGCTGGTGAACTCCACAATAAAATAGCTAAAACCCAAGCCACAAAAAACCCTTTGTTTGCTTTCAAGATTGATCTTAGCAAAGCCTATGATAGGCTGGAATGGCCCTTTATAGATAATATTCTAAGAGCTATGGGCTTCCTGACTCTTGGAGAATCCCGGTTATGAAGTGTATCACTTCAGTTAGAGGAGCTGTCATTATCAATGGTTCCCCTAGCAGAATTTTTCCCCAAAAGAGAGGCATTACACAAGGTGATCCCCTATCTCCGTTCCTTTTCATCCTTACCCAAGAAGCTTTATCCGGAGCTCTCAATAAAGCCATGACTGACAACCTCTACCAAGGCATTTCTATCAATAAGGATACTCTCTGCATCTATCATCTAGCCTTTGCTGATGACATGATTCTTTATGGTGTTGCCAACCTCAAAATGTGAATTTTATAGGTAGTCTTCTATCCAAATTCCTCAAAGCTTCTGGGCATGAAATCAACCATCAGAAATCAGAAATAGTTTTCAGTAAGAAAGTCAATCCCCATGCTAAAGTTCAGATGGCCCAATCCCTCAATGTCCAGATAGTTACCCACTTTAAGAAATATGGGGCTCCCCACCAAGATTGGGAAAAAACAATCTGAGACTTTTGGATACCTTTTAGATGCTCTCAGGAAAAGAATTCAAACCTGGAGTAGACCAATGTCCCAAGCTGCTAGGTCTGTCCTTACCTCTAGTGTTCTCATGTCAATTCCCACGCTGTCCATGTCTATCCTTAAAATCCCCAATCACGTTATCAAAAAGATGGACTCCATGATTGCCCAATTGGTGGGCAGGGTACTCCACTAAAAAGCCAATGTATTGGACTAAGTGGGAAAAGATTGTAACACCAAGGAAAATGGGGGTTGGGAATCAGATACTCAAAAGACTTCAATCAAGCTCTCCTGGCCAAACAAATTTGGAACCTCCTCAAAACCCGAATACTCTTGTAGCTAGAAACTTTGAAAGCCATCTACTTCCCTAATCACAATATTCTAAACACTAAACCCTCTAGGAGTGACAGCCCCATATGGAAATCGTTGTTGTCAAGTATACACCTATTAAGACAGGTGCTAGAAAAGAGATTAGGAATGGTAAAAGACCAAGATTTGGGATACTCCTTGGATTCCTAGGAATGGGAATTTTAAGGTCATCTCCCCCTGTACCAACCAGTCCAGAGACAGTTCTGCAGAGATCTATGGACCAAGAGGGTAAGAATTGGAATACAGAGATTATCAATAACAGTTTTCTGCAAATTGATAGAGAGGAGATCTGCAACATTCAGATAAACCACCAAAAGGAAGATGAGGGGATTTGGCATTACACTAAGGACAAGTATACAGTCAACAAGGTTACAAGATTCTGCAAGATAACAATACCAGAGCAATTGCTCCAACATCAACCGAGGTACTTGGGAATTCATCTCAAGAATCTCTGCTAAACTCTCCCCTCCGAGAGTCAAACTTCTGTGCTGGAAACTCCTCAATGATCAACTTCCTTGCATGGCAAACATTGCAAAGAGAGTGGGTGGTAAAGGTAAATGTTTCTTTTGTGTAGACCTGGACACTGATATCCATGCCATTTTCTGTGCTGGACTAGTAGAAATTTCTGGGATAAGCTAGTAGATTTGAGAGAGCTTCCTGATTACAAAAGATGCTCTATTCAAGATTGGCTCATTCAGAAAGCAAGTATGGACTATCAGGAAGACTTCTAAAGTAGCGAATGTCATGTGGGCGATTTATGATGGAAAGAACCAAGCTAAACACAATCCCAATTATGCGGTTTTGAGTTGTATTGATTCTAACCTAGCTTTCACTTCTAGTTATGTAATAAAGATGGCTAGTAAAGAAGAAGGAAAGGTGGGTGATAGTAACATTACTATGCTACATTATGAGATCTTACTTGTAACTTCTGGAAGAAAGGACAAACAGCAATCATAGGAGGGCTTCTCATTAATCATGACAATAGTCCGAGAATGGCCTTTAACAGTAAAACTTCACCAAAAAAGAGGAACATGAGATGGAGATTGAGGCTATTACTAAAGGGGTTATCTTGGCAAGAGCAGAAGGCTTACCAAAATACACATCCAACTGAACCAAAGGCAAACAAGCAAGATTTGCAAGGATATGAAGAAAGGATCACAATGGATAAGCAACCACTTCCCCGGCTTAGCCAATATTTTCACAAGCATGTTTCAGATTCGAACTTATGATTGTAATGACTTGTTTTATCAATTTCCGGCTGTAGTAGTTACTAAACTGTTTAATGATTGTATGAGGTGGACGATTTGAGCAAGGGAGACTTACCCCTTGCAGTCCAATTGGCTTGTGGGGGAATACGAACAATCCCCGACAACCCCTTCAAACTAGAAGAATATGTAATGATATAAACCTGATGCCTATGTCTAATATATGATATGCAACAATCTACTTCAAAAAAAAAAAGTTTCAAATGGGGAGAGACAGTATGAGCGTAAACAAGCAATGATTGGGCACAAAATTCTACCCATTTAACACAGGTACAAACGAAGAAACTAAGCATGTCAAAAACAAACTCGACCCAGAACCTAATGCATTATGTTTATTTGAGGTATATTTGACAGTATATTGCAGTATTTTAATCGTGATTTTATCTGAATTCTTATTTGTATATTGAGTTAATTTTATAACAAATTCTCATAAAATTTTAATAAATATATAAGTAAACAGAGTTATAAACGTAATTATGTTCACAAATCTACACTAATTAAACAAAAAGTGTATTGGTATAGATATATTTAAAATTTAACTTTAGTTTAGATTTCAGTCATTTCCATCAAATGGTCTAACAGATTAAACGTTCGAATTATTTTAGCGTATCGGGTTAAAAGTGTGCAAATAGAATGCACATATTAAATGATATCTTCTAAATTTGTCAAAAAATAATTATTATTGATTTGGAATGAAAAACTCACTCTTTGTTGAGCTCATAACAGAATAAATCTCTATATCTAATTTGCAGAATAACACATTTTAAGTTTTAATCTCTTTTCTACAATGAATAATTTTTACCTCCTATAAACCTATTATATAAGCTGGTGAAGCTTCCAACGACTAAACCACTCCATAAATTGTGTCGGATCTGGAATTCAGAATTTAGAGCTTGAAAAAAAAAACTACTTCAATTTACAGTTTGACAGGGCCTTAGCACCCTGAACATTTGCTAACTCTTACCGACTCTGGGAGCTACCACGGTTGAACTACTGGTGTGGAGAATTTCATTCCACGACATACATGTTTGAAACGTGATAAAAACATTATGATAATGAGAATGGGAATCATTCAAAATCTTAAAAGACTGATCCTTTGTCGCTGCAAATAATGATGGAGCTAGTGCATTGTCGTATATTACTATTTTTCCAAAATTATCATATGTAGCAGACGCGTCTACTTTCGATACGGTGATGTCAGGGCGGACCCAGAGTTTTTATCTAATGGAATCTATTAGTTTAGTGTACATATACTTTTTTTATATATATATGCTGAAATTCAAAATAATATTCAAATTTTATTACAATTAATCTCTATTAGTCTCGATCACTTGAAAATGGTATACAAAAGGAATTGGGTGGGGCTGTCACCTAACCATAAAAAATACACCTTATACTTGACAAAACATTTTCATTTTTTCACACATAACTTAAAAAAGAAATCAATAATATAAAATTAACAACCGTAAAAAATGTTAATACATATGAAATCCACGCATTTTTTAGGTTCAATTCAAATAAACAACTACAATGAATAATGAATTTGATAAGGAATATTAAATTGAAAGCTACAATGAATTCCTGATTTCAAAATAAATGTGAAACTAAAATGAATTTATAGTGCTACTACCGTAACTGACGAGAAGAAAACATTGAGTATATTACTTCACTCCATTATTACATTAGATATCAATTTTAAATTGAAAGCTAGGTCACAAAAGAATAAAGAAACCGGAAAGTATATGTGAATATAATAAGGAATATTAAAGTGAAACCATGATTTGAATCCCTGATCACATACGATCAAGGAATTAACCGTAGACCACTTCAACCCTTATCGTGTTACTAATTATACATCTAGTAATAATATATTTTGTATATATATATATATATATATATTCTTTATAAAATACCTATGGGTCCTGGACCCCTTTGGATCCCATGTGAGTCCGCCACTGGGTGGGTGATGCATCTAGATAGTCAATATTGTGGGGTGTTATTTTATAAAAAGCCCGGCGTTTACACCGTAATTTTTTTTTAATTACACCGTAATAACCGCAAAAACAATCATATCATATTAAAAAAACATAAAGCAGAGGAATTGGGGTTTCGGATTAACATCTCACATTTAGATATTAGGAATTGGGGTTTGGGATTTGTACCATTACAGGATGTTTTCTTAACAAATTAACACTAATGCATAAAACATAAATAGTGTTATGTTACTGAACTTTCCGTGTTGCTTAGGTTTTCACATAAAGTTCTAGCACATGTATGAACGAGCTGATGCCAGCTCCTTATTCTCTCACTTGTTCCAAGAATGAAGAGGATGGGGCCGACAAGAACGGCGCTTTGTGTCCCTCCTCGAATTGGCTGCTCCCGGTTGGCTATTTTGGCCGACGTATTCGTTGCAGAGCAGTGATCAAAATTGGTGGTGGGGACAACCACAGGGATGGGGTTTGGCCGTATGGCTCCTATGTGGGCTGGTGCAATACTGGTGGTGGGCTGCCCACATATGGCCCTGTTCCGAGTGCGACTGCCGGTCAACGGGGCCCATGTCAAGGGGCAGTGGGCAGTGGTACTCGGGTCCCAGTGTCCATTCGCAAGCCGTTGGTTGGGAAGGATCTGGAGGTTGATCCAGTCGTGGAGTATTTGTTGAACAATGAGAGGGGAGTTGGAGGAAGGATCCAAGTGGTTTGACAATCCTGGTAGTGCTGAAGTCGTGGAGGTCGGCCATGATCCAATTGGAGTTGGTGCTGCTGATCCATGTAGCCCGGTTTCTGAGCCGAATGGCCCTCAGACTCAATTGAGGGAGGATGATGGAGATGATATCGGCCTTAGGAGCCTGTTCGAGGACCCGGAATTTCCCCCGGTTTCGAACCAGTTAGAGGTTCCCCCACCTTGGGAAATGACCATGAGGAGACAGTTGTTAAGAGGAAGCAAGACAAACTCTCATCTTTGCCAAGCGGCTCGGATGCACCGTCCCTAACGAGCAGCTTGCCCTATCCAATTACGAAGAGATCATTCGAAAGCAGAAAGCGAGCTTTCGCCGGAGTTGTCACATCGAGAGTGAAGAATCAAAAGAGGAGTCTGATAGATGCTCTAGGAGTATCTCTAAAGAAAAGGGCAAGAGAGTTCATGGGACTGGACCCCGGGGTTTTAGTAAGTTTTCTCGAGTCAGTAAGGTGGCCATGCGGGGCAAGAAAAAGCTAAGTAGACCTTAGGGTCCCTCTTAACTAGTAAGATTAGTAAGGCTAGAAAGGATATTCTTTCTTTTCAGTAACGTGGTTACACTATGTTTATTTGTTTCTTTGTATTTTCTCTAAACTGTCATTATGCGGGAAAGACATTCTTGCCTCAGTACTGCTTTGTAAGCTGGGCAACCAGCCAATTATCAAAAAAAAAATAGAGACAGGATTAACGATAGAACCCCTTATGCTCAAAACTCTACCAATTCTCCACATCCAAGGGCAGTATCTGGAGCATACAAAAAGAAAAGGCGCCATCAATGTTGTATTCCCAATCTGTCTCGTTCGCTGATCACATTTAGGGAGATTAATCCCTTTTGTATAGATTTTCCATCCATGTGTCAGTTTCTGATTAGTTGGAATTCAACCCAATGTCTATGTGTCTAGTTACTATATGTTCACCAGGGTTAGCTCAATCAAAACGCAACTGGAGCTGCTTTTGGACGAACAGGACCTAGGTCACGTTCAATGACCACATTAAGGAGATTAATCTCCTTCTCACCAATTAAGTACATTATGAGACAGTTTATTAGTGGTTAGAATAATACATGACACTTTTCTATTTGTTAACCATGATCAGCTTTAGCATAAAGCTTCCATTAGCGTAATTCAGCTTGGGATCGAACCCGACCTTATTGAAAGAAAGAGTATGGTCTTCCCTGAGAACTAAGGGGGTGTTCGGTGGTGGCCGTGAAAAACTGCAAAAACTTGTTTTTGATAAAGGTGTGTGGTTAACTTACAGTGGTTGACATGTGTACTTTAGTAACATTTTTGTGGGGTATAGTTACAAATTGACCCAATTAAAACAAGACACCTGTTCTATACTTTTGAAAAAAACACATTAACCTTCAAATTGCCACAAACGAACGCGCCCTAAAAAAGACCAGAGCTTGATGACCGTCTCTCATGTCTAATAGTCAAAACAACATTTCTAATCTTTTGTAAATTCCTTGGACTTGCAATTCTAAGCTTATTTTAATTTCATATATGTTCAGAGTTAACTATAAATGGCTTTACGGAAAGTACCATAGAAAGATTACGTATATAGACCAGATCCCACTTTATACAAAATATCCGTGAACATAAATAGCAATATATTATAATTGATACACTAAATTTGAAAGGGTTATTAACCACATGAAAGAATACATCTATTATCAAACATTTGGGTAATGATAAGAGCAAAAAATAAGTCAACTTGTTACCAAAAATGTCAGCAGCTCTCAATCGTAGAACGTTTTGATTATTTTCAATAAAATATAGAGAAAATCGACCACTCAATAAATCCAATTGGATATGTAATTCCCCAGTTGTGAGATATCGTCTTCAGTGGCACCATTCTCTTCATTCTAACATAATACAACTCTCTCAGAAGGGTCATCATATGTAACCTGTTATTTCCGAAACCTCAACGTGCCAATCACTAGACTTCAGTTTCATGGATCGCTTTTGTTTTTTTCCCTTTAGCTCTTTAGTCAACAACTGGAATCATTTTCTGATATGAAAATTTTGTCAACGCATGTTGCCAACCCACATTTTAACTGTCCGAGTCCAGAGAAGTTTGCGGGAATAGATCACTTTCCTTTCTCGTGGGAGGCAACCAGGTGAAGTTTGCTGCTTTGGAAAGAAAAATCTTTTCAGATTTTCTATATCAGGAGTCCATGTAAGCGGCAGGGATGCAACCAGCTCCTTTTACAGAAACAGATGGAGCAAGATATGGGCTGCGAGACATCATGTGGGAATCAAGGAATAGAACTATAACTGTAATATCATCATGAAAGTGCCTTCTAACTCCTCTATCAATCTTTTTCAGATCCGAATATCTCATCTCTCTCTTCTTTGCCGCTTCACAAAGTGCAGCTTTCACAAGTCTCTTTGCGATTCCCTGCATACAAAATTTAACCCAAGTTCAAAAAATTCACAAGAAAAGAGAAATCTTTAGCACAATCTGGCATAGTCCTAGCTACATGAATTCAATGGCATGACGAAGAAAAGGGTACCCACAACTGACCCACTTCTGGTTTATCTACTCCAATGCTGTTTCATATCATTTTCGTATGAATTGATTGACACCTCTCTTATATTGGCTTGGTTTTTCTAATAGCAATTCTCTGATAGAAGAGACTCCTCAATTCTCAAATTATATAGCATTATTTTCCATCTCAACACAATTGCCAAAAGGCCAGGCGAATGAAGACGGTTCATCAATTATGTCCTGCATTCCTTTACGAATACTAACAACTATTATTTACATTGCCTTACTTCTGCTTCTCCTTCCTGAGAGTAGCTGCTTACCTATTAATTTGTTTAACCTGGGACCAGTGGTTTATTTATGGCTATAAGCAGAAAGCTTCACCTTCAACATGAGGCACTTCAACAAACATATTACTTGCAAATTAATTCCAATGAAGTAACTCATAATAAGGAAGAAAAATCCTACATTACGTGGATTTGAGTAGACAATATCAACAGCCTCTTGGTTGCTCACGTGGTCCCATAAACCATCTGAAGCAAAGATGACAAACTGATCCTCCGGCTGAATCTTCTGTACCACAATGGCTGGCTCAGCTAACATAATGGGTTTCTCAAATGGGTCAGGCAATCTAAATTTTGGTAGCAACGGTGGTCTATTGAACTCTGATCTCTTGAGATACGCATCTCCAATAGATCTTGAGACCTGAATGAAATGAGGAATTAATAGAAACACACAGAATCAAGGGGAATCTGAGCATTACATACGAAATACAGAGTTGATCTTTTCTAATTTCCTAAAAGCATAACTATCATATTCATATCATCATTATCATAGAGAGAACAACTAAAACTGTGACGGACCATGAACTGATGGGATGAATAATAAAGTCACCTGTATGAGACCCTTGACCCGCCAAACTTTATGCTTCAAAACCACAATCTGGGGATCATCAGGGTGCATCGAATGCAACTCTTCCCTCACAGACTCCTGACTAGCATTGTGCTCGGATGATAACTGGACAGCCTTCACTGAACTGTCCAATAAATTTACTTTTCCTAAGACAGCTCGAGAATCACCAGCGTTGGCTATATAGCATTTCACTGCAAGCCACTCCCACCAAGCAACATGATCCCACAGAAGCCATTGGGGGCCTTTTCATCCATTCTTTCTCTACCAGAGAGAGAAATTCATCCTCAGTAGCCAAAAATGCTTTGGTGATAGCCTCAGCAGACACTCCCTGATCTTCAGATGTGTGTTCTGCGACAATTCATTATCACATGAGTAAAGAAACACGATAATACCTCCTTTCTAAATTGCTAGCCAAAATGTTAACCATGAGAACCAAATGATTCTTGCAGAGATGCCTTCTTTGAAAATCTCTATTTAACAGGCAGGAATATTTATAAGAACCCAAAGATCTTTTTTAATTCATCGGGGCAGGTGGGGGTTGGATAAATTGTAGTGGAATATAAGCATACTCTTGAAGTTGTTGAAGAGGTGATCATTCACAAATCGAGCAGCTTCTGGACCTCCATGACCATCATAGATACCAGCAAAGGTCCCCACAGGACCCCCTTCAAGAGTGCTCAGTGGACCAGACTCGAGTTGACTATGATCTTCTAGTAGATTGTTGGCTTGGACAACAGCCATTGAGAAATCCCCGTAGACATGTTGACCGAGGTCCTTATGCCAGAACAAACCATCAGAACGGCCACTTGCATCTCTGTTCCTAGAGGAATTCTCACCGTCGGTAGCAGGTTTCCAGCAAGGCGACACAATCTTCTTAAATGTCGTGGTAACCATTCCTTACATATCTATCTCTCAACCAAATGAACCAGCAATAGATATATTCCTCAGACCAGAAGCGTTATCAATTTTGGACACTAGTGCTTGTTTATCTTGGAGCTCACAACCCACATCAAAATACTCGGGAGCTAAATGCGCATTGTTATCTTCAGACACCATTAATCTGATTATGTATCAAGCACAGAAATATGAAACAATTAGTAAATATCCATAGAGCATTGACGACAACAGAGCCCTATAGCTGCAAGATGAGCGCATGAAAAGTTCAATCCTAACAAATCGCAAAAATCTTATCTTGCAACTCTCAATCCAAATGGTAGATGTTCGTATATAATAAAACCAGAGACCCTACAGACCTTATAGCTATAGACAGAGACGCTTGTGCAGGATTAGCAGTAGAGGAACAGTAAATGCAATTGACCCATCACGAACTGTGACAAATTGAAGAAATACAAATGGCGTGCTTGCTTGATTGGGACAACGAGGATATGGTTTTGTGAGACAACAATTGGAATATCCATGTCAAACAACAAAAGAAATTACAAAGGACACGTACCATACGTTTAGTGCTGAGCAAACAAAATAACCAACATGGGCGCGTTCACAACGCTATTGAAATTGACAATCAAAATATTGATTCCAGGGAGCGTACATTGACAAAAGAACCAACCCAAATGAAACAATAAAATCAGAAAAAGATTCCAAAAGAAAATTTTACCTCTAACCAGAAGCCCTAATTGTATTTATCTCCGTTTGGTATGAAAATCAGCAGATAAACCCCATTATCATCAATAGATTGAAAACCAAGAGAACAATTCTCGACAGTAAGAATCAAATTAACAAGAGGGGGAGGGGACTGGATCTAATTCGAGAGAATAGGGGGGGAAAGAGAAATTGGGTGCAGAAGATACTACGATGAGAAGAACGAGGGTGGAAAACGATGGTGGTAAGGTGGGTGACTGAAACTCGTAATTTCCCCTATTCCCCTTTTATTTCTTCGCATGTCGAGAGAGAGAAGAAAAGGCAGCGACAGAAAAGAAAGAGAAGGGGAGAATCAGGGGAAACACAAGATGGAGGGGAAAGGGGGAGGGGGAGGAGGAGAGGAGGAGACAATTCCTGCGCTGGGCTTGGTGTTCCTAGTTTTATAATATTTCTATTATTCTAATTATTAACAATTTCTTCTTTTTTTCTTGTTTTAATAATTTGACCTTGACCATCAACAAACCGCCCATATTTTAAGGTCAAATCCCCCTTTTTTCATTCTCCTATGATCGATCGTATCTCCTCCATTTGTAGTGTATCTCTCCAAATCGGGGATAAAATGGAGGCAAAGCAAAATACAGCCAACCTGCCAGCACAGCACAGCGCCCGCCTCCTACTCTTGCTTTCTTTACATTCCAACCGTGTTTCTTCTCACACGTCTTTTTTTCCAGTAGCAAATTAAGATCACAAGGAAAGAATATTTGGGGAATGAGGGGAGATATATATTTAATACTCCCTCACTTCAATAATATATGTCGTTTTAGAAACTTACACAATTATTAAAAAAGTAGGAAAATGATACATGTACTCTTACTTTTACATTTCTATTTAGATAATAGTAATTATTTTTATGATGAATAATAGGATTTAAAATGAAAAAAATATGTCAAAAAACTAGAATGACAAATATTTTTAAACAAAAATCACTATCTAAAATGACAGATATTAATTAGGGAGGAGTACATTCCCGAAACAAATCGGAAAGGATACCAGTGATTGATATTCGTATTTCCTAGTTTCAAAAAAAAGATATTCGTATTTCCAGAAATTTCACGCAGGATGCATTTGCAACTAAATTTTATTGAACAAATGGAGAAGGATTTATGTTTTGAATAACATTGAATCAAATCAAAGGTGATAAATATGGGAGATATTCGCAGTACAAAATTACTAATCAGCGCAGTACAAATTTTTTTAAATCATATTGACGTTGTAAATATAATGATGTGTGTTGTGTTTTTTTTTTTTCAAAAAATGATATCTGAAAGTAAATTTACACAAGTAATTATAGTTAATTAGTAGTGAATTTTACTAGTTATTTTTTGTTGTAATCAATATAGGATTCTTTTTTTAAAAAAAATGTTGGATTACAGGATTTCTTACTGTCCGAACTTCCTTTTCTTGTCAAATGCTGAATTTGGTAACAATTTATTGAGCAATTTACCCCACCCTCCCATCCTATTTGTGACCAAAAAAGAAGTTATTACTAACAAAAAAATTAGTCCAGTAAGTCAAGAGTACCCAACGTGAAGAACTTATCAGTTTTTTGAATTTAACAAACTTATCAGAGAAATAGTACGACACGGCTTATCAATGATCAGCTACTTATACTTGTATCATACTACAAACTTTTGAAAAATAAGAATATTAGGGCACATGTCTTTATCTCACTATTGCTCCACTATTCATGGTTATGAACTCCCATGTAAAGCAATCAATCCTCTCAAGCGAGGGTTTTCTTTACCGCTTCATCGGTATCTTCTTCGCTATTCCACCGTTTCAACTTTTAAATCCGCTCGTTCTTGTTACCTTACTGTACACTTATCATTGCTTGTTGGATTTGGCTTCACATCACATATGGAGGATTCAAATGAAAATGAAGAAGAGGAGGAGTTCCTCACCCCTATCCGGACACATGCAAAAGTGATAATTTTCTTTCTTTCATATTGCTCCTCTTTCTTTCTCTTTTAATTTGTCCTTTCAGTGTGTTACTTTCCTCTGTCGTCTCCTCCTATTTTCTATTCCTCCTCTCTCTTTCTCTATTAATTTGTCCTTTTAGTGGTTTTATCATATTTTTGTAAAAAAATCCAATCTTTGCATGTTATGTTTTCAATAATCTTCATCTTTGGAGGTTATGCGTATGCTTATGGTTGTAGTTCTGTTTCAAATCATGACGAATATGATGATTTTGAAGTGTGATTCTCCTAGTTTTTTATGCGGATTTTGGCTATGGAAAGGCAAGTCGATTTGCCGAAGTGGAAACTAATGACATGGAGCCGCTTAGGAAGATGTAAGTGCAAGTAGTAATGATCGATCACAATTTCGTGGATCCAGTGAACCTTTTCATAAGGGAACTGATTAAGAAATAGGCTATGGACCGTAAAGAATGCGAAGAAGTTTTCCGAGGTTTGACCGACAATTGAGAGAAGTTACCACACTTCAGCCAATCGGTGGCTAATTTTGCTCTACTCTCAATAGCAAATTTGGGGAAGTTCTGATCAGATGAGTTTCGGGGTTTCTTAATGTTCTGGTATTTTCAAGTTGAATGGCATCATTCTACACTACTCATTCAGTACCCGCGTTTAGTTGTTGTGTTCAATGATCACGTCAAGTAACATGGGATGCAACTCATGATCTCCTTTGTTTGTCCTTGCGTAGATGCTAGTATTCATGGTTTGGGAAACTTATGTGTGCAAACTTAGTAATGTCAAGCACAAGTTCTTAGTTAGGTTTAAGAAATATGTGTGTTATGTTTGATGGTGATAAGTGTGAAATTCATTTATAAATAAGAGTTTAATCTACCTATAACTCATTTAGCTTAAGCTAGATATCACACTTAACTATGTGTTTCCTACAGTTTATGATTTTACAAAAAATGAGACATTTTATGTATCAAATTCGAAAAAACCATGAAATAAAATTCTACAAATCTCAACCTTCATGACGCAATAAATGGGGAGCAAAACGAAGTCCAAGTATAGAATGTAGACACAAAACAAGCTGGCATGTCAGGACATCAACTTGATACATCTGAATTTAGAAAAAATGGGTATCTTTAATATATATAAGGGTTTGGGCTTTTGTAGAGAACACTCATTATATCACACATTACACTACAGATAAAAGTAAGACGGCCGTAAAGACACCCAAGAATTGAAGGCTATAATACCCTTGAGGTTTACCTCCTACATCCATTGGAATGAAGAACGAACAATTTCTTATATGGACAGAGACACCTCTCCTTGTTGTGAGGCTTTTGAATCAGAATGAACACCTTAGAATCAAAATTGTAAGTTGCGTCAAACAGACAATATCACAGTAGTGGGATACTAGACTGTTACATTTGATATCAAAGCTAGATCCGATCGGTGTGCCGGTAGCCCGCGCAGACACTGGGCTTCCAAGGGGTAGAGTGGGATTACCACCCATATCGATTGGAGCAAAGACGAATCACTTCTTATATAGTTAGGGATACCTCTCCTTGTTAGAATATCCTTTGGTTGGCCGAAAATAATTTAATTTAAATCTTTCAAAATTGCAGGTGGTATTACCTGATTGCATAAAGTATTTACGAGTATGACCAGTATGAGAGAAAGATATACAATTTTGTCATTTGAGTGAGTGTGTAGAAATTATAAAGGGAATTTGGTAATTAATGTATTCAAAGACTATTTTAGTAGTTAGCCACATGATCAAATTCCATATTAGTTATATAGAATAACAAACAACCAAATAGATGGTGCCTTATGTAAAAACATCTCTATAAGTTGTATCATATAGAATATAACTTGTTATGAAACGATGTGTTATGGTGAAAATGTGTTTTTTTAGAAAAAAAATGTCTTCTGGTTGGAAAGGTGTCCAATGGACGTAGACACTAAAAGATTATGATTGATAAAGACATGTTTTGGATATGTGTCATTATGAAATCATCTTGGCTACAACTTACTGTAGCCAATTTTAGCTACATCCATCCACTAGCTCTTTTTTTCTTTTTTTTCACAAAAACTTTAAATTGTTGTAACTTTTAATATATAAGTCCAAAATATTATACCATTGTTCACTTAAATTCAAGCTCTTTAAAACAAGACCGGATATATTTTGACAACTTTTAAAAAAAAATATTTTTACATGTATAGTATACAGAACATAAAAGAAAACTTGTATAGATGATCATACAAACCTATACAAATATTCATTAAACACATGTACATCCACACATAAAAACATGTATATCATCACATTAAAAATATACAGATAGTCACATAAATCAGTACGAAACATTAAATATGTACATTTTTATATTAAAATTTGTACATATAAGGGAGAAAACTTGTACAGATGGTCATACAAACATGTACACATGTTCATTAAATATGTACATTCTCACATTTGAATATATACATCGTCACATTAAAACATGTACAATCTCATATTAAAATATGTCAATACATCATCACATTAAAATATCATCATGTACATTAAAAATAATTTAAAAAAAATTATCAAAATATATCATGACTGGTCTTGTTTTGAAAAGCTCAAATTTAGGTGAACAATGATATAATTTTTTTCATTTTGTACTTATATATTAAAAGTTACAAAAATTTAAAATTATTACTGTTTGATAAGAAAAAAGAAAAAAGAAATCGATGTGCTCACTAGTCAGTTGTTTACCATACATGGATGTATAAGAACTTGGGGTTATGAAATAATCACTTTCAACACCTATAAATACCCTACCATCCACACAATTCAATTTATCTGATCTCTCGACCGTATTTCATTTATAAACAAAACGTGCTATTCGTCACAACGAAACAATCGCTAAGATCAGCATTATTAGTCAGGTTACCTTGGGAAGAACTAACAAGTGTACTTGGAGCACGGACAGAACCTACATGCTAAAACTAAACGAATGATATACAGGCACGGAGCTAGTTTATGCATGAAACTTCTTGGAGCAACTTGAAACTTGTAAAGGAACAGGGAGTATTTCCTCATCAAGGGATTCACTTATCCTCTTCAGAATTACCACCGTTTATTCAATAGCATATTCTTTTACCCTCCACTTCTTTCCTCATCACACCAACAGTTGTTTCAGTCAGCCGGAGCTAATTTTCTATACCAATACATCATCTTACAGGCAATAGAAAATGCATATTGGCATCATTTCGTTCATCTCATCAGGGGAACACACAACTAAAACCGCAGGATGCTAATTTAATATAGGATTATGTCAACAGCTCGATCAAGCAATTTCAACATGATTATCCAGCCAACAACATTGAAGTAATTATCACCACCGTTAAGCCGTACATTTTTATTTATTAACCACACTCATTCTAGACAGAAATACCTCCTTACTACTGCCATCCCTGTACCCATATCAGACTTCTTAACTTCAAGCATTGATCTTCAATGCCCATGAAGCAATCAGATATTCATCCTTAGCAGGCTTGGTCTTCTGGAATGATTCCCTTGCGAAGAGCAACTGCAGCAAAAAAAAAAAAACAATACAGCAAAGGCAATTAAGCAATAAACAAGGGACGAAAGCCCAGTTTGGAACTAACGCTAGGAATTCAGCATTTGGAAATACACTACACCCAACACAGCAAGATGAGCCTACTGGTTATCCATACCTGGTTGAACCTAGCTCGCCCTCTTATCAACCGCAATTAACACAACCACATTAGACAACATAGAACGCCCAACAAGCAGTAATTTCTAAACCTTATCAGATCCAAATAATGCTCTTTTTCTTGCCAAAGATATAGAGTTCTTTGTGGGTTAGCATGATAGATCAGCCAATTAGAACCCAAATGGGAAAATCTGACTGCAAGGGCACAGGCCAGGGGCGGACCCAAGTGGGTGCACCCGGGGTCACAACCCCATGACTTTTCTGAAAAAATTAATTATAGTAAGTTCTAATGTAGTTTTTTTATTATATGGTAGATGTTTTATATGTCAGTGACTCCATAAATTTTAGAAAAGATAATTATAGTAAATTTTATTTGTCAATGACCCCAAACTTTCGATCTCTGGGTCCGCCCCCGGCACAGGCCACTAACTTGGTTGCCCGTCAAAACTTTCAGATAAGATATAGTTTTAAGATGGGTATCATAAACTCATCTCCAAGTGATTCAATGAACTTTTGGCCTCATACAAATTTGAATTATGGTTCTGACACATAATTAATGACTATTGATAGTTTATCTGTTCTCCAGAGAAAAAATATTGTTCACCAACTAATGTGTTGTTCACTGTAGTCTCAAACAAGCAAGACCTCCGTCTGTCAACTTCAAAAATTGGAGAGAAAGAGTTCTGCGTCAAGGTTCTGCTCACCTTGATGTAGTTGTGAGCATGAGCTAACTCTTCAGGGATACACCACTTCTTGAAGTGGGCAAGAGCTATCTTGAGATGGTATAGCTTAGGTGCCAGACTCAAATCAGTTGCAGTGATTTTGTTGCCATTGATGTATGGACCCTACAAACATAAACGGGATAGGAAGAAAGTTATTTCATCAGTTCACTAGAACTGTTGAATATATTCTGTTGATTTACACGAGAAGAAAGAGAAGGGGGTGTGGTCCTTACATGAGCCTTTAGATGATCATCCAGAGCTTTGAGCTCGTTGACAAGAGCCTGCTCAGTTCCATCATTAGAATCCTTGCTCTTCAGAAAAGCAATAAAAGCTGGAAAGATCTTGGATCCCCTAAAAAGGTTGAACAAGGACATAATTAGGTGACTTTGACTTAGCTCACCACATGCTCAACCGCCTCTACCATACTCTTGTTTTCTTTAATATAACTTTCAGACCGGGACCCGAAACATATTGAATACTTTGTGAAAGTCTAGATGAACAATCTTAGTGTTTCCGCAATGGAAACCAAAGATAAATGTGGAATCCCAGCAGAAGCAATTTTTTACAACAAATGGGACATAAAAATAGACGCAAACGAAGGTAGCTAAGCTTACACAGAGGAAAATTCAGAAGAGGGAGTAAGAGAAGGTTCTGGGTATTTCTCCTCAAGAATACCAACTATGACATCTGAGTCGGCGATCCATTTGTCGTCAAACTTGATCACAGGCACCTTCCCTTCCGGGTTTACCTCCAAAAGCCTAACCAAATAGCCAGGGTATCAGTAAAGGGAAACACGATTCCAAAGCAGATATTCCAAAACGTTATTACCATTTGGGTTTGTCGCTGAAATTGATTAGGTGAGTTTTGTATGGGACTTTCTTCTCTTCTAGGGTTAGTAGCACCCTTTGAGAAAAAGGACCTGCGAGAAATTACAAGAGATTCTTCGTCAGAGAAAACCTTTTTGTTCTGAGAGAAACACTTCGAAACAAGGATTAAAAAAGAAAAGCGTGACGGGGATAAGGAAGAGAGAGTACAGTCTCCGAGCTGGTCGGGAGCGCCGGTGCAGCCTTGACACACACACTTCGACAGCCATTGAGAAAAGCAGGTAATCGATTGCAAAAACGAAGACGATGAAGTGAACAGAGCTGGTTGAGAGGTTTTATCAGTGTTGATTGGTTGTGTGATGAGATTTGCGAGTGGAGGTTGTATCATTTATGTCGGCGAGGAGGGGTCGCGAGTTGGAAGGTAGAGTAGGTGGCAACGTGGCTTGCTCTTTCAAACGTGGCTAGTTCGATATCTCACTTCCGTTTGGAAAAAGTTCACAAAAAGAGAAAAACTAGAAATACTACCTCCTCCGTCTTAGCTAGAGCGTCCATTGAGGCGGTGAGGCTATTGTGACGACGAGGGGAAGGTGATGCTCAATTAAATGACTGTTGGATTTATAATAAATAAATTGAAGGTTAGATTTTATTGTTTATTATAGGGATATAGATGTCAAATTTAACTTTAGTTTTAAGAAATAGAGGAAAAAATGTAAGATTGCACGATCTAGTTTACAGGGAAAGAATTAAATCAATAATTCTAATAAATATTCCCACAATTGGCAGTTATAATTTTTTAAACTATAATAGAAGTGGAGTAGTGATCTGAAAAAATCAAAAGTCCCACTTTTACGCAAAAAAAATATTATTTAAAAATAACAAATTAGAAATTTAATTGACAAGACTCCTTATAGAAATTTATAAGAACAACGTTAAATTTATTTATTACTTAATAAAACATTACAATCAAACAAAAATAAATCAAAGAATTATATTTTGAAACAACTATTACTTTACCTAAATATCTACACTTTTACTTGAATTAGGAATTAATTAAAGTTGACACTTCTATAAAAAAATCCACACTTGCATTTTAAAAATCTGACATTTTACTAAATATCTAAATAAGAATGTAATTTTAGATGGGTTTATATTGCAACGATCTAATTTGAAAAAAAAATGATAAACCATTAATATTTTTTAAAGTGGGAATGTAGCCGATCTAGTTAGAAAAAAGAGTAAGAAAGATGTACATTTAAAGCAAATTGTTTTGAAAGAAGCAATTAGAAAATAATTTGACATGAACCTTTTAAAATAAATATAAGATCACAAATGAATTTCCTAGGTTGTCTTATTTATTACTCATTAAAATAATTGCACTCATTGTTTTTACCATTATATGTGTGAAATAAAAAATCTACACTTTTATCAAACAAATCTACACCTACATTTTACAAAATCTATCCTTTTACTTAAATAACTACACTTCTACTTAAATGAGCAATTACTAAAAATTTACAATTCTATCAAATAAATCTACACCTTCATTTTGAAAAATCTATCATTTTATCTGAATATCTACACTTTTACTTTCATTTTTAGAAAATACTAAAAATCTACACTTCCGTCATAAAAATCTACATGACCTTCGTTTCAAAAAATCTATCCTTTTACCTAAATATCTACACTTTTTCTTAAATGAGCAAACATATCTACATTTGCATTTGAAAATTGTATAATTTTATTTAAATCTAATTTGAAAAGAAAACTATAAACCATCCATTCTAATAAATACCCACATTTTAAGCAACTTACTTTATTTAAAAAACAAATTAAAAAAAATCTTTTGACGTAAACTTGAGAAATAAATTTCCACAATGTCAATGTCGTATATTTAGGGAAGTTACTAGTCGAATAATTA
Source organism: Limonium bicolor (assembly GCA_023374045.1). Taxonomy (NCBI): domain Eukaryota; kingdom Viridiplantae; phylum Streptophyta; class Magnoliopsida; order Caryophyllales; family Plumbaginaceae; genus Limonium; species Limonium bicolor. The sequence goes on from CM041778.1 coordinate 382,649,444, forward strand.
TTAAAATACTAATTACTTTCACAATCTCCACGTTCTATATTTAGAAGGATTGGTGGGTGAAGAGAGATAAATTAGTAGAGAGGGTGATTTTTTAGGGAAAATTACATGCCCCACTCATGACGTTTGGCGCAATTACACACTCCACTCACGTGGTTTCACAAATTACTTTCCCCACCCATGTGGTTTCCCTCTTTTTACATCCAGCAACTTTTCTAATTTTTGTTCAATTCAAAAGATGCTTAAACGATGTCCAAAATTGATGAAACTTTACATGAATGATGCTAAAGTGATATATTTTGATCTTATGTCAAATCCGAAGTTTTTTAAGTTTAAATGTGACCCGTGGGACCCAATGAAACATGTGACATGTTCATTGGGTCCCACATGTCACATTTAAGCTTAAAAAACTTTAGATTTCTCACTGAACCAAAATATAACACTTTAACATCGTATGTAAAGTTACATCAATTTCGGACAACGTTTAAGCATCTTTGAATTGAACAAAATTTAGAAAAGTTGCTGGATGTAAAAAGAGGGAAACCACATGGGTGGGGAAAGTAATTTGTGAAACCATGTGGGTGGAGTGTGTAATTGCGCCAAACGTCATGGGTGGGGCATGTAATTTTCCCTTTTTTTTAAGATGGACAAGAGGGAGTTAAGTGAGAAAAACTTCCGTAAACTTCATTTCCTATCAATAAGGGGGAGTGGGTGGTTATAATTGGAAAAGTCTATTATACCCTTATTATTATTATTTGATTGTTTTTCTTTTTTATAAAACAAATTATTAAATAAATAAATACATATACGGTTAAGATTAATACTTTAAAAAATAAATTATAATCTAATGGCTGGAACTTGTTTGAGCATATGCCCAAACTTTTACCCATGGGTATGGTCCCCTCTTTGCTATTGTGACGGACACAAGATTTCCGTCTCTTCTTGACCATTAAATATTTTAAACATTTTCCAATCTGACGCGAGAGTTGAATGAAACACTATTTTAATCAAAAGGACAAGAAATCAACTATCGGGACAAACACACGAGTATTTTTTTTAAAGAAATGAATAGATATATGTGTAGGACGAGGCATTTACATCACTGTAAATAGTATATGATTTATATATGTGTTTGAACTGTTTTACCAAAGTGATATATGAGCATATATTCATACCTAATTTAAAAAGATGGAATTACTCCCCGTAAATTTTGTGTCGGAAGTCATTTTTCCGTCACTAATTTAAAAAACTGACACTAACTGCTATAATTTGTTTCCTTTGGTTGTTCTTGTCGCACAGTGCGTATAAGAATATACTTTTCTTTACCATTTATCAGTTTTCAAAGCTTGATCATTGATAAACCTGAAGGTTTTTTGGAAACAATAAACTGAATTATTGGAATCGATTTTATGTATTCATTAATCTTGGTTTTTATGTATTCATGATGATTTAAAAGCGTTTCCACGGATGATTAGAAACATGTACACTACCTTCTAAAATCGTTTACATCACTATTTTAAAAAAAGGTGACACTAACTATTATATATCGTTTCCTTTGGCCGTTCTTATCGCACATTGTGTATAAGAATATATTTTTCTTTACCATTTATCAGTTTTCAAAGCTTGAGTGATTGATAAACCTCAAGGTTATTTTGGAAACAATAAACTGAGTTATTAGAGTCGCTTTTACGTATTCATTAACCTTGGTTTTTTATGTATCCACGATAATTTATAAACGTTTCCACGGATGATTAGAAACATGTACACAACCTCCTATAATCATTTCCATCACTAATTTAAAAAAAGTGACACTAACTGTTATATATTGTTTCCTTTGGTTGTTCTTATCGTACATTGGGTATAAGAATATATTTTTCTTTACCATTTATTAGTTTTCAAAGCTTGAGTGACTGATAAACCTGAAGGTTATTTTGAAACAATAAACTGAGTTATTGGAGTCGATTTTATGTAGTCATTAGCTTTGGTTTGTATGTATCCGCGATAATTTATAAATGTTTCCACATATGATTAGAAACATGTACACAACCTCCTATAATCGTTTCCATCACTATTTTTAAAAAATGTGACACTAACTGTTATATATCGTTTCCTTTGGTCGTTCTTATCGCACATTGTGTATAAGAATATATTTTTTTTACCATTTATCAATTTTCAAAGCTTTAGTGATTGATAAACCTCAAGGTTATTTTGGAAACAATAAACTGAGTTATTGGAGTCGATTTTACGTATTTATTAACCTTGGTTTTTATGTATCTACGATAATTTATAAACGTTTCCACTGATGATTATAAACATGTACACAACCTCATATAATCATTTCCATCACTATTTAAAAAGATGACACTAACGTTATAAATATTTTTATTTTATCATTCTTATTCTTCCGTTTATTAGTTTATAGAGTTTGACTAATTGATAAACCTGAAGGCTATAAACGTTGGAAACGATAACTGAATAGTTTGAGACGATTTTATGTAGTTGCACATATCTACGATAATTTATATACGTTTCCACTCATGATGAGAAGCATGTACATAACTTCTATAATTGTTTTCATCACTATTTTAAAAAAGATGATACCAACGATTATATATCTTGTTCTTTGCCCGTTTTTCTCGAATCATTGTGTATATAGATCATGATGTATACTCAATTTTTCACACATAAAAAACATTATATATCACTTTTTTAATTTGGAAAAATATAAATATTAGCTTAGTGTTTTTATATTAGTAATTTTTTTATTTTATTCAGTTGATTAAGACATATATTTTGAATTGATATACTCCATTAGTACATATGTAATAAATAAAAATATTATAAGATTAAAATGTATAATACAATAGCCATATATACATGTATGTAATCATGTAAAGTTTGCATAACTGATGAATTATTCCATAATGATTAAAGTAAGTATGAAATATATGGATGTAGGTAAGTCATGCGATTTAGCTAATTGTATTTTACTTAAAATATATAAGGCTTTAGCTCTTTAACTCTTCTTTATTTTGTATACTTAATAAGTAACACATTTTGTGGCACTTACTTAATTAATAAAAGAATAAAATTATTTAATTTTGCTTTCTACACTAAGTATTTCAAGATCAATTTTTTTTAAATGTGGCACTTACTTAATTGATAAAGAAAATAAAATTATTAATTTAGTGGTTTCTACACTAACTGATTTTTTGTTAAAATGTTCCAAGTCTAATTTAGGAACTTAAGTTTGAATTATTATATGTTTAAATTTTGTATATATTTATATAATTATAATAATGTTTAGAATTAATAAAATATTTTTTTTTGGTCGAAAAGGGGCATAGCCTATTTATTAACGTTGGAGAGAAAGAGTCATATCCTCAGCTAATAGAGGAGTGATACAATCTGGGGGAAGAGACAAACAATAACTTCCCGGGGACCATCCTAGTCCTAGCTTAGCCAAGGAATCGGCAGATTTATTACAGAGCCTCGGACTAAAAGTAACAGAGCAATCTTCAACAAGCTTGAGCAGGTTGATGCATTCACAAATCATCGGTTTTAAAGGATGGAGCGGAGGACAATTCTGAAGAAGCTTCACAAGAACTAGTGAGTCTGAGCAGATTTCTACATGGCTGAGGTTGAGGTTTTGATCATTCTAGCAGCAGAGAGAACCGCCACTGTTTCCGCATGAAGAGGTCCTTGATCTGCAAAAACCTCCACAAAGCCCTTCACCCAATGACCAGCATGGTTCCTGCATAATCCACCTGCAGAAGAGGTACCGATGCACAGTTTACAGCCCCATCAACATTAAATTTAAACAGTTTATACTAGGGGGAGTCCAGGAAAGCACTTCTGATAAGTGTCTAAATGAGCATGTTTTATGGGTGTATTTCATGTATTATATCAGCACTTTTCTGCTCATTTCTCACTTATCGTATGTTTTTCCTCTAGTTTATGTTTTATTGTTTATCTCACAAAATTATTGGTTTAACATGAGTAAAACCAAGCTAGGAGCAGAGTACACGAAGAGACGAACGCATAGGCGCAGACGGCTCGAAAAACGGAGCCCAAACGAAGAATCTAGAGCCGGTCAAAGTTGGAAGGAAAATAGGTCAATGCATGGACAACACAATGCAACCGCCTCTCCTTGGGCGGTTGTGCAGGCGGACGGCCATTCGCGGGCAGCAAAGGCAACCGCCTCCCTTGGCGCGGTTGTGCAGGCGGACGCTAGCAGGAGCAGAGGCAACCGCCTTGTTTTCAGGCGGACGTCAAGGGCGGACGCGTGTAAATTCCGGATCTGAGGCGCGCGAACAGTTTTCTTCTTCGCGCGCCGACTCTGCAACTCGCCCAACTCGCCCACGTCTCTGCAACTTATCCATCTACCCATCACGCGTTGATCTCTGTCCCCTGCAATAAATGAAGCAATCAATGCTAATCAAGCTCTTCTATTTTTGCCTCCTCCAATCCTCTATATAAACCAACACCATAACTGCAAAACAAACACACCACGTACGTGCAGAGGCTGAAGAATTCACACAAACACCAAACTCCATTCTCTTCCATTAAATTCCTCCCGTATCACCACAACAGTCCACACTCACGCAGTAACTAAAGAAATAGAAGAGCAGCAGTGAGAGCGAGAACAGACCAGTTCTTCCTCTGAATTAATGTCAAAATCTATCTGTGTAATCTTCTTATCTCCGTTAATGTCTGAGTGAATTTTCTTTTGTATCCTAGGATGGGGGTTTGATTTCTAATATTACGTAATTAATATTTATCACCTGTCTCTCTTATTTTAACTTGTTTTTAATTCCTTTCAACTAATATTGCTAAATGCTTTGCGCGACAAACGACTGCATTTATTTGGTAACTATCACATATGATTTTGAGATAGTCTAGGTACCACAAAGGAATAATCTTGTATTTACACTCGGACTGAGCAGAAATATTAAGGCTTTTATTAAGAGTTTCGTAACTGACAATTATTAACTCTAATAGGCAATAAATAATTGAGACAGGGTTATAAATATGTTTAAGTAAATTTAGGAAATTCCCCCGCTATCCTAGGATACATTTTTCCATTCACATCACTTAATTCACCTTTTTACTGTTTTTATTATATTTGCACTGATTAAACAAAAATCAAGCTTGCCTCCGGCTAAACCCCTTTTTTACAGTTTTTAAGTAACTACCAAGACTAGGGTAATTGAGCAATCTCCCTGTGGATACGACACTCGTTATACTACTACGACCGGGAATTGTTTGCAGCCCGACGTTTATAATTGAGTTTTTAATTTCTTTCTTTCCTTTTAATTTTACACCTGTTCTAAACCACTCAGAAAATAACAGTCTGCAATTGGCGCCGTTGCCGGGAGATTGATTCCATCAATTTCCCTAGTTTCCGGTAGTTCACCTGTTTTATTATAATAAACTGTCAATATTATCTTGTTAATAATCTAACCTTGGACATCGACTTATAATCTGACTTGGACATCGGACTTTGACCTGACTTGGACATTTGACTTCGGACTTTGGACATCTAACTCCTAACATCTTAATATTATTGTCATTTCGTTCCATGTCATTTCGTTTCATTGTCATTCGTTCCATTGTCCTTTCTTTTCCATTGTCTCTAACATCTAACTTATAATTGTCATTTCATTTCGTTCCATTGTCATTTCTTTCCATTGTCCTTAACATTTCATTTCCATTGTCCTTAACATTTCTTTCCATTGTATACTAACTACTAACTTATAATTTCTGTATACTAACTCCTAACGTTTATCAGCCTAACCAATATTTTTGTCTTTCTTATTTATTTACTAACTAATTTTGCAGCTTCTGACAAACCACAAGTTATCTTCTGTGCATGCCAAACACTCGAACCCGAGGCTCTCCACCAATCAGTCCGAGCCCCGAACCCGAGCGTACTTTATTTCAAGCGCAGAGAAACCTGAGAAATCAAGTCATGGCCAATAACGAAGTTATAAATGAAATGGACCATGCAATTCAACCAGAACACCGTGCCCTATCTGATTCCACCAACCTAACACCGAAGGAAGAGCATCAGCCATAGTTCTCCCTGAACTAACACCAGAGAAGCCGGACGATGGGTTTCAAAACCCACTACATCACCGCCGTCCGGGATCTAGGCAAGTTTAGTGGAGCGAACCCAGATGAAGCCCCAAATCATCTGAGTCTCTTCCTAGACTTCTGCAATTCTTTGGTCAAACCGGCAATGTCAAAGAAAGAATCCGACTACAACTATTTCCTCACTCATTATCGGATTCAGCAAACCGGTGGTACCGAAGTCTTCCCTCCCGATCAATCACCACATGGCTTCAAATGGCCCAAAATTCCTTGCCAAATACTACCCAACCAGTAGAACGAGGCAATTGATCGGTGAAATCAACACTTTCTGTCAGGAGCCGGGAGAAACGTTGTACGACGCATGGGATAGATTCAAAGATATGCTAATGAAGTGTTCCCACCATGGTCTTGACGATCAATCCTTCTGCCTGTCATTCTTTAACGGTCTGGATGATGGGAACCGACTACTCGTCAATTCCTCTGCAGGAGGAAGTTTCATGATGAAATCTCCTAAAGAAGGAATGGACCTTCTCGAAACCATGACGAGCAATACAAGACAGTGGACGAGATCCAAGGAAGAACGCCACGAGCAGCAGGCCTACTCCATGTTGAGCCTACAGATCATTTATCGGCTCAGATCTCGTCCCTTGCAAAGATGGTGGAAAAGCTAACTAACGACATCACAGAACGAAATTGTAAAAACAATAGCTTCTCCCCCTACAAGTTCACCACCAGCTCCCACCTACAGAAGGATGTGTCATATGCGCCGGTCCTCATGAAACTCATCAATGCGAAGGCAAAGGCCAGTACGAGGAAGTACAATTCATAGGAAACCGCCCCGGTAATTCCTACAACAACAACTTCAACAACACCTATCCATGGAGGAATCACCCGAATTTCTCATGGAAAATAATGATCAAAACCAAGAGGGCAGAACAACAACTCCAACACCTATCAGGGAACCGACCCCAACCAAACTCTAATATGGGTTACAGAGCACAAGGTGCCCCTCCAGGTTTCCAACAACAACACCACAACAACAACAACCATCTTCATCCTCTGTTGATCCAAACGCAGAACTCAAAGAGATGATGAAGGGTTTCATGTCCATAACTCAGAACCAGCTTTCTGCACAAGAAGCCTTTAACCAGAAAATTGAAGGTAAATTCAATCAACTTGCAGAACATCTTGCTCGAAGACCGCCAGGGGCTCTCCCCAGCCAAAATGAACCAAATCCAAGAGAGCAAGCCAAGTGCATCTATGTGAAGGAGCACGATGAAGAAAAGATGGAGGTGGCTAAAACAGCTAAGTTCCAGAACTACACCCTCCCCTCCAAGAGTGGGTTGTAGCAATTGAGACTTCCAAAAGAATGTAGCTGAACTTGAAAGCACCGCCAAAGTCTATAAAAATCGCATTCAATCTGAGAATACCTACCTTGAGCACTTGGTGGCTGGTTATGAAAATGAAAAGCTCGACTTTGAAGAAGAAGAAGAAGAGTTAAGGCGATAACCTTGAGAAGCGGTAGAAAAACCGATGAGATTCACATCCCGCAACAATCAGAAGAATCCAAAGAGGATAGTGAAGAAAAGTTGAGGTTCCAACAGAAAAGACATCTCCTAGCGTCCTCACTATTCCATCAGCTTCAGAACCTCCTTCACAAGAACCCGCTATACCATTTCCTCGCCGACTCCAAAAGCAGAAGTTGGATAATGAATATGGTAAGTTTCTAGCAATGCTGAAGCAACTAAACGTTAACATACAGTTTGTCGACCTCATTGCCAAAATGCCAAACTACGCCAAATTCCTCAAACACCTCATATCCAACAAAACTAAATTGGCCGAAGTTGGTACGGTACCTCTCAATGTAGCTTGCTCAGCTCTCTACAAAAACCACTACCGTCAAAAAGCAATGATCCGGGCAGCTTCACTATTCCAGTCACAATTGGTAGCACCTCATTTCCATACTCCCTATGCGATCTGGGTGCCTCCATTAATTTGATGCCCCTCTCCACTTTCAAAAAGCTGGGAATTGGAGAGATGAAAAAGACTAAGATGACCCTGCAACTGGCAGATGGTTCGGTAACATACCCAAGCGAGTGGTGGAGGATGTTATCATTAAAGTGGAGCACTTATACTTCCCATGCGATTTTGTCATTTTAGACATCGAAGAGAATTCCACTACACCTCTCATCCGGACGACCATTCCTTGCCACAGCCGATGTGCACATTTGGGTAGCCCAGGGGAAAATCACCCTTCAAGCTTATAACGAAAAGCTGGAGTTTGCATCAGGAAGATCTCCAGATAGCAAATCCAAGGATCTCAATTTTGCGGGACACTCAATCACCATCATCCCCACTTCTGTTTATCACCCTTCCAGACGGCATGTCTATTACAGAGTTACCACCACCAATCCCGGACGAAGAGCGGGATAAGAAAAGAAAACATGCATCCAGGTGGACTCTCAAAAAACCATCGAGTCATGCTTTGGATCTACTCCTCATAACCACCCCCCATGATCGATCTAACGAAAGCGTCTAGCTAAAGACGTTAAAGAAGGGCAGCTTTCCGGGAGGCAACCCGGACGAACTTATCGTTTATATGCTTTTATGCTGTTTTAATTTTCAGGTTCCCTTTAATTTTATTTTTGCTAATTTTTAACCTCGTTTATAGTATGGTTGCTTCTAGTGTCTTATGCAGGTGCAATTTCATGTCTACACCGCACCCAGCTACGCTACTTGAGGCTGAAGCTCAAGTGTGGGGGAAGTCCAAAACACGCTAGCAAAAATAAAATCAGGGGAGTACTAGTTTCTTTAATTATGCTTTTATTTAAATAAAATATGCAGAGGAGAATTTATATGCTTAAATGAATATTCGTGAGCTTCGTGTTCTCTCTATTTTATCTACTTACCAAAAAGTCTTCTGAAACCTTCCCTTGTTTTTCTGGTGAACAATGAGGACATTGTTCAAATTAAGTGTGGGGGAGTGTACCTTTTCGGTGACATTTTATGCTAAAATGCTTAATCTCTCTGCTTATTCTTGCGTTTGTTCAAATTCAATATCGTGGACCCTTTTTATGTGGGTTGTTCTCTTTAGGAATAAATATTGTTATGAATTGTGGGATAAATGGTACAAAAATGTACAAAAATTTTAAATTTTGATTACTTTTGAGGAGCATTTTTATGCGGTGTGACCAAATGATCTGAAATGGTTGGATTTTATTGCTCAGGGGTTCTTTCTGTCTTCTTTCTTAGGGATTGCTAAGGGGTGCTTCTCTGTCAAAAAAAGAGGAAAAAATATATAAATAAGGGACTTGCGAGACACCATTGGTAACCAACAAGAGAGTTGAGTGTTCTTAAATACAAAGGCTTGATGCCTACATATTATCTTCTCATCTCTTATGCAAAAGTGAAACAAATGCTTAATCTATATTTTTCCTTTTGTTTTCTCCTCAATACCCATTCTTGAGAGAAGTTGGCCATGGTAAAAGTTCTCAAAGTCACCCAAACAAAAGAAGCATTGAAGTACTCCGGATCATACCCCGAAACTCTAATTTTTATTTTGCCCTGAGTACACCTATGCCACCAGTAGGTGATGGATCACACTCCTCTAAAAGTTTAAGATCATGTACTATTGACTTTTTTATCCTACCCTTCATAATAGTATTTGTTATTATTGAGCATTCCCTACTTGCTTGGGTACATGATTTTGCTTGAGGACAAGCAAAAGGTAAGTGTGGGGGTGTGATAAGTGTCTAAATGAGCATGTTTTATGGGTGTATTTCATGTATTATATCAGCACTTTTCTGCTCATTTCTCACTTATCGTATGTTTTTCCTCTAGTTTATGTTTTATTGTTTATCTCACAAAATTATTGGTTTAACATGAGGAAACCAAGCTAGGAGCAGAGTACACGAAGAGACGAACGCATAGCGCAGACGGCTCGAAAAACGGAGCCCAAACGAAGAATCTAGAGCCGGTCAAAGTTGGAAGGAAAATAGGTCAATGCATGGACAACACAATGCAACCGCCTCTCCTTGGCGCGGTTGTGCAGGCGGACGGCCATTCGCGGGCAGCAAGGCAACCGCCTCTCCTTGGCGCGGTTGTGCAGGCGGACGCTAGCAGGAGCAGAGGCAACCGCCTTGTTTTCAGGCGGACGTCAAGGGCGGACGCGTGTAAATTCCGGATCTGAGGCGCACGAACAGTTTTCTTTCTTCGCGCGCCGACTCTGCAACTCGCCCAACTCGCCCACTGTCTCTGCAACTTATCCATCTACCCCATCACGCGTTGATCTCTGTCCCCTGCAATAAATGAAGCAATCAATGCTCAATCAAGCTCTTCTATTTTTGCCTCCTCCAATCCTCTATATAAACCACACCATAACTGCAAAACAAACACACCACGTACGTGCGAGGCTGAAGAATTCACACAAACACCAAACTCCATTCTCTTCCATTAAATTCCTCCCGTATCACCACAACAGTCCACACTCACGCAGTAACAAAGAAATAGAAGAGCAGCAGTGAGAGCGAGAACAGACCAGTTCTTCCTCTGAATTAATGTCAAAATCTATCTGTGTAATCTTCTTATCTCCGTTAATGTCTGAGTAATTTTCTTTTGTATCCTAGGATGGGGGTTTGATTTCTAATATTACGTAATTAATATTTATCACATGTCTCTCTTATTTTAACTTGTTTTAATTCCTTGCAACTATATTGCTAAATGCTTTGCGCGACAAACGACTGCATTTATTTGGTAACTATCAACATATGATTTTGAGATAGTCTAGGTACCACAAAGGAATTAATCTTAGTATTTACACTCCGGACTGAGCAGGAAAATATTAAGGCTTTTATTAAGAGTTCGTAACTGACAATTATTAACTCTAATAGGCAATAAATAATTGAGACAGGGTTATAAATATGTTTAAGTAAATTAGGAAATTCCCCCGCTATCCTAGGATACATTTTTCCCATTCACATCACTTAATTCACCTTTTTACTGTTTTTATTATTTTGCACTGATTAAACAACAAATCAAGCTTGCCTCCGGCTAAACCCCTTTTTTACAGTTTTTAAGTAACTACCAAGACTAGGGTAATTGAACAATCTCCCTGTGGATACGACACTCGTTATACTACTACGACCGGGAATTGTTTGCAGCCCGACGTTTATAATTTGAGTTTTTAATTTCTTTCTTTCCTTTAATTTTACACCTGTTCTAACCACTCAGAAATAACAGTCTGCACTTCCCTGGTTCTTGGACTGCTACTCCTCACCATACCAGACAACTCGTTGTTCATCAGTTGAGCCCTCCTGTTCTGAAACAAGGTTGTAGCATAGGGAGAAAGGCATAAAATCCTGTTTCCTTCCCAAAACCTTGGAGTTCCTCCAATTCCACAGTGAGAAGCAAACAATAGGAAGAAAACCTTCAAAGCATCTTTATAATAAAACTTAGAAACACCAGAAATATTATTAGATAGCCAATCACACAAATCACAAGAAAAATGCAGAGGCACAACTAGGGATAAGGACTTTGTTCCATATTTTCTTTGCAATGGGGCAGTCTCGTAAGATATGCAAAATAGTTTCCTCCTGGCTACAGAAATGGCAAGAGCTGTCACAAGTGAAGCCTAAGCTAAACCGCCTAGAATTAGTCATAAGTTTCCCAAGACTAACTCTCCAAAGAAAAACCTTGATTCTTTCTTGCACCTTCAGATTCCACAAACTTTTTAAAAGGGAAGGAATTAACCTGATTAGATACAATGTCAAGGGAGCCAGTAAGCAATTTATAAGCGGAGCTAACACTATAGCTACCACTTTGATCATGCATCCAGGAAACATAGTCATTTTTCACCATCCGGGAAAACTGTGAATTTTTTAATTGTGGAACAGACCTCAGGAGCCAAAAACGGATCGATTTTATCCCAAATCCAGCCCGCCTCTCTAGACCAGTAACTTGCAACACTATCCTTGAGATACTCTTCAGGGACCTCCCTAGTTTTCCAGTGCAGTAAGCAGGGGTGAATAGCCCAGAAATCAGACCAGAATTAATTCTGCGACCATTACTCACAACCCAACGCCCACCTAACTCAACTATCTCGAACACTTCCTAACACCCCCCCTCCATTGGAGAGCATCTAACAATATTTGGATTCAGGTATAATGAACATATAAAAACTTGTATGTAATTTTTGACTTTGTACCGTGAAGATGAAAAAGAATGGTGCAGAAAAAAAAAGTTCAAAGTTTTGTATGAATCGATTAAAATTTAAAGAGAAACATGCTATAATTGAGTACAACCATAATCAAAGCAAAAAGAGGGGTGGAGAGAATAATAGTGCAGGCGTATCAATATAACTACTATGCTGGAAAAAAAAAGTCCGTCAGCGCGACGGACATATATGTTCCGTCACGGAATCCACGCCCCCATTAAGGACGGGGTAACTTATTGACATGTACTAATAGATAAGCTTTGTTTTGTTTATGATTGTTTTGCATTTTTGTTTAATTGTTTTATAGTTATTTTATATATGACAGTATATTATTAAAATAGAATTTAAGATCTATGTAACATTCATATAAAACCGACACGAGACCCATCCACATATACCATAAATACTAAAGATGAATTGAGCTTTTGTAGCTTCTTTACTGATTCTATATCTTTTTGATGATCTTTATAGTTAGACCTTTGAGGTTGACGAAATTATTATAATAATTCTTGGTTGAGGGGTTCAACAGTTTAAGAATTAAGATTGATGCTTACAATTAATAATTTATGGGGTTCACAGATCAAATTAGTAATAAGTTCGGGAATCCTAAAACATATATTCTCTCTGTCCGCTTTTGATCTTCCGGTCTTTTTCATTTTTTTGTCCACAATGCATGTCTTATATAATATTAAAAGTAAGGAGTAAAGGTTATTTCAGAAGTATCACTGATAAAGTGAATTTCTTTTCGTAGACTTCTATACAGAACTCTCTATCAATATTTAAAAAAATTAATTTTCCTTAATATGTGTGCTTCTCGCTGACCGGCAGGTCAAAAACGGACGGAGGAAGTAGTAGAATATGTGAATTTTGAAAACCTAAGAGACATTGAATGGCATATTTCTTTTAATGTTCTTATAATTACCTTCACTTTACATTATAAAACGCGTACTGAACCTGGAGGTGGTGCCACCTTGTAAGTAAGGTGGCACCTATTTTATCTTTTATGGTTTATCATTTTGTAAAATTTAAAATGTTGTATTTTATTATATATAAGTTCAAATAACATAAATTTTATACCATTGTTCATCATAATTCGAGTTCTTCAAAATAAGACCAATCATGAATATGTTTTGATAAATTTTTATTTTTTTATTTTTTGTATGTACATATTTTTTAAAATTCATTGTGAATCTTAAGTTTAGGAAAAGTGAATCAAACGTTGTTAAAAAGTGAATCGAAGGTTGTTAAAAAGTGAATCAATGAGTTGCGTAAATTGAATAAGAGGTTTCAAAAAAAGTAAATCTCATAAACAGAGATTGTTTAACTAAAGTGGTTCTTGAGTGTTTGACTAGTGTAAATCAGAGGTTTTAGAAAAGTGAATCAATGGTTGTTTAAAATTGAATCACAAGTTGTTACAAAGTGAATCAGAGTAATAAGAAAAGTGAATCTCGTAAGCGTAGATTGTTTAACTAAAGTGATTAAGAGGTTTAAGAAAGGTGAATCAAAGGTTTTTATAAAGTGAATCATGCGTTTAAGAAAAGTAAATAATAAGAGGTTAAGAAAAGTGATTCTCTTAAATAGAGATTATTTGACTAAAGTGAGTAAGAGGTTTAAGAAAAGTGAATCAGGGGTTTAAGAAAAGTGAATCAAGGTTTTTTTAAAGGTGAATCAAAGGTTTAAGAAAAGTGAATATTTTGTTTAATACTAGTAAACGTTAATCCTACCACAAACTTATGCGAGAATAGTATGAACCTTTCATTTATTGAAAGTGAACCTTAAACCCTGCACTATAAATCATACAAATGTCTTTGACGTTTTTAACTTTACTATAGTGGTTTTTAGAGTGTTTGGGTAAGATTCATTTTGTTAATGAATAAGGTTCATTTTATAATTAAAGAAGATTGAATTTGCTAATGAATAAGATTCACTTTAAAAATACCTAATATATACTCATTCTAAAACTATAAAATTTTAAGTTTACCAAAACATACCCATGATACATCTTGCACTATAAATCATACAAAATTACAAATGTCTTCGACGTTTTTAACTTTACTATAGTGGCTTCTATAGTGTTTGGATAAGGTTCATTTGTTATGAATAAGGTTCATTTTATAATTAAAGAAGATTGAATTTGCTAATGAATAAGATTCACTTTAAAAATACCTAATATATACTCATTCTAAAACTATAAAATTTTAAGTTTACCAAATCATACCCATGATACATCTTGTTTTGAAGAGTATGAAAAATGATTAACAATGGTATAATTTTTTTTATTTTTGCACTTATATTTTATGAGTTATCATTTTAAAAAAATTATTTCTCTCTCCTCCTTGTCTCTCTTCTCGTATGTGCATGTTGTTTCTTTTCTTTTTTATTTTATTATTTTTATTTTCTTCTCTTACTTTTAATTAAAACAATAATGTATAATATATGCCATGAAGCCATATTACAAGGTGGAACAAGCTCCATGATCTCCGCTCTATTATAAAATATCCAACATAAAAGTTCCCTGCCAAAGAAGAGACATCAATTTCACTAGCTCCAGAATGGCACCTTATACACAATAGCCAAAGAAAATTCTATTTCATTTACGACATGAATGTATTTCACTCATGCATCAGTAAGATTTTAAAAGTTTTACAATTGTATATGGATTTCATTCATTTTCTCTTTGATGATTTTTAAAAATCCTGATTTTGTGACACAATAAACTCTATTTACATGTCTTTTATGTCTTTTACTTTTATTTTTATATTTATAGTTTATTAGTTGTTTAGTCGTTTTTATTATTTTTTTTTAGTTTATTTTTTAACACCTTTTTTATTTATTTAGTTACATTTTTACATTTTCAACCCAAACATTCAACACAAAATTAATTATTATCTATATAAAAAATAAGTATATTTTTCACTTTTCTTAATAAATATATAAATTTCTAGAATAACATATATTATTGGATGAAGAGAATATTTGTATAGAGTTCTTAGTAATATGACCCATGAAGAAGAGACACTTAAATTCTGAATTAAGTCTCAAAAATTTCGTTTAATTTTCTGGAACCAAATGGAGCGCTTTCGCAGGGGCTTCTAAGGGCATCCACAATAACAAAAGGGATTCCACTCACCAATAAATATTATTTTATTATCTCCTCTCACAATCTCTCTCTTGTTTACCTAGGTTCTCTAAAAAGATGGTGTTTTAGTTAAGAAACCCTCTCACATCTCCTCCACCTAGGGGTGGCAATTTCAGCACAACCCGTTTGACCAACACGAACCCGACACGAAATTAGCAGGTTTAGGTTTTAAAAATTTGACACGATTAAATAAACGGGTCAACCCGAACACGACTCGTTTAATAACACCGTGTCTGGTTGGGTTTAAGATATGTAACTTGCTAACCCGTTTAAGTAATTTATATTAAATAAATATATTATAAATTATAGATTATTCATTTTTTATCAAATTTTAATATAAATAAGATATATAAATATTAAAATTAAAGTTAATAATATCATAGAATGACAAATCTAATGTTAATTAATCAAATATTTTCTTTTATATACTAAACATGTTAGGTTTGAGTTAAATATATATGGATTTGAGTTTCAATTTGGACATAATTAATTAATTGGGTCAGATGGGTCAACCCGTTTGATAACCCGGTCAACCATTTAATAAACGGGTTGAGTTTGAGTTTCATATTTTGACACGATTAATTAAACGGGTTGGGTTTAACCTAACATGACCCATGAACCTATTTGCCACATCATTTTCTTTTTTATTTTTTATGCGCAGCCATACCAGCTTTATGATAAACCCACTGATTAACCATTGTGAACTGGATACACATTAATTTTTTATTTTAGTTAAAATCTGACCAATAATAAAATGACACGTGACTTATAAAACAATATAAGCTATAGCTTTATAAAATCGTTCCCATAGAACGGCGGCCGACTGGAGATATATCGACCTCTGCAGTTCGACAGCTAGGATTATGATCGGTTGGAGGGGATGGGCGCTTCTGCAGGAAGAGAGTCAGCCGAAGCGACAGTAGTTGGGGGCGGTTCAGGAGGATAAATGGGTGGCTGTGCGGTGATCGAGTCAGCAACGGGGACGACATGGGTTAGAGAGGCAGGTGGAGGAGCGGACGACAGCGGGTAATTATTTCTTGCTGGGGTGAGTAATGATGGATCATGTGAGAGCTTGGTTGTGTCAGCTGGAACCAAGGCCGTGGTAGTGAGAAGAGGAGGTTCAGGTTGTCCATGGGGACCAAGTAAGGTGACAACTGGATCAAAGGGACGAGTTGCTGATGAGATGGTGAATCCGATGGCGGGGATTAACAAGAGAATAAGGAAGGTGATCTCTGGTTTCACTTTGGGGCCGGAAGAGGAGATGGGTTTGGCCATCGATCTGGTTGATTTCAAGCTGATGAGATAATTTAAAATAAGACTCAGAATTTTTTGTCGGCCGGGTTATAAATAATGAATGGAGGATTGATCGAAGCTAGCGGCAATGAAACGTGAACGAGGAGTTGTTGTCAAAAGTAGTGGAGTGTGTGCATGAGCTTTTT
This sequence comes from Limonium bicolor, assembly GCA_023374045.1. NCBI lineage: Eukaryota > Viridiplantae > Streptophyta > Magnoliopsida > Caryophyllales > Plumbaginaceae > Limonium > Limonium bicolor. The sequence continues at coordinate 382,666,323 of CM041778.1, forward strand.
AGTCAACGTAAAATCTCAAATGTACGAGACATGGGATTAATGATCATTGGGATAGATCTGTATGAAACGTAGATAGATCTGTATTGTTGGAGCAGGTAATTAATTATTCTCTCAGAGAAGAGACGTACTGGTAGGAGAGACCAGATACGTATCTATTGGAGTAGGTGAGCTATGCGCCTATGCCCCTCCACATTTTAAATGTATATGATTGATTTTGCCAACGAAAGTATATCCGAAATTATGGTCTTCTTTAAAATCTGATTAATTTATTGCCACGTATATTATTTTGAAGTCTTTATTCAGAAAACAGATGACGTTAAGGTGATTATTTTGTTGCCACTAATGTTAACGTATTTGATATATTTTGAGAGTCTTTAATTAGAAAGGAGATGAAGTTAAAGTTTTCACGTATATACTAATACAATTTAAAATTTCTAAATTGTGAGTGCAAAAATTCCAACATCCACCGCAACAAATTGGAATTCACCCATTATTATACTACTATTTTATTTATTTCTCTTACAATTCTCTCTTCTGACATAAAATGAATCACACTCTCTCTCCTCCACCTAAACAATAATCTTTTCTTTTTAATCTTAGAGAGTGGAATCCACTCTGCTGTAAAAGCCCTTAATCTCTCTATGATGATTTTTTTTTCCATATTTTCCTAAATAAGTTAGTTGAGAAATTTCATATATATAGAGAGAGAGGTTTTGTTTAGAAAAGATATTAGATTATGATCGTTGTTAGCAATTGTTAAATATTTTATAACTATTTATTTTGATTAAATAAAATACTAGTAGCATTTATCAAATATTGCACTGTTCTCAACTTGGGATTACATTTTTGTTTGTGGTCGGAGAATGAAATCAATGAATTGTTACACTTCTGTGTATCAAGCAAAACCCAACAGACTCACAAATATAGAGGCGACCACATAGTTTGGTAGTTACTACTACATTTGTTCGATTACATGAACTTGACTAATTAACAGTTGATCGTAAGTTCGCCTCAACCACGATGTTTCATTCACTATCTATTAACATTCATTATATTGTATTCTGATTCATTGTTTATTAGTATATTGTCAAATTAAGTATCAATGATTTGTTACATTGTTAACGGTGATGATACCAAACTGGCCAGCAAATATAGAAAAACATCAGAATTTTCAAATAGCAATATCAATAGAAAAACAGCTGTTTTGAGAGGCTTGATATTGAGGGTGTGGACCCGAGAGATTTGGAACTAACTCACCCCTATCATTGTCGACCATATTCACAATCGAGTTTTGGATAGCGGGGCCCAACATTCTTCATCACAACTCACCCCAATACGTGTGGGATACATAGACGTGCCCAATAATGGAAAGGAGTAAACAAAGACAATCTATATTTTCTGTCAGAAGCTAGAAAGTGTTTCAAGTATGGTCAAAGATTGCGAATCACATATCCTTTCCGTGCCAATT